>OU015468.1:1247806-1862499 GCA_907164805.1 Brachyptera putata
TATATGAGATGATGGGATGATGAGATGAAAAGCTATTTTATTAGGTGGATGTGGATAGTGGGAAGGAGTCGGTCGTGGCCTGTTGTTAATGGACCATCCCAGTATTGACCTGAACGACAGAGGAAACCACGATAAATCCCTGTCAGGATGGTCGACCATGGCGGGAATCGAACCCCAGAGGTTTATAGAGGTTTTTCATGGTTTCCTTCTGTAGTCTAGGCTAATGCCGGGATGGTTCCTACAATAAGTCGGCCATGACCGCTTCCTTCCCACTATCCTTCTCATTACTCAAGAACCTTCATCCCATCATCTCATTAATCATCCATCCGATGCCATTAGATCTCAGTTATCATAACAGTGCGTCGTTAAAGCCAATTATTCATTTAAAATGGATTATATTCCTTCATTATTTCTGTGAGATTATTCACTAAATTGAAGCGATTCTAATATTATTCAATACACCGTGGTTCAATTGAAGGACTTAGATATCGCACAGTAACCAACTAGCTCGCAGCGTTCGGTCGTTTTCCCGCCTAAAGCACGCCATCTGTCACTCGATGATCGGCCTCGTCTAGATAATATAATAAATATCCTCATCATATCTATATCTGCACTTGTGCACTGTACTTGGGTCGGCAGGACCTCCCGCTGGGCGATCAAATGACACTGCTCAGTACTAACCAGGGAGCACGCCTGATGTGTAGGGGGCTGATGAGAGGGTTACTTTACACCCCGGCTGAGGCTCGACTACTTACAGATACACGCTGGATAACTGATGCTCTCACTACACCATGCTACACCATCTTCGCACAAATGCAAACTAGATCAAACTAGAATAGAATCGATATTTGAACCTAGAAGAAGATTGCCTCCTTGATCTTGGCTAATTTACTGACACATATATCATAAATTGGTTTTCAAAATCGAATTAAGGAAAAAATACTAGAATATCTCTTGATCAAAACGCAGAATGGAAATGTTGAACGGAAAGAAAAGGAATCGAAAGCTTTAGGTTGAATTACATTACAAACGAGGACCGAATATGTTGAATGGGAAGCCATCGCTACGCAGGGTTTACATGAGCGGAATGTGTGCGGATTTGCCGTATAGCGGTATTAGCCAATCAGGGTAGACTGCGGTCAGGCGAACTAGAGTTGAGAACCGGTCGAGTTAGGACGTATAGTTTAGTGTCTAGTGTTTAGTGGTTTAGTGTCTAACAAAAATCCAGTTGATGTGGTTTGTCTCCGTTAGTCTCGTAGTCATCTGCTTTTCCTTCGACTTTTCCGTGTTTTCCGAGTAAAATGGAGTACGACATTCGGATAGGAGCCTAGCACTATATGTATAGCACTTATTCAGAATCCGCATAACATGCGCTCCGCGTCCGATCATGTGAAGAATACTCAAGTGTCACTAAACTGACAAATATATTAATTAGTAAGCTCTTAGAATATATGAAGCACGTGGCGATGGTCCCGACCCTAGCGGCATCGCGTGATACTACTAGAGCATGTGACGTCATGACTTCAGATGAAATGCACAAACGTTTCTAGAACTCGCCGAAAGAAATGTTAGAATGTAAAGAAATTTTCATTCTGCTAGATGCTAAAATATTTATATCTTCAGTTTTTATTCTACGTTCTTACTGCAAATCATAACTCACGCCGTCCATCTAGTAGTTCTTCTTCTTTGAAATTCATGATGCACGCTTTGCCGCTAGATGGCGCGTAAGAGCTTCATATATTCCAACAGTTACTGCAATATCTGCTACCAACTCGAGCTGCTTCGTGTCACGAGTGTTGGCGGTTGGCTGCCAACATAATCAAGTCATCGATAGCAAATAACTCCTGTTAAGTATTAACATTACAAGAATTCGAAAGTTGGTAACTTGTCGACATTCCCATTTCGAGGAGAGGTATATGTGTGTATATATATATATATATATATACACATCAACCGAATCAAGCCTATACGAGACACTACAGATACAAGGTACTATTGATATTATTATGTCTTCATTCACGGAACAATGATCATTGGAATACATGTTGTTCATTATGTCAAGATCACTGTAAAAATGAAGCCAATTATCGGGAGATTGTTATGTTGCTATTGACAACCTGTATGCGCCAATCCACTTTGTCAGCATTGCTGCACATAGGCCTACATAATATATATATACATATATATATATATATATATATATATATATATATATATATATATATATATATATATATATATATATATACACACTAGATATATGTCTACACTTCTATAATGAGCAAGTGTAGATAGTAGAAGAGCTTTGCGCTTACAAAATGGCAAACACTATTATTACAATCGAGAAGCAATCATGCGTACGACTGCGTGCTGAGGGGATAGCTAGCTAGCGCTATGCCAGTTCAAGATAGGATTTAATTATTAAATCAATATTATAACCACTCACATGGAGGGGGGAGGGGTGGGGGAAGGGGTGGGGAGGGGGGAGGGAGGACAGTCTCTTCATAATGAAAAATTCAATCGAATGAAATTGAACACGTGATGGTTTTAATATGATGTTCTGAGTTTTCACTATTTTATGCATGTAGATATTAGTTAATTGGAGATTGTGGACTATGGTATTATGATTTGGAATATGATAGTGTAACTGCATTTTACTCCAAATATACCTACAGTTATAAATGCATGAATACCTAGAGATATATGCCTACACATTTGTCATTCAATTTTGACGAATATTCAAGTTATGAGAATAATATAATATAAGATATTAAAAGAGAATTGGATTGAAAAATCAAAGCATTTTGGAAAACTCGATTTTCAAATTTTTGAATCGGAAATACGAATTACGATTCTCTATTGCATTAATCTGTTATATTCCGTTAATTTTTTAATACTATATGCCTACGATACTTGCGATCCAGCCTAATTTCACTCATTCTTCATTCCAACCAAAGACCATACATAGGCCTACCATTGCCCGTGGTTTTTAGTGTTTTACGTTTCTGATTCCGGTGATTTCTTGATTTGATAATTTCACTCGATTCATTTTGCACCAATACTATACGAGTTGTATTTTATATCTAGTTGTATGTTTAACAAGTCAGTGACTGTACACAGTGAGGCCTATATCTATATATAAGTATACATAATATTAATACACATATAGGCCTATTGATTCTCTTCCACATACCCAATGGAAGTGTAGTTAATATTCCATATGTTGACTGAACAAACATAATGACTCTTTAAAAACCTAATTATCCAATTACTGTTATTTGTAATAGTGTACTTCACTGTACATCGGTGCAGATATTATTGTTACACAAAGTAAACGAACAATTTTTTGTTAATTATTTATCTGTGTTTCAATTGTCACTCAGCATGATTGATATTTCGTACCGAACGGTCGATAAAACAGAATGTCTCGTTATTCACATTCTGTCACGTGATCTGAGCGAGAGAGAGAAAAGATAGCCATTATTTCAACCAGATATATAAAATATATTTCACGCATATATATATATATATATATATATATATATATATATATATACATACAGGGCGCCGCAAACGCGTTTTTACTGTGTAGATAAATTGCGTTATGTTCTGTCAAAACGGATGGACACATGAAAACATCCATAACTTGATTATTATTTACAACATTTTTTTGTCTGTATAATTCGTGTATTTGCATTATGCGGCCTGAGCCCCCCCCCCCCCCCCCCCTTCCCAACCGACCCTGTTCCAATGCAATTAGTTTCAACGATAACATGTGTGTACATAATATGATGAAAATTTAAGCAATTTAGACATTTTCCTCACATTAAATAACAAAATTATGTGTATTTTATTTTGAATATGCCATAACAACGAACTTTAGCTGTTTCACATTATGGAAAATGAGGAAAATTGTTTTTGACAAATAATTGTATTAGGAATTAACAAATTCAGCAGCATGAAATAGAAAACAAAATATAGGAATATTTTGTTCTGTTTTTTCATGTACCGGTAAAATAATTATCAACGCTCATGGTTTGAAGGAATTCCATGAAAATAATTTCAAACACTGAAACTTGCCGCAGTTGATGTTTATACTATTGGGCAGGTCGTTAGATGATTAAAAGTTTCACAAGTTTTGCCGTTTAATTAATATTAATGATTTAGATTGCAAGAAATTGCTACAAAATCGGGTGGGATTACATATAAATCTGTATAGCAATACAAGAATTGATCAACATTGAAGTTCAAAAAACTTTCCCAACCAGAGTAACCCGACTTCATGTTTCAGTAATCCTAACTTTCACACAGAAAATGCTAAAAGAACACTCTCTAATAATGACATTATATGAAAAATATGAGTCGGTAAAATAAAATATGCCGCCCCGGTGGCCAAGTCAATTATCGCTAGCGGTAGAAACTGAAGTCACCGTTGGGCGTGGGTTCGAGTCCCGCATAAGGCATGGGTTTTTGTAAACGTCCTTTCACCTATCATCACTTCATCGTTTCATTATCACCCGCCCATTCGTACCCCCGTATAACCTAGCTGTTGGTGCGGTCGTTAAGCAACATTAAAAAAAAAAAAAAAAAATCTCGGGTTTCGAAGACAAAAGCTGGATAAACTTCAAATTGGTCCAGTTTAGGTTCATTACGTTAGGTTAGGTTGGGTTATATCCGTGTAATGGTCTACGGGCCCAACAAGTAAGTAATATCAGAGAGAATGAAATGCAGGGCCTATTCCCCCGAGTTGTATTCGTCAACCGGTCATATTGTCCGACATTGACGAATGACTGAGGATACATAAACAACATCGGTCGGATTGCGATGTGTAATGTGCTACACATCAATCCTGCATTCACTCGATATATATCTGCCTGTACACATATATTTACTACATGTTTGGGGGGGGGGGGGGGGGGGGGATGTAATTCTACGCATCGTCACGGGTGACAGATACATATTTCGGGACTGCCGGTAAATTTGTTTTTAAATCCTTTTTTCTTATCCATTATAAATGTTTCCAATATATATCTTTTCAGATAAAGTAGATCAGTTAAGTCTTCATCACTTTCATTCGAGGGGTTAACAACTCCTGAAATCAGGTGAACACTTGCCATGAAATGTCAAGCGCATACGATTGAAAAATGTGTATTTTTAAGCGTATTCGCCTGGCAATCAGGCTATATGAGATTATTCATACTATCTTGAAGGTATCGCAAATATCTGTGTTTCCTTGTTTTCAGGATTGCGATATCTCGTATCGTTCAAAAGTTTTCACCAAAAAGCTGATATTCCGTTAAATCGACTCCCATGGACTCTTCAAGAGTATCCGTATTCAACATTGTTAGCACATTGTGACGCAGACACCGATGTGATGCGGGACGAATAACCCGGCGCTACCACCAACACGGCACCACCACCAACACGGCACCACCACCAGCCAATTGACACGATGTAGGTTGACAATGCAGGTTGACGATGCATGTGAAAAAGCGAATTTGTTGTACAATGATTTTACTGTTTTTACTCACCAAAAGTACAACTCGACGGCGGAATTCGTTAAACTTACTTTAGGGACTGGATAACAACAAGTGAGACTTACCTGGAAAAGAGAGAAAACAAGTCATTAATAAAGCTGTCTACCAATAAGTTATCTTGGAGATGTGAACTTATCATTCAATTACACTGATTTTTGAACATAGAAAAAAATAGTGAAGATGAATTTCTCTATTTTTATAGAGCACCGAGACCCCCTTAAACCGTCCAGAGCGTGAACCATTGTCAAAAAACTAGTGTGGTAATTTCAATCGTTGTCTCTCTCTCTCTCTCTCTCTCTCTCTCTCTCTCTTCCCCTCTCTCTCTCTCTCTCTCCCTCTCTCTCTCTCTCAACCACCTGATCTCGTACGCGGTCACAGCGGTCGTCCTCTCTGCGCTGATCCGACCGCACAATCACTAGTTCCACCTGATCCTGCCAGGCGTCGTGTGGTCACTGCAGCGTCGCGACGCCTCACGTGTGTGAGACCCACACAGATGTGGTACGTGTCCTACATGTGGCGTCGTGCGATTCGGTTCAGATGGAGTGGTTTTCACGATTCAACACGAAGTGAAAAGTGTTTCTTTTATATTGGGTTTTATATACCATGATGGTACTGGTGAGAATCGCAATAGTGGACGTCCGATAAGGTTTTTGAATAGCATTGTACAACTGAAAACGATTTTATCTATTCACTGCGATAACGGAGATCTCCATTCTACTATTTTGACTGTTAATATACATTTTTTTGTTTTGACGCGGACTTATTCAACTTGGAACAGTCTGGTTTTGCGCCGAATCGGTGGGATCACATTTGAGAAAACCCGTGAAGGAATTTTGAATATCCTTTTCGATAATTTGGGGTAACTTCTCATCTACAAAATTCGAAATTTAAAAAATGTACACACACTACAAATGGACATTATTTCACAGTTCCATATTTGTTTGAATATCCTACATATAATAGATATTCATAACCACGAAACAGTGATTCATTATCTATCTGCTATTGCTATTCATTCCAAGTATAGGAACGTGGTGAACAAACGCAAACTGTATAGGAAAACTTCAGAGTCACACTGTTAGTTCATTTCCTGGTCCTGGTCACAACTGTCGGTGTTCCTCAGGGCACAGTTCTCGGACCACTTCTACACATTCTGTGTCTTGACAGCTTCCTCACAGCATCTGGTAACACCCATCGAAATAACGTTTTTCATACCCGTGTTAGACATGAATCGACAATACCTACGTATATTACGACGGATCAATTGCCATATTACGAAACCATCTATACGGCCAACATATCATTTAATTTTCTATCCATACTTTAGTGTTATCAATTTATATTCGCGTATGTTCTTTTGTTTTACCCCTATTACTTTTACATTATTAATTCTTTCTCTTATTTACTTCAAAATAATGCACTGTTTTTATACATTTTGTTATACTGTGTCGGTGTGGCGACCGTTCTTGCGGCAGTGTTTTATAAATAAACTTTCCCTCTCCCTACATGTGGAGAAGAAAGAATGAATGAAATATACACTTTCTGGCCGGTCATTTCAATGAGTGCCCAGCCACATCGGTGTCATCATCTCGTGCGCTCGTCACTAAAAGCTATGAATGAAACGCAACGATTCCACCAGACAAGTTGTTCACGGGCGTGCATGTCAACAAGCGGCCACACTTGTCGCCTGCCTGCCATGCGTGTCAACACGTGACCGCGTCAGGTGTGAAAACATGTGCTCTAGCTCACACGTCGGGTGCAGTGTTACACTCAGGTGGGAGTGGTCTCTCTCTCTCTCACACACAGGTAGATCACACCAAGTCTTTGTAAGGGTGTATTCGAGTCCTCCTCTTCCTCTCTCTCTTTCTCACTTCCTCCCTCTTTCTCACGTCATCCGTCCTTCTCTTCCCTCTCTCTCACACACACACTCCCTCCCCCCCTCTCTCTCTCACAGGTAAATCACTCCACGTCTGTAAGGGTGTATTTGAGTCCTCTCTCTGTCTTTCTCACTTCCTCCCTCCCTCTCTCTCTCTCTCTCTCTCTCTCTCTCTCTCTCTCTCTCTCACACTCCCTCCTCCCCCCCCTCCTCACCCACGGTAGAGCACACGGGGTATCGGTGATGTGTGTGTATGTGTAAAGTGAAAACCCCTGCGGTCATTTGCCGGCTCCATTGCGGTAATTAGAGCCGGTAGCGTCGTTCGGTAAGCCGCACTCACACGTACAGACACACACATGCTCGACCTCCACATATCAACATTACCATACGGGCAACTTTCGAGCGTCAACGATCACGTGATTCGGGGCGATTGACACTTTTCTCACTGAGCTTGTTTAGCTGTGATTATTGTTAGCTCAGGAGCCTTATTCCCGAGATAAATCAGATGTGAGAAAAGAAGTGAGAAAATTTTCTCATCTCACTTCTCATCAGATTTAGTATTCTTGATAATGAAATACGATAAAGATTGTGAGAAACCATCAGATCCATCAAAATAGAAAGTTAAATACAAATTGAGATATGAGAAAAAAGGGAGAAAAATTGATTCAGGAATAATAATTGGCCATTTCATGTGAGATAATCATTTTCTCACTCACTTTTATTTTTCTCACATCTCATTTGTCTCAGGAATAGGGGTCCAGCCGGGGATTGATGACAGAACCACAACCGTAGAAACAAAAAAATATTTTCAGAAAGAACGAGGATAAATCTTTTGACAAAACCGTATAGCCGTAACCGAAATTATTTCATGTTACAGAACGAGACGGTAACAAAAATTAACCTCATCTCAGACCTTGCCAGGACGAGCTGAGATGTTTATAAGACAAATCTTACGCTATGCGGGATTCGAGCCCACGCTCTTTAAATAAAACACGACTTTAATCACGACATTATTAAGGCAGTTTAGTTGATTGAGCAGGGGGCGGCCTTGTTAGCTGACAACTTATTCTAGAGCTTTGGGCAATAGTTGACGACCATCAAAAATATTAATTATACTCACAAATTTCAAGTGTTAATTGAAGAATTTAAAAACAATATTGTTATCATTTGACCAAATGTGTTAAGACGGTTCAAATTTTGGAAACTTGACCGACAACACTGCTCATCAGGTTTGGTAAGACGGTGTATTCCCTCACTGCCTATTTCCCTAATGCCAACACCTTTTCATTCCCCTACTGCCTACGATCTGGCCCGTACTGCCTAAAAAGGTTAAACTGACCGCGTGTTCCCCTACTGCCTGAGAACTGGACCGTACTTCATAATGAAATATTCTTTGCTTTCAAGACGGTGTTTTAATTATTGGTAAAACACCCCTAACTACGGGAATGAAATACCTCAAATGTCATACTAATCGCAACGCGGTGAATCTGCCACCTTACCGCCGCGTCAAGCGTTACAAAGCTTCTGATTGGCCCACGCGGCTCAAACCGCCAGAACCGCGTAGCCACTTCACTATCAATCCAGCTTTATAAACACGTAAAACATGAACTTTATACAAATATAAACATTTCCTACAGTGTTCGTACGATTCAGATCTGACACAGCGCATAACAACCGGCCAATCAGCGCACTGCAAGAAACGTCTTCAATGCTCGACGAAGGGCACGTGATTAGTTCACAAATGGTAGTTTTTCAATTAAGATCCCCCCCTCCCCCCAGCCCCCCCCATCACACACACACACATAGGCATGCGAGAGTTTGTCGGCCTTGAGACGGTGGTCGGCTGGCGCTATGCCTAAGACATCATCAACTGTCTACACCGCGTGGTGGCTTACACGCTATCACGACAACAGCGTGCTCATTCGTGACGTCATAGGCTGGCGCTATGCCTAAGACATCATCAACTGTCTACACGCTATCACGACAACAGCGGGCTCTTTCGTGACGTCATAGGCTGGTGGAGAAAACGGAGGAAATCTGAGGGGAAATTCGAAGAAATACTATTGTAATATGGGCCTTGATGAAACAAAACATCCTGACACATAGCCCGTGGTGTAAAGCCTTGGAATGATGCTAAAAATGGCTGGATTGGTGTGGCTTCCTCCCCACTATCCTTCATCCCATCATCTCAATAACCATTCATCCGTCTTTTTGAACCGGTTTTTGAAAATAGTAAAATAGTAAAGAAAATAGTAAAGATAAATCTCTAGATTTGTGTGTACCGTGACTTGACTGAGACTTCCCTGTTACGTCACCATTTAGCGAACCGTTGTCAGGATAGTCATATCCGTGAAAACAAGGCAGACGTACGGACCTCGTCTCGCGCATCTGGAGCATGCAAATGAAGGTCGCCGACAACGGTTGTCACACGCCGATCGGGCGTTTCCAGCCGTCAAACAGCTGTTCCGGCATCGAGCGACACCCGCCCACGCACGCACGCACGCACGCACGCACGCACGCACCGCTCGTGTGCGTGACTGTGACGCACGCAACACGCACGTGGTGAGTGATGGCAGACTTAACGGGAACCTGTGTAGTGGTAAGTGTAAGAGCGAGAAGGCGCACGATTCGATGCGAGTGGTCTACTTGAATACGAAGATCGAACACGATCGCCTTGCATTATTATTATATCTAAGTTGTTTTGAAGACACTACCTAGGGGTTGGTTGAAATGGGGGTACGAATTTACGGATGATGACGCCGAAGTGATGATGAGAGTGGTTCATTGTGGGACTCGAACCATCATTCAGCCGGCGTCAGATTTATAAAAAGCATCGCATCAAATGCAAGAATATAGTTTATAGTCAATAATGTAGTCAATAGTCAAAAATATAGTCGATAATTCGACCTAATTACATGAAATAGGCCTACATACTATTTTTATTATGGGCCCACAAATTTCGATAACTTAAAAAAATAAGAATTTGGTAAGAAATAATCAGCACATTGTACAAAAATGCACCCCCCCCCCCCCCCCCAGAGTTTTACAATGGAAAATTTATGGTTAATTGGTTGGTACGAATGTTCTTATACAACCTAAACTGTGGGACGAGTATACGAACAAAACTTAAAATACAAGCAAATTCCATAAAAGTCGCGCAGTCACCAACACGTTCATCCAACAATACCAAACAGAATACCATCAACACCAATGAGTGGAGGTGCCGTGAAATAAAGCAGCTCATTATCCTCTCGAAATGTCGACCGTTCTGTCTGCACACTTGTACCCACGAGAAACGAGCGCTCGAAACACCCGTGCGCTAATGTTGTGAGATAGGGGGGAACACTCGATCGGAACCGTCATCTCACATGGATAGTAGCGTGCTCAATTATCGGAAAACTATGCGATAAGACAAGAGTTCGAATCTAATTATTCGACGCCCGACACAAGGCGACGAGCGTCGTCGACGTCGCCCCCCCCCCCCCCCTCCTTCCAGTGCACCATCATCACCCTCTTCTTTCCGTCACGAGCCCGCTTCCCAGTCAGCTGTGTTTGTTCTATTTATCAAGACGTCAGAAAACCCCCAAAAATAATTAACACTTTCTGTTCTATGAAGTAAGGTTGTTTACACTGCTCAACTAAATGAGTCGACCCGTGTTCTAAGATGACTGAGAACATAGGAATCGAATATATATATATTATATATATATATATATATATATATATATATATATATATATATTATATATATATATATATATATATATATATATATATATATATATATATATATATATATCAACATAACAAACAAATATCATTGTTATATTTCTATAGCTGTGGTACTCTGTGGAATGATTTTTAAGTACGAGATTTTATAGCAGGAACACCACTACACCCTTCAAAAACGTCGAATGCTTGAAGCTGCAGAAAGGTTCTCTACATTTTTTAGAATTTAGAATTTATTTATTTGCTATAGGCGACGAAGCATACTTCCGTGGAAACAAGTCTAGGCCTAAACATATATTTATTAAACTACATATACTTGGTATATTATGACATTTGGTAGACGTGGTATTAAAATAAACGCCCTCGAATTTACATGTAAATGCACACGAAAGGCGAGTCTGTGTCGCGGAAGTCAAAACATGATAAATATAAGCCATTAAGCCAATTGTTAGCAATATAATATAGCTGGAAACACACTCTATGACGCGCTAGAAGGACTTGGTCAACAAATTGCTATAAACTCGACCCTCATTGGCCGTACACTAAGCTACGTTCTGTCAACAGCAAAATGTTGCCCATATAATATATAAGTACTCATAAATTACCATGATGGCTGAAGTGCTTCTAACGTACAGCGGGCAATAATTAAAGATCAGCCATTTGCATTTGACGATTAAACTCCATTTTGAGATCAATTAATATTCGTCGTAGAGAAAGGGAAATGAAGCAGCAGGCCAGTGGGGGGGGGAGGGGGGTAGAATCTTCTCGATAACCTGAGTGAGTATACATATATGTGTATTTGTAAGGCGCATGACGAAAGTTCGCACCTCCCATAGGCAATACCCCCCCCCCCCCCAATACTCAAACTCATCATGTCTGCAAACAAACACATTTACAGCAATTTGAAAATAAATTAATCGAATTACGTGGAACACGTAAAAGCACGAAAGCGCGGGGGGGGGGGGGGGGGGGGGGTAAAAATCGCGGGTGGCAGCTTATACATAGTTTTTATGGAAGGGTGGCAAAAAAAAATAACGCACACCCACATACACATAATAGGATATATAGATGCATTTCCGTTCTCAAAGGGGTTCGTAATTATGGCCGCTAATGTGATTATATACCTCGTTTGGGACTCGGAGGGGGGGCCGGGGGGGTCCATTAGTATAGCTCCATCTCTGTCGCACACCCGGCGTGTGTGATCTCGGTGAGGTGTATGTGTGTACCAGGATTGATGACTTTTTACCTCCATTTGCGCTCATGTTTTTTACGAGGCGCTATGGACTTCAACTCATATACTCTACATTTTGGCGCACGGATTTCATCCCATATCCTCTATTAAAGTATGATAAAAAAAGCCTAGCCTATATTATATTTTACTTATACTAGAATTGATGGATGCGCGATGTGTATTTTCAATTAGTAAGTGAGTTATACGGCTAGTTTTCGTGTGCTGTGTGTGTATTTTTGTTTTACTCATTTCCCTATACAATACGAAAACAGAATGAAGGTATACGAATATTTGTTCGTGTTTTTCTACACCCAATGGAATAAAGAATAATATAAACATTCTTGTATAATTGTTGAATGACAAAAATTATTTCTTCGCTTCCAAACATACGGGAAATGGTAAGCCTATACATCGATACAATAGCGAATATACGTCTGAAAGAATATACATATATACACCTTTATGTAGATGATGTAAAATACATGTAGAGGGCATAGGAATATGAATCCGAAATCGATTTATAACCAACTCTTTTTCATAGTTTCCCAATTAGTTTGCAATATCGATGTCGATGAGAATATTTAATTCAATTTGAACCTCGCACATAAAAAAGGTAGAAAACGAGGAGAAACGGCGCTACAAAACAATCTAATTATAATTTAATCGAAATTATATAATGGATTGAAGAACAAGCGAAAAGAATATCTCAATCATTATCTTATATATGAGGAACTCGCTAACTTTCAAAGTTCAGTTAAAACTTTAAATTACAGGTAAAACGAACAATACAAGTAGGTAAAGCTGTTATTTTATATTTTGTTTGGAGGAGTTCCATTTCTATTGAAGAGTACAATCGAGTTGATCACGCGAGTGCCTCGACGCAATAATGTGATAAAGATAAGAATAATATATATGTAAATTACAAGCGAGATAACAGATCTGAAAAATGAATACATAACCATCCTATCTTCTGCATCGGAGCACACGATCCTCGAGACCCATCAATCAGGTCAGAACACGATCTGCGCGCGCACAATCGGACGAGCGGGGGTTTCGACGTCATCACGCACCCTCACAGGGAGTTGGGCCGGGAAAATGCTATAGATTACTGCGTTCAGGGGAGAATTACGTCATATTCTACTGCATGGTTTAGTTCGTGAGAAAATTATAATTATTCTTTTATCAAACTGGGTAGGCCATAGGTTTGAATTACGCTTAAAATGAGAAAAAAAGTTGACACTCAATGTTTGGAAAAATCAATATAGCTACAATGAATGCAATGACAGCTAGATTATTAGAGAAATAATCCCTGAAATCAATAACTTGAAACTAGATTTTAACGAATCTAGTTTCCTAATTCTAGAGAAAACTAGAAATCATCATCTTATTTTCAGAAATTATTATGAATGAATTGGTCCTCCAGGACCAGACTCTTCGAGTCATGACGTAGACATTACTCGACTTTGTTTACATCGATATAATCGGCAATGCGTACTTCATGATTCGAGAAAAAACGAGAGAAAAACAATTTCTAAAATTAAGATGGTTGAATTAATTTTCTCTCAAATTTGGGGAATAATACCGTGATTTTTATACTAAAAACAAGAACTCTGAAAGTCAACTATTCACAAGTTCTTGTACATGTTTGAAAGTAATACAAAAACAATGAAATAATCACACGTTTCCATTCAAAATACCCTCAACTTCACCAGTGAACATAATTTTATATTTGAAATAGAACACTCACTAACTATTACAAAAAAAGTATATATTCTTTTTTATTTACGAAACTTGACTATGGTAAAAACAATTTTAATCAATTTTAATCACAATACATTCCTTAATTATATGTTGAATAAATTTCCCCAGCTGCGGCAAAGTCAGGTGATTTGTTCTATTGGAATACATTTGTGAACATCCACGGGGCCTACATGTAACAATTGCTTTCCACCAACAGGGCCGTGCACTTGGGTGCATGGCGTGCACGTACCAACCTATGTACGTTTAATGAGAAAAATGCGTGCAAACTCACGTATGGCATGTCCCAGAATCACAGAATTACGACTGGAAATAGCCCAATATTATATATTATTCTATTCAAAGGGGTATTACATTTGACAGGGGTCGAAATCATTATAATAAAAAAATGATTAATTAAATAAAATTACTATTTAAAATTCAATTCAGATTCTGACGGAAAAAAATATGATTTTTTTTCATCATCATGTTGGATTGGGTTGATGCTTTTTGATTATTTAGTACGCAGCTGGTAGACTTGAGTACAGAGACATTGCGGTGAAGCTCAAAAGTGTGCACAAAAAATTGGTTTGCAATGAAATCATACGAGACAAAAGTTCATATAATTAATAATTAATGGCAAATTATTGTTCTGGAGATGAGAATATCAGCACATGTGATAAATGCACACAGTCAAATCAATATCATAAAATATATTTCGAGTGGTATTATTGATATTTCCAAGGAAGTAGGAGAAAAAAAACGACGAAGAATCAAAGCGAAAATTGACATAATAAGATCGAATATGTTTTCTTCCGAACACAAATGTTTGATTTGTTAATTCCTGAAACTACATAACATGTATTGTTGGTTAGGTTTTAGATTGAGATTACTTCTTCTGGGGTGGTGACGTTTTCTTTCCGGTGGGCATGCTTATCCTTCATTGGGGAACGATGACTTTGTGTCATTTTTTTGATGTTAAAAAATATATTCCAGGTTCATTTTTTTCTTGGTACAATTTTGTTTAAGTAGAAAGTTAAGTGTAAACAGAGATTTTATGAGTTTGATGGGGATTTTAGCATTTAAAAAGGTTATATTGCAATTTTGAGGAATTATTTATATACACATCCATGGCATAATTATATAATTATTAATCATTTCTATCATATCATCATATTACTGTTTATACTATACACTATCAATAAATTCAACCACCATTTGTTTTTTACTAATCATTCATACTGGAATTATCATCATTTCTTTAAAACACGTTATTGTACATCCAGTGTTCGGGTGTTCCGACTCGACGATAAAATCACCCAGCTCGCTACCGAGCACAGCAGCCAGCTTGACACCCCTAAACCCAGCACTGCACACTGATCTTTTCCCGCGTGAATAGTCGCGTGCTGGTTAATTGCAATTGGCGCCCCAACGCCTGGGGCACTAGCGCGCAGATAGCGGCGGAAAACTCACTGGTAATCACTGCAAATAAGCGCCGAGGATAAGCCTTTATATATATTCCGTTCGAGCCAGAATACGCACGAATTAACGAGTCGATGTGATATACAAAACAATATAAATAATAATCACGCTATGCGCCAATAACGAGGTAATGTAGGCGATGTGAACACGTGGGTTGAATGTAAACATGCGAGAGCAGAACGCAGGGCATATATTATATATGTGACGTATATTACACGCCTAATGTGAAACCCAAGGGGGGATTATTTGGTAAAAATCTTAAAATCTGTGAGTATGAACTGGATTTGTAAGATCGGATTTGTGTTGCCTCGTCCGAACGATCCTACCGATGACTTTCTTACACGTTTCCGATTATTCAAAAGTTATAACAAATCGAACAAACTGTTGATAAAATGCTAACAATATGAAGGACGAACCAAACTTAGTTTGGCGCATCTCAAGATCCAATAATGTTATAAGTACAAACAAGTTCAAATAATGTACATTTTGGTCGATTTGATCTGTATTTTGAATTTTGCCGACTTCTTCAGACAACAATTTTACTGTGTAATATTAATGTTATATCTTCATTTCAATATTCACTTTCATAATAACATGCCATGAACTTACATTATATAAAAATGTCAATAGAATCATCATAAACACACTACGGTATTCAAGAAGAGATATCGAATATTTTAATTATAGAGACATTCAAGTTTACTTCTTGGTATTATAGTCCCACATATTTTATCTGAGCCTTCAAAAGGGATCGGCAGATACCGTATATGCTCTAATTAATAATAAATCACTGGCGTCATAGATGCCATGTTCTGAAGGCATAATTCAGCACACGTAAACCCATGGATACGAGCAAGCAGGCAAGGGACGAAGACATGTATAGGCCCTATAATACACACTTGATTATATTCCTCGATATTTTATTGAAAATGTATAGTATTAAATAATGTATATATATCTAGAGAGAGAAAGAGAGACTATACTAAAGCGCTCCCCTATGTTTGCTATTTAATTATAACAGGCAGTGCATGTTCCTATATACATAGCCATGAGAGTGTAATTTACTATTACAATAAACCTACATACAATATCGATTGATACACAATGATAGTTTGTGTGTGTGAATAATTGAAATAGTACACGTAATTGCGTGACTGGCCAATGTACACATAAGTGACCTGTGCATGCTAATTCACCCCCTTACCCCCCCCCCCCCCCCCCTACAGAGCGTCCACTACTTTCCAACATGGTCGCGTCACTAGCTGACCGATATGAGCTCGTTTAGATGAAAGTGAGGGTGCAAAAGTGAGATAATCGTAGCTTGTGAAGTTAATTTGAATGTAGATAACTTGAAGTTATTTCAAGATTGTGATGTTTGATTCATTTTATTGAGATTTGATCAAAAATTAGAATAGGAAAGACATATCGATAGTATGGCTCATAAATATACAAATATTTGAAAAATATGAGAATAACGATATGTAGGTCTACTACATTTAGGCCTATGAACCGCGAAGCTAAATTCGGAAAACTTCAAAATGAAAATTGAACGTAAATTGATTTATCTTCGAAATTTTAAATAATAAACCGCTGAAATAAAACAATTGAAAGGAAATTAATTGATTCTGGAAAATTTTAAAGATGAATTAATGATTTATGTATAATTGTTTCATTTTCAACTTTCTGCAAATGTAACTTCTGCGAATAATACACTAGACTGTTGATTAATTATATATTTATTCATCAATTATAGACACATCTATAATAACTGATGAATGAATATATAATTAATTAAATGTAGTAAATTATTCTCGAATGATGTGAATAAATAGTGATAATATCAACAACGAAAGCGATGACTTTTGTAGTAGATCTGTATTACATAAATCACTTGTTTTATGCCTACCCAAGTACTCATTAAAATATGAGAATACATTTTCAATACAATTATGTAATGCTTCAGAAGGCGAGATGTATTGAACTGTGACCTATATCAATGTGTAATATGTATTTAATACCAACCTTGAAACAACATGGAAGAAAGATGTAGACAAGTTGAATTAAAATGTATACTTAGTTGGTTTATCGTAGCAAATACGGCATGAATATTTCATCAATTTATTTTTAAAAGTGAAATGCATTCTAGTGCACACACTGCAGACTGCATTTGAGAAAGTAATATAACCAATCCATGAATTATTATAGTTTCAGCAGAATGAAAAACTTCTACTTTGTACTGTGGTCAACTTGACTCAGAAGTTCGTGATAACAGCCAGTTCAAAGTCTTAGAGAGAGAGAGAGGGAGAGAGTGAGTGAGAGAGAGAGAGAGAGAGAGAGAGAGAGAGAGAGAGAGAGAGAGAGAGAGAGAGAGAGAGAGAGAGAGAGAGAGAGAGAGAGAAGTCAAGAGCCGTCTCAGGCCCGGTTTTAAAAATGTCAGTTTTCCTTAATCTCGGGGTTCGCATAGCTATTTCAATGTTGTTAATTCCCGGGCCGCCATTGGCAAAAGTTACTTTTTGCTTTCAGTTTTTGATCAGCTTGAATGGCGCCACAGCCTGGAAACTAGATTTTAGTGAATGATGACAATATTTATGTCGCTGATTCTAGAGAAAACTGGAAACCATCTCTCAATTTCTTAAAAAAAAATCATTATTAATTTGCTTGTCCTCCAGAGACCACCTTGAGTCATGACGTATAGGCATTATCGATTCTTTTGTTTTTAATTCATTTATTTTATTATTCAAACAGAAACTATGGAACCACACAGAATCGAGTAATGTCCACGTCACAACATAGAAATATGGCCGGGTCCTGAAAGACAAAAAAATAAATTACGATTTCTAGTCTTCTTTAATATTAGGGAAATGAATATCGTCATTATTCGCTGAAATCTAGTTACAGGGTTGTGATGTCCTTTAAGATGTGGAGTAACAATTTGAGATGCGAATGAAATACATACCCTTAGATACCGTATGTCATTATAGGAATGAGTTTAATGATACATCATTTGGTGGATATGTTATCAGATAGACCTGACTGTCTCGGAAATTATAATTGTGACATCTAATATCATAGGAAGTTACCTCCAAAAATGAGATTTGGTTATTATATACATCGCCTCGAATGCGCACCAACGTGAAAACTCTCATTGCGCAGTTTAGAAAGTGAAATTAGGTACAACAAAGGCAAACTTGTTTAAACTAGAGCCTATCAATTTATCAGAAAAAATTGTCAATTCAATATATTTACATTTTCTCACGCTTCAAAACATCGTATTACTTTGTATAAAAAATAGGCATTTTACCGATACGCATCGAGAACATTAATTAAAAGCGATTCTCTATGAATTTCCATATGACATGTATTACCCCCCCCCCCCCCCCCCCCCCGTACACCAGAAGTATTATATTTCCAATATCAACCAATATCTAACAATGTGTTCGTTATATGAACGTATATTAGCTCAATTTATGCCATATTCATGTGAGCTATACGTCGTTATGAATGGCTGATTCTATACACCGTTTTTTCCAACTGTAACCAATCAAATATTGAAACAAATTAATGTTACTCTTTTATCAACAGAAAATTAAACCTGGAATTTTTGAACAGTTTTTCCTTCAATCAAAAATTGATACAATTACTGTTATTCGTATTACCTATGCCAATATTGTCGACAAATAACGATAAGTTTCCTCAGAGTCGAGTTTTTGTTTTTTAACAAAACGATACTAATTTGAACAACAACAAAAAAGCGAATACAATACGTCAGTTTTCCACACTGGCACCAACCAAAGATCGATCTACTCTACCGGTAACAAAAGCAATTAAAGCAGGCTATAGCTTGGAGGTTTTTACGAGTTTCGCTATTTTATATATTCATTAGAAGTAATTGAAGAACGAAATAAATGAATAATGAAGGAACCCTTGGGAAATAAGATATATATATATATATATATATATATATATATATATATATATATATATATATATATATATATATACAAGACATTAAAATGAGCTATATAATATAAACGTATATACATAGGCATATATATATATATACAAGACATTAAAATGAGCTATATAATATATATATATATATATATATATATATATATATATATATATATATATATATATATATATATATACATAGGCCTATATATATATATAAATATATATACGTCATGAAACATCGATCTGAGGCTAGAATAGTAAATATAGATATATGCAAAAAAATAACTACATAAAATCATTCGAACATGTAAAATCATAAAATAACAAACGTTCGACAACGAAGTGTGTAAATAGTACATATTCAGAAGAAATATACTCGGCAACATACATCATGTGAATTGAAACTCTTCCATGAATATATTTGTGAACACGAAAAGGAATCTATCTATACTACGCATACATAATAAATGTAAAAACCTTGATAATCACACATTTTCGTTGCATTTTCATTGAATCTAAGCTTTTGAAAGATGTAGTTGCCTCTGATTGTAAATATCGTCCAGAAACAGACTGAACAGTGATACCACAGCAAGACAAAAAAATAATATATTTGTAGTTTGATTGTTTGATATATATCTTTAGTGGACATAAGGATATAACATAACCCTAGTACTGAAATATATCAATTTATAGAATGATAACATTAAATCGAGTATATATACATCACTGTTACCAATCCGTTTTACCCGTGCAATTTTAATCATCCATCGTCAAAAACAGTGCGGGCTTTTTCCAAACGAAATGAATATTATTACTTCATAACTCAAATACGTGCAGATCGTATTCCAACTATTAATACATTCCTCCAATTATGACCCCTCTCGCATTCACATGCATATTCGATCAAAATACATAAACACTGGAAGCCTATTCTATATTAATCGGCGAAACAATTTATTACCCCCTACCCCTCTTTTTCGATATTAATTAATATTTTAATTAAAACTTCCATCGCGAATGTCATCTCGCGTATAGTTTCTATATCCACTATTATATATTGTGTGTTTGCTCGCTTGTTTATGAATGGTGATTGCATGCAATAGGAAATGACAAATGACCGCTTGCCAACAAGGCAGGGCAGGTGTTAAACATCACTACAATTTCCCAACCCCCCAGCGCCCCCCCCCCCCCCAACAAACATCCCCCTCATCACTAAAAACCTATTGATATTCAATAAAATGTTCTCTAATCACATGTTTAGTTGACGGTAAATCAGATGCGTGAGGGCGGTGTTATCGCCGAATGCAAACATGTACACGAACATGGATGCATGTGGGACGGGGGGGGGGGGGGGGGGGGGGGGGGGCTGATTAGAACAGTGGAAACATGTGAATCATGAGGTATGCGCTCTGATGATACATAATTGTGTTTTATTGCTGATATTGAAAAGAGCTAAAAACGGACTCCACTCGGGATGCGAACCTGCGACCCTCATGTAATGTGTGTTACCGATAACAATGTTTGAAATAATGTGTATTTGATGGTGTATATAAACTCGTTAACTGAGCTGAAGTAAAGAGGAATTAGATATAAGAATGAAGTAGAAGTATACGAATAGGCTGCAAGTGATTTGTTTTAATTGAAGGGAATATGTTAAACTTGCATTGAGAAAGAATGCATATGAGATTCCAAGAGCATCCATCAACAATTTTGAAATTCCAATTTTATTAATTGCTTTCGTACCGTTTTTGAATATTTTGATTATTATTCTTGAAAAATTATTATTTTCCAAAGGAATGAAATTTCGCGTGAAGTTGAATTACATTTTGATACACATTTCTGAAAATTGTCATCTTGATCGGGTCAGCCATTTTGAAGGAAAAACATAAAATGTGCTAAATTGGTACCACTCGAAGCAGTTTTTACCCATACTATTGGACCTACTATTCGCTCGTCTAACAACGCATATATGGCGTTTTCCTAGTAATACTAATGCTAGTGTCTCGTCCGTGCCATGTGCATGGTGAGCGTCATGTGTAGTCCTGAGCACGTGGCGCGAGCACCAAATGCCCGCACATTGTCGTTCACTGGCACACAAACACTCAGTGTGGCATGCACTGTGTGCACTGTACCCACATACACCCTCAGGTGATCAAATGGAACATAGGCCTACAGATCTGGACTCATTTGACTAAAAGCCGAGGGTATCAATATGTAGGAATTATGACTATTATTGTTAGTACGATCAATAATTAACACACACATTTGTAAATTTGTAAATATATATATATATATATATATATATATATATATATATATATATATATATATATATATATATATATATATATATATATATATATATATATATATATATATATATATATATATATATATATATATATATATCAACTGGGGGGTCTCGGGTCGATATCGTATATGGAGTAGGAGATATGTAGAGACAAACTATATATATATATATAAATATAGGCCTATATCTCAAAGTGAGGGGGAACCCTGGGTCGATAAAGTAATATAATGTACGATATATATATATATATATATATATATATATATATATATATATATATATATATATATATAAATATGATATGAGAGTGTGTTGACTTCAGGCTTCCACGGTTTCACTATTATTAACACTTCTAGATTCAGTAAATTCAAGATCTCATCCAAGTTTTCAATCCACGAATCGTCATTTTCAATATCAATAACATTATCATCATTATTAATATTTAAAATCTGATTTAGCGTGAATCTCGTCGCCCATGAAACGAGAATCGCCCCACACTGACATCGGTCATATCATCCCATCACAACATCCAGATGCGAATCACCAGCAAGCACTATACGACTGCTTATCGCCAACTCTCTCATACACATTGTGTGAATGTGCCGCGGGTTCAGAACATGGGCCGCGATTAATCTGCTAAATGAAATGTCATCGCGGCAACGACAGCGCGCTATCATAGCGCCCAGTGCCCATATCATAGCGGTAAACATACACATCAAATATAGTGCTATAAGTTATATATACGTATATACATGTATATGTATATGTAAATATTTATATATATATATATATATTTAAATTCAGGAGGGACCGGGGAGGGTCATTCAGGAGGGACCGGGGTTCGATTCCTGCGATGGTCGACCATCCTATAGTCGAGGTTTCCATGATTATCCCTTGAGGAAGTCATCGAATCCAGATCTGTATCGAGATTAGTGCTTTCAAGACTATATATATATATATTTCAGATTCTTTATCCTTATTCCTCTGATAAAGAGAGTGACAGAACATACAATAACCATTCAGTTATTATATCGTCCCCATGATGATAGCGATCGAACACGGCACCTCCACTGAAAACTCCCAACAATCAACTTCTCACTCGCTCTTCTTCGCTCGACTCACCAGGATTGAAGGAATAATATCAAATGTTATTCAAATTGAGGGAGCTCACCATCACACAAAAACACGAAAAACTGGACTAAACATTAGGCCAGCTGAATATATATATGAATAAAAAAAGAATTTATAGGCCTATATTTATATGTCACATATATGTGTGTGTGTTTCTATTGAAGCGTTGAAAATATTCAAAAAAGACCAACTTCACATGCATTTAATTCCATTTATACACACACACACACATTATATATATATATATATATATATATATATATATATATATATATATATATATATATATATATATATATATATATATATATAATTACATATACACATGAAGAATTGGCGCTTTGTGTTGATGAATATACATTTGATTGGCGCATTAAAGAGAGAAAGGGGTGCCAGTGTAATATCGAGAGTAAAAAGGGGTGGCTTGTGTTCTCATATCATATATGCTAAAAAAAAAACTATTGATTAAAAACTCGGTGAATCGCTACTATTATGCGATCACCCTCTTGAAATGCGCGCGTGCATTCGAGAGAGAAAGAAAAACGCATACGTAAACCCCAAGGCAAATATTAATATTTCCGTTTATTTGTTACAGAGTACACACCACGTATGTATATAGGCAACACTGCAGCAATATGGAAGATGAATAATATATAATGGTTAAAAAGCAGCAAAAAAAGTTTTTCAATTGGCCTCACAATGTTATACAATTGGAACTTTTCAGTGAGTTGCAGCTATAGTGTGGGTTTAGCTTTTGAATATGCAATTATTACGTTGTTTTTGATATGTGTATGCAGCAAATATGATTGAACATATTGATGAATATTAATATTTGTTAGATGAGTAAAAATTCGAATGTAAAATACAAAATGAAATATTTGAATTTTAGTGGTGATAACATATTTGTTAGATGAGTAACAATTTTAATGTAAAATACAAAATTTGAATTTGAGTTGTGAGATCGCCCTTAGTGGAAACTAATCGGAACGATCCTACCCATTCATTCTTGGCCTCATCTAGGGGAAAATAGCTCTGCGTATACTTTTCTCACAGTTCACTTCTGGCTTTCAATATGTTATGTTTCGCACATTCTGAACAACAGTATCTTAAAAAGTGAAGAAAAAGACCTTTAAAATGAAAAAAGTGCATACGATTTTTTTCAAACAACATGTTTTTGCAGTCAAGGACGCATGAAACGTATTAATATTTCATTTTTGAAAAAACAAAGCGAAAAAAAATGATATGTCTTAAACATCCAAGCCCTACTTATTACAATACACATAAATTGCATGGATAATCTGAGGTCAGATGAGAGAAATCGCATATATTGTGTGTGGGCCTATACACTATATACATATATAATTGTAAATACGGGGGACAAAAGTGTACTTGCTTCTCTCATTTGGTTGAAAACTCTAATAGTAAAATATAAATTATTAAACTGATCTAGGGCCTTTTACTCCTTGACTGTATAGAGCGCATAATTATTTCAACAACTGCTTTCTCTCTGCGCTGCATAATACAAAACCTCGGTCGAATATCTGCACACGCTGTGTGGGGGCCGTCCACAGCAGGCTCCGAGCGACCGTCCCCGCTATCTCAGACCTCTAGCACACGGGTGTTCCGCGCATTCAGCTCATTGTGGATACAAGTGTGTGTGAGGATATATATATATATATATATATATATATATATATATATATATATATATATATATATATATATACACATATACATACATATATAGTCAAGCTGCTACTGCCCAGATATGCATGGAATATTTTCCGCTATAGCTTCATTTATATATATATATATATATATATATATATATATATATATATATATATATATATATATATATATATATATATATATATATGAATATATATATAGACATATAGCAAGTCCCATATGGTTTGTTTTCTGTCTGATTTTCCACCCGCTTTAGTACAACTCACCGACTCCAGAGGACGGGGCTAGCGCCGAGGTTTTCTGCACCGGATCCTCGATTTCACCACCACACAAAAGTCGATGTCAGAACAATTACGATTGGAGCTCGTTCTTTTTTTGAATATATAATACTAGAAAACTCTTTTCGTTTTTTTTTTGTCGAGACACAAGGGGTTTGGGAAATTATTTTAATAGAATAGATGCACGTGTGTGTGTGTGTGTGTGGTACACATCTGTTCTCACCGTGTTTTGTTTTTTGTGTAAATAATTTAACAAGTTATACACTCGTGTTTGTGGATTGTTTCTAATACGGATAGTTAGGCTACTGGAGATTGTATCGAGCCTCTACACACACTTTCTGTTGAGAGACTGCCGAGAATCGTTACAAGTACGAATATACATAGTACTTTCTAAATGAATTATTGAATTATGAAATAACAAGAAAAATTACCGCGAATTAAAAACAAAAGAAGAATATTCTGCACATTATAAATGAATGATTGAATTATGAAACAAGAAAAATTACCAGGAATAAAAAACAATTGATAGAAAGAAATTTTATATTTTCAAATTTTCAAAAAAACTGATAGTTCAATTGTACAACAAACTTATTCATTTGGAATACTATAAAAATATATGATTTTGTTTTGTATTTAATATAAAAGTTACATCGAAAATATAGGCTAATATAATTTTGAAAAAAAGTTTCATCGAAACCAAATTTGTACATCTCAATATTTGAAGTACATTCAGCGAAAAGGGGGTGGAGTATGTTGTCACTGGAAGCAATGTTCAATCTACACATCGAGACCCGGCCACTATCCACTCGAGATGGACGTCAAGACACGGGTGGTACTAGCCTTCATCTTTCGTGAATACAACTATAACTTATATATAGGCCTACATATATAAATATAAACATATATATTCATATATATATCTACTTGAATAAAATATTCCGAGCGTCGCGACGCGTGGTGTCACAGTGAGAAATCGTTCCAACGAAACTCATCTCAGTGTTCGGGGCGCCCTCCCCCCCCCCCCCCCCCAACACACCTCGCGTATAACGAACGGTAAACGCACGAGGACCGAAATTAAATTTGCCGGTCGTACAACATGGCCGAACCAATCAGCGAACGCAGCTCGGCGAGGGGATACCAATCGGCGGCAATATCCTCATGGTTGGTCGCGGAAAACATGTTGCCGCACCGTAACGCGGCGCGTACCGGCAAGACAGACGCACGGCGCTGATTGGAAGGTGCACGAAACTGATTAACTTCCCCTAATCGAGAATATGACATTTGTCACCCTTACCCTCTTGATCACACCCTAAATGTATCATCGATGCGATAATCGCCCTCCCCCCCCCCCTCCCCTCACGGCGAAATTCTGCGCCATCTTTGAATTGCAATAGGAGGAAATGAAGGAGCTAAATGGATTTCAATTTTTCGATCTGGAAATGGGATTAAGGGAAACGGCTTCCTTAGTATTTCATGGGAAACAAAAATTTGGCAATAATATACAGAAAATGAGTATGTGCCACCTATTTATATATATATATATATATATATATATATATATATATATATATATATATATATATATATATATATATATATGAAGTGATTTTTCAATTCGCTGATTTATAGCCTACGTGATCTAAATCGTTTATGCTTTCAAACTTGATCAGATATTTGAAGAAAATGTCTGTACACAATTAAAATAATATAGTCTGATATCGTCGAGCATGATTTGCAATTCACCCGGTGTTTATATTGATAATGAAAACGCCATATCCTCCCAACTGTCCAGCAGTTCATTTCGTGACGGATATAATTCTTTACATCAATTGACATTTAACGTGATAACTTATTCAATATGTTTGTACGTATACGTCTTGGGTGAAACGAGAACCAGGACAATGAAACTGCGTTTTACAAATAGTAAGAAGTTGCTGGAACAATGTGAGCACGTTATAACGATACGGCATTGTTTCTGTGGGACACGAGGACGCGTGATGACATGGGAATCGTCCAAACATATCTACACACCGGCCGAGATTTAAGGCGAACCTATAGGTCGGAGTGGAAAAAGTTTTCGCCACGGGATTTAAGTGTTATAAATGTTCACAAAACGTTGTCTACGATATTAATTAATATAGAACTGTGAAAACGCCATATGTTGTTAGACGAGTGAATAGTAATAGTATGGGTAAAAATGGGTAAAAACTGCTTCGAGTGTACCAATTAAGCACATTTTATATTTTTTTTTCAAAATGGCTGGCCCGAGCTGAAAGTTGTTAGAAATGTGTACCGGTATCAAAATGTTATTCAACTTCACGCAAAATTTCATTTTTTCGAAATAAAAATATTTCCTTTTGTTTCCGCTGTTATTCTAATGGCAATTTTTGAAATTTCTGAAATTCATAAAAAAAGTTACCCCTCGACAATGCCACAAAACTATACAGATCTAAGTTAGATGAGGAACCCTCCATCTCTCTCTCTTCCTCATATCCATCAATTTCATCTTCTTCTTCTCTCCCCACCAATTCTCTCCATCTTTCTTTATTCTCCCACCAATAAAGAACAAAAATATTCAAGAATCAAGAGTCCCCTTAAATCCTGCCTACAACTGATAAACTATGGACTCACGCTTTTTACATGAAATTCATTTGTGCGTGTACACTTTTTAACGGTTATATATATTATTCATATATTATATATATATATATATATATATATATATATATATATATATATATATATATATATATATATATATATATATATATATATATATATATATATATATATATACTTGGGCTATTTTTAAACCGTGTTTATTTATATATTGTCCACCCCTCTCAAGAAATATAGGCCTACATGTGTTTGTGGCTCGGTCTCCTGGTACATCTGCTTCACGCACAACTAAAGGATATCTGTCACAACACTTACAGTCAAGAATCGATTCGTTCTGTGCTATATTGTGTCCAGAGGAGACTGGGGTTCGATTCCCGGCACGATGATCTCGACTGACTTGAGTTATAAGTTCACTTATAAACAACAATCAAGTGTTACGCTATTCCTACGGACCATCCGACTTATGCAGCGCGTAATAAACACACAGAGAAAGTATCAAAAGAGTCGGACGGAGGTCTTCGCTAAGCTCATCTAATTATAGGCCTATGCACTGTGGAGTAGTACGAACAGTTGAAACAAACGTACGAATCCCAGTGGAAATACCCATTTCGCTCGTGAGGGGAAACATTGGAAAGAACGTTTTCCAAGAAAAATACGAGGGAGAAACAACTAAAAAAATCAGGTGTAGGCCTATACATTGGAAATAAAAAAAATCAAGAGAAACACAAAAATGAAAAAAATAGAGATGAATAAAGAACATCACGTAAAATCCAGAAATTACAAGATAGAAATCACGAAGAATCAAGAAAAAAATCAATAAAAAAACATGGAAAATAAAAAAAAATCACAAAAATAAAAAGATTACGAAAAATCAAAAAAATTGTGAGAAGTCAGAAAAAAAAAAACTAAAAAATCAAGAAAAATATATAGGCCTACATTAAACATTACTAATCAAATTGAAAAAAAAATAATCGCGTTAGTTGAAGTAAGGTTTTTAAGGTTCCAAAAAATCCACTGGGTTTATTGGGCTCAGTATGTAGATTGGCAAAGGTTGAAGGGGACAGTCTCAACTTTCCAGCCCAGATACGTGCATAGGTCCAGTGCGCCTTGATCGAAGACGGTATTACTTACATGTACTCGAAGCGTATTGACCGATGTAAAAACCAGTTATTTTTAGATTATTTATTTGATCACTGTCTGCTAACATCTCGTGCAACTGCATGCGTCATAATTCGCAACTAAAAAAAGATTCACTATAGCCCCTATATATATATATATGAACACACACACACATACACATATATATATATATATATATATATATATATATATATATATATATATATATATATATATAGAGAGAGAGAGAGAGAGAGAGAGAGAGAGAGAGGGAGAGATAAATATATATATATATATATATATAAATTATATAGATTCACTATATGTAAACTATGATATAGTTCTATTTAGATTGGGATGAAATAAAAGTTGTCATCGGATATGCTGGGTTTTATGCTCTTGTATTGTATTAGTATTTTGTTTCTTATATTTATATTCTTGAAAATGTTGTTCGATATTATAGCCATCGCTATATTTGGAAATGAATAACCAGTACCAATATTCAATCGTTCAATAAAGATGCCGACATTTTGTTTTTATATTATATTACTCTTGATATTTATATAGATTATCAAGGCAGTGCGAGTACTGGGTGATAATTTCTTCTACCGACTTTATTGACTGATATATTTACTATTCATCAGTCATCTTCCTATTTGTGCGCGCGCTTCTCATCAAATCTTATCTTGACTTGGAATGTGTGCAACATTTCCCAGTTATTACTCACGTCTGCAGGCCTATGTGTGTACGATCTACGGAACGCCAAAACGATCTGGATATCAAGAAGTATCAGAAGAGAATGAAAAGATGGATCAGATGAAGGAATATATCGATACGAAGCGATTGGTCTGAGGGGTTTACAACTCGCAAATTTGGTGTACACCTAATTTCAGGTGCTTTTGGGATTTCAAGAGATTTCAAGAGATTTCAAGAGATTTCAAGTGATTTCAGGGATTTTCAAGTGATTTCAGTGATTTCAAGAGATTTCATACGGATTTCAAGAGATTTCAAGTGATCTCAGTGATTTCAGGGATTTCAAGAGGATTTCATGTCAAGTGTACACCGGATTTCAGGAGTTGTTAAACCTCGGACTAGTCCTGTACCAGTTCGAGGATATTGGCTCATTTGGTGGTTCCGGTGGGACAACGCATTTTTGTTTCGCGTTTTTTATCAATATAGGGATGTATCTTACTTTTTCTTGCAAACAGTATTATAAGATTTCAGTAGAGTAATTTACATGTAGGTCTATGTAGCTTGATTTGCTAGAGAATAAAATTTAATTTGATATATTATAAATGTTATATTATATTATACAATGTTTTTTTTTTCAAAACGGGTCCTCGGAATATTTGGATGCCAGTTTTGAAAGATTCAATATAAAAATATCCCAAGTATTCACCTTTGAACGACTACAGGAGAAATGGTCGACGGTTCAGCGCCCTAGCCACTCGTCTGCCGACCAGTCTTCTACACAATACTGACTGTAGTTTTTATATCTACTTTTTAGTCAACTTATTCTATTAGAGCCGATTCTCCAACTCATTACCTATTGTTCAATTATTAGCCAGGGTGCGAAAATAACAGAGTAACCATGGGTTACCATCGGTTTACAATTTGACCCACTAATCACCAGTTAGCGAAACCAGATTTCAATATTATTAACCATATATACAATATTACTATTTGAAACTATCATTGTGAGTTATCAATCAATAAGGTTATATGACACCTCGCATACATTTTCAGATACTCTATTTATCGGCGATTACACTCCATTGTGCATGTTTTAATCCTCGCATTTCGCTGCGTGATAATAAATGGCCAGCATGTATCTACAGCCCTGGATATTGTTTGTCTATTATACTGTCATGACACCTCGCCGAGAAACGCCACAGGGTGTGTGTACATGTAGCATGTTTTGTTACACATTGAAAGTGAACGACAGTATGTGTATGTGTCGGTAGATAATGCATGGCAATTTGGTGTTTGTATTTATATGGATATGGAATTAATCACATTCAGTGATATTTGTGATAATTGTGAAATGGACGATTCTGGTTGGGAATAAACTGACAATAATTCTCTGGGATAACGCGATAAACTGATAGCATTCAAGTGAGGGACGCGTTTTCAAGAATATAGATCCTAATGGAGGAGAAATGAAGATCGACATTTTATTCTTGACCGAGTAATATCAGATGAGTAATACAAGGGCTCTTCGAGAGACCACAGGAAACCCGAACCTTCTAGTGGACGACATTAGATGGATGTAATGAAAAGCAATAAAATTTGTGACAAAATACAAAAAAAATATACATTTTCCATAGAAAATTCTAGTCGTTTTGATAAAGAAACCGAGGGGTTAACAACTCCTGAAATCCCATTGAAATCCCCTTGAAATCACTTTAAATCCGGATCCCCTGAAATCTCTTGAAATCACTTGAAATCCCCTGATTTTTTTTAAAATCTCTGAAATCACCTGAAATCAGGTGTGCACCAAATTAGCGAGTTGTAAACCCCTCGAAAGAAACATTCAATACAATACAATTATATACTATGTACATGTTAATTGTTTTGTTTTTTAAATATAGGCCTACATAGTGTAGGCCTATATTGTATTGAAAGTTTCTTTACCAAAACGACTAGAAAAAATCATCAATATCAAATATTAAATAAATTACGAGTCGTTCAAGCATAGAGCAATGACGTTTGTTCAAGTCTGCGATCTAGATAAATTTCGCAACGTTTTGCCGAAAAGGTTACATAACATCTCGAGAGAATGCAGCGTAGCTCGCGAAGTAAAATTGAATTACCGGGGAAAGAGTCGAGATATGTATAATTAAGATCGTATTAATGAATTATATAATTATAAATATAAATCAAATTAGTGCAGTCACGCGCAGATATGAAATATACGACACGACCGAGGTTTTTACGATAAAATATATTTTATATTTTATGAATTCATACAAAATGAAATTCATATTCCTGCTTCAATTCGAAAAACACGCAGACTTTTGATACTCATGTGTTGAATATACTATTACAGTATCTTTACATATATATTATTATACATTAATTCAATATACTATAATAAATGATGAGTCATGGAAAGCCATAATATATGCATAGTAAATTGAGTAATTGTGGAAAAATAGTCGTATTATTTGAATTATTAAATTAATAAGACAATACAATATGTCAATACACTGGCGCTAATGTAAGTAGGCCTGTTAAAAATAAAGAAGATTAATATACCGTGAAGATATAGTTAAAAAAGCGTACTGTTGAACTAGCACGGTATTTGTCAAAAAATTAAAAATTGAAACCTAAAAAACGACAATATTTCGACAACATACTCGGTTGTCTTCCTCAGGTCAACGTCGTTGTTGACCGCAGTTGACCTGAGGAAGACAACCGAGTATGTTGTCGAAATATTGTCGTTTTTTAGTTTTTAATTTTTAATTTTTTGACAAATACCGTGCTAGTTCAACAGTACGCTTTTTCAAGTAGGCCTACACAAAAGTCTATGAGAATTGTGTGAATATTTTATCCCAACATTTTATTTTATCCCTCACTTCGCCTATTATCGACGTTATAAATAATACACTATCAGTAAATTACCCTTTTTCATTATTTTTACAACATTGATAAATAATTCGAATGGATTGAACGAATAATATGGATCTAGAATACTGTGTGACAAGGCTTGTGACAACTGCCTTCTATATTCTATTACGTTCCGATATTGCTCACATCGAAAGCTCAAATATTAAAAATGAAAACGAACCCAAGAAAAAGTAGAATTATAACATTTTACTTGTTTTGAGAAACAGTTTGGCCTGCCATTGTTGTACACTTCTAGTACTACGCAGGCGAAAAACAATTGCCAAGGATCGACTTGGCTGAGAACACGGATTAGTCAAAGTTAAACCTTCTGATCGCTTTATGAATGCACACGGATGGTACGATCTAGTAGAGCATGATGACAATGTCATTCGGTACAAGTACAGACGCTTGAACGGATGCTGCTTGAGACTTATACCGATACAGAACGGAACGGCACACCGGCGTATACCGTCCTCCGGCGTACACCGTCCTCCGGCGTGTACCGTCCTCCGGCATACACCGTCCTCCGTCGTATACCGTCCTCCGGCATATACCGTCCTCCGGCGTACACCGTCCTCCGGCGTGTACCGTCCTCCGGCGTACTGCCCGCCAGTACACTACCTGCCAGCGTCTACTGCCCGCCAGTACACTGCCCATCAGGCCACCCATGGTGGGAATCAAGCCCCGGATCATGACGTAGTCATCAGAAGCCGCTAGCCTATATGCAGACACTCGAACTTGGTAATGATTACAAGAATCTTCAGAAGACAACGTTCTTCGGCAGTTCGGCTACCTTCCCCTACATCTTATAGTTAACGAAATCAGGGGAGGGTCATCCATGTCGATAAACACGCTTCCTCCATGTGCCGACACAGTAACGACACCTATGGCGTTTCCCTGACACTGTCAACATGTAGAAATGATGACGGGTATAGAGTAACACCCAACGACCACATCACATTTACAATCTACAATGTAAACGATGATCACGATCCTGGATAATATCTATCGAATCGACGAAACAACGGTTTTTGCCAAATCTATTCACTTTTACGTAATCCATTTCGGCTCTAGCCAGTCACTCATCAGCTATTGTCATTAATCCGAAGGCAATACTCGCACGGCGTGTAATAACTGTGTGGACGGTCATACGCGAACAATGCCCCAATGTGATTAAACACTGTGGTGGACGGGGGACAGGGGGGGGGGGGAGGGGGGAAGTAGTGGGATATGGAAACAGTGGATAATGCAGGATTTGACACAAAAAGTTAACTATAATAATACACGTTTTAATATAGGCACATATAAAGCCTACCATCAAATGTCTGATAAAAGCCTATATATATGCACTGAACATTTTGATTTATCTCGATGTGACATTCTATGCATAGGCACTTCACCATTATAATCTATACTGGTACAATATATAAGTGTATATATACATTTGGAAAATGACTCCCGCACTGTCCCCTACATCCACTCTTCTTTTGTTAATATTTGAAATTATTACTTCAGATAAATGTAATGTGTAGCGATTGTAAAAAGTGATTGTCGCGACAAGCCTATATGTGTATATATAAATGAATATATATATATATATATATATATATATATATATATATATATATATATATATATATATATATGTGAGGGTGTGTGTGTGTGTATACAATACGTACTTGCATTCTATACATATAGGGAACATTTACAATAATATGTTTTTATATCTAAAACGCTAACATTTTATTTCCATGTTTTAATATCCTTTTGTGTAGACGAAAATTATACGACCCGAGTCTATTATTAATAATGGAACGAGGAGCGGTGAGTGGGGGGAGGGGGGGGGGGAGGAGGGAGGAATAACATTATAAAAGCTTATACCGAATGCTTTATATTATATATTATAGGTTACCCTGGTATAGCGGACGGTAATATAAATGTATTGATAATTATTTTTTATTTTCCATAACAAAGTGGCACGTCATGTGTATCATACTAGCTGTATTGGTGCCGATAAAATTTCATTTTATGATACTGATTCACTAGGAGTATAGCGCTGAATGGAAGTGATTTAAATTTATATATATATATATATATATATATATATATATATATATATATATATATATATATATATATATATATATAATATAATATAATAATAATATATTCATTCTAGGAACAGTTTTACTTGTTATAGAATGCGTCAGTTTAGATATAAAAAAAGATTCACTGATATTAATGAAACTCATTCATTTAAATATATTAAAACATATATAAATCTATATTCATTCATAATTGGCTATATGCGAGGGGTTAACAACTCCTAAAATCAGGTGTACTCTTGCCATGAAATCCCATGAAATCCCTGAAATCATCTGAAATCCCTGAAATCACCTGAAATCCCTGAAGTCACCTGAAATCAGGTGTACACCAAATTTTCGAGTTGTAAACCCCTCGGCTGAATGGTTGTTTGAAGCTGGTCATATTCGTCTATCGCGCAAGCTAACCGATCAGCTACTACGATTGGCATATTGTCGAGAATGTCTCGTCATTGTAATGCGAGTGGCCTACCCAAGAGATGACCTCACGTTTCGGGAATTCACAGCTGAGGAAGAATGCCAATTGCTGTAATATTTATATTTATTTATAATGAGATCACTTGTTGCATATAATAATTAATTCCGCAAGTAATTAATTATACACATCGTTCAGCTGGTGAATAGAATATTGTTTCTAATGTAAATGAATTATGATTTTCATAGCCTAGCCTTCAAGCATATTGTATAGTCCTACTCTGTTCTTATGAATAGTTCCGAACGCTGTCAACGGGATCGAAACACGATTGAAATATAATGAATATATATATATATATGTGTGTGTGTGTGTGTGGATACAGCAACAAAATACGACGCTGGAGTTTTTACGAATTCTTTAGTTCCAAAATATTGTGTTAATTCGGATATTCTCTTACGCGTTTTTTATATCTATTGATCATCGACTGGAGTATATAATAGTCCCGAAATTGCATTCAACAATGCAAGCCGCGTCGTCACTTTTTCCATATTGTATATTATTTATTTACCTTTTGTCTATAACCTTGTCTTATAATTATTGTATTTTAACCTTTTTTTCTTCATCAAAGCAATTTCACTATGAAATAATAATATAATATAGAATATATACTCATAAAACGGCCGCATGAAGATATTCTCAGAACCTACTGTAACCATTATTATACTAGCTTTGGGTCTACTTATAAAATTATACAGTAATAATAATAATAATAATAATACCCATAACTTTAATAACCATTCAGTTCATGGCCGTTGGAATCAAGAAATAAAATATAATATACTACATTAATTATTGTAATTAAAAAATATTGTTCGTTGTTATAAAATTGAAATAGTTGCAGCTGGTATTATTCTATACCATATTAAATGGCTCACTAAAAATCGTAATTAATCATTTAATTGCCGAGTATAGGCTTGGTGCTACACACAAACAGAAAAGTATTAATGGAAAATCACGAAAGCAATACAATAAAACGCGATATTAACTTTCGAGATAGAAATCACGAATGGACGGAACCCAGCGATTCAGTTATCCAAAAGTGGTATACAAACTCTTGCAATCGAGATTCGAAAAGTAGATAAATCTCATCCAAAAAAAAAAAATAACTACAAGTTTGGATTTGTTTTCTGTATTTCTTAATACGCGGAAAAAACTGTTTTGAGACGAAAACATAATGAATCGGGTACCAATTATCTATCACTTATCTACTTACCTACATACTGCAAGTATAAGTAATTAAAAATGTTATGTTTCAACTTAATTTGATGTACAAAAAAACGTTGAAAATGCAGATTAAGTTCATAATAATGATGCTATATAGGCAATATGGATGAGCGTATAAGCATATTAAGGTGGATGGAATTAATTACTTTATAAATACGAAATGAGTTTTATAGTACATGTATTATTTTCGGTGAGCGATGATAAAAAACAGAGCACTTCGGACTAATTTTCTCAGAACTGTATATTAAAAGAAACAAATGCATTAATTAGTAAACAACCAGAGTCATCTCCTTCTCAGACAAAGATATATTGATTCATTTTACTCAATTACAGTAAGTCCATATAATTCCAAAACGTTTACAAAAAAAAACATATCAACATAATTATCAATACTAACCTCAACAAAGTATACTGAAAATGTATTCCAATTTTTGGAACTTAAATTTATATAAATGGCACAATGAGATGCAAAATACGTGAATATTTGCACAGCATAGACAATGTTATTGTCTTTCAGTAGAGGGAGCTTATTCTGAAGAATTTCAATGTTACAGTCTTGACTTCAGTTGGTATATAGGCCTACTCGCAGTGACAATTATTAATAATTACTGCAACTGGTGCAAGTGAACCCGGACAAACAAACAAGAAACTGTGGCTTCGTTGCAGCACCACGGTTACAAACAAACACGAAAGTGCAAGAACTGAAGAACCAGTTGAGGTAGTGCAGGACAAACAAACAGATCTAGTAGCGGTGAGGGTCCTGACAAACATGCTACTCAACTTCAAATTTCACTGCCATCTATATTATATTACATACATACTGCATGCCAAGTATCACACTCTATTCTTCCCGATGACGTTTTTTCAAGAAGGCCGTGATGATTGTTTTAAATACAACATTCCAGTCGCTAAAAGACGCCAGAAAAGATCCGTGCAGTAAGTACGACAATTAGCACAATTGTTGCGACCAACATGCCACATTGAGAGCTTGTGCAGGCAGCGTCCCAGACGATGCAAATCACGAGTGGGAGCTATAATGTATAAGATGTGCCTCCTAAATGAGACTTTTACGACAACGCCTCGCTACACGGGGAAAAAAGAGGCAAAATAAGAGATAAAATACTTGAGTAAATCAAATATAAAGATAATGTTCCTGTCCCATAGTTCGTAGGAAAATGTTCTTTATATAACACAACGTCTAGTTCGATTGGAATGAAAATGTGCAATTATGTGTATCTTGTTTGTATTTACATTGAGTACAATTTTGAGTCGTTTAGAAAAGATCTTTTACAACTTGATCCGCCCGGCCCAATTTGTGAAGTTTTCCTAACTTGTTGAGATGGAAGTCTTCGCTAACGCTCATCTAATAATGCCAGAGGAAAACCACGAAGACCCTCTGTTAGAACGGTCGGGGACACTGAAGAGTGTATAGCGGAATAAAGTGGACTCGGTCATGTGACATGGGCTTCGGGGTACCTTTCAATGGATGGTTGTAAAATGTCGTCAGGGTTTAGGTAAGGTTGGAGTGTGTTGAGTGAGTGAGTGTGGTAGGTCTTCCCGACTCGTGACGTCACACGAGCGAGGTGTTGTCAGCGAGTGGGAGGGAGTGTGGTGCATCCTTGCCAAGCTGCCAGCAATTAGCGGGCTGCAAGTCAATGAGGAGTAATGGCGTCTTCCTGCGCTGCTAGACGCTGACCTCAATCCCGATCAGCGGACGTGTCAAGCGGCAACCAGCCGGCCATTAGGGCAGGCCAGGCACACGGGGCTCTAGACACGGGGATAGCGCATGCAGTGAGGAACCTGAAGCTACAAGATGAGAGTGTGCTAGGCCTAATATGTCTGCCAGGTGTCTATGGATCATTGGGTTGACGTGGCCCGAGATGACCACAGCGATCTCTTCTTGTCCGTGTATGGACACGGGAGTGATGAGCTTTGGTCAAAGATATAGGCTGGATTCCAAGAACGAAGTTTAAACCCCGGTCTACTTTGGACGCCATCTGAGTACAAATAGCATTGCCTCTGCATTCAACAAAAAAAATACCCCTAAAATTATATTTGTTCGAAGACCCAAAACAAAAAGATGAAAATATACGGGCAGTGTCTTATTGGTATGCCTTGCATTGGTAGCTATAAGTCGGTCGGATGATGAGGAATATCGATCTAGGGCCTATATTGATGAAAAACACAGAATTTAGAATATGTTCTTCAGAGATCAGCCTACCTTCAGTTGTTTCTGATAATTACGTACAATCTTAGGAACGAAAACTATTATTTATAAGCCGTTATTATGTAATGTGTTTCCAAACATAATGTCATATTATGAATGTATGAATCAATATGGCTATTATTTGAATAATATGTGATTCGTGAGTCAAACGGATGTGTATATTTAGTTATTACAATACATGAAAATAATACATGGCACACAATGCACGATCGTATTGATAAATACATGTATATGTGAACACTTCTTAGTATAATTCAATATGCGAAAATACAAAATGTCTGCCCAACAATTGATTGCTGATGAAATGCTGGACGTAGGCCCAACAATTGAATTGGTGGATCGGCAAGATGGAAAAACTTGGAGAAATATTTGGTCAAATACTCTCAAGAAATGTAAGAAGTTAGCAATGCTGGATGAACGAGTTAGATTATTATCTGTTTTGTTAGGATATATTGCCATTCTGAGAAACCATTTATGCTCACTTTCATAGCATATTCGTTATTTTTGTATTATTTTCATATCGTTTCCATATTACTGTTTATACTAATACTTTTTCATATAATTGTTTATTACTCCCTCATTATTTTCTACCTTCATTTTTATTTTATCAATCATTCATTTACGATTTATTATTATTGTGTGTTTTTTCTACTTCATTAATTTTTTATTTGATTATTATTATTATGTGTCGAATGGCAATCATGGCATAGTCTTCAATAAAGATTTATATAGGCCTATATATATATATATATATATATATATATATATATATATATATATATATATATATATATATATATATATATATATATATATATATATATATATATATATATATATATATATAAATATATATTTATATATATATACACATATAGGCCTACATGAAAAATGAAAGTAATTCTCCCAGCGGATTACATAGTAGATAGTATCGTGAATGTAGTACAGAAAGGGCAAGTATAAGCGTTTGGTCGAGTGAATGAAATGTCGCGCTCAGGAGCACGCGGCGGGCGACAGGAGCGAGATCGACCGAGCCGCCGACGTCACGTCACACAAGACGTCGCGACGGTGGGAACACTTGTGGTTTCGCTGGGTAGTTCGACGATTGATTCAACTGAGGTCCGACAAAAACGCGGACAATCCTATTATTAGGTCGGTGGTTTTGGGGGTAGACAGTTTGAGAATATTTGTAAAAACGAGTGGAGAATCGCGTCTCTCTTCTGATTATATAGAGAGAAATATATATATATATATATATATATATATATATATATATATATATATATATATATATATATATATATATATCACTTAGCCTAACTCCGTATTAATTGATATATAATCTGTAAAATATTTAAAAAAATATATATATTATCAAAGTATTAAAAAAGTACATTTGTGGAGATTTGGGATTTGAGGTCCGTCCTACGATCCTACCTTGTCATTCTTAGTATAAATTGCGGAACGATAAATTTGTGTCCACATTTTTTCTTCGACATCAATAAAAAAACAAATGGAAGAGAAACGAAATGAAAATATGTAAAAGTAAATATACTTGATACGCGTCGACCTATCGACTAAAAAAACTAAATTCTCCGGCGATAACAAATGAAAAAAGCGTTCATACATCCATGTTATGCGGACAAAGAAAATAATCCAATACATAAAATAAAAATATAAAAAAAAAACGTTGATAATAGGATTAGCGTTTTCACAGACCAAGTCCTGAACAACGTATAATCTAATTTCACTTGATCCACACGGAACAGGAGAGGAAAAATATACAATATATGAAGAATAATTGCCAGCGAGTAACGGAAGAGTTGATTCGAAGTTAATTTTCTGGAATCGCACATTTCCTATCGTCGAGAACATTGCATTGACATGTCATTACCATATCAACCCCTCCGTGACGAGTCGAAACCCTTGATCGCCGTAGCTCGACTATACGCTCAGACCGACGGAGATTCCGTCTGGCGTTTCGTCTCACTTATATTGGATTGTGCCTACGTTATCCACCAAAGAAGAATGTCGTATATACCAACTAAATATTATTAAAAACTTCGGAACATGTATGCCTATATAAACTAACTGCACCTCGAAGAAGTAACGGTTTTGAAAGATGTAGTAGTTTTTATAATCGTAAATCTCAATCTAAAAAAAAAATCATTGAAATTTAAAAAAAACGCTATACACCTATGACGATGATGATATTTGTTTTTATAATGTTGGTAGACGACCTTCTTTTTTCGTGTAGCTGCAAGTATGCCCGCGAGGTTTTATTACAGCCGACACCAATAAAAGCTTGTAACAGTTTTATAGCGTACAGCTCGCTGTCTCGCGATAACCCAGCCGGGGTGTGCGGCGTGCATTTCGATGATGGGTGAAAAGCCACATGGCTCGGCGATCAAATCGTTCGCCGAAATAAAACTCACCCTCGTACTTCTTCCGGGTAACAATCGACGCCGATAACAAGAGAAGATCGGGTGATTGCGTACAGCACTTGGGGTGTAGACAATTATTCTGCGAGGTTTTTGTAAACGGGGCTGAAAGTGAGCAAGATTTGTGACGACAAGACTCAGTTACTGACCCTTGCTACGGTAATAAAATAGTAGCAGTATAAATGGCATGTTGCTTTGACACTATTGTTAGTATCTCTGCTAAACATGTTCGGAGTTGATAGTTCGACACCCGACGCAATGTATCTTTTTTGAAACAAAATAATTATCAAATGTAGTCTCAAGCGTAGGGTTATGGTGTTTTTTTTAATTTGACCACAGAAATGAAAATATATCTAAGCAAATGTTGTGAATTATTCAACTATTGTTTTCAATTCCATTTAAAAATTGACTTGTGGAAAGATTCTCGCCGTCGAGTGAGCCAGACGAGCGATGAATGAACCTCGTTCTGCCCGAACATAACAATGTCATCGGACACTGTTGTAGCCTTTATTTTTTATTTTTTTGTAATGCTACTTAACGACCCCACCAACAGCTGGGTTATACGGGGGTACGAATGAGCGGGTGATAATGAAACGATGAAGTGATGACGGGTGGCAGGACGTTTACAAAAACGCATACCTTATGCGGGACTCAAACCCACGCCCAACGGTGACTTCAGTTACTACCGCTAGCGATAATTGACTTAGCCACCGGGGCGGCTGTAAACCTTTATTAATACCTAATAAACGAAATGAAAGCCCGACGAAAGCGAGAGCTTGTTCAACACAGCATGGTGGAGGATAGGGAATCGTCGGAACAAAACGAAGATGGGGCGCGCTTTCGTTTCGTGTTAATTCACAGATTAACGGCCAATAGACGCGTCAAATCTGTAAAGCTAGCGACACCTTGTGTTCCCGATAAGATGGACGAGCAATAAAACATAATCAACTAAACACGACAAATGTAGGCCTACTTGGAGACATCTCAACGAATCCAGCGGCGCATCGAGTTTCTAGCATCTATATTTATTATGCATTTTACTATTTGCTTCATTATTTATGATCGATTTTGATTCAGCGACTAAAAAAAATAACCAAAATATAAATGAGATTTTCGAATCCGTAGATTTGAATAAGATGAGCCGCAAAAATAGAAATAGAACCGACCAACTTGAGAAAAAAAATCCAATGCAAATTTAATCCAATCCTGTTTTTATACATGAAATAGTTATTTATAAAGTACATAATTTCGAGTATACACGTTAAATGCGTAGTGCAATCATTCACTGAAGATACATACTTCATGTATCCTTAGTCAATGGTGCAATATCTCTCTAGTGTATAATTTGTTTATTAGATAATTATTCAGAATAATTTCTAGGTTATTTATATTTGTTATTTTGTTATTTTGTGTTATTCTGTGTCCAATTGGCAACCGTATTGTCGGCAGTGTTTTTAATAAAAACTATTCTTCTATCATGAAATAGTGTAATATAATTTGTACCGTGGAAAAAACATATTTTTGTTTTTGAATATATCTGACTGGATGCACTTATCTTAACGATGTTGCTTATCCATCGGTACAATAGCTATAATCCAAGATTCAACATATTATAAAACCCTCCCTTCTTTCCGGGACTCGAACCCACACCCGACAGGACTTCAGTTCTCGCTGACAGAGCCGCGCGCGCACAAGGGAGGAAAAACTATTTTTATTGCTGTACATATCCTGCTGGAGAATGTGGCATGTGTGTTTCTCAACACAAAAAACTGAACAACCACATACTACTTTACATAAAAAAGGAGGGTTGAGAAAAATATATAATCGTAGCTCATTTTTTCCTCTTGCATATCACATCCGTGAAGGTGCAAGTATAGTCCTACTATATGGGATTATTTATTATCTCGTTTTAGTCGTTCTTGTATTCAAATATATAGGTTGTATAGTTGTCAGTTTCACGAGTTAGGCTGAAGGAACGAAATTACCAAGGGTGATAACAAGTTAATCCGCTAACTATTGCTTAATCCACTAAGGGCCGGTATTACGAATCGATAGTTAGCGGATTAACTTGTTATCACCATTGGTTACATATGATATTTTCGTACCTTTAACACATAGTTAGTGGATTAGTACTTAACTAAGATTCGTAAAAACCGGGCCTAACTACCAATTCATAAAACTCGGTCTCATCAGTAAATTAACTGTGAGGAATTTTTTGTGTCCACTACATGACAACTGTACTCTCTTTTTTTTCCTGTACCTCAAAGTTTGGCCCGAAATCGGTTTTTAATCCCAAGTTTTTTTGTGAATATTTCAATAGTTCCTTCCAAATATGAAATATTCAATCACGAGCCTCACGATTGAGCGATGAGAAGATTCAATACACTATCACCGAATTACCGGCTGATAATGATCTATAGGCGCGTATAGGCAGTTGATTATGCTCACAAAACCAAACAACTGAATGTCAAAAAAGCTTATCATAGCGGAAAAGATCGTCTTGCTCAGCAAAGCGTTTGCAAATATAGGCAAATATATGTATAAATATATAATTTGATAGATCTAATATAAATTTATATACCGTATACATATTATTATGATAATAATTTCAGTCTCCGGCTAACTGGCAGTTAGTGACTGCGATCAACAGATGTGAACTTCAAGAAACCTCACACCGAGCTCCACGTTGTTACCTCTAGCCGAGAACGAGCGTTTCCAACTCCATGTCTCTCTAGCTCGTCAAGTCTTAGCCTTCTGTCCACACACGTGCTCCGTCGACAGGCAAACAAAACAGTGGCAATATTGATATCTGCAGATATCGAGGAATAAAAATAGTGATTTATTGATTGTCGTATACCATGATTCTCAATGATAGCTGTCTTTATTTTGTAAAAAAAAAGCGTGCAATAGAAGAATATATTTGGAGCAAACCCAAGTACGACTAACTGATGAACGATTAGTTCAAATCTCGAGAAATCGGATTTGATACTCAAGATCAAATTCATGTTGTTTTGCTCGCCATGACATTAGTATCCATCCATATTATCGCACCTATAACACTGTCATTAAACATGATCAACGGAAACCCACGGCACAGCGCCGTCAGCTGTTCTGTGGGGCACAGCGGACGTCTGACGTCTTGCCTCTGCCCTCACATGCCACGTGTCGACACAAGCCACACATCGCCCCCAAGACAACAGATCAACAAGTACTCACCCTTTCCTCCTCGCGGATCATCTCAGCAATACCCGGCTTGATCTCCATCTCGTCCGCATGGGCAGGCGGCGGTAACGGCAGCGGCAAGCCCTGGTCGCCAGGCAACGAGACCATCGCGGGCCCGCCGTGTGCGTGGTTCGGCTGCGATAACGAGGGCGGTGGCAACGACAAGTTGTTCACCATCGCGTTGATATTGTTGTGGTGGTGATGAGGTGGGTGCGGGGCATGTGGCGAGCCCATCTCCATCGCGCTCGTCTCCAGCGCCTCCAGGGCGAGCGCCTCCTCGGGGCTGCTGACCGACGCCGACCGGTCCCCCGACGCGCGACGTCGCTTCTTGCCGTGCCGATGATGGTGGTGATGATGGTGATGCGCCGGCGACATGGCCGTCTCGGAGAGGTCGTGCGGCAGCATGTGTCGCGGCGTCTCCCACTTCTTCGCGTCCTGCCGGAGGTCGGCGGAGGTCGTCGCCGCCGGAGGACGGACGCTCGGCTCGTGCTCGCCGTTCACGTCGGCCAGCCCGCGGATCTTCAGCGACTCGGCCACTTTCAACAGCGGCCCGATCTGCTCCTGCGACACGTTGATCTCGCCCTTGTACATGAACTCGACGACGGCTTTCAGCTCGGCCCACTGGATGTCTTTCATGATGACGATCGGATGCTGGCAGGGGTTGTCGAAGAACAGCGCCTGGAAGTAGGGGCTGCACGCCGACAGCACCATTTTGTGCGCCTTGACCGAGTGGCCGTCGCACGCGAGCGTCACGTCCACGAACGACTCGCTCTGGAGCAGCTGATCGAACACGTTGGTCAGATTGCTCTGGTAGTTGTTCCAGCGCAGACAGAACTGCTGGGGGGTAGCAGAGTGCTGCATCTTGCGCGTCTCGAGGACCCTCTAATCACGCCACCCACCTCGTACACCCCACCACGTACACCCGTGTTACGATGTCAACGACTGTTTGTAATCGTCCCGATGACAGCGGACATCTGTAACGATCAACACAGAGAAAAGCACACGTCAGTTGGAGGTAGAGAACACGCGACCGGTAACACGCGACCCGAAGTAACACGTCCGTCTAGTACGATACCAGGCGCTCATCTGACGGCCTAGCGCTCGAGTGTTCGAGTCCCCCCCCCCTACCCCCCTCCCCACTCCACACACCACCACCGTACCACAACAGTAGAGTGTGCGCGACGGCCGGTAAGCCATATGGCCGATTTTCCCTTACTTTACCATGTAAAATCCTACCCTATCCTGCCTTGAAAAACCCTCGAGCCTAGGCCTTCCCCTCTCTCCATCCCTCCCCACACCCATCATCATTTATTTATATAAAATGTACATGTAATACGGGGGTGTGAAATGAGAGGATGTCTGCCATACATAATGCATGATGATGCTCTGGCCCTATTGATTTATTGATGATGGTTTGGAGAGAACAGCAGAAACTCATAATATTATACTAGTTTAGCATCTCTCGGATAGAGATACGAGTAAGATGGACATGGACCCGACTTTTGTTAAACAGTGCTGGTAATAAGTTATATTAAATTATACACCAAGCAGCTGTGTTTCGTAGCTGGGGCGAATCAGTTGTTTTGGTGGCGTGCGATATGGAACATAGGGGCGAGGCGTTATTCTAGATCGTATTGAAAATAGTAGAATATTATATATTTATATGAATAATTTGACGAACCGAAATCAATTCATTTTAATTGTATTATTTTAGAATAGGAGAATATACGAGGAATGAAATCAATATTACGATGGTGTTGTTTCATTGGGTAGCGTAATATGTGCATTTTCTTATTTTTTACTATTCTTTTTCTAAATAATTAATTAATCGACTATGAAATATTTTTTTTTCTAGAATTTAGCTCAATATTATTATTATTTTTCTGTACCATTCACTAATTTGTTATATTCGTTATTTTTTTCTATTCTGTGTCTATAGGCAACCTTCTTCACAAGGCAGAGTCTTTATTTTAAATGAATAAAGAATTTATATATATAATATTAAATAATATTATTAATAGTATATTACCAATATATAATAATGATGTTCAGGCATATTTATTGACAGAAATGTACGCATCATCTTGGAATGTATTATATATTTATTTATGTGATCATGGTTGATGAGCAATAAAACACGACGAATCACTATAAACACATGCGATAGCAGGAATTTAAATGAAGACTTTCAGTAGATTCATTCAATAAAATATCTATTTTACTAGAGGAAAACGCAGAATGTGCGTTGTGTGATAAGCGAGCTATCTAGAGAGTAAAATCTAAAACTCTACATACCTTGATCATATAAAATGAACTGATCGCCTAATTATGTGTATAATTTCCGTGTTTACATTTGAGGAAGATTTGAATCATATTGGTGAGATTTTATTTTTCAATTTTTTCTGCCCTGCCCAATTTTATGTAGTTTTCAGAAACTTTGAGATGATGTTTCTCAAATTTGACCCCAAAACTGTAGGGTTCCAAGTTGAATAAGTTTGCGTATAAAAAAATCATGTCGATCGGTCAAACCCTGCGACCTGTGCAGTGCCCACAAACAAACAAAAAAACAGAAGGATAAAGCTCCGTAAGAGTTGCATGGAAATCTTCGTTAACGCTCATCTAATAAGGTATTCAATTTCTATGATTGTTATATTATATATAATGAAGACGGTATGTAATTTTAGTGGCTCATTGGCTGTACATCGAAAACAATGATAATATCAAGACGTTAACTGAAAAATATCAAAATAAAATATTTCGGAAATGATGATTCGAATCATAACCAGGAAATTCCAGATTTATCTTACGAATAAGGAAAACAAGTTGTATTATAATATACAAACAATCCATTGAATAATTATTCACGAACTCTGCAGGCATCAGCTAGGAAAGTTGTGGGCTAAGAGACTATAATACAGAAGTTGTGATGGCAAATAGAATTTGTTCGACATTTTGTTATCTCTTAATTTAATCAAAGTAACACAACATTCTGAAATAGGTCTACGTTGAGACTTGGGAATTTGCATTGTGGTGCTCCGTTCAAACGATCCTATCCATTACATAAAATGGGGAACGATGATTTTGCATCAAACGTCAATGTTGATGGGAAAAATATACAATTTTACAACGAAAATTACGCACAATATTTTATAAAAATTTATAAAAATCAACTGTACACACTGTTTACGAAATAGTTTTTTAAATGCCTTACGAACTATGAAAAGGCATAAAATCGAATTAAAAATCCAAATAATTAAGTAAAAAGTCCAGTAAAAAGTTCCAATAATCCAATAATCCAGTAAAAAGTTGATTCAATTTCTCATGCAAAACCAACCGAATGTGCCAGAGAGACATGTTATTTTATTTATTTAACATTACATATTTTTATATAAGTTATAGCAGCTGCGTTGGCCGCCTCTTGTGAGTCAGAAGAAGCCTCGTGCACTCGTCATATACGCTTTATGTTATTGAATTTCATTAGCCACTAATTTGATGGCAAGGTCTTCATTTGCAGGGGCAATAGTACATCGAGCACACAGCCTTGTCTGTACAAAACATGCAGGCTAATGGGAACATATTGCACTGGATTATATTTCATGTGAATGGAGGAACGATAACTTCGCATTGATTGTTTGCCATTGTCTCAACAGGATTGGATTGATTTATGTTACCAATATTGTTTTAAGTGTTCTGGTATTGAAATGGTGATTCCACATTTTAAAAGTTTGAAAAAAAATCAAAATTTCGGTAAGTGTGATGAAGTATATAGGCCTAGACTGAATGAATGGGTGAATAATGAAAATATAAATAAATAAACAAATACAATCGATATTAAATGAATCCATGATTTCTCTTGAATACTTTAATTCACGTAATAACCGCCTGATGTGAAATACGTACATTTTTTCACCCGACTTTTCAAGAGTCTCGTTGCTCTCTTCTTTTTCTTTATTGGAGAACGCAATAAGATTGGCGAAATGCGTCAAGTGACAAAATATAAGTATTTTACATCACAGAAGACATCATAGACTCAACATGATACACGAATTACAATATCTCGAGGAAATAGATGCATATTTATATATATATATATATATATATATATATATATATATATATATATATATATATATATATATATATATATATATATATATATATATATATATATATATATATATATATATATATATATAGAGACAGATTAGACAGTGTGATAGTTGAACGAGATGGATTAGAAACACAACTACATCTTCCAAAAGCGTGAAACATGTCAAGACCAAGTTTCTCGACAGTAAATCCCAACCAGAACATTTATACAATTATTCATTCGACAGACCACCAGACCTGCATATATCCCCCAACACCACCCGAACATTGACCTGCGTTCGGCACGCCACTGGTCGATCGAAATTCTCATCGAATTATTTAGAAAAGAAGATATATCATGTGATTGATAGCACCACTACCCTGATAAATCAGTCCGACTACATAATAGCATACAGAAATCTACATTCAGTCTCGAAACGAAATATTATTTATTTGAAAGAGTTCCAATCTATCTAATATAATATTATATATTATATATCCGAGCCAAGTTATGCGAGAAAGATGAGAGACCTTCGTGAAATATCTCCCGAGTGTAGTCGAGTCGAGCCGAACCTAATGGCGGGCAACGTGGTTATTAAAATAATTATACCCGCGCCCATAAACTAAAAACATAAGAGGGTTTCTCAGACTGAAACAATCAGACGAGAAGAACATTACTTTTACAATCCATTTGAAAACATTTAGATTAATATTTTTAAATTGTGAATAATAATAAAAAAAAACGTTGCGACTTTTGTGTCTGATGAGAGAGCGTGCAACAATAATAATTTTAATTAGAATTTACTGTACTCTATATATATATATATATATATGTAGGCCTACTTGAAATCACGGAAGAAAACTATAGGTAGTCGACCCACTCAATAATTGTACATGAACTATACGGTATAAAGTTTAATGCAGTCGCTTATCGTCTCTCATCCTGAAATATATATATATATATATATACACATATATATATATATATATATATATATATATATATATATATATATATATATATATATATATATATATATATATATATATAAATAAATATAAATCCATGTATCGATTTATCAACTGATAACTACAAACTGATGAAAACTTCGGTAATTTCACAAGTTTGATAGCAACTTCAATAATTTACCGCTTTTGAAAGATGCAGCTGCGTTTCTCACCGCGTACCTCCATAATATAAACAAAATACCCTGAAAACCTCCACGGCTTATTCGTGTTTACCACGTTGGTAGTTGACCTCTGATGGATACAAGTTGACAATATCAAATAGATATCTTTCGAAATTTTGTCGAATAAAATGATTGTTGAACTGAATGACGTAGTGAATACGGTATCTTACATGATCACATCTGAAACGGAGTGATTAATTTTTGTTCGCCTCTTTCATTTTGATTAGGTATAATAAAGTCGAGAATGGTTCCGACAGAAAGCGAAAGCTTATTAAGATACCCTCTAAACTGGAATCTCTGAAATGACTTTCTAGATGTGGTGAAAATATATATTAGGGATCCTTGGACAGTTACATTTCACAATTTCGTTGCAAGAAGAAGTCGTCTATAAATGGCAAACTTGCAAGAAATCTTATTGTGGATGGATGATTATGATTATTGTTTGCGTAACGGCCCCACCAACAGCTACGTTATACGGGGGTACGAATAAGCAGGTGATAAGGAAACGATGAAGTGATGATAAGTGCATGGATGCCTTATGCGGTACTCGATTGTATTGTGTTTAACGACTCACTGTAATGATGACCACGATCTAATATCGTCGGATAAGTGATTAATGAGATGACGAAAAGATGAGATGAAGGTTTCTTAGGTGATAGGAACGATAGCGGGAAGGAAGCGGCCGTGGCCTATATTGTAGGAACCATCTCAGCATACGACTAGACTATACTGAGGGTAACCATGAAAACAACCTGTCGAGTTGTACCGTGGCGGAGATCGAACCAGGTTTTGGTATTCGAACCCACGCCCAACTTGACTTTGATTACCAAATTAAGGCAATCAATTCCTCTAGACTGACTGAACCAGAGATGGACGAAGAAACTTTATAATAGATTGAAAAATCATAATTTACAATGTGTATATATCATTGCCATATTTCTACATTTTTTCATTAGTTGCATTTTTATTAAAAAACGAATATATTCCCAGTTGAAAGATTTTCACGATTTAATCATTTCACAAGAAGAAACATTAATATAGATTGTATATACGTAGACGTGAGAAATTATGAACTAGCAAAAAAAAACTTTCATGTCATTGGTTATGCAAACATTTACCCTGTGCGATTTCTTTCCGTCCGCAGAAACCGGCGGCGGCGTCGGCGGCGTCGGCGTCGGCACAGCATCGCAGCTTGTGTGCCCACCCCCAACTGCGGGGCTCGAAACGAAAATGGAACCGACCCATGCAATTTTAACGAGTTCTGCTGTATATTTAATTATTGTAATATTTATAAAAGCTCGTACGAAATGGAGGAGAAAAGCAAGGCAGCTATAGCGGGGAACGAACGCTCTCTTGAATATTATAGGGGTGGGGGGAAGGGGGAACTGGAACGACGAAGGGGTCAATTCGAAACTCTACAATAATATATATATATATATATATATATATATATATATATATATATATATATATATATATATATATATATATATATATAAAAACGAAACAAAAAACGTCGTATTTTATTTTTATATTATGTAGACTTTTATGATTAAAATATTAATTCAGTTTACATTTTATACCACGGTAGGAAAGAAATACATAGAATGTGTAACGGGGAAATTTGAATATAAATAAAACATTAAATTATATTCTTCGTCCTCCCGGAAACACGACTGCCCCCTCCTCCCCCTCCCCCTTCCACTTCATCCCCACCCCTACACCACTAGGCTCGGGGCTATTTCATGATTACATAGAATATAATTATATAAGCCTATATATATACGATATATATATATATATATATATATATATATATATATATATATATATATATATATATACATATATATATATACATATTCTTTCTTCTTTTTATATAATATACACATATATATATATATATATATATATATATATATATATATATATATATATATATGTGTGTGTGTGTGTGTGTGTGCATAAACCTAATTTATTATTCATCTTGGATTTATGTGCATACGATACCTTGCTAGAGAGAAAACATACGAGCAGACTTCATATGGTGGACGATACAGAAAACGTACTACACAAATGAAAATGTAGACTGGAATAAACTCACCCAAACAAACACACGCATACAAGATATGTGAGACGGCTTTAGAAACTGAAAGATCATCGAAGAAGCTGGAAACAAGTACGTTGTAAGCTTTGATAGCTTTATGATTTCTGATTCCTGAAAGTTATGCGAGATTAAAATTAATGGGTGGAGGAAAAGTGAAGACTCAATTTCACCGTGCAGAATATATATAGATATTTCTGGCGCTATGTTTTTTTTTTTTATGGTGTTATGTTTTTTTTATTTTTATTTTTGTTCTTATCGAGTCTACAGTTGTTTCGGAGATATTCGGAAAATGTGGATAATCCATATGAGAATAGCATTGGGTAGAATTTTCCATTTTTCAATTTCATACGCTTAGGATAATAATTTTACATAATGTAAATATTATTTTATAAATCTATCAAGTTTGAAGAAATTTGGATTGGTCCATTTCAAGTAAATGAATGATTTTTTTTTCGAATATCAAGTTTAAAGTCTGTGAACGGACGAACATTAATACGCCTAATTTCTACTAGCCCCACATATATCGTTTATAATAATTCAAGTTTGTTATAATTCTGTATTGAACATAATATCCAATCCAGAGTTGATTATAATAACATGTTAGTTTTATCAATTGTTATCTTGTTCACGAAATGAAAACAGGGACCAATTCACTTTTTATACCCGCATTAAACAATAATGACAGCTAAATTATTTCCGATCTATTGTAATTGGAAATGGAGTATGCCTATAGTGGAGCAATGGGTTGTATTGTGTGTCCGTGTTTGAAAACATGTCGAATAATCTGATCTAAGTAGGCCTTTAGGAGGATATAATATACAAAAAAAGTGGAAAATAAAATGAACTGAGAAAAAGAAGTCGAAGTTGAGTCAGAATTTGATTTTCGGTACTTGTATAATTTATGGGAGTCGGTATACTAAAATCATGACCATTATTGACCTACCTATATTATACTATAGTATATTGTGGATTTTTCACCCTCCCGCTTCTGCTTACATCCGCCAGAAGATTAATAATTGATTCGGATGAATAAATAAAAAGGAAAGAAAAATACATTCGATATTCAAGTAATAATATCATATTTCCTCTCACAGCTACCACACACATTGGCATCCACTTCGCAAAACACAGAAAATCTTTTCAATTCAGATAATTTATGAATATAAACGAGTATAAAATCGTCTTTAAATACCCACTGAACCAATTCTACGTACAGTATATATCTATATTTCTTTCTTTCTTTCTTTCTTTCTGTTACTTATTTTCATTTCTAGTCATAAGTTTTGATATTTTCTATACATGTATTATGTACAAATCTTTGAAAAAAATAAAAATAAATAAATGAATGAATAAATGATCAAATAAATGATATATATATATATATATATATATATATATATATATATATATATATATATATATATATGTGTGTGTGTGTGTGTGTGTACACACTTATTAATATGATTAGATTTGCACGATAAAGCAGCGCTTTTGATTACATTCGTCCAATCTCTATAATATTTTCAATGGCTCACGTCGTAGAATTATTCATTGTACTCGCGAGTCGTGATTAATTCCAGACGTCATCGCAATCAACGTCCCAGTAAAATATAAAACAAGGAGCTCGCAGTAACGAGGTAATTCAGAATACCTCTAGAACACGAATAATATGCTTAGTTGTTGATAGCAAACGAAACAGATCGTCTTGGTGTATGAGTATAGCTTGTATTGTGCAAGTTTAAAAACTTCTAGAGAGAATGATCACGTTTTTATATATTATTATTATTATTTCTCGAGCAACGTCTGTACAGAAGTTGGAAGTGAGAGGTATATGGTTCTTCCAGAGGCTTCAGAAATGTAATGTGACAAAAACCATACTTACCAAACCTTAACCATCCCGTGTAAAAACCTATACGTCATTTAATAAATTAAGATCCAGTTTTACGAATCGATAGTTGGTGGATTAAGCAATAGTTAGCGGGTTAACTTGTTATCACCATTGGTTACATGTTATTTTCGTACCTTTAACAAATAGTTACTGGATTAGTACTCAACTAAGATTCGTAAAACCGGGCCTAAGTAGTAATAATTGATTAAGGGGAGGAGCCCTTTTCCCCCTCTTCTCCAGCTTTTCTTTCTGTACAGATTGATCCAGAAATATAAGTTTAGGGCAGTTGGTTTCAAGTTCGGTTGAGCAATCATCTCTCTAGCCCTGATTAGAGCTTAACCTAACCCAACATAATTCACCGACGCCAATAGATCTGTCATCACTACAATGCGTGTAGTTAAACCCAATATATAAATATAATTCCACTGAGACGACACTTTTGTAAATAAGTATTCAACTTTATTTCATTTCCCAAGAACCTTTTGCTTCTTCTGATCCAAATGTCAATATTCATCGATCTCATTCATTGGAAAAATCTTTCCGATGTCAATAATTTTTTTTTCTCAATAACATCGAAACTTGATACAAAATCATTGTTCCCCTATCAAAGCTAAGGAAGAGAGTAGGATCGTTTGGACGGGGCACCACAAGGGCGATCTTACCATCCCATTTTATTATTATTTTAAATTAAAGCAATGAACTTTGACACCAGGTCTACGCTGTCTGTGAACACACATCTTCGCCGCAGATAAAAGTCTCCACTTGTCGACTTATTTATTTTTCAATAAAATAAACTACAAATCGCAACTTGTACGACTTCAGCCACGCTTCAATCAATTAACTAACTCGTAGTACTCTATTATTAATGCCTTGTGAAATAGTTATATTATTGTTTAATTCGGTCATTACCTATAAGTATCAAATATAATGACACAACCATCACGCAATACTAAATTACGTGAGAACATAAAAATGTGCACGGCACATAATATATAACTTAACTCGAGTAATCTGAACGGCGATAAGATATAAAACGAAGCTTTGTACAAACAAGGTAGTAAATTAATTAATTTATTATATAAATTATATAATATTTATTATGAAGTCGCTCTCAACAAAAACGTCTGTATGAGATAAAAGTGGTGATAGATAACATCTATAGACCGTGGATTTCACGATAGTCGAGACGACCGATCGTACGAGGGAGACGGCTGATCGGCTTCAATAACGTGGGTATACGAACAAAAATGATGATTATTTTATGATAAAAATAGAAGAAAATTCCTACGTTAATGTTTTCGTATACATACTTATTTTATGCATAATTCAGTATATAGTTATGAAATAACTATATGATATTTGTTGGCGGGGGAGGGGGGGAGGGGGGGGGGGCTTCGACAACATGCTGTCACGAGTGTCGACAGTTGATTGGTCGCAAGCTCATTCATGTTGGCTAATTGAAAAGATTAGTTCAGTCGATACTGAAGTTGGATATTGATTGTTTTTTGTTGGGTATCATGGTCACCGAGCTTGGGATCACCCAAACTGTACGAACTGTCAACTAGATATTTGTTGTGGTTCCCGTTACCAATAAGTAAATCTTAAAGGACGTCAGAACCCTGGGGCTAGGTTTCAACGAATAATGACGATATTCGATTTCATTCAAACTGATTTTAGAGAAAACTAGAAAAAATCATCTCAATTTTAGAACTCATTAATTTGTCCTCCAGGAGCCGGCTTTTTTTCTGAGTCGTGACGTAGACAAGACGATTCTGTTTACGTTATTATACGGAATCGTTAACTACTACTCTTCCTATTCCTCCAATAGACTCCAGATAAAACTATAAACTACATTTCAATCAATTTCTATATCACTAATTCTTATGCGGGAATTACATTTATTTTACATTTTTTTTTTTTTTGTAGATCACATCTTCCTCTTCATTCCTCTACATTACAACACAATGATTGCAGTTATAAATTACCCATACATCACACACGCAGTTCACACATAAGAGTGAAACAGCCACGCAACAGAGGCAGTGTCATTAGCATGATATCGGTGGCCGGGTGATAGATCACGAATCACTGCACGCACACTAATTAATCCAATATTGATGATCGACAAATAGTTGCAGGCGAAACGGAGAGCTTATTGGATCTCGCAGCTCGGGATTAGGAGGCTGTGGGGTCGACGCCAGAACGATCACACTGCTGCCAACACAACACATACTTCATGTACTGTGGTGGGGGTTATGAGCCCCACTATCAGCTGGGTTATTTGGGGATACGAACCATCAGGTGAGCCTCACCGTTAGCGGGGAGAGAGGGTGATGATGTTAGGGTAGACAGCGATTTTGGTAATTTTACTGTGACACTGAGCATCGCCAATTGGTGTTTGATTTTCGATTTTTGGTGTTTTCTGAAAGATCTTGTTTATATCATTCAGAAAAAGTTGCGGAAGGTTGAGAATTGTTGGTTTTTATAGTTTTTAAACTCACTTGAATCTGATGGTTTTTGCATGTTGTTTGATAGGGGTGGTGCTGGAGGGGGTGATTTTCGTTGGTTAGGTTAGGGGGTAGGTTGATGCCGTGGTGGGGGGGGGGAGGCTTCTGGAGGGTGTAATATGTCCGGTAGGTCAGTGGTGGAGGTTGGGAAAAAAAACACAAGTAGGCGTGCTCAGTGTCTCTGTTATTTTACCGCGATTTTGTTGGGCCTACGTTCATGTCCGTGTAGAGTTGGTTTTTAGTATGGTTGGTCATTTGTTTTAGGTCAGTTGATTTTAGGTACAGTTTTTTTTTTAGTCCAGTTGGTCAACCTCCAACTCTCGTGGAGGCAAGTAGGCCCATATGAAGCGGCCGGAAATGGTCAAATATTCAGTACATAATATCTGGTTTCAATATTGTAACCATCTCTAGTTTTGCATCTATAGTGAATTTACAGCATACATAATTTAAATATTTGCTAAATGCGATTGATTGAGCAACAAATTATCACAGGCCTATAATGTTCTGAATAACTACGTACTCGTGCTAAGATGAGTGACGCAGTGGTTCAAGTACAGCCGAGACCAAGTACACGGAGTACACCTACATGTGCATGTAGGCCTGCATTATACTAGGCGTTACATTAAGGGGCCGCTTTCATGAATGAACGCACTGAGAACTGTAGAGATTGTGAAGCAGCACTTGCGGTCAATAGAGTGACCGCTCAAGCCACATTAAGGGGGACCCACCCACAGCGTGACATTTTCAGTATCAACGTAACATATAAGCGATCGTAGTGACTTTCCGGATTAACACATTGTGCTTCACACCGTGCAGAGAAGTATCTTATGAAATACTGTCGGTCCATAATACACATTCACAATATGTTACGTGTTATTTGTATGTAACGGTAGGCGGTGAGGTAAAAAGATCGATGACAAAAATATCGAAATTGTTACTGTTGTACATATCTTTCCAACTTTTTGTTATTATAAAATTTGAGTAATTAGCATTTCCGCCAAATATTGTCTGCATCCGATGATGTATTTGTCAATTTTGTATCTTTGTATCTATGTAATTTTGTCAATATTGTCAATCCTGCACGGTTGCAGTAATATGATGATTTATAGGGCCTACTATGAAATCACCCTGGTGGGAACTTTTTGCCCTATAGAGCCACCTTCCCCCTCCTCCTCACTGGTTAGCTACCACCCCCCCCCCCCCCCCACACTCTCACCCCTTGGATATCTTACCATTCAACCGCTGACCGCAAGTGTTAACCCAATGTAAAACTAGAATATGCAAACAAAAGATTGCAGCTTGCTGACAAGAGGTAGTGAAATGAAAAACAGAAAATTTGAACTAATGTCAGTGAATTTAGTTACTGCTTGTGTTCTGTTTTTCACTGCGTTTCAACCACATTTTGGCAGGAGTGACGTCACGACTATATGTATGCCATTACAATTAGATGTTCCGTTATCAAACATGTGTAGATCTACATTTCCAGCATGACAATGGCCGTCATTATTTGTGGCAATTTCGCCAAAAACATGACTTTTCAAACATGTTTTCATGTAAACACAATGTATTACCACCATCAGTGTGCATGGGAGTTGATTCAGCATTTTTTTTTCATATAACTTTTGAAAATGAGATACCAAAATTTTAATGAAGGAGACATACGGATCTCTTTAATACATTACATTCAAATTAATGAAAAATAAACTATATATATTCTATAGTATTTTACAACATTTTAAAGATTTCAGTTCAAAAACTCTAACTACATCGTTTAAAGCATTAAATGCGTTAGAAATGGTCCGAAGACGACTTTTTTACCTGCTTATCGTCGCTAATAATCATTCGATTCAGAATTTCGTTCCATGATATGATCTCATGAATTATTTTGCGTTCTACATATACGTATATAAAACCATTTTGCTTCTGAATAACATTATTCCTTTGTGGCTTCAAATACTTGCTAAATTTCCTACGAAATGCAATATCCTATTCTGAATATTTTACAATTATACTTGGTAAACCTAAAGCATTTTCAACCTGACGGTGGGAGGGGGGGGGGTATTTTTCTACTATGAATAGTTTTAGAGAACCAATAGAAACTCATAAAGAAGTTTTAACCAATTGTTCCTTAGTTTTAGGGATAGTTATTAAAATCAGCAGAGAAATGTTTGTGTTAATTGAATGGTTAACAAGACTGTTATATCTTACAGTTTACTCCGAACTAATTCTATCGAACCATCAATCATCAGAAGGGCCTAACCACCAGTCACCACAACTTACAATATGCCACTAAAAACGCCATTTCTTCCTATTTTCGAGTAAACCCGTGGTTTGGAGGTATAAAGATCGAGTGTGCTTGCAGTAGGCTACAAGGGGCCGGGTTCGAGTCCACCCTCAAACCACTAGTTGGTTTTAAAAAGTATATCTGAAAAGGTGTATAGGCTTATATATGAATATAAATATAATATAAATGTAATATTCATACAAATAGGCCTACACACACATATACGAAGCTTCTGCACGGATTTAGAGCGCATGTGCGTTAGCTAGAATGACGTCATCAAACTTTGTGATCAGAAAAATACTCGCTTACGGCGACCTATTCATTGCATTTTCCATATTTCATATATATTCATTACCGACTGTACAAAATGTATTCCTAAAGTTAACAACAATCTAATATTCTTTTCAACGTAAGGACGTTAAATATGCATAAAGGCAGCTTAGCCTCCCTTTTGACGATATCCAATTTGACATTATTTCCATACGTTTTCACGTGGAAAACATTTTAAATATTAATAATGAACATAACTGAATAATGGCTTGTAATACCATTGATGATGAACAGAGTTTCGAGCGAGCTGTATTCTTCCAGGGTTTATAGATCAGGTTTAATTACAATTTTCACTTGTGATTCTATATGGGTGTGGTTCAAGGGACGGACACTTGAAGGAGACTTCAAGGCCTATATATACTGCTGTTGCGATGGCGATTCAGCGATATCCATTTGAATTATTCTTTCCAATTTGATTCTTATTTTCATTTTTTCAAAATAAACATCGGAATATAATTAGACGAGCTTTGGCGAGGATTCAATTTGACATACTGAAAAAATTGGTGTTCGTTTTTTTTTTTCCGTGTTTTATTGCGTTCTCAAGAGGTAACTACAACGTTCAAATTTTTTTCAATGTTGATCTCTTATTTGTAGTTTTTTTCAACTAACTTTCAATAGAATTAGACATTTCAAAGATACCATTTGAATAGCCAGCGAAAAAATATGTTTCATTTCTCTCCACAAAACATCAGAATTTATTGCTTCAAGGTTAATCATTAATAACTAGTTTTTGGAATTTCGTGCTTTGGCTTCATGCATTTTGAAATCAAAAACCATGATAACAGTGCTAAATCTTTACCAACTATGGGAAGGCATTTTATAACCCATTTTTAATACCAATACTAAATTTCTATTGTCGCATCGTCTAACAACGCATGTATGGCGTTTCAGTTATAAAATACAACTTGACTTGATGAATCTGGTACGTCACCCCCCCACCCCCCTCCAAGCCATTATTACCGCAGTTAAAAGTGAATGATCGTTTCTGAAATAAATCCAACAGGTTGACATCTTGATGAAACTGAGCCCCCCCCCAATTATCTCACCACAAAGTTGTACAAAGTGAATGTCACTCGTCTCTCGAAATACTCATCTCGTCGAAACGGTCGGACATCTCATTTGCTCAGACATCAAAAGCGATTCGGACAATCACCAAAGGAACTGTAATTGGCAATATGTTGTATACGTATTCACGCAAAGGCAGAACGTTTTTTACTCAAGTCGAATGACAAATGCAGGTGGATGTTTTGTGAGATGAAAATCCATAAAACAAAGCAATTCTGGTGATGTAATCTGAAAACGAATCGTTCTATTTTTAACCGTAACATACTTGCATATATAGCGAACATACAGTACATGTGGTGTATGTAATACTACCAAGATGTCCTCAGAGGGGTTGCGTTGGTTTGCCAGTCTCTTATGGGGACTCAACTCCAAATCTCTGGACCTACCGACCGTGAGTAATCTAGTGGTCATACAAGGAACTAACTTTGTTCACAAATACATGCAAAATTACGTTTGTTCAGCTGTCAGCAGGACATGATCTTATAACAGAAAACGAGATATATATTATATTTAATTGTAACTGAGATAGATTCATAAAACGAAGTTATATATGATATTATAAGAATGAAGAAATCAAAATATATATAGCTATATATATATATTATATATATTATATATTATATTTAATATAATTTAATTAAATATATATTAATATTATATTATATATATATTGTTATATGTAATATATTCACGTTCCGAATTGAATATCAATTCCGGGTTGCTAGGGCATTGTTTCCATTATTCATCTCGCACACTACCCACCACTGACTCTCTGGATTCTGACGTCATAATTCGCGCTACCAACTATATCCTGTTCCCCTCGTTAGCAAATCAATCAATACACTACCGGCCACACAAGAGAATTCCCCCTGGAAGAAAAACCCTAACCGAATTATTATTGTTCCTGTAACAGCGCGAGGCATGGCATCTTAAACTTTAATCTAATATGCAGAACTAGTTCTGTGTTTTATCCTTATACAAACTTGGATCACACACAGCGAGAGTGACGAGAGAGAGAGAGAGAGTGAGAGTGAGAGTAAGAAGAAAGAGAGAGAGAGAGAGAGAGAGAGAGAGTAAGAAAGAGAGAGAGAGAGAGAGAGAGAGAGAGAGAGAGAGAGAGTGAGAGTAAGAAAGAGAGAGAGAGAGTGAAATAGAGAGAGTGAGTGAGAGAGAGATCTTAAACTTGTGCGTTATGATAACACAGCCTGGTATATGTTATTATTAATTTACCTTTTAGCTAACCTGGTCTAACTCTTAGTTATTCTATTATCATACAAAATAGAAACCAGTGGAATAACATAGAGACGGCTGTATGGCTACTTTTACAATATCTTATATATAAACTTGGCCTATAGTGCACACACACACACACACACATATATATATATATATATATATATATATATATATATATATATATATATATATATATATATATATATATATATATATATATTTCTATCCCCGAAAGCAGGTTACGATTGACCGTCCCTCACCACCATACCGCTAGCGCGCGGGTGGTTCGCGCCTACAAGAACGGGCCTAGAGCGCGGAGGGGATGGGTGAGGTTTATGAATTATTTGTTACTAGTATAAGGCTTACACAGTTTCGAGCATTAAAATACTACAAGGTACCCCGGCCGGGCGGGCTGCAAGCCGAGATCCCTTCCAAATCTCGTGAAACATAAATGACTTCTCGAAAACTCTATATAGACGACGAACTTATTTATAAATTAAAGGTCAGCTTAGAATTTATTATTAAAATTATCAATATTCTTCCTTCCCCGCTGATCGTGTGCAGGGCTCGGCGTGGTCTGCAATATGCGTTACGAAACTTGCGAGCGCTAGATAGTAGCGAGCATGCTGGGCTGGTACAGTTATGCGAGATGGAGAAAAAACACGATGGGATTTTTATGTGAGAACAAATAACGAAAAAATAATTATGGATGAAATTTTGTCCAGGAATAGTGGATACATTGGTTATTGTTGGGAACACTGAACCATTGGCGGCGGATTCGGGGGGAGAGGGGGTGGTCGTGGGGGGGTTGACCCCCCAATAATCATGTGACAGGCCAGATATTACATCCACTGAGCCCTCAATACAATAATGACTATTCAAACTGATATCATTCAATTCAAGTGTGATTTAGTACTCGCAAGTAGATAAATAGAATATAATTAATATATTATATGAATATATAGGCCCTAATAGGCTAACATTGAATGAGTTATCACTCAAACATATTTTTTCTTGTTGCAAATGTCTTCACATAACCTAACTGTTGGTTAGGTCGTTAAGCGAACAACAACAATAATAATAATATGCAGTTTATCATTTCTGCAACTTGGTCCATATTGTAATAAAATCGAACATCATTCACCTGCAATTATCAATCAATCGCGCTTCTCTACTCGCTCATTCCCTGAATCTCCTTACAGTCACGTCAATATGGCCCACTTCCCCACACCCCGTACAACTTAACATGACTTGACAACTTTATCAATCTTGACCCCTCAATATAACGTTAGGGCTCCGCCGCCTCTGCACTGCACACGAGAAAACTAGACACTTTGTTACAAATAGCTAGGAATTTCTTGCAGTCTGACACTGGTGCGCATGAGCGAGTGCCAGACAATAACCTGAAAAAAACTAGATAAGCTGAATTCATCTGATATAACTGATCTAATCGACCCAAACTATCCGCAACTTTCCAAGAATATTAATGTAGGTCTATATAGTTTATCATTACCAAGGAACCACGAAAATTGTGGCCACTTCGAGATGGTTTAATACCGAAGACGAATCGAGCAAAAACAGGATCAAGGCAATGTTCATGATTCCCAAACTCATTACCATAAAGTTGCCAGTTTGCTAAATGAGTTACATTATAATTATTCCATTGGGCCGTGACGAGATCGTCGTTGTGGTCTCAGTCCGTCTTACGATCCTAGATGCCAGCGTTGGGCTCATTGGGGAACAATGACAGTGTGTCACATTTTCGATACTGAATTTCCCAATTCTCTTAGCGAGAGTTCTTTTTTCCATAGTAGATGACAAAGTATTAAATGTAAAAAAAAAAATTTAAAATAATTTTTATGAATAAGAATGTATACTTCTTTAACCATCATCTGAGGTAATAGATAATTGAATATATATATATATATATATATATATATATATATATATATATATATATAAATATTATACACATATATATGACATATATAATATAGCTATAGTCTAAACAACAGACCAAAGGTGAAACAATAAAATGCCTGCACATATAAAATGTATTTCAATATTCCTTTCCATTATAAAACCCCCGATGCAGAACTTCCGATACATTGATGTGACAATAAAATACGTTTGTTAATTAAATAAATGTCCATGACCCCAATGACATTCGGCTATATTTATACTATACAAAACTTAATATTATATATCATACAACGTAATAAACTATGCTAATCAAAGCTAGATATTCCTTATTGAATTAATATCATTAATATCCTAGACTCATAAATAACCGACGAGAATATATTATTAATTATTTTAAATAAAGAATAATCGATATTAAAGGTTTATGTGAATGCAAGTCATTGAATATTAATTATAGCGACCTATATACTGCTTCCTATCATTTATATTATTTAAATTCCGTCGCATATTTGGTGCCTCCGCATAGTTTGTAAGAGCACGCGTAAATGCGGTTAGCATATGAACTATTAACAGACACATTCTATTTTATTCTAGTAGGCCCCTATTCGTAGGAATATATTTAATAAGATGGACTATTGTTTGAAAAGTTCGATTCGGCACTGTATTTGAACGACGACATGGAATGAGAAACACAATTATCAAGTACATATTGCACATGATATGGTATTACATATCTTGTACGTTCAGAAGCTTTGCAGGATAGACATTTGAGGAAACGGAAATAAACAAGATCTTTGAAATGATGTGAGAGAATCTTGACTAACAATGTCCAAGCTGCAATTATGAATTATATATATATATATATATATATATATATATATATATATATATATATATATATATATATATATATATAATATGTACACACATATATACTACAGAATTGACGTTATACCAACAAAGCCACCCCAAACCTTTCACCACTCTTGCCGGCCGAGCCACCGCAACACAATAACTTCGTTTCATCGAAGGTTATACAATTTAATGAAGTTAACAATAATGAGGAACGATATTTACTTCTCGGTCGTCAGAAAACGGTTGCAAAAGGACACACAGCCCACTTTATTATCGAGGGGTGGGCGCGGGGGTAATGGGGGTCACGAGGCGGGCGGGGGGGGGGGGGGGGCGAACACTGAGAAAACGTGATTGGTCATAAGTAACAAGTGAAATTGCTAAATTGCAAGTTCCACAACGGAGTAAAATGATAATTTAATAGAAGTGCGGGGACTGGGGCTGGATATAGCCGCGTGGCCACGAGCTAGGGAAATTATTTAATTTCGTTTAGTTTCTATTATGGTAATGGAATCAGGATTGCTAAAGGGGTGGAGTAGATTTTAAACTTAGTAGGATGGGAGGAGTCCGATTATTACGACTCGTGGATCGTCCGTACGGAGGGCAAAATACCAGTGTTCTGCATGGCATTTCTCACAAAACGATGTATTTTTTATCACTCTAGTCGGGAGGGGGGGGGGGGGGGGCGCATCTTTTATTCAACACTTTGGAGACCTGGTAAATTATTTAATCTTCAATCAATAATACATAACATTCAACATTGAGAATTGGAAAGAAAAGATGGCCGCCTATACAGAGTGATTTTCCTGCTGTATTTATATTCAGGTGTGTTTCAAAACATTTGCAGTGACGTAATGGTGTAGACTTTACCTCTGTTCACGTTGAGCAAAAGTTAGACATCACGAAGCACTTCGTACTTGCAGTCAAATACCATCCTAATCTTGCTATATATAATAAATATAGCACCACACAACATCTAATTCTCAGTTACTGAAAGAGGAAATCATCGTATGAACCGAGACAAATGAATTTTGGGAATGTTAAAACCAACAGATTACGAAACTGATACACATTTCAACATAACTAGCAACACAATTGTATAGAAATGTATGCCACAGTGTCGCGTTTTCGCTCGGGTACATGCAATGCGTTTTCAGGGATTCTTGCATGCGTTTTCAAGAAGTGTTCAATCAAGAGTGGGTGGAAATCGATTCAGCGAAATATAATTATTTGGGTAATAACTTTTGAACGATTTGAGATATCAATTCAATCAATTTAGATATCAATTTTGAAGAAAACAATGTAATAAATGTGTTTTATTCATCAAATAAGAAGCCTACAGATACAAATAAAAATATAAAAATGTTGCCGAGTTGGATTCACGGCTCCCTAGATTCGATAGTAACCAAATGAAGTATGAATCAGGGCGTATCGAGTTGAGGATTGGGCCTGCTTCATATAGATATCTCACTCATCTTACAACGCATGCATATTCTGCGTTTTCCTACTAAATCTATACATATATATATTATACATATAAGTAATATCCTGTGAAAAAGTGTTTTTCCTCAGTGTTAAACCGCATCACGCGACCGGCATCGAGTGACTCGAGCGTTTTGTCTGTTCTGTTCGTGCCACCTCGCGTGGCAGCAAGCACATGTCTGCGTGCACCCGTCCCGCCGTCAGCCGTCACTCTCAGTCAGGGGGCTGTGGCACATCAACCCCCAGACTCGTGGCCGCGAGAGGGAGGGGATCGATCAACTGGACTCAAACTAGGCCGACATGAAAATCGACAGATTGTACTGAAAAATAACTGACCCTAAAACGAACAGTCTTGTCTTAAAATCCAACTGTCCAAAAAATCAATTGTCATAGGAAATTAACCGACCTGAGAACCAACTGAAACTGAAAAGCCAAACTTTCCACTTCAACTTCTGTACAAGTTGCAAGTTGAAGTGGAAGTTTAGGTCATTTGGTTTTAAGTACAATTGTTTTAGGACAGTTGGTTTTTAGTCCAGTTGGAAGACCTTCTCCTTCAAGGATAGTGGTGGAGGCTGGGGGAGACTTATGCCGATAGGTAATTTCTTCCGTGCATGGATACAAGTATAGCAGTATAATTCTAACCCCCCCCCCCCCCCGCCCTTCCCCCACACACCGTTTGAAATAAAGTTATGAAGAAAGTCAGGGTATTTGACTTGAACGAAACGTGTTGAAAATGACACTTCACGCGATTCAACGGGTATGCACGAGTCAGTTCTGAAAAGGTTTACTATTGGAACAAAGTTGAATGACAGGATCACAAATAACTAGTTAACTATTCAGATTAGATCCGAGTAACTTCTGGTGTACCGCAAGGGAGCGTAATAGGGCCTCTGCTTTTCAATATATTTATTGATAACCTAGCGCAAGGAATCCAGTCTACAATTCGTCTGTTTGCTGACAACTGTGTCGTATACAGACTAATACAAAGAAAGGGAGATGAAGCTGCGTTACAACTGGATTCAAATTTAATAAATGAATAGGTAAAAATAAATTTAATGGGATTTAACATAAATAAATGTAAATTTGAATTATCCTCAATAGACTGAAATTCATCATATTGTCAACCCTCTTCGGGGCACCGTATATCAAAGACCCACAATAAGTATAACCCAACAAACACATCATCCCCTACGTGTATACACTAGTGGTATTTTTAGGGTATCATGATTTTTTCGAACGAGGTTACGATTAAAAACGCATTTATGCATCCTGCGAAAGCGGTGAAATCAAGATGGTGGACTTGCAGAAGGCTGTGAAATTGTTTGAGCATATGGATTCTGGAACTTTATTGCTGGCTGCAAGTTTACCCGTTAGATATTTGCGCATGAGGCTGTATAGGTCAATCAGTTTGCAGTAGATTGTAGACCACACCGAAGATTTTTAATCAACTTAGTCGATATGCGAATCTTTCCTTTCTTGTAAACAAGTATACAAGTTTTTTATCAGGATAGATTAGGCAATACGCTGGCGTGTTGAATAAAATCATTGAAAATAATACCATAACTCATTCCACGACTCGAATCTATACCTATCTATAGTTCCGTTAAATGTGACGATACATGCCCAGCTCATCTTTTATTGATAAACGTCACTTTGTATTATATGCGTCTAGAACTATTCCCCCCCCCCCCCCCCCCCCCCCCCCCCACACCCCTACAAGACTTTGTGCATACCTAATGCGCACATCAAACTGTAATGATTCTGAGGAAAGGCCATGTTTTTTGACCATTGTATCCATTGGTCAACTGGCACTGACTTTTGACTATTTACTCTCGAAACTTCAAAGGTATATATTACAATGGCTTCTCTTTTTCGCGATGCATTATAGATAATCTGGAAATATGTGATATTTGGATGGGCATATGTGTGCGTGAGTATATGTACTTGTACTGACGAAAGAAGACGGTTCCGAACGAACGTCCCCCCTATACCGTACCATTGTCGCGCGGGTGGTTCGTCTCTCCATCTTGCATGGATATCGCACAGTACTGGCAAATATTTAATGACGTTTTCGGTTCGCCTATGAAATGGTAAACTCTGATCAACCATCTTTGTTGAATGACTGTCATTAGATGATGACGTCACTGAGCTCGGTATAACATTACAGCGTACATGATTTACAATGTCCTTTGTACTGCCAACATAACACGGTATGCATATGTAATTATATAGACGGATGCATTGACTTGAGGGAACGTTGGCATTATTACATATACTATTTAGAGCTGGGGCAGGATTTCAATGAAATGGCATAATTTTACACACACGAAAGAAGGTCATATACCAACATGACGAACACAAATACTGAGACGGGTGGTCGAGTGGCTAGCATACTGAACCGTTATTCAGGAGCCATGGTCGATCATCATGACTGAGGGTTTTTCGTGGTTTCCCTCTGTCGTTCAAGTCAACACTGAGAGAGTTTCTCAACAAAGTCTCTCTCACAAAAGTCTCTCTCTCAAAAATAATAATAAAATCACCTTACATCTCGTCGAACAAAACCACCATCTGATATATCACTCACCGACGCCAATACATCGTAACCATCAGTACAGTGCGTCGTTGAACACAATATGAATATAAAAATGAAAATAATATACAGCTTGTGGGCTCTCGCGAATGAATCATCATGGTGTTCACTGTACAAACAGAGGAAAACCACGAACAACCTCAATCAGGATGGTCGACCATGACGGGAATCGAACCCCGGTCTCCTGGATGACGGCTCTATGCGCTAGCAACCGATCCATCCGTCGCAGTAAATGATAACCCCTCATATAGGGATAGGTTAATGAAACAAGAAACAAGAGTGTGTAACTTGAAAACTTGTCAAGACAAAAAGTAATATATTGTGAAGAGGATATGTAACCACCCATAAGTATATTTTATCATTTTGACTTGACTCAATCTTTTTAAATTGTGTCATTGATTTTCAACTGTTTCAATTTTAATGTGTATATTATATGTTTGTATTTGTTTTGTATCTCTATGCATTATTTCTATGTGCCTAGTTATCTATGTACCTGACGTGCCAAATATTTTAATATGGAACTGTTTACATCCTGTAAAACGAATATGAAAATCTACTGGCAGAACATTTAAATATATAAATGAATAAATGAACTTACATAGAGATGGTCACAAATTGTACGACGGACGACCCAGTGATGTTCCAACATGGGACAACATTCGTGGCGGACAGTCTGAAAAACACAGAAATATTACGTCAGATTGTTTTAGGAATTAAATTCAAAGTATTAGGTACAAGTTTCCAAAAAAAAATTACAAATTATGATTAGACTATATGTATATCAATATAGATATACGATGACAAGGTAGGATCGTTCGGCGGGTGATATGACCAACCCCAAAAAAAAATAATGTAACTCAATAACCAACAAATCAAGAGTATAGGAAGCATGACAATCGCTGGAGAATTATGTCCAACATAGATGCTAAAACCGGGAACAATTATTAGAAAACAAACTGGGAAACCTGTAAGGGCAAACAATATTCACCACAGATTTGAAGCATGACAAGCATTTTGTCCATTTTTCGGTATCACTTGCACGTATCTTTTCTGGGTTTCAAATCGTTAAGGGACAAAGAAATGTTAATACTGAATTTTATTGAATGTAATGACAATATTCATTTCCCTAATTTTAGAGAAATATAGAAATCTTCATCTAAATTTTAGAAATTATAAATAAGTCTTTGTCCCCCAAGGACCATGGGTCATGAGGTAGGCACTAGCCTACCTATTCTGTATAGACACATTAACAGAGCCAAGTAATGTTTATTCACGACACAGAAAAAGGGACGGGGCCCAAAACGCATGAATTAATTATAATTTCTGAAATTGAGATGATGATTTCTAGTTTTCTCTAAAATTGAGAAAATGAATATCGTCATTATTCCTTGAAATCTAGTTTCAAGGTTGAGATGTCCTTTAATGTCTCGCCTTTTACGCGGCTATCACATGCTTATCACATCTTCCGACCTTTTCTGTCCCATTTACACGTTTCTGTGTCTAGCACAATCCCAAAGAACTTTATCATACGCTCATCATATGTCGAACTCACTATCCATATTGTATTAAAAATTTGGTCACCGGAAATTATCGATCAATATGCAAGTCAAAAACCAATAAGACCTGAAAGATCAAAGTTTAATATAGCTATTTTATATGAAAAAAAGTGCCGATACCACATGAATATTTAATTCCTACCGGACATGAATAATGTATAACCTGTCCGGATATTACAATTGTAACTTAGCTAATAAACGGGGTTGGTCGCTTATACATATATAATTTTTTATTTGACGCGATGGCAAAATATAAAAGAGAATTACTTATTACGTATTACTTTTTTCATTTTTTTTTGACGCACAAACGTCATGAAAAAATATCACCGGACAATATGGAGTAGAGGTCACATACAGTGGTCGATCAAGGGAGTTCGGAATACGTTCTTTTAAAGGGCATCACAATATACCTGAAACTACATTTCGACGAAAAATGACTAAATGTATTCATCTGATTCTAGAGAAAGCTAAGAAGCATCATCTTAATTTCAGATATCAAAATTAATTTTTTGCCCTCCAGAGTCATGACGTAGGCCATTACCGATTCTGTATAGAAACATTAACAGAATCGAATAATGTCTACGTCACAACTCAGAAAACTCGGAAAACTAGTGGACAAATATATTAATTATAATATCTAAAATTGAGATGGTGATTTCTAGTTTTCTCTCAAATTAGGTAAATTCTTTAATTAATTGTTCGTTAAAAATCTACTTCCAGGGTTGTGATATCCTTCAAATAACGAACATTACGAACAACATTCACGAGCATTATACAAAATGTTATAAACTTGACAAAGTTCATTGCTTTTAATTTAAAATAATAATAAAATGGGGTAGTAAGATCACCCTTGTGGTACCCCGTCGAAACGATCCTACTCTCATCCTTAGCCTTAATAGGGAATGTACCAAGTTTCGATGTAATTGGAAAAAAAAACTTGCAGAAAATGTACACATGCATTTCCTCAAAAAAGTATAAGTAAAATAGGCATGGATTTCTTTTAAATTTAAATTTCGTAAAAAACAACAATTTCAGTGACCGCGTGTGTACCAAGTATAGATGCATAATATTAATACGACAGGACGGAAACGTGTGTCAAAACGAAAGTTACTGTAACAAAAAATTGCCAATTATAAAAACAATGCCCCACTCAGACGAACGTAGTCCCATTTAATTATATCGTTCTCTATATTTCCAACAATTGGTATTGTATAAAGGCAAGGGTATACACATTACGTTACATCAAGCGCGAATCCGCATCATAAAATGTGATACCACTACACTAATAATGAAATAGACTTGACATTATTATAAAAATTGATAACGGGGATAATAAAAGTATTTTTGTGCTCGATTTTAATGTGATGATAGAATGTGACATATATAATGTTATACACATCCGACGTTTTGGTATTGCTTCCTTTATACAATAGATCGATTTGTAACGTGATTTGATCACAGTATATTGTGATGTGAGGTATCAATTACATTATTGAAAGCACATGGAAAAAATATATTGATATATAAAAAAAATAGCTACAAAAGTTCAAGGGCAAACGCTCATCAGAATCCTTGGTAATTCACTATTACTAGGAAAACGTACGAGCGGATAGTAATAGTATGAGTAAAAATGGGTAAAAACTGCTTCGAGTGGTACCAATTTAGCACATTTTATGTTTTCTCTTCAAAATGGCTAACCCAATAAAGCTGGAAATTTCCAAAAATGTGTATCAAAATGTAATTTAGCTTCACGCAAAATTTCATTTTTTGGGAAAATATATATTTATTTTTTAGCTTTGTTATTCTAATGGGTATTTTTGAAATTTCTAAAATTCATGAAAAAAAAGTTACGCCCCGATAATGCCACAAAACTATAAAGATCCAAGTTAGATGAGGAACCACATTGAAAAAAAGTTTGAAGTTGATAGCATGTAGCCGTTTGACCAGTGGGGAACCGACAAAAAAACATTGAAAAAAACATGAAAACGAACACCAATTTTTTTCAGTATGTCAAATTGAATCTTCGCTAAAGCTCGTCTAATTAAGAACTCTACACACCTTGACTCATTTGAAATATACAGTTCATTTGGCAACTATCGAATCTAGAAAGCCGTGAATCTCGGCAATATGGTTCTGCTTTTATTTCTATCTATTTGATGAATACAAATCATACATTACATTATCTTCACCGATAAGGCTCATCCGATTGGAATAAAACTTTTTCAATAATGTGTGTTCACATCCAGTGAGAACTGATTTTTGTGGACAGATTTAATTTTTCTAATTTTCCCGTCCAGCCTAATCTTGAGGGGCTTATACTCCAGACAAACTAGGATTTAGCCTCAAACAAATTGTAACAAAGAATTTTTTCAGGGAATTTTTTATTGTCCCAGTATCTCAAACTTGAGTGAAAAAAGTTTGCTTAAATCGGAGCCGCCATTTTGTTTTGAATCAAATTTTCATGAAAATCTATTTTATTTTTCATTGGCCGTCGTGAGTGAATTACATTTCCAAGCTCTATACTGAAATTACTGGAGAATGTTTCATACGATATAAAAAAATACGAATAATCAGATAAAAATTACCTATGAGTTTGTGATCAAATTAAAATTAATGCCAAATTTCATTAATCACATCTAGTGAACAAAGCTCAGTAGTGCAAAATGTAAACTCAGTTCACCAAAAATCCCGATGTAAATCAACCCACAATAAAATATGGTCGGCTGTGTGTATTTCAACAATTATGGATAACATCAACTTCGAATCCAGTATCTTGATATAATATAGCTAAATAACTATGCATCAAGAAATAATTTAATACCAAACATTTTTACTCATCGAATCGAACATTTCTATAGGGTTAAAAAATTTGCCACGAAAGGAAGGTTTTCCTCAACATATTATATATACAACACACAAAAAAAAAACTTTATTATTCAACTTCTACAAAATCATAGAATTAAAATCCGATTTAAAAAATCACATGAATAAAATAAACTCCATTATAATACCGACTCTGTATACGTACTATGTACTTCTGGCGATCAGGAAGAAACAAAAAAATCTTTATCTCACGAATAGATACGATCGAATGTAAGTTATTTCAATTTTTATTTCACCTAATAGTTAGTTGCGAGTAACTCAAGACCGGTCATTACTCGGTAGCAACTAGAATGTCGAGAAACTGCCCCATCAAAACACTACTATTAACTAGAGAATATAATTATGCAAAATAGGCAATTGAATAGAATATATAGAGAGAGATAGAATATTCTGACCAAATGAGAAGCTACGGAAGAATTCGATACACCCGTAAGCCCCCTAAATACCTGCAGGGCCCCTCAACTCGACTCTCCGTACCACATACACACACTTTCTGTTCAACACCAATAAATATAATGATGAATTATAAATATTTTCAAGACGGGTAGCAATTAACCCGAGGCTATGAATTAATATGGACGATGGGCTTGGCATGGATTAAGTGGACATTGATGCTGTGTAGCCTATAGGATCGGGATGAATGGTAATTGACAGTACGTACAACCAATGGTATGTCTATAATTACTCAGTAATTAAAGTAAAATCGAGTTAATTGTTTACATGGAGGATCATATACAATGTTGAATGCATGCGATGGAGAAATGTGAAATTGTGAAAAGATGGTTTTGCTGTGTGATTATTTGGGAAGGGTAAATGTGTATCCGTTATGAAACTGTACTTTAACCGAGAATCGAACCCGGATATCGGTGTTATAGTTATACCGATAAGACAAAGTATAAGATGAGATGTGGATGTCGGTGGCTCACTCGATAACCATCGTACCGATTTACATCCCCAATTTATTGAAATACCGGAGTCTCACAGTTGTTTTACTATTTGTTTAGTTATTATTTTTATATTTGCTGCATAAAAAACATTCATCAAATCATTTTCTCCTAAACGGCTGCTCCGATTTGAATGAAAATGTGTGATATTGTGCATCTTTCATCTGTTTACATTCAGTAAAAATTAATTTTTTGGGGAGAAATTTTAATTTTCCGATTTTTACCCCTAGCATAACATTGAGGGGTTTTCAGAAAGTTCGTGATGGTGTTACTCAGAAATGTTTCAATATGAAATGTCAATATATTTGAAAAAAATCTTCAATGCAGAGGGTCTCGACCCGTTGGAGTAATATACTATATAGATGATGGACCAACACTCCCAAATAACCCGACTGCTGGTGGGGTTGTCAAACAAACAAGAACCATCATCAGCCTATATTTCTTTCTACATCTTCAGAGACAAGTATAAGCCTACTGCTTTACATTCTCTGCGCATGCGTGACCGCATCTCGTCAACTCTTCAAGAACTTATTAGACGAGCTTTAGCGAGGATTCAATTTGACATACTGAAAGAAATTGGTGCTCGTTTTTATGTTTTTTTTTTTTTTTTTTTTTTTCTATGTTTTTTTGTCGGTTCTCCACAGATCAAACGGCTACATCTATCAACTTCAAACTTTTTTTCAATATGGTTCCTCATCTAACTTAGATCTGTATAGTTTTGTGGCATTATCGGGGGGTAACTTTTTTTTTTATGAATTCAAGAAATTTCAAAAATTCCTATTAGAATTCATGGCAGAAAAAAAAAAAAAAAATCCAAAAAAATGAAATTTCGCGTGAAGTTGAATTACATTTTGGTACACATTTCTAAAAAATTTCAGCTTGATCGTGTCAGCCATTTTGAAGAAAAAACATAAAATGTGCTAAATTGGTACCACTCGAAGCAGTTTTCACCCATACTATTACTATCCGCTCGTCTAACAACGCATATATGGCGTTTTCCTAATTATCCTCCAGAGCAAGTGTATCCGAGCCAGATGGACGGCCGATCAGCCGATAATGACTGTTCACGGCACTCTGCTGGATGCCGGGCTCAATAAGGAGCACACCAATCAGGCGGCGGCCAAGGGGGGGGGGACATGTCACATTGAGAGTTACAATATAATTATATTCTTGCTGTTCGAATTATTATTATTACAATGTCATCAGTCTGCGGCAGAAAGTATGAAGTGATAGAAACAGGGGGTGGTAATTAATAAACTACATGGAACACCACCATGGCGAGCTCAAGCTGGTTCTGTCAAGGAGGAGGGATGAGGTCATTTAATGATTGAACTAGTTTTATGCAAATAGGCTTTTATATAACATTGATCGGATTGTATTTTATGAAGAAAATAATAAAGGCCAATTTGGATTAAATATAAGATTGAAAAATTAATTCAATTTTTCAAGCTTTTTCTGTGAAATGTTTCGACAATATAGAATAACGATAGGCCTATATATGAAACTCATCTTGTGAATATATATATATAAGTTATGAAATATAATTGAGACTTAATTCCATATTTAAGCACAATAATCTCGATGTGTATCAACCAAGATGCAACAGTTCCAGAGCACTTGGCAGTTTGTACTTTCGGTACAACTCGGATGTTTTGACGTATTTCTGAAACGTTAAAATTGAAAACCTGTAATAAAAAAATAAGAAATTCCCAAACGCAGTCAAAAATAATAATGTGTAGTCTAAATTAATAGCTAATATAACCAATGTATTCGGTCTATCACCGATACTCATGAACTGGGAAGTCACACAACTCCATGAAGAATAATCGAAATAATCAAGGAAAATCAATAAATAAATCAGAATAACAAAACTTGAGTGAATCAAAGGAATAATGTGAAGTGAAATGCAGAAGGTAAAAAACCAACGTACCCAATGAAGAGACATTTGTAATTCCGTAATCAAAAACCAGGTGTACGTACAACAAAACGTCGTTATAACTTCTCGACTAAAACTCTGAACGAGCAACCCTTGTAATCCGTACAATAATATATTGTTTTCATGCATACCAGCTCGTGTGAAATACATAAAACAATGTTACTAACGCAAATAGAAATCAATAGTGGATTGGTGTTCAATTTGTATACTCTCTAATAAACCTGGCACCTCCATCAATACGAGAGACCGCTCTTCTGAGTCCAATCAACTAGACAGATACGCCTATAACTTGGACCTAAACACCCCTATATATAACTTATGTAACACATAATACTCATTGGGAAGCACAACATATCTAGCCGGCAGGGAATAGGAAAGTTTAGAAAGAAAGCGAGCAATAAGAATAAAAAAGCACGGTGATCATATAAGATGAAAACTATTGGCCAACCTTCAGTATCACCTAACTAAACTAAACCCTCTTGAATTGGCTACCAGAATGCATATTTGAGGTCGTCAAATAACACCCAAGCAGATCTTTCTGAATGTCTGATTGCAAGCCGTCCGGTAAGCGAATGGTGAGCGGCTATCATGGCACCTCCACCAATACTAAAACACGATGCCATTACAAGATAATTTCATTTTTGGAAAATCGACTCGAAATAAGATTTTATACCTTCAAAATAATAACAAAGTACAACAGTTACAAAAAACTGTTATACTAGGGATGGATGAGAAATTCCAGATCAATTCATATCAGGAATAATCAGGAAAATACATCACATATCAAGATCGAGCGTCGGGATAAGATAACGAATCAATGTACAATGGTTATCGACAAAAGCACAGCAAAAATGATTACACACACATTCTCAAATGATATATATAATATATAATTATATATAATTATTTATATATAACAATTAAAGCTAGAAAAATTAAAAGAATATCACAAAAATTGAATGAAGACAATCTGGAACAAGGTATATCATTATTCACAAAAAGTCTCATCTGATTACAAGTGCATCAAATTGTTCACATGCAGCAGCAATACGAAAAACGTATAACTCTATAATTAGAAAAAAAATCACATTATTTATTGTGCGTAAGTGACGCGTCCTCCGTAGTCAATTAAAAACGTTGATTGAGGAAATTAAAAAATCCAAATCCGCAACAGGAAACGAGCGCTGTTCGAACAAATCAACGCACCGAATGAGGCAAATACGATTGCATTGTCCCCGAAAGAGTTAGGGGAGGGGGAAGGGGGCGGTGGGATGAGGGGGGGGGGCGTGAAAATACACAGATATTGGGAGACAGATGGCGGTGGACCAGAAAGCCTCAAGTGGGCTCGGCGAAGATCATGCGGTTGCGAGAGGGTTGATTGTGGAGGGGCCATGCTAGCGAGTGGTTAGCAGCGACGTGTGGCCAGATGGATGTTTGCAATTCGATTTCAATGTATTGAGTGTCTGGCTCACTTGGAATCAAATGCGAAAAACACTCGATTTTATATTTCTATTGTGTCTAAACTCCAACCAAATAATATGTAAACCGTAGGCCAACCAATATACAATATTAAAAAACAAAAACAAAAAGACTTTACTCTCTGGCGTAATGGGTAGCGCGTCAGACCGGCAATCTAGAGATCCGGGTTCAAGTCCCGGGGGGGGGTCGCGATTTTTGAATAATTTTAAATCGTATCATTATATATATATATATATATATATATATATATTTGTGTGTGTTTGTGTTCTTTCAACCACCAATATATCAAGTTGTTATAAGATAACTACCAGATTGCCAATGACTCTCTCATTCCATAAAGGAATTGCCACTCTTCAAGAGTCAATTATAATTTTGTATAATTAAACAGAAACTGAAACAGTATTACATCATTAAGATTCATCACTTTCAATCTCGCATTTTATCCCATTCGATATATTTCATTCTATTCGAAATCGATTGAAAATATCGATATATCTCGATCGATATTCGATATTCGAGTTTCGATATCGAACGGCAACCCTAATTCTAGATGAAGATGTCTACTTGTAACAAGTATCTTGGAGATGGCAATCTCTCCGTTCGACCTGTGGCCATTCATCACGCAGCTACCATTATTAGCAGTGATTTGTGACGCTCAGTTCCGGACGGTTGGATGAGAGACCGTGGTCGGAACTCCAGAGGTCAGGAATCGGACCACCGTCGAGAAGTTACCAACAATCATTCTTTTTCATAATCAATATCGAAAACTTGACACAAAGCCATAGTTTCTACACGAAGGCAAAAGATGAAGGTTTGGGATCGTTGGGCGATCTCACCACGCCAAAGAAATAGTTGATATATGGAAAAATAATAATTTCAATCATTTTACTGTATGGTTGGAAAAGTAAAACCAAAAATTAAGTTATTACTGAAGCAAAAAACCTATATATAAAAATCTTTATTCGGATCTCTGCCCATGTACATTGGGTTGCAATTTTGAACACAGAATAACAATTGAATTTAAATTTGAAATTGATAAGCATATGCAAAAAAATAAAATTTTGAAGATGAAGCTATAAATTGAGAATAAAATAATGAAGATAATTCTGACTACCCACTTCACCCACAATACATCAAACACCTGAACTAGTCCAGTTAATGTATAACGTAAAAATATTGAAGGGCATTTTTATTTATAACAGTAATCACATGTTTCATCCAAGCCTTATTTGGGAAACAATGATTTTCTATCAAGTTTCGATGTTATTTTTTTAAAAGTTCATCACAGGTCGCATGCAGCTATAAGGTCCTCTCCGGATAAAACTGTTATATATCCTGACTTCCAAGGTTCGATTCTAAGCCACGATAGACCATCCTGACAGGTTCTTCGTTTTCCTCAGTCGTTGAAGCCACGACGGTATCCTTCCCATCATTTCAACAGGCAATTCAATAGAACACTATTATGTAAACACATCAACATGACCAACGCACTGGTCTGTGGGAAACTACAAAATAATAATGAAAATGATACGAGGCCAAAAATATATTTGAGTTTGCACATTAGAAATATCAAAGAGATAATTGCATCATATGTTTCTCGTAGGTTTTCAGGTATTGCATGAATCGATATGTGAATGATTTGCGGTATCCATGTTATTTATTATGATTTCTCAACGTTTCAAATTTATTGCAAAATTCATTTCCAGGAGATAAATACAATATTACATCAAAAAAAAGACAATTATTCTCTTGGAGAGAAATAGAATATTCTATTTCTCTCCAAGAGAATAATTCTGTGTTTTTTGATGTAATATTGTATTCATCTCTCGAAAACGAATTTTGCAATGAATTTGAAACTTTGAGAAATTAAAATAAACAACACGGATAGGCCCCTACCGCAAATTATTCATATGGTAGGCCTATATAGATATAATATGAAAAAAAAAATTATATATATATATATATATATATATACCGGTATATAAATAAATGTAAACATCAATATCGAACAAAGCGAATAACGGTGCAGATCCGTGGTGCAACAGACTCAGCTATCATGAATGCAATCGCCACAGTATATTTATAATCATCAAGTTTGTGATTTTAATTGAAGTGAATGTCGTCTGCCCAGCCGAGTCGCCACAGCACTGCACACGGCCCCAGCGTGCCACGGGTCGAGACAGCGCGCAGACGAGCAGTCAGACAGAGAAAGGTTATGCGTACTCTCAACAATTTCTAGATACAGTATATTATTATATTAATAATGTTGAGGGAGGAGCCAAACTTTATATAGACAGGCTCGGCCACAAAGGAGAGAGAATTATTATTATAAGAGAAGACCACCGCAGCGGCGAGCGGGAAATATTATATAACACATTTATTTATATATATATATATATATATATATATATATATATATATATATATATATATATATATATATATATATATATATATATATATATATATATATATATATATATATATATATTTATTTTTATATATATATATATATATATATAGGTATTGTATTTTAGTACAAATTTGATACAACAAAGAATAGTGATCGTAATATAGACCTACAGAAGCGTATGAAGAGAATACCACGTCATAATATTTCTGGTAAGGTGAGTAATATTGATGACTAGTTATTGCTTATAACAACGTAGACCTACTCTATCAGCTGTAAAAAACGGATAGAAATATATTCATAACATATAATTTGATGAAGACGTACAATAATATGTTTTCCCGTCGGTTACGGATTTGATAAGTCCTAATATTTTATGAAACAGACTTTACTTTCAAATCACACAGGCTATAGGCCCTATATGCAGCCTAGCGAAATTGAAATATCAATTTTTCATTTCAGATATCATTAATTCAAAAACTCGCATAGAAATTCAGCAGCAATTTATTAAAATATTTACCGCGATATTCAAACGTTGAACTCTCGAGTTATTCCCAAGTTTATTTGATACTCTCCATTCTACGGCTGTTCTACAATGCCTCACGAAATGATACGCAAACACAGAGAGGTATAAAATCATATCGCACGCCACTGGTGATAAAAGAGAGACAAGGCCAAGTCTTCCAAATGATTCACTACAACCTTATTGCTGATTATTATAATAATATCATAGCAGTCTATCTCAATCTAATCTCTCTCTCTCTCTCTCTCTCTCTCTCTCTCTCTCTCTCTCTCTTTCTCCGTCTCGCTCACTCTCTTGGCTGGATAATATTTACGAAAAGTGTAATTACTATACATATATATATACATACACATATATATATATATATATATATATATATATATATATATATATATATATATATATATATATATATATATATATACATATATGTACGATGTACCTACCTCGCTTATTGTAATTTGCATTGGTCATGTTACCTGGGGGCTTCGGCCCCCCTTACTTTTCATCAAATCTCATATAGAAATATATGAATGCTGCATACGAAAAAGATGAATAAATGTACCACCGCCCATATCCATCCATTTCTAACTTAAGGCAATCCATCTCTCATGGACAAGATTAAAACATAAGAAAATGTCTGAGAATCACGAGAGAGACTTGAAGTTGTACATGAAATAATTGGAGAGGGGGAGTGGAGTTTGAATAATAGCTTAACAAAGCCATGCTGACTTGTATAAATTGCCTCAATCCAATATATATAGAAACAAAATTATTGGACGCCATCATCGTAATAATATGAAGAATTTCAATATGTAATTTAAATGGGTGGAATAGATTTATGAATTATTCGTATACATATATACATACAAGTTATAGTATAAAGAGAAGACTATCTCTGATGAATAATTATTATTAATAATATATGTGAATGCGAAAATATGTGGTTATTATTTATTATGATCACTCCGAGAGGAATTTATATTATACAGAAGTTAAGCAATTCGGTAGCTGCATCTATAATCTCGAGACATTGTCAAAAAAAAAACATATATAAATGTGACTGACCTTAATTTTGGTTATAATTGATTGCACGGTTTTATATACCAATTGTATAAAGTGGTGATAATAAACTAGCATATATAAACTTAAATGCGATTAGCAATTACATATTAGATCGTATTTGCATGTTCTAGAGAGAAAATATATTAGACTGTTTGATATTTTGGCGTATTAGATACGTAAAAATGGCCCCTTCGGGCGGTGATGCGATTTTAAATTGCACAACAAAATCGCATAGATATATCTTCTAATTGGAGGTTTTACATGGAAACTGGATATAATTGTATACGGAACAGAAATGATAGACACAGAAGTCAGATTGAATCGAAAGAATTATAAATAATATATGTTTCACAAATGAAGAAAAAGAACAAAGTTATTCATGCCTGTTATTCACTGATAATATGCGCATCTATATGTGATATTATCTGTGCAAAAAGCTTCGGAAACTGCTGCTAGATTCGAGTATCGAATTGCTCTCATTCGAGATATCGCTACGGTTCAACGAACAGGCTCATTTGAATTAGGAAATCAAATCGGTATATTGAGGTTGTCAGGAAAATTAGATAAAGATCAACAAGAAAAACGAAGATCTTTTTTCACAAACCCAAAATTTTTCATGTTCACTACCTCTAAACCAGGCCGTATTAGGGCACAAGCCCAAGAGGCCCAGGTCAAGGGCGCCAAATATTGAAGGGGCGCCAAATTTTCCCCAGCCCATTGAAATGAAAAGATTCATTATTCTATACAGCATAAAAAGTTGTGTTCATTTAAAAAGGAGTGTATTTAGTATTCTCGACCTATACATCAGTATTGTGGGATGTAAACTCCTGAATAAATATAGTATTAAAAAACAATCTCGAAAAATAATTAGTAAGATTTAAAATATACATGTATTTGACGCTTCAAAAGTAAATGGTGGGAGGGAGGGGGACGAAAAATATCGGCCCCAGGGGCGCCAAATGTCTTGACACGGGGTCCTATAGTGTACAACAATGTCCCACAGATTGTCAGAGTTCAGTTTCTCAGTTGATACCCCTCGAACGTCATTAATTGCCATGGCAGTCTTGACAAGCACACCACCTCGCTATCCGTGAAAACAAATGTAGCTACATCAAAGTTGTCAAATGTGACAAACTGTCAGTGAATGCGCGACCTTATGCCAGTCGTAGAGAAACAAACACTCCTTATCAACAATCGCAGACTGGAGATGTTTAAAGATGAGATCGACGTCACTGCCCCCCCCCCTCCCCCACCCCCCACCCCACCGTGTGGTGCATCAATAAGAGTATTCAAGAATTCATTACGTCCCACTGACTTCTACACTTGCATCCAAGTGAGAAGTATGAAAAGAGACCGAATGTATAGGAATTTTTATTATTTTTGTAGTCATTACTGGTTAAATACGCACTGTAGTGATGACTACGATCTATTGGCGTCGGGGAATGATATACGAGATGACGGGATGATGAGATGACTAGCTATTTATTTATTTTATATTGGGTTCAAGGACGCACTGTAATGATAGCGGAGATCTATTGGCCCCGCATGAATTAATTCTTTAATTAATGACATTTTATTTTGTAATTCATCATCGCATATACGTCATGACTCCACACCTTCTCTTATCATGAGTATTCATTGAAACTGACTTGAACACCACTGCAAGTGAGAAGTATAAAAGACGCATGCGGATTTTGATTATTGATTCTATACTGGTATACGCAAGACTGATGACCGATACCTGTTGGGCGTGGATTCGATACGCAGATGGATGGTTTTGTAATACGTATTTTTATTATGTTCACGACGTCATTATCACCGGCAGCATTCTGCCCCTAAGAATTTTGTGTGGTCGTTAACAGCATTATTTTGAAATCAATCATTAGAGATATACAATTAATTTCATCAATTCTCTTTTAGTGGACTTTTCTTCGACACTGATTTGAACCTGAAAAAAAATTATAAAGAGAATTCGCCCTGTTTATAACGTCATGACCGTGTAATAAAGCACGTGAAACAGTTTCGGCACCCAAGGCATGGGTGTTGTAAGTCCTTACAGTTGCTCGTTCCAGTCACCCAGATATTCTAGACCACTGTTGGTGGGTCTTAAGCAGGCATGAAAAAACCTTATCCTCAAATTGAGCATCGTATATTCACGACTAGAGCACGCTTTGAACATGAAACAATTAGAATATTGAAATTTCTATATAAGCAACGTGCATAAACCCTCCCCTTGAATGAAATGTAACCAATTGAGCTCTAAATTCGGTCTTAGTGGCACCTCGCTTTCAGGGGTGCTCACGACCCCCGATGGCAAGTGTCATAATCACTTGTACGCAGTGCGAGGGAGTGAATCAGGACACCCTTCAAATCACTAGATATCACCCGTTGATACACGTACTATTGGACCAAGGACGATGGACAACCTAATATTACATCATCAAGAGCATCAATCGCTCGTATTCGTAAACGAATCGTTTCAATCGGCCGTCATCATAGGCAACCTTGTTTCGATTAGTCGCACCGGCTCGGCTAACATCGTTATGGTACGTGGATTGGGTTAGATCCCGCAGGATTCTTTGTCAAACGACCCTATTTCACCATCCATATCCCTTTATTGGTCATCCGTTGTATCGTTCCGATGTATAACCACTTGGTGGTTTACAATAAAAAAAAGTCTACCATAAATGTGAATACTATAGAGCAATACTAATTCCGAAACCCACGTATACGGGTCAATTCCGTTGAACCCTGTATAATCATAATAAACAGAAGTTCGAATCACATAGTCTTCCAACGTACTTTGCCACATTTTTCCATCGTCCAGCTCAACATAAACCATATTACAGTAAATATCACACGCATATATTATAACATTGGAATCAGAATTAAATTTGTATCTAAACCCCCTTAGTCGCGCGCAGGTGCACAAGCAGTCTCGAAGCAATTGTTTCGAGAACATCGGCGCTTGTTTTGAATATGGTTGACATTGAACAATAGGTGGGGGGGTTTTCGAAGACCCCAAGGTATATAATTTTTAATATTAATATTATAGTAAGACGCGCCTACAGTTCGGGTTATATATGGTAGGACGTTAGGAAACTAGGAGACACAGAGGATCGGAATCCGATTCCCTTACCTACCTCATGTGTCTTTTCGATCTTTTATAACGAATAATTTCGAAAAATCGGGCAGTTGATTTTAATACTCTGTGAAACTATTCAAACAACTCAACTAAAATTCATCATGCCTAATTGGTAAAAATGATTTTGTACAAGTCTGTTCCATTAAAGCATTTTTTATCGCTCCGAGCACGAAATGATGAAACCTATGTTATAATATACATTCCTGCAAACGCAACGGGTGTGAACCAGCGAATTTGCGACCCTCTCGTTTCCCAATCCACACATCGGTGCTCGCTTCTACACCATAGGATACTTCCCAACGTACTTTTTGTCCACATTTCATTACACGTCCAAAGCTAACAACAATCACACATGATTTTACAAGTAAATATTACACGCCATTATATATATAACATTGTGAAAATCCACAATCAATGTAAACTCTTGTATCTAAACCGCCTTATGTCGCGCGCAGGCGCACAAGCAAGCCTCTCGACGCCCGATTTGTTTTGATTACGGCTCCGGGCCTCCCTTGCCTTTTGAATAATGGATGTATATTGCAATAACAAACTGAGGGGTGGGGGGGGGGGGTTGAAGGAGTGAGAGGGATATATATATATATGATTTAATGAGTGTGAGAGAGAGAACGAGTACAAGTTTCTGGGGATAAATATATAGATACTTATAGTGAAACAGAGAGCACCAAAGTGGAACCTCCTCTCTATACCCTCCCCTCGCAGTGGACGCTAACCGTATACGAAAATAAATTTCGAAAAATCGACGACTGAACAAATAATACTTTAAAATATTCAAACAAAAATCAACAAAATTAATTTCATCCCGAGTTGTATAATAAAATGTACGAATGTTTATAACGAAGCACTGTCCGTTAGAAAAGCCTATTTTTTTTATCGCTCCGTAGCTACGAATAAATGCGAGTGAGAGAGCCTATGTATAATATATACATGTTCCAAGCAATTAGAACAAAAAAGGAGATGGTGAACAGCGAATATTTGCAGACACATCTAAAATTTAAATTAGATCGAATTATTAACAATGATGTATGAAAAGATGGTACAGACACGTGGAAAAATATGAGGGAAATAATTTATGATTATGCTTATAAACCCCCAATAACAGCTATGATATTTGGGGATACGAATGAGCGGGCGAAAGGACGTTCACAAAACCCATGCCCTATGCGGGATTCGAACCCACGCCCAACGGTGACTTCAGTTTCTACCGCTAGCGATAGTTGACTCAGCCACCGGGGCGGCTGTCAACAATGTTACATTTCTAATGAATTTCATTGTTGAGATAAGCGCGCGCTTCATTCAAACAATGCTTCATGTCAACAATGTAACATTTCTAATAAATTTCATTGTTGAGATAAGCGCGCGCTTCATTTTATAACTTTCCACAAGTTCTACTGGTTACCACTAACACCGTATCAGCAACTTTTACTGTCGAATTTACAGATAATTCGTCGGAATCTCCATCTTTATTGGCAGCAGTAATTAAAGTGAAATATTGGCGTGGACCACTGCCTTCTTGACGCTGTCAGGCAACAATGGGTGGATGACGACACGCGAACAGAAGCTTGCGAGGCGATGGAATCTGACTGGGCCCAATGGCTCACAAAGAGGCACGTTAGAAAAAGACAGCATATACAGCTTCTGATTATTTATAGAGCCATAAGTTATATTAAAAATAAAAAATAGAACAGACGATAAAAACGAGAGCGTGGATTATTTATGGTAAAGTAAAACAAAGTTTAAATATTTTCAAAGTTGCAAGCCCTCATTCTCTGTTTTATATACATTATATAATATACACAATTCCTATTTATAATTCGAGTAGTCAATTTGTATCCCAAGAAACTGAGGAATATATCTCTTCTTTATTTCCATCCATGCATCGAGAATTATTTATGTTTATCTTCGGATTGTGAAGTAAAACACACGTTTGGATTTGAATTTATTTTCCAAACATCCTGCCGTGATTACAATATAATTTAAAGGAGAATCACGTGGAATAGAAAAACAAGTCAAATCTTCGAGTTGAGTATTCAAATATTTTCTTATACTTATTTCATATAAACTAGGCAAACGCGGAATGTGCGTTGTGAGATGAGCGAAACTCTACACACCTTGATCATTAGATGAGCGTTAGCGAAGATTTCCATGCAACTCTTACGGAGCTTTGTCTGTGTGTGTGTTTTTTTTTGTTTTTTTTTGTTTTTTTTGTGGGCACTGCACAGGTCGCAGGGTTTGACCGATCGACATGAAACTCATTCAACTTGGAACTGTATAGTTTTGGGGTCAAATCGGTCGGACCATTTTTGAAAAACATCATTTCAAAGTTTCTAAAAACCCCATACGATTAGGCTGGGCGGAAAAAATTGAAAAAAAAAAAAAAAATCTATTGTATCTAATTATAAATCTAATAAAACGATCTATTGGCGTCAGTGAATGATATATGAGATGATGGGATAATGAGATGAAAGGTTATTTTACCGTGTGTTTTTGGATAGTGGGAAGGAGTCGGTCGTGACTGCTGTTAAGTGACCTGAACGACAGAGAAAAGCGCACGAAAACCCTGGCAGAAATCGAGCCTCGGTCTTCTGAATGACGGTTCAGTGTGCTAGCCACTTAACCCTTCATCTCAGTTTCTTCCATTGGATACTTGTATGTAATCGCGCATTTACTTAAAGCTCAAAGTCGCATTTTATAAAAAATAATTACGTCCCTCATATAAATTACGATTATTAATTTTCTGACATCTCATTGCTAACGAAAAATGAACCCTTATATTAATATCGTAAAGAACCAACTATTAACATTAAACATTTTCACACGTTTTATAGAAAAATTTACGCGACGTACGCGCGCGCGTGAACATTAACATTTTTTTTAATTAAAACGGGCGAAATAAAATATCGTTCCGTTATCTCGTTTGGCCATGTTTGTACAAGCGTTTTTTTTTTCTCTGCTTCACATAAAAAATATTCCACAGTTATTTATGCGGAAAGAGCTGTTTTCAATTAAGGCATATCGATCGATCCGTGCTCGTCAATTCGGAATGCTGCACGCGGAAATATAATATCACACACTAACGAACAGCCATTCTTTATGCCGCCAGAGTGCGCGCCCGACGTTCGCTACGCACACGGTATGACTTATGATGCAAGCGAAAAACTGGAGAAAAAATTAATTGAATATTTTAGTTTGATTAGTTCCGATTTCGAAATACTTTTTCGTAATGAATAATATATCATTGGTAGCCGCAGCAGCCAAATACGCATTCTAATAAAAAGTTCGCACATTTAGAAACGTCTAAATCTAAAAGTCTGAATTTGGGAACGTCTGGTATAGGTTCAGAGTGCAGCTAGATATGGGACTTTGGATGAGCGAAGCGAAGACTCAATTTTACCATACTCGAGAAAACGAACATGTTATTTTTGTTTGTTTTCTTGAGCTCTACAGTTCAAACGAAAGTAAGCCCTACAAAATCAGTTGAAACTTGGCAAACACCAAGGGTCAACACCTAAACAAGATAGCGCAATCGGTTGCACCACTTTTGAGAAAAGCCATTTCGAAGTTTTAAAACATTTCACAAAAAGAATTCCCAGAAGAGAAAATGTGGAAAATATATTTTTTCAAATGAATTCAATTTTCAATTAGACACCTTGTTCCAAAAAGGTTCATATAAATCGAAACTGCCGTATCATTTGAAAAAAGTATAAACTTGGTGTAATATGCTATTACATAAACATCCAGGCCTTAATGATCACCTTGGTCAACGATCAACCAAACATTATGATTCACTGTCATCGAAATCATTTTGCGCTTCCCAAATCCCAATAATCCACGCAAATAGTCACGTGACCCGAGAGATGAGGGCCAGATGAGGGCCCCGGTTCGATCTCCGCCACCGTTCATCTATACAGTGGTTTATCGTGGTTTCCCTCTGTAGCCCAACTAATAACCAACGACTAATAACTGATGATCTTCGTCCGTGGATTCAAATAAATATTCACGGCAGCTGAATTTCACTTCAGCACAATACCTTTCACACAAATACGCCCCTACAATTTGATAAAGGAAAATTTATTAACATGATTAATTAAACGAGGTTGACTTTTACACAGATAAAAAATAACCAAAATAATTTATTCAATTCGTCGAGAAGTTCTTGATTGTGAATAAAATATACCTCCACTTTCGAGCAATACAAAGAAAATCTAATATAGCCTATATGAATAAAACAGCCGTTCTGGAAATAACTTTTCACAAAGGTCCTTAGATCGGTGCACAAGTAACATAATTTTACATTTTAATATTATTATTACTAGACAGATAAGCCCGCCTATTTTTGATGTATTATATTAAAGAGAACATCGTATAAGTTTTTACTGGTATACATAAAATAGACTTTTCCTTTGTACTATATATATATATACCCTTTATAATATTATTATATCTGGTACGATGAACAAAAACCTTTCCAAACATCCCCTGTAGAATAATGGCGTAATAAAATATAGAAGCCTTATAACTAATAACTAATGCCATCAGGCCTCATGGAAGCATTTAAGTGGGGGGCGGTGAAAGTGGGTGGGGGCAGGGATGGGGTTGAGGGGGGGGGGTATTATTAAGTGTGAGGGTTCGAAGTAGAGTCAAGTAATAAATGCCAAACACAAGGCTTCATCGATTTACAAGAAGACTTCGAGTGGAGAGGTTGGTGGAAACGAATCGCAGGATGGAAAATGATACGAAATTATTCGTATCATTTCGATATTATATTTGAGAGTGAATTTCTATTTGTGAGGCAACAATATGAAGCAGAAGTCTCATTGTTGGGTGAGACCGTACACATGTAATTTCTCATCTGAAATTTATCTTCACATAAAGTATGTGATTTATTGAAAACAATAAATAAAACGTATTAAATACTGGCAAATGGAAGAAAATGTATCACACTTACATTGTTTGAGAAATAGTTCCAGTATTCAGTAAACTATTTCAAGTAAACACATGTAGCTCTATATCTACTTATCTCCAAGTTAAATCAAAAGATAAAAGTTAATTATTCACAACATGTGATAGTTGATACGATTTGATAATAAAAATGTATTTCGAAATATATTCGCATATAAATACAGAACTTGTATCCACGAAAGAAAACGGGCGTCTACCAGAACAATATTACGGTTAGAAACGCAACTGCATTGATCAATAGCAGCCAATCATTCATGTTGCAACGTAACTATTTATAATTGGCGAAGTTTTTACAATTATTTGATTGGTTGAAAATCTTATCTCGTGGCTACAAGTATGGGCCTAATATACTCTCTTGGCGAAATAGTCACTGAATATCAATATTATTTTCTTATATTTCGATAATTTCATCTATTTACGCTTTTATATAAATCACAGACTTGTAGCAGACTATACATTCTTAGTAAGGTCTATATATGCAGCTAGGCTTGGGTATGTCGTTTACAACCGTGATGGGCGTTGTTGTTGTTGTTGTTGTTGCGAGTTATCTAAATTAAAGAAAGATTACCTGATCGAACTAATCTAACCAAACACAACCTTATATATGAACCAATTTATAATAACCTAAAACGAACTCAATTTACTCCAAACCAACAGTTATTCTATACAACAGTGACTGTTTGTAAATAGCCACTTCATATTCAGTCACTGAATATCAATATCATCTTCTTATATTTCGATAATTCATCGATTTACACTTATATGTAAACTGCAAACTTGTAGCAAACTCGACTCTTCCGCGAAGGATTGTAAATAACTTTTGACAGGTACGCTTGCGCGCTCTGGTGGGCATTAAAGCAAGCTCGTTGTCGCTCGGGTGTATGATTAAGTTAATAAAGTAAAATGTGAATTGTCGACAGTGTAAGTGTGTAGGCCTGACTCATGCAATCTAAATATTAGTTCTGTGTTTGTGTTTGTTATCTGTGTGGATGGTTGTAAAATATTGATCCAAAGACCAGAGGGAGTAGCAGTCCACTTCTCTCTCTCTCTCTCTCTCTCTCTCATTCCAATTATATTACAATTACTTAACAAAAGAGTTTATTTTTATGAAGAAATATGAATGATTGAAGAAATTTCGAAAAAAAAACAGGCGGATATGGAAATATTTTTAATGAAGAGAAGAAAATATGATGCGTCAATATGTAGAGAAATAAATTATTTATGTAACATTCAAGTAGGCCCAAGTGTACCCGTCTAACGATGAAAATAGAGCATAAAACTTAAACTACCGTAATTGTCCAACTACACAAACAGATATACCGTACATGCAAAAAAAAAAAAAAGTGCACTATTTTCATATTAATAGAATATAATACATGATACTGAACCTGTAATATTATTGTTCATATATTTCTTATCCAATTTTTCCACGTAATTATTTGTTTGTTATTAATTTGGAATCATTTCTGCTGGTTGGAGGTTGTGGCATCATTTCTTAGTTCTTATGAACTTTTCTAAGTAGTTTCAAAATCCCAAACAAGGTACCGTATCATAAAGAAATATTGTCATGAAAAAAAAAAAAAATTACCGTACTGAAAAAAAGAAGATTCGTACTATGGAAGATTCGGTTGGAATTCCTTCAAATAATAATGTGAATAATAATACCTTTGATTATTTACAGTAATTACATTCAAGTTATGTGCTCTCTAATTATCTTCAGCTACATTTTTGTAATATTCTTTCAATTTCACCGGTGTTGTTACATATAAATATTGTAATAAGTTGGTTCAATGAGATATTAGAATTTCAAATTTTGAGCATTATTAGATATCATATTTTTGATATGTGATTAACACAGATCTCTTTGATACCTTCAAAATGAGATAAAATAAAATTACAAACCTTGAATTCTAACACAGGTTTTTTCACAGGTATCTAGGCCTAGAGCGTAAGCGTATTTCTCATTCTTTTTCAAAGCAACTGTATTGAATTTATGTTTAAACTTCAACTCATTTTATTATATTTCTTACTTAGCCATTAATTGGGAACAATGATTATACCCTATATGTCAAAATGTTGATGTTAATGAAAAAAAAAAACGTAATGTATGAACTTGTCCGAGAATAATATGTAGCCTACCGGTAGGCCTACCGTATTTCACAAATTAAAAAAACAAATTGTCATTTATATAGGAAAATACTACATATTTGTGGCGAGATGAGAAACATAGAAATGGAAATATAATTTATATTGCTCAAGAAGTCAGGAAATGCGAACCTCATGTCAACGGCAAGTCGGCAAGTAACATTACCTAGTACACGCAGTTTTTCAATGGCACCAGCAAGCAGTTGAGGGAAACACCAATAACGAGTTTGATGAAAACGAAAGGTGGATAAGATGTCGAAACAATAAGCTCTCCATAAACTGGCCAAAATATTCACGTTACTGCACAAATATAAAAAAAGACATTCGACGGCAAACAACCACCAGCTTACCTTGTGAATTTACAAAATAACAAAAAGAGAAATTACAAAGTAACGACTAACCAAAGCCGTAGGTACAGATGAGATAAGGCATCTGATAGGGTAGGGGAAATTTGACATTTCTATTCAGATTATTATTTGTATTGCACAAAATGAACTCCACATGTATATATTCATAGCACAAAGGAAACAACGTAGCATATATCAGTTGTTAATAAAACTATCAACTTTGGAATGATAAAATCACAATTCTAAAAGTGTTACAGATAATCATGTCTTCTCAATAGGCCTACAGAAGAAAGATGCACAAAGAAAGATAGAAGATACACTATACGGTGAAACCTCTACCATCGTTTTTCAAGGAACCAGGAAAAATAAACCATCCATCCAGGAAAACGATCCTTCCGGGAAAGTTCAACATTGGCTAGGTCTACATGGTAGAAGGTGCATCAAACATATGATAGAAGCGGAAAAACAATAGATGCGGGAACGATTCACCAAGTTTTCACTGTACATTCACAGATCTACTGAAATTACTTGATAGTAAATTACGTACCTCTATAAGCCTATCGTGTAATTTTCACATGTATTACACAGCAAAAACTTGGGGCCTACCGAATTTTCTAGCTTTCATTTCAATTATCGTAGGCCTATTTGTCAAAATGATGATAAATTATTATTAAATGGTAATTCACATCAATTTTCAAGTATAGGCCTCGTATCGCATTTCCTTATTGATACAATTTCAAGTTATCATCAAAAAACTTATATTTTGCAAAATTGAGTCCCAAAGCTTAATCCAAAGTTTAATCTGAATCTAAGCATAGGCCTATAGAACCAACAGCAGAGGTTACCCAAGTATGGTTCCACTACAGTAAATGAAACCAATTGATTCATAAAAAATCAATCATCATTTGAAATATTATTCTACTCGAGGTAAGCTGGAGGCTCGGCTGGAGGACAATAATTCATCTAGTAAAAGTACCGGTACTTGATTGCATGCTGAGGGGTGGGGCAAGCCAAGGATGTGAGTAGAGGAATAAATAAAGTACTATTTATGTACCGGTAGATAAAGCAGTATGAAGTAGTAATTTATATACCGGTACTCACTGGTAGTCATGTAAAAATAGCAATTACTATGAGAGCAACAAAATCTAAATGTTCTTTGACACACGTTTTTATGTTGTTTCATCATGTTTTGAAAAAGGCAACAAAGCACTACAAACGTGTAATTCTGCTGTATTTCTCGTGTTTCTCGTGCATGCATAATGTGCCTTACGGTACATATCAGCCTAGTTTCATATTTTTGTAACGCTAGGCCTACTAAACGTTGTTGAGCTACAAAACAGGATGTTTCAAACTGATAGATGTACCAAATGAGCTACTTTTCAAGTTAAAAATGCAATGAAAAGAGAAAATGGATGCTTACATGTCTCCACATGTCAGAGCCACTGCCCATAGTCCCCCCATAAAGCATAATTTAAATAATTTTTTTAATGTATTCTGTAGAACAAGACACGTAGGCCTATAAGACACAATAGGCCTATAGTATCCGTATGGATGATAGAATATTGATCGAACATTGATTGATCATTAGTCACTACTCACTAACAGTCTACTACAACCACAGAATACTGATTTTGAAATTTTAAAGAACTTGACAGAAAAAAAAAATATTCATGTAGGGCCTATGCCTACAAACTACAGATGCATTCTAAGAGCTGTTTTGCAATGTGTTGTTCCTCTTTCGTTTAATTATTTTGTGGTTTGGTTGGCCGGGTTACTGTCAGAGTGGTATTGGTCGCGGGACTTGATATTGTAGACTGGACTCGTAAATTGCTACGGGCCTATATATTTCGATCAATATTCAATATCAATACTTCAATATCATTCAAATTTTCTTCCGAACGGCACAAGTAGTTTAAATTTACGTAACAGATCATGCATCACTTACCGATGAGTGCAGTTGCTTTGTTTTAGTAAGGTAGAAGGTACTGGAAGTTTCCTGGATGTAGTTTCTGGAAGACGAATGCTTACAGTTTGTAGTAAGCCGTTATGTGCTACGAAGACCACAGAGTAATGCTGTAGAACAAAGAAGTGATTATTAATAATTATACAGTTTCACTTCAAAGCATTTGCAACACTGTACATAACCAGACACGAGGACACTTCTCGACTTCAACAATAGAGGATTCTCGACTCGATATCGAGATGAATCTATTCAATGAGGCCTGAAGACATTTTTTAAATTTTCGACGGTTCAAAGATCACTGGAGATATTCTTATTTATTTATATTGGGTTTAACGATGCACTGTACGGATGACTCAGATCTATTGGCGTCGGTGAATGATGAGATGATGGGATGATGAGATGTAAGGTTATTTTATTACGTGTTTTTGGATAGTGGGAAGGAGTCGGTCGTGGCCTGTTGTTAAGGAACCATCCCAGCATTGACCTGAACGAAAGAGGGAACCACAAATAACCCCGTCAGGATGGTCGACCATGGCGGGAATCGAGCCCCGGTCTACTGAATGATGATTCAGTGTACTTGCCAATTGACCACTCGTATCAGTCACTCCAAGGATAACCAAGGTGTAAACCTAATTGGCGGCAATAATTGCCTCAATTAATTGCTAGCAATTCCTTGAACATCTGAAGAAACCTTCAGAATAGAGTTTTCAACATCACAAAACTCACCTTTACTCGGTGTGAATTCTGTGTATCCTGCAACGCTAAATCGATGACGTGACTACGTTGATATAACCTGGCTGAATACGATGACACTGAAAAAAAAAACATAAATCAGTGTCAGGTTATATTGCAGATTATTAATCTAGTGAAGAAAACATCTGCCGATATAACAGCAATTAACCGCTGTATAACCTAGCTGTTGGTGGGGTCGTTAAGCAGCATTGAAAAAAATATCATAATCATGATACCAGTCGACATAATTAGAAATGAAACTTTCCCGTTCAGAATCAGCATTGGCGTCTAGTAGAAAGTCGGCCTACACGATTACCTGTCGAGATCACATCATGTGACTTTGACATGTCTTGGGAGCTGTCCTTTCATATTCAAATGTTTTCAAACAACTTGACCTCACTAATTGATGCGCTCAAAACACATGCTAGGTATCTACCCTCGACTACAGGGATTAGGTCCTATACATACTTCAGTACAAATAATACATTTAATTTGTTTAATCAGAAACTAGTTACTGTACCGGTACCGGTAGTCAAAAGTAGAACCATTGAGCAAAGCAAGAATCTTCCCACAATACAGATTTTTTAAAATTTGAATAGAAAATATTTTTCCTGTTTGTCATTCAATTGCCTACAGTAATTTTGTCGTGGACCAATATAGTTTTTTACTGTTCAAAGAGCATTTGTAATGGTACATTATTAAATTGAGGATCTGAACTAACTATGGACGGTAGCAACGGCTGGGTATATATTTCTTTAAAATTGCTGCATCGACAGCAGCTAGTAGGCCCTACAAACTTTGGTAGACCTTCAAACTACCAATTATTAGTTATTTATTGTGTGTTATAGTAATGCACTGAGACTAAGATGACTTACACAATGACCAAGAATTGGCAACTGTGAATGATGAATGAGATAATGGGATGAAAGGTTATTTTATTAGTGCTTTGGAAGTAGTCGGTCATGACCTGTCATTAAGGAACCATCCCAGATCAATTTGAACGGCAGAGGTTGGAAAACCTCTCCGTCAAGATGATCGACCACAGTGGGAATAGAGCCCCAATCTCCTGAATGACAGTCAAGTAGCCTATGATATCCACTCGACCACCCGCCTCAGTACCATTATTTGTTCAGCAACATTTTTACTTGGAGTCTCTCAACTTTTCAATTAATCACTATAAATTCAATTCGTCCCATGAAAGATGGTGGTCGTTGAATAGATCCTATTACAAAAATACACACTAGGCCTACGAAACTTCCATGCCATTAGGCCCGAGTCACTGAGTTAGCAACTCAATGCCGGAGTGCATTCAAAGAGTACCGGTATGGTTAGATACACTGTAAACTCAGTGGTCCGAACGACATGGTTCCTGTACCGCTAGGTCCTAATCAACCTCATTCAATACTAAGGCCAATACTATGCTCATCTATGACCATAATAAATAGGGCTAATAAACTAGGCCTAGGCCTAGGTCTACGCCCCCAGGCTTAGGCCAACATCAGGTCATGTAAAGGACAAAGATCTAAATAGCCTGGAGCCAAATAGGGTTAAGGCCCTATATAATATCACCTCAAAGTAACATTCATATAGCCTACTAATTCCAGTAATCCGCACAATTCAATAATGATGTCAAAGAAACAATGACATTCATAGAAATTATTTGGATTTCTCGAAATTAAATATTTGAGACGCTGGGCTAGACTCAATGGCTAGGCGGAGTCCATCGCTAATGATGACGGGACGCCCGATTTAGACGCCTAGCATCCTTACATGACTTTTATGTTAGACCTGAACACTATCAAATAAATAAAATATACTCCCTTTTATTTAAGCTTACCGAAAATAATATTTCATATAATTTATTGTCACTTATTTGAGGAGAAGAACTAACACTTATTCATTACCAAAAATAACAAAAATGTTGTACAAAAATAATATTATCGTGAGGCCATGATGAGAGCGTTGCAATGTGTCAGTCAAGTACCAACCATAGCAATTGAAAATGGGATTCATTTTATTTGAAGGCACGACTAAAATATCTTATCATGATGCCAAAACGTTCTGAAAAACTGCGGAATAGTGAATTAAACCAATACTATTACGGACATCAATATTATTGGAATTCACGTCAATCGATCACCGTATTTCCGAGTTTTCAGTAAGGTTGCCCTTTTTGTTATGTTGGCTTAATTGATCAACAGGTGTGGTGGGGTACATTTGACGTTTTATTTGTTTAAATAATTCACGTTGTTTTGACAGCTGTATATTCTGAAGAAACCATTGACAACCATTTAAAACCGATGATTTTCTATCAACGTAAAATTTTAATCATAACTTGAAAAGGAGTATTACATGCCGTCGCTCCAACAACCTGCTTGTTATTCAGCAGCGCGACGCGAGCGACGCGACGCGACGGTCGTGACGTTAGTCGTCGAATACAACATGGCGTCTGTGATTTCTCTATTGAAGCGCTGATTGAAGTAAATTAGGTGTAGCTTTTCAATCTCCTGAATTGAGTATTTTGTCTGTCATGCTGTTTTCATCGCGATAGTGTTTATCTCTACTCTCAGCTAAAATGCGGTTTGATAATTTTTTGTATTTTTCGAAATTAAGACTAAAAAGCGAGCGGCATAGGGCCTAGGCTTACATGAAGCTCTAGGCCTAGGGCCTATGCCTAGGGGGCTAGGCCTACCGTGCCTGACCTATGCCGAAGCCGTAGAACTTGACTAAGAAATCAGAACCACTTGATGTAGGCTAGTCCTAGAAGCCTATTGAATCTTTGGCAATGACTTTCAAAATATATTTGCTGAGGTCAAGGTTGTTTGAGCCTAGACCTAGGGCCTAGGCCTACCAGAAAGCAATAGGGATGTGCTCTTGTGCGCCCCTAGGGCTAGATACTTAATGGTTAGGGTGCTAGGCCTAAGCCTAAGGAATGGCCTACTGTAGTGTTACTTTCATTTTTGTCAATGCCTAGACCTAAGCCATTGATTTTTTAACTTACAAATTCAATGCGTAAGCCTACTTTACTGTTATCAGATGTCATTGTTGTAGTAGGTCTAGCCATAGAGGAAGGCCTAGCCTAGACCAACACTACAAATTCAATGCCTATACCTATCAAAAGTGATGGCAAAATTTAATGAAATTCTGTCAACTTGATAATTTATGATAGGCATATAGGCCCATTCACAATGCGACGCTAACTTGAACTTCTAACGTAAGCGTTAACTTATAAAATGTTTGGCTTAGGGAAATTGACTTCCCTATCCACAATGCATGTCGCTAACTTATTATCGTAAGCCGTTAACGTGTAAGCTACCAAGGTCCAAGCTTTTGCATTACAAGTTAACGTTCAGCATAGGAGCAACCAATCAGAAAGCCGAATTGATCGACCACGAAGAAGTGCGCGGAAACTGGAGAAACCAGAATTATCGGGCGGTGAAACTTGAAATTGTGACTGATTGGTTTTTTCGTGTATACGGTTACTTGCTGGTCTATTGTGAATAGAAACTTCAAATATTACGATAGCTACTTGAGTTAACGACTACTTATACGTATAAGGTTAAGTTAGCATCGCATTGTGAATGAGCCTTATAGACCGAGGCCTAATTATATTATGATTACAATTTATTGAAATTTGATCTAGGCCTCGGGATCAAGAAAAATATTTGTCTTTTTTCTAATAATATAAATTTGGGTGTTCAGTAGGTCTACATTTTTCGGAATATCTTGTCAGTTGTGCGTTTGGTAAACCTATCTGAATGCATGAAAGGCCTAGGCCTACTGGTCACACGATTTATCGCTCGTGCACACAAGGATGCTTGCACCTACACTCTTAGGCGTAGGCATCGAATTTGTAGGCCGTAGGGCAACTTCCGATGTGTGCGTGCATTGCTAGGCCTAGCATATTTAGAAACCAAGTCCTTATCTCAGTTTCTTGTTTCAGATTCAAGTTGCTGGATGAATTTTACAATAATTGAGTGTACCTTATGATGACAGCAGTCATGGCACAAAGTATTTGGGATCCAGGTAAGTCGATGGAAAGTTGTCGTAAGTTGATGGAAAGGAATTGAGTCAGGGTGTGAGGGTAAGCGAAGTCATGACAGAGTGGTAGTTATAAAGGGGGCTAGATTAGATGTCGGTAAATTCTCTTTCTTGAATAGGACAGGTAGGGACTGAAATGGGCTTAGTAGGAGTATATTTGAGGGGGGATGAAATGAGGTTTATACTATTCCGTCAGAAGGTTAGGGAGGTGGTGGGATAGGATAGATAGGGAACTTGCCACTGTGCATTTATGTGCAATTGTAAAAGTTTAAGTAATAATAGAAAAAGTGGTTTTCATATTTTATGACCATCACCACCTACGCCTATATTTGTACGATGTGCAGTCGAAGAGGTTTGAAAAAATATTTTTTTATTTACGTATCAAGTTCACGTTTATCTAGATATTGTTCTCGTCTTTCCAGCTCTAACTGGACTGTTGTCATCGTTGGAAGAAGCAAGGACAGTTCTTCCTAATTCAGAAGAAGAATTTGACTTTCTAAGTGAATTATTACAATCGAAAACACTACACGCTTTAGTACAAGTACATAATAAAATATTAATTAATGGTAAAGATGAGAAATTTCACCCGACTCTCTCAAGCTCTATGCAGATCGGCCTGGAGGTTCTCGACGTTATTGCACCTCGATTAGGTAAAGCAGAGTGCAAAGAACTCTTCGTACTTCTTCAAAAACCTCACATACAGGTATGAAAGCTATTTATATTACTGTGATTTGATTTGTGTCATGAATCATGATGTGAATCAAAACTAGGAAAATGATGGTTGTAAAAAATAATAGGCCCAATTGATCACTATAGAGGTAGAATAGTTAGGCCTTTATGCAATTGCATGTTTTGATTTATGCATCAAATCCCATGCAAAAACATGGATAAGCCTATATCCATGTCATCACTCCCCAGGTTCTAAAAATATGACTTTCATTTTGCATGTTTTGCTTATTTGAGCACTTTTCACAATTTAAATTGCGTAGGCCTATTAGTTTTTTTGTATGTCTCTGCACATTTGGGCCTCTTGGCTATATTTCCTGAATATTCTAGCTTGTATTTTTTTAATTTTATCAGGAAGAATCGATATTCAAAATATCTAAATGATTTTAGTTAGTCATCCTCATTGCACATCTAGGCCTGGGTGTAAGTGAACATATTTTACTTTCATTGACGAAGTTACCAGTAATTAAACCCAATATTGCAGAAAATACGCAAGTTTGTGTTTTTTCTAACGCTAATCCGGTTTTCAACTTATTTTCACGGGTTTTGAATAGTTTTAGATTTGTTTTTGCATGTTCTGCTATTACCGTAGTTCTTGCATGTTTTAGGTTTTATTCTGCATAACTATTCTATCTCTGTTGATTAGTGTTTAGCCAACACGCCAATACGGTGAAACCTCGATCCATCCTTTTTCAAGGACCAGGAAAACGTAGACCTGCATGTCTTAGTTAATGTGTGATTTGTTCTCTCGCAGGGTCTACTGTGTGCGCACGATGCTGTCGCCCAGAAAGACTATTACCCTCGTCTTCCAGAGATCCCTCTCGAGGTGGACGAAGACGAGGAGACCATTAAAATTGTCCAACTTGTCAAGAGCAATGAGCCTTTGGTACGTTCAACAGTATAGTGCAAATACTCGACTGTATGATACATTCTGTAATATCCATGTAATCAGATTGTAAATGACCGTGCTGTCTCAGTAATGTGTATAGACTTCTATAGGGCACAGACCAAGATGCATTGAGGGTTACGTTGGTTCGCCGTGTTCAGATGGTATCTCAACTTGAACCGGAAATACGTTCCATTTCCTGGTTTCTTGACTTAGAACACCCGATCGCTTCTCCATCTAGTGTTGTTTTGTAGAAACTTCATGTCATGCCTTCTATATACCTTAAATATTTGCATCCAAGATGCGGTGGAAGTAAACAACTGCGCTAGGCTTATGAAAAAGTATATTAACTGGTACCGGTAATGCAATTAAATGAAATGTGAATACGGTACTTTTTTGTTTGTGGGATGCGGACTTCTCACACGAATTCAATTACATCAACAAATTGTCCAGATGTAAGTTCCTTGCAATATAGCTTGCGTTTTTATGAATTATTATTATGAAATACTTCACAATTTAAATAATGCACAATTTAACATTTCTATCTCCATTTTAATTCATATAAGAAACTGTTTCAGACAACTGAGCAAACGCAAACGTCATTTTGTGTGTATTTGTGAATAAGGTTAGTTCCTTTTATTACTACGGTACGCATAATCGGTTGTTCTAACAATTTGGATGTTGAATTGGTACATATTTTTAACATGGGAGGGATAGGAAGAAAATTCACCGTATCGAGACCAGCAAATCAACGCAACCCTCAATGCATCTTGGCACAGACATACTTGAGAATAATTGATAATATATCGATTGAGAAGTGCAGTGAATATCTAGATGGCAGTGTATCATAAAGTTTGGTTGATCATACGCTTAGTAACCATAAAAGAAACAACAGACAATTTCCAGTATCGAATTTACCAAGTTTTTAAGTGTGCCACCAGGATGCATATTTGAATGCTGCGGCTCCCAATACTAGGTCTAATATTACTTTTAAAAAATGAAAATATAGATTTCCACTTAGTGTGGATTTAGTCAAGTGTAGGCTACATACTATACTGCTTACTAAGGACGTAGGCCTATTTAGGCATACAGAAAAAAGTTTTTTTTTTTTCATACCTAGTGGTAGGCCTATTTACATTCATTAGGCTCTGTATATAGTTGATGAAGTTTGTACTTATTATTAAATAGGCCTACCAGTAGTAGGCCTAAATAGTAATGTATTATAATTGAGTAAAATCATGCTTGGGATTTTTCCTCAACTCATAGTGCTATCAACGGTTTTTTCTTTTATCATCTTGCTCGCAAAGGGTGGTGCCCAAGGTGCCGAACCAATTGTGGTAAGTTTTTTTTAGAAAGAAAAAGCATTTGCATCTGTATACTTAGCCCAGGCTGAATGCTAAATTTCCATACGTTTATTTTCACTTTTTAGCGCTATATTCTGAGCACTTACTACATTTTTAAATTGATTTATTGGACATCACAGCCCAGAAACTAGATTTTAATGAATTAGGACGATATTCCCCTAATTTCAGAGAACTCAGAAAATGAGCCGTTAGTGCTCAATGAATATCATTACCGTTCATTACCGTTATTAGAATTTCTGTAATTGAGATGATTTCTAGTTTTCTCTAAAATACGGGAAACAGGTGAAGTCATTATACGTTTTTTAAATCTTGATTCAATGTTGTGATGTCCTTTAACTTTTAACTTGTTTACTAGTTGCTCGAGTAGTTTCACTGGACAAATTTTCTGTACAGTTTTTTAAGTGTGTGACACTATTCTCCTTGTGCACAGTACGATTGGCATTTTAATTTTTGTAAATAATTTGGTTTTGATTTTTGATAATGTATTATTTTTAGTTTTACACGCATCTATCTGTTTGTCTGTTCGTATAAAGTTCACTGATCATGTTAGCTACCAAACCTAATTTACCAGCCGCCCTCGGTAGCTCAGTCAGCTGAGGCACCGCTTCAGAAACTGAAGTCACCGTTGGGTTTGGCTCAGAGTCCCGCATAAGGCATGAGTTTTTTAAAAACAACTTTCACTTATCACCTCATAGTTTCATAATCACCTACTCATTCGTACCCCCGTATAACCTAGCTGTTGGTGGGGTCGTTGAGTAAACGATAATAATAATCCTACTGCATCTTCAAGCTTTTCTATGAATAATCTCATTCGTATTTATGTTGCCTTGGACATATGTAGCGTGCAGACCTAAAATATATAACGTGTAGCTTGGATATATTATAGCACTGCATAATACATAATAAATAATCGTTGGCTTTTTATTGGTGGTCCCCATCATCTGTGTAGGCCTACTGTGTATCATCAACGACGCTTGGTACTTTTCACTCTACGATGCACTTGATTACTAATTAGGCCAACGAGTTCACTCTTTCACTCAATAAAGTTACCATTAATACTTGAGCGATGTGAAACTGTAACTAAAATGAAACGTTATTTTCAAAATTTGCAGAAATACTTTCTGTAGACTGTTGAAAAAAAAACAGGAATCAGAAAATTCCTAGTCTGCCACCTGTATGATCAAGAGTGAAGAGAATTAAGAAGAGAATTACGTTTGAATTAAGAGTCCATGGGAGTCGATTTAGCAGAATATCAGGTTTTTGATGATGACTTTTGAATGGTGTGAGATATCAAAATTCTGAAAACGAGGAAACACAGATATTTTCAATACCTTCAAGATGATGTAAATAAAAACTATTTATCTCAGATCGCATAATTGTCAGGCGTATACGCTTGGAAAATGTGTATTTTCAAGCGTATACGCCTGACAATCAGGCGATTCGAGATAAATAATTATTACTGATATCGTCTTGACGGTATTGAAAATATCTGTTTCCTCGTTTTTAGAATTTCGATATCTCATACCGTTCAAAAGTTATCACCAAAAACCTGATATTCCGCTAACTCGACTCCCACGAACTCTTCAAGTCTATTTTGCTCAGCACCGCTTGTTTGAATCGAGACTTGGAGGCGGTCTCGTCGTGTCGTAACGTGTTCCTTCTTGTCCGTGCAGGGCGCCACGATTAAAACAGACGAAGAGACCGGTAAGATCGTGATCGCTCGGGTCATGCACGGCGGAGCGGCGGATCGATCCGGGCTGATCCACGTGGGCGACGAGGTCTGCGAGGTCAACGGGATCAACGTCGAGGGGAAAACACCAAACGATGTTCTACAAATATTGGTGAGTTTTGTCGACTAAGCAGTTATGATGTGTATGGGCATTGAGAAAGATCGTAGGCCTACATTAGAATTTTATCTATGATGCTATAATTGTATGCAAGAGCTTAGGGTAAAATTACAATGCAAGCAAAGAATAGTAAACAAGATGTAGACCTTGTAAGAAATACTGAAAAAATTAGTACGTTTTTCTCATACCAAAGTTCACATTTTATTACCATGAAGATTATTAAATCTCAAGAATATATATCCAGGTGGTGATGGTTATAAAATATGAAAACCAGTTTCGACTTTCCTGGATCCCAAGTACTGTGTGCCATGACTGTTGTCATCATAAGGTACACTCACGATCGACCATCCTGACGGGGTTTTTCTGGTTTCCCTCGGTCGTTCAGGTCAATACTGGGATGGTTCCTTAACAATAACCCATGACCGACTCCTTCTTACTATCACTATGCGTCGTTAAAACCCGATATATTTGTTTTTTCTTCAGGAGGTTTTCTATGGCCGATCCAGCGTATAATTTTGTTGAATCATTTGTTTTCTAACTTGTGTTTGCAGCAAAACTCCGAAGGCACGATAACGTTCAAGCTGGTGCCAGCGGACGGCAAGCTTGGCGCGAGAGAGAGCAAGGTGAGGGTCCGCGCTCACTTCAGCTACTCGTCCACCAACGACCCGTACATCCCGTGCAAGGAGGCGGGGCTGGACTTCCTCAAGGGAGACGTGCTACACATCGTCGGACAGGACGATGCATACTGGTATGTTGGGGCATTGTATCGTGACACTGAGCATCGCCAATTGCTGTTTCATTCTCCATATGTTGGTGTTTTCTGAAAGATCTAAAAGATCAACCAGTGAGATCACTCAGATCTCAACCATATTCTGCATAGTATATTCACAGCTTTTTCAACCCATGTGATTTCTACAGTGCATACAATCAAACAAACAAAAAACGAGATGAAGCTTGGTCTATAAGTCTTTGCCGTCACTCATCTAATAGCTTGTATTTTGTCAAGGTGGCAAGCTCGTCACGAGGGCGACCGCAACATGCGAGCGGGCTTGATCCCGAGTCGAGCGCTGCAGGAACGTAGAATAATTCACGAGAGAACGCAACCCGAGAAAGGAACTGACGAAGGTAAGCATCAGTCACGTTATAATGCAACATTTGTGAGCGTTTGTAGCGTGTTTCAATCGGTTCTAGAGTGAAGTTGACAATTGCAATTGCATCGTTCCCGGATCCATCGTTTTCCTGCTTATAGCATTCATTTTTTATATCATCTCACTCCCTTATAATCAATGTTGAATTTACCTGGATGGATGGTTTCCTGCATGGATGATTTTATTTTCGTGGGCCCTTGAAAAACAATGGATAGAGGTTTCACTATACAGTGAAACTTCTGTTCATCGTTTTCAAGGTACCAAGAAAATGAAATGTTCCATGCAGGAATATTTAATATTGCTATATTACTATGGGAGTAGGGTGGATAAAATGAATGATACAAGCAGGAAAACGATGGATCCGGCGCGATGCATAGAGTTTTCACTGTTTATTGGTGGTGTGGTGTGGTGGTTATTACTGTTTGCTTTGTATTGATAGGATGTGATGGTATGGAAATGTGCAAAACAGCCTGCAATAACACCTAAAGTAATCAACATTAATGGAAACTCGATCTTGATTCAAGGATATCAATTTGTGATGGCGATATGAGAGACGAGGACAGAAATCAAAATAGGAATCAAAAAAGAAATACATTTGCAGAATCACATTGCTTTTAATGTATGTGATGTGGGAATAGTGATATGGGTACAAGAAGCACATGGACAGAGCCAGGAAAATATAAAAGAAGGGAGATATTCCAAGTGTGTTTTCTGTGCTGTGTCCATGTGTTGCATACAAATTGCATACAAATCTGTAATCATGTGTATCATTTATGCGTTCACATTCAGTGAAAATTCAAATGTTTTTGGAAAGATTTTATTAGGCCTAACAAATTTTCTCGCACAGCCTAATCTTATGGGGTTTTTAGAAACTTTGAAACTGTGTTTCTCAAAAATGGTCCAACCGATTTGACCCAAAAACTATACAGTTCCAAGTTTGATAAGTCTGCGTGTATAGAAAAAGTTTCGTATCAATCAGTCAAACCGTGCAGTGCTTACAAACAAACAAACAAACAAAAGACTATACAAAACTCCATAAGAGTGGAATGGAAGTATTTGCCATCGCTCGTTTAATTGAATCCAATTAGCAAAATACAGATACAAATCCGTGTGCGACGGAAATATTTTCTGTCCCCTTCAATTTTGTCACTGAGAGTTTATGAGGATCACACTGTTTATATCCATCTCTCATATTTTACTCCGTTTCCAGACATACTTCTAGGCTTCCGTGACATGGCGGTAAACTGCCTCACAATTGACAGTAGATGTAAACTTGGATAATGAGTATTAACCGTGTTTCCTGTATTTCTCTTGCTTGCTACTAAATTCACCAACTAATGAACGTCGTACGTAATCAGTAGGACCTCATAATCATAGTTATTCTCGTTTTCTAGTAAACCAAAACTAATATTCTACAAGGCTCATTTCTTTGGTTTGGCATGGACACGCATGATATTAAGGCCTGCGGTGAATGAACGGTGCTTATTGAAATAGAAATACTATTTTTTTTCTTCATCACAAACAAGTGTATTTGAATAAAAAGTATGCCTATATCAAACCCAAGATAATTTTATGCTTTTTAATAGATATGACATTCTATTTCTGTGAATTCAATCAGTTTCAAGATAATACGTCAATAAATTTTATCACGTTCTTGATATTCATTGACGTATTATCTTAAAACTGGTTGAACCTTAACAAAAATAGATTGTCATAATAATTAGAGAGCATAAGATTATCTTGGGTTTGATATACTTTTTATTCAAATACACTTGTTCGTGATGAAGAAAAAAATTAGTAAAGATGAATTTCTCTATTTTATAAGCACCATACATGCACGGTTTTGAAATTTGGTATTGAAAAAAGTCCGAAGCATGTAAGAACAGTAAATTTTTTCATCCATTACATATTACAAAATTCTCGCGACTTTTCATTCTTTTCTGATTTTGTTTTCCGATTATTTGTTCCCAGATTCTGCGATGAACATGCTGTGGTCGCAGCCGACAGCCACTAACCCTCTCGTAGGCCTGTGCTCTGTTTCAGTCCTCCCCGGGTGTCAGTCCCCAAAGTCCCCGCGTTGTGCCTCTAAACCTAAAACTAAAAAGATTATGTATGACACAGCGGAGAACGACGATTTTGACCGCGAGGAGATTGCCACGTACGAAGAGGTGGCCAAGCTGTACCCGCGGCCGGGCCTCCACAGGCCGCTGGTGCTGATTGGCCCGCCGGGCGTTGGGCGCAATGAACTCAAGCGCAGGCTCATTGCGACCGACCCGGACAAATACAAGACGCCCATTCCGTGTAAGTTGGTAGTACTAGGCAAACGCAGAATGTGCGTTTTCTACACCTAGCTCAGTCAGCTGAGGCAACGCTTCAGACACTGAAGCGAACCGTTGGGCGTGGGTTCGAATCCTGCATAAGGCATGGGTTTTGTAAACATCCTTTCACCTATCATCACTTCATTTTTATTTCATCACGGCTTTCTATATACTAGGAAAACGCCATATATGCGTTGTTAGACTAGCGATAGTAATAGTACAATGCGTGAAAATTTAAAAATGGGTAAAAACTTCGAGTGGTACAAATGTAGCACATTTTATGTTTTCTCTTCAAAATGGCTGACCTGATCAAGCTGAAAATTTCCAGAAATGCGTATCAAAATGTAATTCAGCTTCACGCAAAATTTCATTTTTTTGGAAAATATTTTTTTTTTTCTGCTGTGTTATTCTAATGGGTATTTTTGAAATTTCTAAAATTCATAAAAAAAAATTATCACCCGATAATGCCACAAAACTACGGTATACAGATCTAAGTTAGATGAGGCACCATATTGAAAAAAAGTTTGAAGTTGATAGCTGTAGCCGTTTGACCTGTGGAGAACTGACAAAAAAACATGAAAAAAAAACATAAAAATGAACACCAATTTTTTTTTAGTATGTCAAATTGAATCCTCGCTAAAGCTCGTCTAATAATTTGTATTATCTAATGATTTTGTTTCACCCATTGTGTTTTGCAGTCACGACACGTCCTTTACGGCACGGCGAGATAAACGGCAAGGAGTATTTCTTCGTCACTCGAGACAAGATGGAGGAAGAAGTAGAAGCGGGTAAATTCATCGAGTACGGCGAGTACAAGGGTAACCTCTACGGCACGTCTGCAGATAGTGTCAAGTCTCTCGTTGACGCCGGATATGTCTGCATTCTAAATCCTCATTACCAGGTAAGACGCAGTTCAGACAAAACTGGTTCACTTGCGATTACCGATTACACACAAAAAAAAAAAAAATGAATTCAAATTGAAAAATTGAATCCACACCCGTGCGTAAATCCGGGCATTTTTTTTCTTTATTGGTCAAAAACACTGATACAGTAAGAAAATTACAATTACTTGGGCCTACAAAAAACATCCACAAAGCCCTTGAAAAGGGCTTAACTGTGAGTTAAAAATTAAAATAGTGAATGATGAGTACAAATTTGAAATCCGACGTATTTCACACAGGCCTACATAAAAAGTAATGAAGTAGTTGAAGTTGAAAAATAAAAGTGAAACATTGAATGGTTTGTTACATTCTACTTATAAAGTGTAATGAAATATTGATTAATATTAATTTTAAGCTATCTAGTTAGGCATATCAAGTGGCGAGAAAAAGTAGACAGTTGTCCAAAAGTGTGAAAAATTACATAACTCTGATACTGTAGGACTAAAATTAGTAATCTTGCACTTGAACGTTTGTTTTTCAGGCTTTGAAAATGGTTCGAACGCAGCAGCTAAAACCTTACATAATCTTCATAAAACCTCCGTCATTCGATGTACTCAAGGAAACACGCAATGCCTCGTACGCGCGCTCCACTTTCGACGAAAACAATTCTCGGGGATTCACGGTAAGTAAAGAACGTTCGATCGTACATCCTGCCCTAGTGTAGGCTTGGGTACACGGCAATTTCCCAATCTCAATCATTTCACAAGAAATTGATACAGAAAAGAAAAAGTCCAGTTTGCTCATTCTAAGCCACAAAGTCTTGGTCGAGACTTATCTGTGGAATAACATCATAATTAATGTGAGAGAACATAGCAAAATCCTGTATGCCTAATCCTTTAATTAATCCTGTGAGCATGTGGATAGTCTGGATATTTTATTTATTCATCGTGCCATCATGTCGAACCACCCTTCTGGCTGCGTAGCTGAAAGTGATGTCAGGTCAACTCCTGCATAAAACATCGCTTCTGTTTACGTAAGGGTACGTTGACTCTTCTGCTTTGTGCTACGCGCAATAAACTTGTAAAGTGCGTGGACCAATAGGAGAACGAGCTTCTCCGCGTTGCAAGAACACTTGCTAGACGCGCTGAGAGATGGACTCGGTTCAACGTGCGCTCAAGCCCACAATGCAACGGGAAGTTTTGTTTATCTGTCTGAACTGTCAGGCATAACTTGTCGACTGATATTTACAAACCTGTCTGCAGGAGATATTATATCAGTTTTTCGGGACTGTTATTTTGGTAATTGATTGTCTAACAATATTAAGAAGCTTGAATACAGTTTGGCCAGAGACATTTAGTGGAAGTTCAAAGTATTTTTTGTACCGTCATAACCACAATTTGAAGTGCAAGTTCGGCGTCGTCACAGCGCTCAACAGTAAACGGATTCGTGCGGTGAGTGCGTCTTGCGAGTAGCACAAAGCAGAAGAGTAAATGTGTCATACCTCGAATAAACTAGCGTTAGTTGAACACTATCAAAAATTAAAATATGAGCACCAATAAAATTGAAAAAAGGAACCATCTCAGTATTCAAGTGTGACCACAGAGATGAACCGCGAAAAAACCCATGTCAGGATGATCAACCTTGGCGGTTCAATGTCCTTGTGACACATCTACCGGCATCAATTTCAGAGCAATGTCTTCTCATTTTAGGATGAAGAATTTCAAGTAATGGTCCATAGCGGTGAAAGGATCGACTTCCTGTACGGTCATTTCTTCGACGACGTAATAGAGAACGCCGACTTGTCGACCGCTTTCGAACATCTCGTCCACTCGGTGAGCCGAGTCGAGAGCGAACCGCTGTGGGTGCCAGCGTCGTGGGTCCAGTGATTCGACCCTCCAGACGAGAATCACAAATAGATTTCAGAATCGGAATGTTGTTGAAAATGTGCTCGTTCTATTTGGATTGATATATTTTGACGCCGGCCCGATTCGTAAGAATAGGAATAATTAGGCTTCCTCCGCAAGTAGTGCCGTTGGATACCGGTATGAATTCGAAACTGAAGACACCAAGAAAATGCGTTCGTTTCAATCAATATGGCAACGATATCGTGAAGATCTCAAGTTTCGAAATTGAATTACTTTCCCTATAACGTTGCGACGGAGATGTCTATAGGCCTAGGTCTATTGAAGGAAGGAGCTAAACTTGGTCCTATTGCAACGTTGGCTATTGGCAATAGATAGAAAATCATCAAGTTGACCGATTTGGGCACTGATTTGTACAGTAAAATAACGGAGTTGAAGCATTCCGTATTATCGTACCAATACCGCTAAGAACTATGTAAGTACAACAAATGTCTGTTGCGATGTTATTTGGGAAAGGCATTCGATTACAAGTTCTTGTTGCTGTAATGCCGTCTCAACTCGCAGACGGAATACGAATTGACTTCTTGTAATGACGAATTCGAGGGGTTCCTACACATAGTTTCTCAGTAATTAATTTATAACTTGACATCATCGATAGAATTAAAATGTAGTGATGTTCTTTTATCCTTGACCGGTTGGTAACTGCCTTCCTCGGTCCGTTAACTGCGAGGATAACGTGTTTGCGGTGGATCGACCGTAGTATTGGTGCAGTCACGGTAAACTGTGAAGTAGCCAAAGATAATACCTAAACTTGTAAGCAACGGGAATGATTCTTGTCAATCCTTTGTATGATATGATTGTTACTACCTGTAGACCCCTCTTACAGAATAACAAATTGCTGGAAGTAGACCTAGTTGTATTCTATAGTAATACTTATAATAAGATCGACTCGTAATATTGTTTTGAAAAAACAAATTGATGATTGAAAATGAGTTCCACTACGGAAGAAGATCATCTGCCAATATAACTAACAAAAATATCGCCCTTATATTTGTATAGCTGTGGTATTTTTAGGTTATTATAATTTTCAAGAAGAGGTTCACGATAAGAAACTCCACTGCATTTTTCAAAACAGTTGAGTCAACAAAGTGTCAGCAATTATGTACCCACTTTTTTTTACTATTGTATCGTTTGAAGATGACCTTCTTTCGTGGATACTGACACTAAATGGTGTGATTTAAAATCATCATGCAATATCCCACCGGTTCTGAATAAAATTACTAATGTACCCTGATAGGGCCTACTACCGGTATATACTGGAATATTTTTGTTTGGATTGCGTACTTTTTCCAATGAATAGGAACCCCAACACTGCCATATCGCATGATATCATTCCGGTATAGCTAGGATGAATAGGCAGCTAACAATTAGCTGTGCAATGGTGCAGTCCATGACTTAGTTGAATACCATTGATGGCTAAAACTAGGCATTATTTAGCTGAATACTGTATAGCCTACAATAATCTATAGTCTACCAAAGAAACGTCTCCCAATCGAACAGAATTTTGAAAATAATAATTATACGATGTCTAAACTCTGATAAATATTTATTGAAAGTACAATAAATAGGATTATTAAATAACTGTTTGTTAATTAATACTTAATAATAGTAATCGTTCTACTAAACATTTGTGGTATTAATATCTATACATGAACCGTTCACATCTAAATACGATCGCGTTAGGAAAATGAACGGCTCAAACAAGATTTGGCAATGTTTTTACTTTTTATGTGTGACAATATTTTTTAGCTCAACTGTATCAAGACGTATGTATGCCTACATGCTTACGAAATGTCTATACTCTCTTGTAAACTAAACTCATTCCCAATCTTTGCCAATAACCCGAATAATCTAAGCAGGCAATTTTCTAGCAACTGCTACCTGCTACTTATGATTAGCAGTGGTGTACCAAGACTAGACTAGCGTCGCCTCTGTTTTTATTGTTGTGGCATAACATAAATATACTGAACTGATTGTTGCCCAATGAATTTCAAAGAAAGTACGGTGAATTCTTGCCCTGCTTTTTCAAACTTGTACCTCTACATTTTAACCGCGAGACGCTGTATTATTCATCAGGAAGCACACAAAGTTGACAAGTCTCCCATTTTAATTGTTTATGTTCAAGTTTTTAACAGTACAGTATTCTATTTTAGAATAAATTGAAGTCACTGCCTTGTGTTTGCAACTTTATTTTACCCTAGATGTCATACTAGGCCAACTTGACTTGATTTATATATTATTTATTTTGTTGCCATGGAAACAGAACTGTTCTGTACAAATGCCACTGCTAGTTATTGTATTCACCTTTCGAGTGTTTCATGTTTGCCAAAGCCAACGTGAAATGTACTCGTTACCGTAATTCCGAGCATTGTAAATGTGAAATCAATTGAACATTGAAACATTCTTTTCGTTCCAAGTGTTTGGTTTAAATAGAGTGTTTTTTTACTTATGTGTGACAAGTATAGCCAGTCTTGCTCTCTGTATCTCTCTCTCTTTCTCTCTCACTATACTGACGATAGTCTTGCCCAAAAATATTATTTCCATAGTGTTAGTTTAATAACAACTAATAATATGCAAGTACCTGTATTGAATTTATTAATTAAAATATTGTTATTGATAACTAAAACTGACTGACTCAATGATTTTCTAGTAAAAATGTGTACCAAATACCTGTCCTCTGTCTGATTGAATTGTTTTTTCACTTTTTAGTCTCGTACTGAAACTTCAAAGTAAACAAATGAAGATGAAAAGTCGTAGTTCATCGCAGACTTTTCCATAAAATGAACGTTTCAGTTCACAGGGCATTAACCACTAAAGGTGCCCAGTGTACTCAATAATGGAACAAGGAAAAATCAGGAAGATAAACTTGAAGAAAATGAAAGACTGTCTTCCGATTCCGATCCAATGTATAGTTCTCCGACAAACAGGTTTTGAACAACCCCATGTGTAGAGGGGTGTCGGAAAATTTATGATTTTCCCCGGAAAATTTTTCACAGGGTCGTGTGTGGTATCGACATGAAGGTACATTCATTAGATTGCAGAAAATTCTTATTTCGTTCCGATCCAATGTATAGTTCTCCGGTAAACAAGTTTTGAACAACCCCCCGTGCAGAGGGGTGTAGGAAAATTTTCCACAGGGTCGTGTAAGGTATCGACATGAAGGTACATTCATAAGATTGCGAGAATTTCTTATTTTGTCTCGATCCAATGTGTGGTTCTCCAGAAATAAATTCGAGAACACCCCCTCGCGCATAGGGGTGTCGGAATATTTACGATTTTCTTTGGAAAATTTTTCCCAGAGTCGTGTGTGGTATCGAAATTAAGGTACGTTCATTTGATTGCATAAAATCCTAATTTCGTCCCGATCCAATGTCTGGTTCTCCTGAAAAAAAATCTTGAATACCACAACGGAAAATTTATGATTTTCTTTGGAATTTTTTTTGGAAGAACGTGAGTAGCATCAAAATGCTCACGTGATCGCTAGCTTTCCGAAAATCTAACAATCAGCCCGATCGCATCGTGGGTTCTCCAGCAATCGCCGATCGAAGATTGTGATTTTTTTTGTCGGACGGGTACTAGTACGGATAAAAAAACAAAATTTGAAAAAAGTCAAACTATTTGCCGAAGCCGTGTGCGGTATCAAAATGAAGGTACAGAATATCTGTTGCCAAAAATGTTGATTTTAGCTCGATCCGATGTCTGGTTCTCTGTAAAAAAAATCTTGAAAATGAAGGCAAATTTGCAATTTTCTTTGGAAAAGTTTTTACACAGCCGTGAGTGGTATCAAATTGAAGATAATCGAAATTGATGACGTACAGTTCTAATTTCAGCCCGATCCGATGTATGGTTCTCCGGCAAACATGTTTTGAACCAACCACTGCAGATCGGGTGTCGGAAAATTTATGATTTTTCCTGGAAAGTTTTGACAGGGTCGTGTGTGGTATCAAAATGGAGGTACATTCAATTGAATGCGAAAAAATCTGAGTTTGGCCCGATCCGATGTTTGGTTTGCCGGCAAACATGTTTTGAACACCCCTCCGTGCTGAGGGGTGTAGGAAAATTTGCGATTTTCCCCGGAAAATTTTCCACAGGGTCGTGTAAGGTATCGACATGAAGGTAAATTCAATTGATTGCGAAATTTTCTCATTTTGTCTCGATCCAATGTGTGGTTCTCCAGAAAAAAAATCGTGAACACCCCCTCGCGCATAGGGGTGTCGGAAAATTTGCGATTTTCTTTGGAAAATGTTTCTCAGAGTCGTGTGTGGTATCGAAATTAAGGTACGTTCATTTGATTGCATAAAATCTTGATTTCGTCTCGATCCAATGTCTGGTTCTCCTAAAACAAATTCTTGAATACCCTCTCGGAAAATTTATGATTTTCTTTGGAAATTTTTTTGGAGAAACGTGAGTAGCATCAAAATGCTCACGTGATCGCTAGCTTTCCGAAAATCTAACAATCAGCCCGATCGCATCGTGGGTTCTCCAGCAATCGCCGATCGAAGATTGTCAATTTTTTTTTGTCGGACGGGTACTAGTACGGGGAAAAAAACAGAATTTGAAAAAAAGTCAAACTCTTTTGCCGAAGCCGTATGCGGTATCAAATCGAAAGCACGTAATATCTGTTGCCAAAAATGTTGATTTTAGCTCGATCCGATGTCTGGTTCTCCGTAAAAAAAATCTTGAAAATGAAGGCAAATTTGCAATTTTCTTTGGAAAAGTTTTTACACAGCCGTGAGTGGTATCAAATTTGAGATAATCGAAATTGATGTCGTACAGTTCTGATTTCAGCCCGATCCGAAGTATGGTTCTCCGGCAAACATGTTTTGAACAAACCCCTTCAGATCGGGTGTCGGAAAATTTATGATTTTTCCTGGAAAAGTTTTGACAGGGCCGTGTGTGGTAACAAAATGAAGGTACATTCAATTGAATGCAGAAAAATCTAATTTCAGCCCGATCCAATGTATAGTTCTCCGGCAAACATGTTTTGAACACCCCCATGCGCAGAGGGGTATGGGAAAACTTACGATTTTCTTTGGAAAAGTTTTCAGAGGGCCGTGTGTGGTATCAAAATGAAGGTACATTCAATCGATTGCGAAAAATTCAAACCTCAGCCCAATCCGATGCATGGTTCTCCGGCAAACAGGTTTTGAACAACCCCCCGTGCAGAGGGGTGTCGGAAAATTTGCGATTTTCCCCGGAAAAGTTTTCAGAGGGCCGTGTTTGGTATCAAAATGAAGGTACATTCAATTGAATGCGAAAAAATCCAAGTGCGGCCAAATCCGACGTTTGGTTTGACGGTAAACATGTTTTGAACAACCCCATGTGTAGAGGGGTGTCGGAAAACTTACGATTTTCTTTGGAAAAGTTTTCACAGGGTCGTGTGTGGTATCAAAATGAAGGTACATTCAATCGATTGCTAAAAATTCAAACCTCAGCCCGATCCGATATCTGGTTCTCCGGCAAACAGGTTTTGAACACCCCCCCGTGCAGAGGGGTGTCGGAAAATTTGCGATTTTCTCCGGAAAAGTTTTCACAGGGTTGTGTGTGGTATCGACATGAAGGTACATTCATTAGATTGCGAAAATTTCTTATTTCGTCCCGATCCAATGTGTGGTTCTCCCTAAATAAAATTCGCGAACGACCCCATGTGTAGAGGGGTGTCGGAAAATTTGTAATTTTCTTTGGAAAAGTTTTCACAGTGCCGTGTGTGGAATCAAAATGAAGGTACATTCAATTGATTGCGAAAAAGTCTAGGTTTGGCCCGATCCGATGTTTGGTTTGCCAGCAAACATGTTTTTAACACCCCCCCGTGCTGAGGGGTGTAGGAAAAATTGCGATTTTCCCCAGAAAATTTTCCACAGGGTCGTGTAAGGTATCGACATGAAGGTACATTCATTAGATTGCGAAAATTTTTCATTTTGTCTTGATCCAATGTGTGGTTCTCCAGAAAAAAAATCGTGAACACCCCCTCGCGCATAGGGGTGTCGGAAAATTTACGATTTTCTTTGGAAAATTTTTCTCAGAGTCGTGTGTGGTATTGAAATCAAGGTACGTTCATTTGATTGCATAAAATTTTAATTTCGTCTTGATCCAATGTCTGGTTCTCCTAAAACAAATTCTTGAATACCCTCTCGGAAAATTTATGATTTTCTTTGAAATTTTTTTTGGAAAATTGTTGCTAGCATCAAAATGCTCACGTGATCGCTAGCTTTCCGAAAATCTAACAATCAGCCCGATCGCATCGTGGGTTCTCCAGCAATCGCCGATCGAAGATTGTCATTTTTTTTTGTCGGACGGGTACTAGTACGGGGAAAAAACCAAAATTTGAAAAAAAAGTCAAACTCTTTTGCTGAAGCCGTGTGCGGTATCAAAATGGAGGTACGTAATATCTGTTGCCAAAAATGTTGATTTTAGCTCGATCCGATGTCTGGTTCTCCGTAAAAAAATTCTTGAAAATAGAGGCAAATTTGCAATTTTCTTTGGAAAAGTTTTTACACAGCCGTGAGTGGTATCAAATTCAAGATAATCGAAATTGATGACGTACACCTCTGATTTCAGCCCGATCCGATGTATGGTTCTCCGGCAAACATGTTTTGAACAAACCCCTTCAGATCGGGTGTCGGAAAATTTATGATTTTACCTGGAAAAGTTTGACGGGGCCGTGTGTGGTATCAAAATGAAGGTACATTCAATTGAATGCGAAAAAATCCAAGTTTGGCCCGATCCGACGTTTGGTTTGCCGGTAAACATGTTTTGAACAACCCCATGTGTAGAGGGGTGTCGGAAAACTCACGATTTTCTTTGGAAAAGTTTTCAGAGGGTCGTGTGTGGTATCAAAATGAAGGTACATTCAATCGATTGCGAAAATTTCTTATTTTGTCTCGATCCAATGTGTGGTTCTCCAGAAAAAAATTCGTGAACACCCCCTCGCGCATAGGGGTGTCGTAAAATTTGCGATTTTCTTTGGAAAATTTTTCTGAGAGTCGTGTGTGGTATCGAAATAAGGGTACGTTCATTTGATTGCATAAAATTTTAATTTCGTTCTGATCCAATGTCTGGTTCTCCTAAAACAAATTCTTGAATACCCTCTCGGAAAATTTATGATTTTCTTTGGATTTTTTTTTGGAAAAACGTGAGTAGCATCAAAATGCTCACGTGATCTCCAGCTTTCCGAAAATCTTACAATCAGCCCGATCGCATCGTGGGTTCTCCAGCAATCGCCGATCGAAGATTGTCAATTTTTTTTTGTCGGACGGGTACTAGTACGGGGAAAAAACCAAAATTTGAATAAAGATTCAAACTCTTTTGCCGAAGCCGTGTGTGGTATCAAAATGAAGGTACAGAATATCTGTTGCCAAAAATGTTGATTCTAGCTCGATCCGATGTCTGGTTCTGTGTAAAAAAATTCTTGAAAATGAAGGCAAATTCGCAATTTTCTTTAGAAAAGTTTTAACACAGCCGTGTGTGGTATCAAATTCAAGATAATCGGAATTGATTGCGTCTGATTCTAATTTCAGCCCGATCCGATGTATGGTTCTCCGGCAAACATGTTTTGAACAAACCCCTTCAGATCGGGTGTCGGAAAATTTATGATTTTTCCTGGAAAAGTTTTCAGAGGGTCGTGTGTGGTATCAAAATGAAGGTACATTCAATTGAATGCGAAAAAATCCAAGTTTGGCCAAATCCGACGTTTGGTTCGCCGGTAAACATGTTTTGAACAACCCCATGTGTAGAGGGGTGTCGGAAAACTTACGATTTTCTTTGGAAAAGTTTTCAGAGGGTCGTGTGTGGTATCAAAATGAAGGTACATTCAATTTAATGCGAAAAATTCAAACCTCAGCCCGATCCGATATCTGGTTCTCCGGCAAACAGGTTTTGAACACCCCCCCGTGCAGAGGGGTGTCGGAAAATTTGCGATTTTCCCCGGAAAAGTTTTCACAGGGCCGTGTGTGGTATCGACATGAAGGTACATTCATTAAATTGCGGAAATTTTTTATTTCGTCCCGATCCAATGTGTGGTTCTCCCTAAAAAAAATCGCGAACGACCCCATGTGTAGAGGGGTGTCGGAAAATTTATGATTTTCCCTGGAAAAGTTTTGAAAGGGTCGTGTGTGATATCAAAATGAAGGTACATTCAATTGAATGCGAGAAACTCTAGGTTCGGCCCGATCCGATGTTTGGTTTGCCGGCAAACATGTTTTGAACACCCCTCCGTGCTGAGGGGTGTAGGAAAATTCGCGATTTTCCCCGGAAAATTTTCCACAGGGTCGTGTATGGTATCGACATGAAGGTACATTCTTAAGATTGCGAGAATTTCTCATTTTGTCTTGATTCAATGTGTGGTTGTCCAGAAAAAAATTCGTGAACACCCCCTCGCGCATAGGGTGTCGGAAAATTTACGATTCTCTTTGGAAAATTTTTCTCAGAGTCGTGTGTGGTATCGACATTGAGGCACGTTCATTTGATTGCATAAAATCTTGATTTCGTCCCGATCCGATGTATGGTTCTCCTGAAACAAATTCTTGAATACCACAACGGAAAATTTATGATTTTCTTTGGAAATTTTTTTGGAAAAACGTGAGTAGTATCAAAATGCTCACGTGATCGCTAGCTTTCTTAAAATCTAACAATCAGCCCGATCGCATCGTGGGTTCTCCAGCAATCGCCGATCGAAGATTGTCAATTTTTTTTTGTCGGACGGGTACTAGTACGGGGAAAAAACCAAAATTTGAAAAAAGTCAAACTCTTTTGCCGAAGCCGTGTGCGGTATCAAAATGAAGGTACGTAATATCTGTTGCCAAAAATGTTGATTTTAGCTCGATCCGATGTCTGGTTCTCCGTAAAAAAAATCTTGAAAATGAAGGCAAATTTGCAATTTTCTTTGGAAAAGTTTTCACACAGCCGTGAGTGGTATCGAAATTGAGACAAATGAAATTGATTACGTACAGTTCTGATTTCAGCCCGATCCGATGTATGGTTCTCCGGCAAACATGTTTTGAACAAACCCCTTCAGATCGGGTGCCGGAAAATTTATGATTTTTCCTGGAAAAGTTTTGACGGGGCCGTGTGTGATATCAAAATGAAGGTACATTCAATTGAATGCAGAAAAATCCAAGTTTGGCCCGATCCAATGTATAGTTCTCCGGCAAACATGTTTTGAACACCCCCATGCGCAGAGGGGTATAGGAAAATTTACGATTTTTCCCGGAAAAGTTTTCAGAGGGTCGTGTGTGGTATCAAAATGAAGGTACATTCAATCGATTGCTAAAAATTCAAACCTCAGCCCAATCCGATGTATAGTTCTCCGGCAAACAGGTTTTGAACAACCCCCTGTGCAGAGGGGTGTCGGAAAATTTGCGATTTTCCCCGGAAAAGTTTTCAGAGGGCCGTGTGCGGTATCAAAATGAAGGTACATTCAATTGAATGCGAAAAAATCCAAGTTTGGCCAAATTCGACGTTTGGTTTGCCGGTAAACATGTTTTGAACAACCCCTTGCGCATAGGGGTGTCGGAAAACTTACGATTTTCTTTGGAAAAGTTTTCAGAGGGTCGTGTGTGGTATCAAAATGAAGATACATTCAATCGATTGCGAAAAATTTCAACTTCAGCTCGATCCGATGTATGGTTCTCCGGCAAACATGTTTTGACCAAACCCCTGCAGATCGGGTGTCGGAAAATTTATGATTTTTCCTGGAAAAGTTTTCAGAGGGTCGTGTGTGATATCGAAATGGAGGTACATTCAATCGATTGCGAAAAATTCAAACCTCAGCCCGATCCGATGTATGGTTCCCCGGCAAACAGGTTTTGAACAACCCCCCGTGCAGAGGGGTGTCGGAAAATTTGCGATTTTCCCCGGAAAAGTTTTCAGAGGGCCGTGTGTGGTATCAACATGAAGGTACATTCAATTGAATGCGAAAAAATCCAGGTTTGGCCAAATCCGACGTTTGGTTTGCCGGTAAACATGTTTTGAACAACCCCATGTGTAGAGGGGTGTTGGAAAACTTACGATTTTCTTTGGAAAAGTTTTCACAGGGTCGTGTGTGGTATCAAAATGAAAGTACATTCAATCGATTGCAAAAAATTCAAACCTCAGCCCGATCCGATGTCTGGTTCTCCGGCAAACAGGTTTTGAACAACCCCCCGTGCAGAGGGGTGTCGGAAAATTCATGATTTTTCCCCGAATATTTTTCACAGGGTCGTGTGTGGTATCGATATGAAGGTACATTCATTAGATTGCGTAAATTTTTTATTTCGTCTCGATCCAATGTCTGGTTCTCCCTAAAAACATTCGTGAACACCCTCCCGTGCAGAGGGGTGTCGGAAAATTTGCGATTTTCCTTGGAAAATTTTCCAAATTCCAATTTCCCAATTTTCCAATTTTACATGAAGATCGGGAGACTGGTTTTACGAATTGATTGATAGTGGATCAGGCAATAGTTGCATGTGAATCCAAACTGTTGACTGTTTGCATAAGGATACTCTTCCAGTAGTCGTTGGAACATTTTCAGCGTCGCCACATATTATCTACATAAAAGGCTTAGCGTGTCTGTCTGTAATGATGGTGGAGATCGCGGGGCAGGGGGGGGAGGTGAGTGTGGCATGGATGACGGGCGGAGAAGGGAGGGAGAGGAGGGAGGCGCACCGCCCTGATCATGATGAGTGTGATCATTGACACTTTGTTGTGCGTAAATCACTTCACACTTCGCTTGAAGATAAACACATGGCTGTCGAAAGATGCTTGGTGTGGGCAAGGGAAAAGTGCATGCGTAGAAGTTCTGGACTTCACACTTTAGTTCAGGTGGTGCAACACAAACAAACAGGCCTATGGTGAAAAATGCTTCGAAACCCATCATTCCCGCCAAAACTCCTGGAAACATCCGCTCGGAGCCTCCAGGTTGCATCAGCTGAGTAGTCTACTCCCCCCCCCCTCCTATCTCACACCACTATCCCACGGGGGCTTCGAGCCTTCATCTCTCTTCAATTACAGTATATATTTGTATATACATATATACATATATACATATATATATATATATATATATATATATATTTATATATATATATATATATATATATATATATATATATATATATATATATATATATATATATATATATATTCATATATATATATATATATATATATATATATATATATATATACATGGCGATTGTCCAAACGATAAAACGGCGCAAGCGCATAGTGATCGCGAAATGAACGCATGTTTTGGCTATCCCTCTTCTACTATATATATACTGACAGTCCGATCTCCGCGTTTAGCAAAAGTTATTTTCACTCTCGAGTTAGTAAGTTCGACGTCGATTCTTGATTAAATGTTTGAGAACACACCCTAACAGTGATTTCGCCCGAGTTTTACTTGTCGCTATTCCTGACGGTTGCCAGTGGCCACTGTGATTGTAATCATTGACTGGTGTAAGGCGGTCGGCAGTGGATCGTCTACACGAGCTATTGTAAAGATTGACAGTTTTAATTAAGTTTTGTGGGAAATAAAAAAGTTTTGTTTTAATAGTTTGTTTTTAATTGGAATAAAGTTCGCGTGGGGTGCTGTTGAATAAGTTTTTGTTCATCACTTAGTTATGGTTTTGATTAAACGATGACTTTTTGATTATAATGCGTCTGCGAAAGTGAAACAATTTTGGTGAGTAGAATGAAAAAGTGAATTATAATGGTTTACTACGGCTGCTGTTTCTTTATTATATTTTGATTGCCAATTGAAATGTCTCAGCTTATGGAGAAATATCTGCATATATATATATATATATATATATATATATATATATATATATATATATATATATATATATATATATATATATTTATATGGAAAAAATACCATGACATGAAATAATTTTCATGTAAATTATGCTCACTCATATAGATTTTTTTTTCGTTTCGATTATTTCAAAAGTTAAAATACACCGAATGAAAATGTATTTCGAGTGGATTTAATCTAGTATTCAGCTGCATGTTTAGAAATTGAGATGAAGAATCGTTAATATCAGAAAAATTTCCATCAGCGTGCGAAATATCTTTCAATTATTGTTCTACTGCTCAAATCCATTGACAGAAAATATCAACTGCATTTTCTTCTTCAAAACTCGAATAAAAAAATCACAATCAGTATTTAATTTTAAATAATCTCATAAAATAATCAACATGAATTTTGTCAATTTTTTTAAATTCATCTCATTTCACTTTCTGCAGTTCACTGGGTCTAACTATAGACAACTAACCAGCTAACCGGGTTCTTTTATAGAATATATTCATGCCGTGCACATGGATTGTGATAATATTTCAAGTTCCACTTCTTCTGCACACGTTTCCATATCGTGTCGGCCGAACAGTAACATCTATAAAAACAACAACCAACATTTCCACGACTATAAACATATGATTAATACCGAGGCTCATTGTGACACCAGCAAGCCATGCAGTCAAACCTCGGTACTTGACGGTTCCAAGATAATAACACTGATCACAACACACCTAGCACAATCAGCCCGGAAACCAACCTGTCATACAAGCTTGACGTAAGTTATTAGAACATGTGACTAGCGTTTCCGAGAAGAGAAGCGGAAACACGTTGCCATGATTATTGTGATTAATATATATATATATATATATATGTAGGTATATATATATATATATATATATATATATATATATATATATATATATATATATATATATATATATATATATATATATATATATATATATATATATATGTATGTGCATAAGGTCTGGGGTTCGATTCCCCGACGAGGTGGTATTTTTCAGTGATAATAATACTCGTCCTATCAACAACACGTGTAGTACGTTTCAACAGAAAGCCTCGTACTCAAAGAAACGACAACATATATTTGGAGAGAGAGAGAGAGAGAGAGAGAGAGAGAGAGAGAGAGAGAGAGAGAGAGAGAGAGAGAGAGAGAGAGAGAGAGAGAGAGAGAGAGACAAGAACGATTCCAGAAGATGCCGAAGTATAGTTTTTCGCCGAAATGTCGAGTATAGTGGTTCTTCTCGGAATCAAAATCACTCCTCAAAGAAGGGTAAATTTCCGAAAAGATAGAGTTACCATATATATACTTAACTCACACATATAAGATGTAATAGCCATGCCATTAAAGATACTATATATTGCTTTACCGCGGTAAGTATAATTATTATATCTAATTACAACTATAATATTATTAGAAAGAAAATCCTCCATCAACAAAACACCCTATGTTCAATCTACATAGACATTCCTATAGGGAAACTAGACAAGACAGGAACATACCCTATAAAATCTCATTTCAAATACAAATTAATCACGCGTGTGAATCTACATATTGTAATCTAATCTCGCCATCAGTGTATCAGCTACGTGGGAAGTACTCCGTGCTGGACGCAGATTGTGTTGTATATATTAGTTCTCTATCCAAACCAATGCAGATACTGATTAACACGTAGGGTCACTCTGTGCTCGGTGTTACTCCCTCGCCACGGCGCGAACCACCCGCGCGCTAGTGCTGCGAGATAGGCGAGACGGTCGCTCGGAGCCTCACCCCGGGGGGTATTACACTAGCACGCGACCGGCGGATAAAACTACAAGCTAAAAATACACAAATCACAACACACAAATGAAGATATCGTGTCACGCATCTTGTCGAGTGTCACGAGTGGACGACAAGGTTAAGGACGACAGACACGAGTTTCTTGTCAGTGTTAGTCGACAGACAGCGTAGACCTGGTGTCAAAGTTCATGGCTTTCAATTTAAAATAATAATAACATGGGGTGGTAAGATCGCCCTTGTGGTGCCCCGTCCAAACGATCCTACTCTCATCCTTAGCCTTAATAGGGGAACAATGATTTTGTATCAAGTTTCGATGCTATTAAAAAAAAAAGGTGTTAGTCGGGATGTTATTGTTGTTATGGTTCTGGAGAGTTGCCACTCTGTGAGACTGTTCTGAACAGCTGAAGGGTATTCGAGCAAGGTCTCTTGACGGTTTCTTCACGTGATGGCCGTCGAAATGTCGGGGATAATGAACAGCGTATACTGGAATAAATTCGACTCGGTCGTGTGACATGGGCTTCGGGGTACTTATGAATGAATGGTTGTTAAATGTGTTCAGAGTTCAGACTTAAACCCATGTCACACAACCGAGTCTCGTGACTCCAGTTGAGCTAAGAATGTTCCCACAGAATGATCCTACAATTAGGACTATAAATAATTATTCGGGTTATAAACTTATAATTCTCGTACAAAAGTCATTGCCTGTAACCTATATTATAGTATACTCTACATGAAAACATATACTTATTGTAATCTCCATTCGATACATTCCTATGATGTTGAAAATCTCATGTCTCATCGTATTTCTACACTATGGGTGGAGGTGCCGGGTATTTCTTCACATTGAAACTCATAGTATCCTTGATTAGGAGGAAACCACCCTCAAATAGCTCAGCTGGTAGAGGAAGATTCACCCTACCAATGTATCAATTTCCATGCAGATGCTGATTATCTAATGGTTTCCGTGTATGTAACGGATTAACGTATTTTTCAACTATTTTTTCCAAAATTTTCTCGGAATTTTCAATTTTTTTTTCAATTTCAAATTTTCACTATACCATTTCAACCTTGATACACCAATAAATAATAAAATATTGTATACATTTTTGTGGGTGGGTTCCCCCATATTTCGATCCATATTCCGATTGTGAACGAGGCCTTGTAGTTGGCCTAAACAGCAACCAATGAAAGTCCCGGCCTCTTGGAGCCGCTATAGACCTGGGACGGTATTGTATGTGACACTCGCACTGAGGGCCCTGGGCCCAAAGTAATCTAACCTCCTTGCCTGGGCCTTACAGGGAATGAGTTATTATGGTTTTACATAAACCATGTTTTTGTTTCTAAAAATTGAATTATTGACTGTTAAATTTTATACTCATAGAATAAATCGTCGAGTCATATTTCACATATTAATGAGCGATATAGAGTGAGAGAGGGCGGTGGAGAAAGGGGGGAGAGAGTGAGAGAGTGAAAAGGAAGACCGTTTGTGTGTGAGTTAGAGAGAGAGGTTGAGAGAGAGGGAGAGAGAGAGAGGTGTGTACTGATTGTGAAAGAACAGGACGTCGAAGCATTATATAAAACGATCAAACGACGTCCAGAAATAAACGAAACTTCAATTCAGCAATCTATACAAACGTCACCGTGTATTTATTTCCGTTGCTCATAAAGCTTGCACGAGAATACGTTATAAGCGTCCGTGACGTCAGAACCATCGACTCGCTGCGTTTAGTTCGGAAAACCAATAACAATACGATAGTTTTATGTTCCAGTTACAGCGTGTACATGTCAATTACGCGATCATTTGAACTTGTAATCAATAAAATATTTCCCTCTAAATCCGGAACAGAAATACCGGTAACTCAAATAAGCGAATCGCAGTTTAATTAATCGTTTTTACTGAGACGAGTGGTGGAGTGGCTAGCACATTAAACCGTCATTCAGGAGACCGGGGTTTCCGTCATGGTCGACCATCCTGACAGGGGTTTTTCGTGGTTTCCCTCTCTCGTTCAGGTAAATACTGGGATGGCTCCTCAAAACAAGCCACGACCGACTCCTATATAGTTCGTAGTCATCAGTGCAGTGAGTTATTAGATGAGCGTAGCGAAGACTTCCATTTCGAAGTACCAAAAAGAACGGGCTTCGTTTTTATGTATTTTTAGTTATTTTTCTTGTAATTTTGTTTCGAAAGTTTGGAAAATCCCCATAAGAATAACTCAGGGGGGAAATACTTGAAACATGAAAATTCCTCAAATTCAAATTCATACAGAATAAGAAAACAACTATACACATTTTCAATAATTTGTGCAACAATCGGATGAGATATAATGAAGAAAACGCAATAAAAGTATACATTTCATCGAATATCAGGATCAAAACATGTAATGCAAAGTGTATATGCGACAGGTTGCTCTATAAATAGCAACAAGTTGCAGGTAAGGTTTTTCAGCGTTTGAAGTAATCCAAGGTCTGTAGATGTAGATTGAGCTGACATAATATTTTTTAATCCCAGATTTCCATACTTCTACGCTCATCTCACAACGCACATTCTGCGTTTTGCTAGTTAAACTCAGTTTACATTTTAAAAATTGTTCTCTTTGGGGATGAAAAATCCCCCTTGTAGTGCTCCTTCCGAACTTACTTGATCATCTCTAAAGTTAAGTTTGCGAAGTCGTTCGAAAAATATCGTGTGGTATAAAAATACTCTTAGTTCCAATAGAAATAAGAAAATCTCCCATATTTTATGAGGTTTGAATTAAAAATAGCAACAGCGAGTCGTTCTTTTATAGGTTGTGATTAATTCGTGAGCCCATGCAGATAAAGATGCTGATGTAAATGAACGGGGCGGGGCGCGCTATTAACACAGAATAACAGTGTCTGTGCACGGGCCAACTCTCACCGACAACCAACAGACAGTCTTCAGAATAACCAAGCGATCATAGAAACACAGATGACTTGCTTGTACGCCACTTTCTTCCTCATTACGAGTGAATCAAATCATAGAGATATCAAACATTGGCATGCTATCACGATATTGGCTCTATACGTTTATTCATAGATCAATGTAGAAGACGTCCATTCATTAGACGTCCGCTCATTGGACGCACGCTCATAAAATGTCCGCTCATTAGACGTCCAAACATTAGATGCCCACTCATAAGACGTCCGCTCAATGGATGCCCACTCATAAGACGCCAACTCACTCATAAGAGCCACTCATAAGAGCCCACTCATCAGACGTCCGCTCATTGACAGCCCACTCATAAGACGTAAGCTCATTGGACGTCCACTCAATGGATGCCCACTCATAAGACGCCAACTCACTCATAAGAGCCACTCATAAGAGCCCACTCATCAGACGTCCGCTCATTGACAGCCCACTCATAAGACGTAAGCTCATTGGACGTCCACTCAATGGATGCCCATTCATTAGACGCCAACTCACTCATAAGAGCCACTCATAAGACGCCAACTCATTGAACGTCCGCTCAATGGATGCCCACTCATAAGACGCCCACTCCTCAGACGTCCGCTCATTGACAGCTCACTTATAATACGTCCACTCATTGGACGTTGATCGTTGATTGAACGATCCTACCTTCTGTGCCTAACAATGAGTTAGTGTCAAATCTTGCTGTGGAATGAAGAGAGTAGTGGTGAGACATGGATCACGGCCACGCGGAGTCCACTTACAAGCTGGATTACCCATCCGACACGATACGGGCCTTCAGACCCGTTCAATGGATACCTGACATGCACTCTTGTGTGGGGGTCGCGTGTTCGACCCCCTCCCATATCTCTCTCTCCCTCTCTCCCTCTCACCCTCTCTCTCTCTCTCTCCCTCCCTCTCTCTCTCTCTGTTCTATATCAAGGCTCCCCACTTGAGATACAATCTAGGTGGAAGCGAAGGTGGAAGTAGGCGTGAGTATACGCCGATCGCGTGCAGGGATATTATTACAAGAGCTACGAGCTATGGTATAGATACACTTGCAGTCAATTATCTATCTTTAGATACATAAACTGTGGCATAGATACTGAATATTGAAACTCTGGATGATAATACAGTGTAATGCAGGTGGCGTGGTTTTCGTTTGTTAGGAGTAAACTATTCTCAGTATTAGTGATTCGCAGGTAAATATATCATCATTTTGTTTGCTATGAATAGAAAACGGGAGAAGTAATTCGTATGACAATGAAGAATGTATTTTAAGAAATCATTTCAGAATGGCATATATGCTGAATTTTCTTCTCAGTTGATTCCTAAAGACATTAGGTCTATATAATATAACTCTTTTAGATTTTATAGTTTGATAAATATCGTATTTGGTTCACTTCTTTTAGCCTTTATGATTGTGATGTATCTTGCTCTATTTCGCTACATTATATGCTACATTGCTGACAAGTGATGGTATTTGCTTGCATTACAGAAGACCGGCGGTAACATGGTGATATCACGGACCGCCAAGTCGAACCAAACGCCAAGTATTAAAGAGGTGAGTCGAGCTGTGAAACCCAACACCACATCAAAGATGCTGGTATTGTTGTTGTTCCACTGTTGGTCACACTCTTTCCACTTCCATTCTTACCCCTCCCCTCGTACTTCTTTGTGATCCCTTTCCAATTCTATTGCTATATTCCTCCCATCATGTATATTCATTCTTGACTCTAACAATATTGCACATTCTTTCTATTGGTCTTCGTTTTGCCCAAGTTCCCCATCCCATTTCCTCAATCATTTTACTAGGTCTTTATATAACTTTTTCAACCACATCCTCATCGTTCCTGATAATCTTCCAGCGCTTCTCTCTCCCCAATACCCTTCTTGCAGCAACCCTTTGGACGTTCTCCACAGCCTTTATTAGTCCAACTTCATGCGGATCCCAGACTGAACTAGCATACTCAAGCATTGGCCGAATCAGACTTACATTACAGACAAATTGGACATGACAGTAGGCCTACATTTTCCCTGGAGGTGGTACGTATACATCGTCCTTGTACCACGTCCGAACAATGCTAGTTGTCATCCTTAGCCTTAAATGGGGAACTATATCCTGGTGTCAAGATACTTTTGTAAGTAATTATTTTAGCAATGGTATAATAAGTACATTCTGTATTGTCATGGTCTGAAAATAAGACATAAATAGAACCAAGGAAATTTATTTGAACATTTGAAAGGATTATAAGCCTACATGTTTCGCAGAAGACCGAAATAAATCGATGTTTCACCAATCAATCTGGCTTTGCTTCGTGATAATTATAAATAATACAAGAAGTGCTTTGATTTCTGAGCTCATTGACTTCTCGTGTGGATGATTTCACAGCAGACGTGAGCAAACGATGTGCGTGCTTCAAGCTGCGCCCCATATAGAATTTTAGAATCCTTGTAATTACTTTGAGAATAATGAAAGTGGTGAAATTTCAATTGAATTGAGTTTTTAAGATACCCTTTCGTCTTTCTACAAAATTTTAGACGAATCAAGGATAATGATTTTTGGATTTTTTTTACGTTTTTCAAATTTGATTTCTGATGTCAATTTTGGTTTTGAAATTTCCGAAAAAATATTTTCTCGCTTAGAATTAATTCTTCTTGTTGAATATTCAAACATAATGGGAGAATTGTTGTTATTTGAATAGACCGTTCTGGAAGTTGGCTGGAAATGTCCATTTTTTGATAAATCAGCGACGTTTTTCTTGGCAACTGTCGAAGCAATATTGACAAAACTTTCCAATGATTAGAAGATCCCAAAGTTATGAACAAAAAAAAAATAGAATATCATATCTCTCTCCAGTTTATAGAAAATAATTGCGAAAGGTCCAAAAGTACCTTAGTACATTTCCAAGTACCCTGTACATTTCGGTCAAAAAATATTGTCCTCTGAAATTCATTGTTGAATTTCTCCGTTCTGTTGTTATTTATCCATATGGATATCGAATTCAAACACAAATCCGGTCTCCGTTTCAAAATCGAGTTCAATTTAAAGATTTTATAGTAAAATTCAACTTAGTGTACTCACCACGGTAGCTATAGTCCTATATAGAATTCTGGAATCCTTCTAATTACTTTTCCATTAGCATTATTAGCAAAATTTCTACGGAATAACTCTTCTGAAATGTCCTCTTGTCTTCCTACAAAATTTAACCCGAATCAAAAATGAGGATTTTTGATGACTCTGAAAAGTGGCTGGAAATTGCAGTTTTTGGGTAATTCAGACACTTTTTCATGGAGATGGCTGATGCGAGTATAGCCAAATTTGCTGAGGATTTAGAGACCATCAAGTTATGAACAGAAAAAATACTAGAACATCATAGCTCTCACCAGTTCAGAGAAATTAATTGCGAAAGGTCCAAAAGTACCTTAGCCCTGTACATTTCGGTCAAAAATTTTTGTCCTCTGAAATTCATTGTTGAATTTCTCAATTCTGTTGTTATGTATGTGTAGTGTGATCAATTTGGAACACAAATCCGGTCTCCGTTTCAAAATCGAGTTCAATTTAAAGATTTTATAGCAAAATTCAACTTAGTGTACTCACCATGGTAGCTATAGTCCTATATAGAATTCTGGAATCCTTCTAATTACTTTTCCATTAGCATTATTAGCAAAATTTCTACGGAATAACTCTTCTGAAATGTCCTCTTGTCTTCCTACAAAATTTTAGCCGAATCAAAAATGATGATTTTTGATGACTCTGAAAAGTGGCTGGAAATTGCAGTTTTTGGGTAATTCAGACACCTTTTTCTTGGAAATGGCTGATGCGAGTATAGCCAAATTTGCTGAGGATTTAGGGACCATCAAGTTATGAACAGAAAAAAATACTAGAACATCATAGCTCTCACCAGTTCATAGAAAATAATTGCGAAAGGTCCAAAAGTACCTTAGTTAACCCTGTACATTTCGGTCAAAAAATTTTGTCCTCTGAAATTCATTGTTGAATTTCTCAGTTCTGTTGTTATTTATCCATATGGTTATCAAATTCGAACACAAATCCGGTCTCCGTTTCAAAATCGAGTTCAATTTAAAGATTTTATAGCAAAATTCAACTTAGTGTACTCACCATGGTAGCTATAGTCCTATATAGAATTCTGGAATCCTTCTAATTACTTTTCCATTAGCATTATTAGCAAAATTTCAACGGAATAACTCTTCTGAAATGTCCTCTTGTCTTCCTACAAAATTTTAGCCGAATCAAAAATGATGATTTTTGATGACTCTGAAAAGTGGCTGGAAATTGCAGTTTTTGGGTAATTCAGACACCTTTTTCTTGGAAATGGCTGATGCGAGTATAGCCAAATTTGCTGAGGATTTAGGGACCATCAAGTTATGAACAGAAAAAAATACTAGAACATCATAGCTCTCACCAGTTCAGAGAAATTAATTGCGAAAGGTCCAAAAGTACCTTAGTTAACCCTGTACATTTCGGTCAAAAATTTCTCTGAAATTCATTGTTGAATTTCTCAGTTCTGTTGTTATGTTTGTGTAGTGTGATCAAATTTGGAACACAAATCCGGTCTCCGTTTCAAAATCGAGTTCAATTTAAAGATTTTATAGCAAAATTCAACTTAGTGTACTCACCATGGTAGCTATAGTCCTATATAGAATTCTGGAATCCTTCTAATTACTTTTCCATTAGCATTATTAGCAAAATTTCTACGGAATAACTCTTCTGAAATGTCCTCTTGTCTTCCTACAAAATTTTAGCCGAATCAAAAATGATGATTTTTGATGACTCTGAAAAGTGGCTGGAAATTGCAGTTTTTGGGTAATTCAGACACCTTTTTCTTGGAAATGGCTGATGCGAGTATAGCCAAATTTGCTGAGGATTTAGGGACCATCAAGTTATGAACAGAAAAAAATACTAGAACATCATAGCTCTCACCAGTTCATAGAAATTAATTGCGAAAGGTCCAAAAGTACCTTAGTTAACCCTGTACATTTCGGTCAAAAATTTTTGTCCTCTGAAATTCATTGTTGAATTTCTCAGTTCTGTTGTTATGTATGTGTAGTGTGATCAATTTGGAACACAAATCCGGTCTCCGTTTCAAAATCGAGTTCAATTTAAAGATTTTATAGCAAAATTCAACTTAGTGTACTCACCATGGTAGCTATAGTCCTATATAGAATTCTGGAATCCTTCTAATTACTTTTCCATTAGCATTATTAGCAAAATTTCAACGGAATAACTCTTCTGAAATGTCCTCTTGTCTTCCTACAAAATTTTAGCCGAATCAAAAATGATGATTTTTGATGACTCTGAAAAGTGGCTGGAAATTGCAGTTTTTGGGTAATTCAGACACCTTTTTCTTGGAAATGGCTGATGCGAGTATAGCCAAATTTGCTGAGGATTTAGGGACCATCAAGTTATGAACAGAAAAAAATACTAGAACATCATAGCTCTCACCAGTTCAGAGAAATTAATTGCGAAAGGTCCAAAAGTACCTTAGTTAACCCTGTACATTTCGGTCAAAAATTTTTGTCCTCTGAAATTCATTGTTGAATTTCTCAGTTCTGTTGTTATTTATCCATATGGTTATCAAATTCGAACACAAATCCGGTCTCCGTTTCAAAATCGAGTTCAATTCAAAGATTCTAGAGCAAAAATTAACTTGGTGTTATTTGTCATGGTATACCCACAAATACACATCTATGACGGTTACCGACCGTACAGTCGATAAAACAGAATTCATTGACAACCGGAAGTAAGTCGAAAAGTTGAGCGAATTATTTTATCAACTCATGAAACGTGTGAAATTAAACAATCAATACCAGCTTTCATGAATCACATTCAGTCTTATTCTGGGAGTTGGTGAGAACCGAATAGAACATGGGTATAGTCAAACAGGGGTTTCAAACATGAAAACGATTGAAGTCACAATCTTTTTCTGTATGTGAAATGGAATTCTTCGATACGCTCATCTAACTGGAAAAAAATGTAGTATGCGTAGTAAGATGAGCGAGTTATATATATATATATATATATATATATATATATATATATATAATATATATATATAGAATGTACTCTAAAGTATTATACACACTTCGATTTTACATCATCATAAATCTTCCTTATTTACTCGTTCGTTCATTCATATCATTTCCTCATTCTTTCGTCTCACAGCCTTGCAACCTGTAGATGCTCATTGGCGGAACTTCAATCTCAATATTGGTCGTCTTTCCAATATAATAATTTATGTCCTTAAAAATCAAAGAATCCAAATTTTATCAAACTCAGTAGAAATATATTTTGAATGAATGAATGAAATATTAGAGGCTTACGGCGCATCAACGACGTGGTTATTTTGCGCCGAAATATATATATTAGAAAAAATATCAACATTGATGGATGAAAAAATATATATATATATATATATATATATATATATATATATACATATTTGTCTACGTTTGGGTTAAAATTAAAATCGTTATTGAAAGGTTCAATTCCATGTTGGCCTCAAGTAAATAATATACATTTTATGTTTTCGAAGTTGATTGCCAACCTCATCATATTCTTGAATTTACATCCTACATCCATGTTCAAATCTGACGACTTCAAATAATTCATCTACATAATCACATAATCAAAATGGTGAGTGCTATTTGACTATTTATTCCCAACTCTAATTTGTCCGTGAAAGTTACATCCTGTATATTTGTTTTATCAAAACTTTTCAATCATTTCTAATTACATAATTATTCGAACATAAACAATGACAATGGCCCACGGTAGCTTTTAATGTTTTAATGCTATTAATGTATACGGCCAGAGTGAACTGTTGGAACGATCAATTAGCTCTAATGGACGGTAACAAGTGACCAACTACTAATGGCAGACGCTTAATTGACGCTCTGCAGTGTCCTACATTTAAATATAGGTATTTCTCTTTCGTGAGAAACCAAATTAGATTATATGCGAAACAAGTTGTTTCAATCGATAGTAAAATCAAACATGAAGATAAATACAAATAAATAGAAGAAGAAATGAAGATTTGCGGAGAAGATGAAGGTGAATCGAAGAAAATAAGATGTCGGTCAAAAAGGAGATTGACGACTCCTTTTCAACAACTTAAATATTTGAATAGACCAATTTCATTTCCTAATTAGATAACTATTCACAATTAGTTGTATGATTTTCACCGTGGTTGAATATTGAGATCTTCCCATCTTAACGGGGGTTTACTTCTTATCGACAGCGGTTTCTCGATACTGCACATGCGTCGTAATCAACATCCGGTTTGGTTTTCTCACGTTGACATAATGTCGTATTCATCGTTTCAGAATATTTCATCGGAAACAAGACTTGGTAAACATTAATGAAAAGAACTAAAAAGCTCTCCTAAGAAAACGAGATATAAAGTATAATAAAGTATCGTTCGGACAGGGCCAACAAGGATGAGGACTAACGCAACCAATAACATTTCATCAATTGAATCAATCACTCCACTTCAATTTATCTCTATTTAAATGTCGTATTCTAAAGATATAGGCCTTCCAAACGATACTACTTTTCTTCCTTGACCTTATAACTGGGGAACAACGATTTAACATCACGCTTAAATGTTGATTTAAAAAAGTATCAAGTTTCGATGTCGATTTTTTTTTTATTTCTAAATACTTTTCTAACAAAGTTAGGTAAGTTCATTTTACAAGGGCACAACATATCAACTTGGTTTTGCCAAAAAACAGCATCGTAAAGCAGTTATGATGATGACGATTGTTTGCTAAGAGACCCCACCAACAGCTAGATCATTCGGGGGTATACGAATAGGCAAATGATAGAGATGCTCTTCACAAAAACTCATGTCTTATGTGGGACTAGAACCCACTTCCCTCTTGATTTCTATTCCTAAAGCAGTGTCTTGGCTGAACGAGTCACAGGCGAGTGGCAGTCAAGCTTTCAAACAAATTAAAGAATTAATTAGTTCTAAACAAAATTTCAATCGTGATCACAGATGCAATAAAAAGTATTTCTTTATGATTCTGTGTTCGTGTTTGGTCGCAATTAATGTTGAATAGTGATAAATAGAGCAACAGAACCTTGCTCTGCAGAACTGCGGCAAACTGCAACACTTGCACCTCATGTTCCACACTTGCTAGCAGGCAAGATCACACCTGTGTATTCATTATTCAGTCCGAACTTATTAAGTAACTCATTTTATAGCCTAGATGAATATTTTTCATTCAATTAATTTACTGATATTTTAGTTTCATGTATATCTATGTACGAATTTTGGTTTATTTAATCATCTGACTGGGTTCACACAATACTACTTTGTAAATCAACCATGAATAAACAAATACAAATACAAAAAATATATATATATAAACTCAGAGTTCGCTAAAAAGTTCATCGGATAGTTCTAATTATACTATTATATATATATATATTGTTTATGTTTATAATTTATATTTGTAAAATTGGGTCACGAACGAATGAGTATATATGAACATTAATGAAGCAATATTTAAAGAAAAATGCAGACGATTATTATAATAAATAGAAGATGAAAGTAAGGATTTCTTACGCTCCACAGGTTAAACGAGAGTACAAATTCGTTGAAACTTGTCATCCACAAGTGTAATCATCTAATTCGATACTGTCAAGTTTTGAGGCGCAATCGGTTGCTAATTGGTCAAAAACAATTAAAATTAGTAATGAATAAAATAGAAAGACAGTGACATAATATATCGGAATCCAATGTCCATCCCAAATGACTTTCCATTACATTTCATACAAATATGCCCAATATCGCTCATTCAACAACGCATGTGTTGCGTTTTCCTAATATAAATAGATGAATAAAAAGAAACCGTTCTCTACATCTTAATAAAAACTTATAATATCCCGCCAACAGAGGGATCGGTAACGCGGAAAAGCAAGTGCGTCTCGCAGCAGTGTTCTAGCACAGCGGATTGATTAGCAAGCTGTGATTGATTATTCCGGGGGGCGTTGATCTCTGTTCTAGTCTCGAACATTTGATAGACGCAAGTTTCGCCGCTAAGTCAACACCTCCTGGTCTCAGTGTGGTGCCAAGCACGGCCGCGTGTTACAGTTGCTACGGGAACACGTCGCGGGATTCGTGCATGCCAGACAGGGGTGACCAACAAGGCGTGAGATTCGGGCATGAGAGACAAGGTGGCCAACAAGGCGTGAGATTCGTGCATGAGAGACAAGGGTGACCAACAAGGCGTAGGATTCGTGCAAGCCAGACAGGGGTGGCCAATACGTTTTGGGATTCGTGCAAACCAGAAAGGGGTGGCCAAGAAGTCGTGGGAATGAGTGATTTGTTCAAGTTATTAGTTGAATTATGTACATTGAAATTAATTATTTCTTCATGATGGTAAGATTGCCCTGCCTCGTCCGAACGATCCTACCCTGGCATCTCGTTGGCTCTAATTGGGGTGCAATCACTCCTCAGCAAGTATTCGAAGTTGATGAAAGAATAAGAAATAATGTAGTATTTTTAGATTAGGAACATCAATCAATTCAGATGAAAGCTAGCCTACATGTCAAGGGGTTTATTTTTATTTTTAGATTGTGTTCAAAGTTACACCCGTGATGTTGGTGGGCCTACGTCACACTCTATTTAATGGGACCTTTAATGGATGGGCTACTTTAGAGAGAGATAAAAAGTTCGACAATTTCATCATGGTAAAGGAAGTGCTCCAGAAAAACCAAGAACCAAGAACCGAGAACATGTTTGCCGGAGAACCATACATTGGATCGGACTAAAATTAGAATTTTATGCAATCGATTGAATGTATCTTCATTTTGATATCACACACGGCTGTGTAGAAAAAATTCCAAATGAAATCGCAAATTTTCCGACACCCGATCTGCAGGGGGTTGTTCAAAACATGTTTGCCGGAAAAACATACATTGGATCGGGCTGAAGTTGAAATTTTTCGCATTCAATTGAATGTACCTTCATTTTGATACCACACACGACCCTGTCAAAACTTTTCCAGGAAAAATCATGAATTTTCCGACACCCGATCTGCAGTGTTTGGTTCAAAACAGGTTTGCCGGAGAACCATACATCGGATCGGGCTGAAATTAGAACTGGACGTCATCAATTTCGATTATCTTCAATTTGATACCCCACACGACTGTGTAAACACTTTTCCAAAGAAAATTGCAAATTTGGCTTTATTTTCAAGATTTTTTTTACAGAGAACCAGACATCGGATCGTGCTAAAATCAACATTTTTGGCAACAGATATTCTGTACCTTCATTTTGATACCACACACGGCTTCGGCAGAAGACTTTGAATTTTTTTCAAATTTTGGTTTTTTCCCCGTACTAGTACCCGTCCGACAAAAAAAAATCGACAATCTTCAATCGGCGATTGCTCGAGAACCCACAATGCGATCGGGCTGATTGTTCGATTTTCGGAAAGCTAGCGATCACGTGAGCATTTTGATGCTACTCACAATTTTCCAAAAAAAAATTCAAAGAAAATCATAAATTTTCCGAGAGGGTATTCAAGAATTGTTTTTAGGAGAACCAGACATTGGATCGGGACGAAATCACGATTTTATGCAATCAGATGATCGTACCTTAATTTCGATACCACACACGACTCTGAGAGAAAATTTCCGAAGAAAATCGCAAATTTTCCGACACCCCTATGCGCGAGAGGGGTGTTCACGAATTTTTTTCTGGAGAACCACACATTGGATCGAGACAAAATAAGAAATTTTCGCGATCTGATGAATGTACCTTCATGTCGATACCTTACACCACCCTGTGGAAAATATTCCGGGGAAAATTGCAGATTTTCCTACACCCCTCAGCACGGGGGGGTGTTCAAAACCTGTTTGCCGGCAAACCAAACATCGGATCGGGCCAAACTTAGATTTTTTCGCATTCAATTGAATGTACCTTCATTTTGATACCACACACGACCCTGTCAAAACTTTTCCAGGAAAAATCATGAATTTTCCGACACCCGATCTGCAGTGTTTAGTTCAAAACAGGTTTGCCGGAGAACCATACATCGGATCGGGCTGAAATTAGAACTGGACGTCATCAATTTCGATTATCTTCAATTTGATACCCCACACGACTGTGAAAAACTTTTCCAAAGAAAATTGCAAATTTGGCTTTATTTTCAAGATTTTTTTTACAGAGAACCAGACATCGGATCGTGCTAAAATCAACATTTTTGGCAACAGATATTCTGTACCTTCATTTTCACCTTCATTGATACCACACACGGCTTCGGCAGAAGACTTTGAATTTTTTTCAAATTTTGGTTTTTTCCCCGTACTAGTACCCGTCCGACAAAAAAAAATCGACAATCTTCGATCGGCGATTGCTCGAGAACCCACAATGCGATCGGGCTGATTGTTCGATTTTCGGAAAGCTAGCGATCACGTGAGCATTTAAATGCCACTCACAATTCTCCAAAACAAAATTCGAAGAAAATCATAAATTTTCCGAGAGGGTATTCAAGAACTGTTTTTAGAAGAACCAGACATTGGATCGGGACGAAATCACGATTTTATGCAATCAGATGAACGTACCTTGATTTCGATACCACACACGACTCTGAGAAAAAATTTCCGAAGAAAATCGCAAATTTTCCGACACCCCTATGCGCGAGAGGGGTGTTCACGAATTTTTTTCTGGAGAACCACACATTGGATCGAGACAAAATAAGAAATTTTCGCAATCTGATGAATGTACCTTCATGTCGATACCTTACACCACCCTGTGGAAAATTTTCCGGGGATATTTGCAGATTTTCCTACACCCCTCAGCACGGGGGGGTGTTCAAAACCTGTTTGCCGGCAAACCAAACATCGGATCGGGCCAAACTTAGATTTTTTCGCATTCAATTGAATGTACCTTCATTTTGATACCACACACGACCCTGTCAAAACTTTTCCAGAGAAAATTGCAAATTTGACTTTATTTTCAAGAATTTTTTTACACAGAACCAGACATCGGATCGTGCTAAAATCAACATTTTTGGCAACAGATATTCTGTACCTTCATTTTGATACCACACACGGCTTCGGCAGAAGACTTTGATTTTTTTTCAAATTTTGGTTTTCTACCCGTCCGACAAAAAAAAATCGACAATCTTCGATCGGCGATTGCTCGAGAACCCACAATGCGATCGGGCTGATTGTTCGATTTTCGGAAAGTCAGCGATCACGTAAGCATTTTGATGCTACTCACAATTTTCCAAAAAAAAATTCAAAGAAAATCATAAATTTTCCGAGAGGGTATTCAAGAATTGTTTTTAGGAGAACCAGACATTGGATCGGGACGAAATCACGATTTTATGCAATCAGATGATCGTACCTTAATTTCGATACCACACACGACTCTGAGAGAAAATTTCCGAAGAAAATCGCAAATTTTCCGCCACCCCTTTGCGCGAGAGGGGTGTTCACGAATTTTTTTCTGGAGAACCACACATTGGATCGAGACAAAATAAGAAATTTTCGCAATCTGATGAATGTACCTTCATGTCGATACCTTACACCACCCTGTGGAAAATTTTCCGGGGAAAATTGCAGATTTTCCTACACCCCTCAGCACGGGGGGGTGTTCAAAACCTGTTTGCCGGCAAACCAAACATCGGATCGAGCCAAACTTGTATTTTTTCGCATTCAATTGAATGTACCTTCATTTTGATACCACACACGACCCTGTGAAAACTTTTCCAGGAAAAATCATGAATTTTCCGACACCCGATCTGCAGTGTTTGGTTCAAAACATGTTTGCCGGAGAACCATACATCGGATAATTAGAACTGGACGTCATCAATTTCGATTATCTTCGATTTGATACCCCACACGGCTGTGTAAAAACTTTTCCAAAGGAAATTGCAAATTTGGCTTCATTTTCAAGAATTTTTTTACAGAGAACCAGACATCGGATCGAGCTAAAATCAACATTTTTGGCAACAGATATTCTGTACCTGCATTTTGATACCATACACGGCTTCGGCAGAAGACTTTGAATTTTTTTCAAATTTTGGTTTTTTCCCCGTACTTGTACCCGTCCGACAAAAAAAAATCGACAATCTTCGATCGGCGATTGCTCGAGAACCCACGATGCGATCGGGCTGATTGTTCGATTTTCGGAAAGCTAGCGATCACGTGAGCATTTTGATGCTACTCACAATTTTCCAAAAAAAAAAATCAAAGAAAATCATAAATTTTCCGAGGGGGTATTCAAGAAATATTTTTAGGAGAACCAGACATTGGATCGGGACGAAATCAAGATTTTATGGAATCAAATGAACGCACCTTGATTTCGATACCACACACGACTCCGAGAAATATTTTCCAAAGAAAATCGCAAATTTTCCGACACCCCTATGCGCGAGGGGGTGTTCACGAATTTTTTTCTGGAGAACCACACATCGGATCGAGACAAAATAAGAAATTTTCGCAATCAATTGAATGTACCTTCATTTCGATACCTTACACGACCCTGTGGAAAATATTCCGGGGAAAATCGCGAATTTTCCGACCACCCCTCTGCACGGGGGGTTGTTCTAAACCTGTTTGTTGGAGAACTATACATTGGATCAGATAAAAATAATAATTTTATGCAATCGAATGAGTGAACCTTCATGTTGTTACCTTACACGACCCTGTGAAAAATTTTCCGGGGAAAATCGCAAATTTTCCGACACCCCTCTACACATGGGGTTGTTCAAAACCTGTTTGTCGGAGAACTATACATCGGATCGGAACGAAATAAGAATTTTCTGCAATATGATGAATGTACCTTCATGTTGATACCTCACACGAACCTGTAAAAAAATTTCCGGGAAAAATCGCAAATTTTCCGACAGCCCTCTGCACATGGGGTTGTTCAAAACATGTTTACGGAGAACCATACATTGGATTTGGCCAAAGTTGAAATTATCTGCAATAGATTGAATGTACCTTCATTTCGATACAGCACACGGCTTCGGCAAAAGACTAAGAGTTTTTTTCAAATTCTGGTTTTTTCCCCGTACTAGTACCCGTCCGACAAAAAAAAATCGACAATCTTCGATCGGCGATTGCTCGAGAACCCACAATGCGATCGGGCTGATTGTTCGATTTTCGGAAAGCTAGCGATCACGTGAGCATTTTGATGCTACTCACAATTTTCCAAAAAAAAATTCAAAGAAAATCATAAATTTTCCGAGGGGGTATTCAAGAATTGTTTTTAGGAGAACCAGACATTGGATCGGGACGAAACCAAGATTTTATGCAATCAGATGAACGTACCTTAATTTCAATACTCTACACGACTCTGAGAAACATTTTCCAAAGAAAATCGCAAATTTTTCGACACCCCTATGCGCGAGGGGGTGTTCACGAATTTTTTTCTGGAGAACCACACATTGGATCAAGACAAAATGAGAAATTTTCGCAATCTGATGAATGTACTTTCATGTAGATACCTTAAACGACCCTGTGGAAAATTTTACGGGGAATATCGCAAATTTTCCGACCCCCCCTTCTGCACGGGGGGTTGTTCAAAACCTGTTTGTAGGAGAACTATACATTGGATCAGAAAAAAACGAGAATTTTATGCAATCTAATGAAAGTACCTTCATGTTGATACCTTACACAACCCTGTGAAAAATTTTCCGGGAAAAATCGCAAATTTTCCGACACCCCTCTACACATGGGGTTGTTCAAAACCTGTTTTTCGGAGAACTATACATTGGATCGGAACGAAATGAGAATTTTATGCAATCTTATGGATGTACCTCTATAATAATGCCACACATGAACCTTTGGAAAATTTTTCAAAGAATATCGTAAATTTTCCGACACCCCTCAGCACATGGGGTTGTTCTCGAATTTTGTTAGGGAGAACCACACATTGGATCGGGACAAAATGAGAAATTTCCGCAATCTCATGGATGTGCCTCCATGTCGATATCTTACTTGACCCCGTGGAAAATTTTCCGAGGGAAATCGCGAATTTTCCGACACCCCTCTACACATGAGGTTTTTCAAAACCTGTTTGTCGGATAACTATACATTGGATCGGAACGAAATAAAAATTGTTCGCAATCTAATAAATGGACCTTCATTTTGACACCACACACGGCCCTGACAAAAAATTTTCAGGGAAAATCGTGAATTTTCCGACACCCCTCCGCACGGGGGGTTGTTCACGAATTTCTTTAAGGAAAACCACACATTGGATTGGGACAAAATAAGAAATTTTAGCAATCTGATGGATGTACCTTCATGTCGATACCTTACACGACCCCGTGGAAAATTTTCCGGGGAAAATCGCAAGTTTTCCGACACCCTTCAGCACATGGGGTTGTTCAAAACCTGTTTGTCGGAGAACTAGACATTGGATCGGAACGAAATAAGAATTTTCTGCAATTCTTGAATGTACCTCCATGTCGATACCACACACGACCCTGTGGATACTTTTCCGAGGAAAATCGCAAATTTTCCGACACCCCTCTACACATGGGGTTGTTCAAAACATGTTTACCGGCAAACCAAACATCTGCTTTGGCCAAACTTAGATTTTTTCGCATTCAATTGAATGTACCTTCATGTTCATACCACACACTTCCCTCTGAAAGCTTTTCCAAAGAAAATCGTAAGTTTTCCGACACCCCTCTACACATTGGGTTGTTCAAAACATGTTTACCGGCAAACCAAACGTCGGATTTGGCCAGACTAAGATTTTTTCGCATTCAATTGAATGCACCTTCATTTTGATACCACACACGGCCAGCTGAAAGCTTTTCCAGGGAAAATCGAAAATTTTCCGACACCCCTCTACACGGGGGGTTGTTCAAAACCTGTTTGCCGGAGAACCAGACATCGGATTGGGCCAAACTTAGATCTTTTCGCATTCAATTGAATGTACCTTCATTTTGATACCACACACGACCCTGTCAAAACTTTTTCAGGAAAAATCATAAATTTTCCGACACCCGATCTGCAGTGGTTGGTTCAAAACATGTTTGCCGGAGAACCATACATCGGATCGGGCTGAAATCAGAACTGTACGTCATCAATTTCGATTATCTTCAATTTGATAGCCCACACGGCTGTGTGAAAACTTTTCCAAAGAAAATTGCAAATTCGGCTTTATTTTCAAGAATTTTTTTACAGAGAACCAGATATCGGATCGTGCTAAAATCAACATTTTTGGCAACAGATATTCTGTACCTCCATTTTGATACCACACACGGCTTCGGCAGAAGACTTTGAATTTTTTTCAAATTTTGGTTTTTTCCCCGTACTAGTACCCGTCCGACAAAAAAAATCGACAATCTTCGATCGGCGATTGCTCGAGAACCCACAATGCGATCGGGCTGATTGTTCGATTTTCGGAAAGCTAGCGATCACGTGAGCATTTTGATGCTACTCACAATTCTCCAAATAAAAATTCAAAGAAAATCATAAATTTTCCGAGGGGGTATTCAAGAATTGTTTTTAGGAGAACCAGACATTGGATCGGGACGAAATCAAGATTTTATGCAATCAAATGAACGTACCTTAATTTCGATACCACACACGACCCCGAGAAATATTTTCCAAAGAAAATCGCAAATTTTCCGACACCCCTATGCGCGAGGGGGTGTTCACGAATTTTTTTCTGGAGAACCACACATTGGATCGAGACAAAATAAGAAATTTTCGCAATCAATTGAATGTACCTTCATGTCGATACCTTACACGACCCTGTGGAAAATATTCCGAGGAAATCGCAAATTTTCCGACCACCCCTCTGCACGGGGGGTTGTTCTAAACCTGTTTGTTGGAGAACTATACATTGGATCAAAAGAAAATAAGAATTTTATGCAATCGAATGAGTGTACCTTCATGTTGATACCTTACACGACCCTGTGAAAAATTTTCCGGGGAAAATCGCAAATTTTCCGATACCCCTCTACACATGGGGTTGTTTAAAACCTGTTCGTCGGAGAACTATACATTGGATCGGAACGAAATAAGAATTTTCTGCAATCTGATGAATGTACCTTCATGTTGATACCTCACACGACCCTGTAAAAAAATTTCCGGGAAAAATCGCAAATTTTCCGACAGCCCTCTGCACATGGGGTTGTTCAAAACATGTTTACGGAGAACCATACATTAGATTAGGCCAAAGTTGAAATTATCTGCAATAGATTGAATGTACCTTCATTTTGATACCACACATGGCTTCGAAACAAAATGTCCGGAGAAAATCGTAAATTTTCCTATAACCCTCTGCGCGAGGGGGTGTTCAAGAATTTTTTTACGGAGAATCAGACATTGGATCGGAACAAAATAAGAATTTTTCGCAATCAATTGAATGTATCTTCATTTTGATACCACACACGGCTCTGTCAAAAAAATTTCAGGGAAAATCATTCATTTTCCGACACCCCTCTGCGGGAGGGGGTGTCCAAGTCAACCCTCAATGCATCTTGAGAAAAACAAATCTCAATTTATTATAGTTCATTTGAGATGTTTTTTTATCTTTCGTGGTAAAAAAGGTCCCACCAGGAGATTTAACTGAAATTTATTTACCAAAATTCAAAAATTCACTAAATTACTGAATATCCCAAAACGTATGAAGTTCAAGAGAAGCAATTAATAGATAAGCCGTTATAACATCCAGATAATAGCTACAAAATACTAATGTGTTTCACAATATATATAAAAAGAGGTCCTGAAGAGCGTATACCGGAATAAATTATATTCGGCTGTGTGACATAGGCTTCGAGGTACTTATGAATGGATGATTGTAGAATGTGATTATGGTTCAGGTGTCCCACCCAAGCCCGTGTCACACAACCGAGTGTATACTTTGTTCCGATATGTTCTCTGTATTCGATCATTCCCAAGTCAAATATATTTTATACAAGTCTATAGGTGTGTAGAGTTTTCGATTCTACTTCGTCACACCAATGCCTCGCTCATCTCACATCGTATAGGCCTATGCTGCGTTCACTTGATTTGATTCATATTTTATCTGTTGCCTCTGAAAATGTCATGCTTTGGCTAGAAACCCAATAACAACAATACTTTTACACCTGTATATATAAACTTTAATTCCAACAAAACGAACAATAAGTAGGCCTATACTAACATGCACAGCTATATATTGTCCGAACCATTTCAGGCAATAAATCAATTCGCGTTTTGTTTGTGATTGAATGTATATGTGTGACTGTCAAACGCGTTGCAATGTCTATCACTATTCAAATCAATTATTCCATTTTGATCGAATTTGAATACTTTCAATTAAAATTGTCGACGGGGTTTTAATCTATTCTTGATGTGTATTTTATTCAGCAGATAGTCTACGTCAAATGATTGACAGCAGAGACTATAATTGAATAATACAATAGAACCCCTAAGGTTCAATCAGACAATCAATGAAGGTTTAATTGACGCAACAAGCGTTCAGTCAAGGAATATCAAGCTGCTAAGAATTCGATTTAAAATATAACTTATTTGTGAGCTGAAATGATTGTCGAGGACTCATTCACCTGAAAATGTGTCAACGAATTTGTTTTGTCACAACTTCTATTATTGACGCTCTCAAGCACAGCCTTCTGGATTGGATAAGACAGTCACTTCGTATATTTAGAACAGAATGATCTGAATAAAGAAGGCTGTGCTCTCAACAATTGGAGGATCATCAATGAATCGAACATTGTAAACGTCGTTATATCTGAATAATAATATGATATTGAACCGTATTATTCAGGAATCAGTATATTTGGCAATAGCAACTTACATCACAATACCCGGCACCTCCACCGAATATATATAAGCTCTTGTGGATATAATTGAAATGTACAAGAAACAAGTTTCTTTACGGATCACATCCACGGTGCTTATAAATACACTGAAATTTATCTTTAATATCTTTATCTATGTTCACAAACCAGTCTAGTTGTAAAAACATTACATCAGCTCCAGAATAATTTTATGCTATTTAATTAGTATGACATTTTAATTTTGTCAATTCAAACAGTCGATCTTAAGATAATACGTCATGAATACCAAGAATGTGATGAAATCCATTGACATCTTTCTTGAAAATGATTGGATAAACAATTTTTTTAATTTTATTTTTCAGTGATAATAATATCCATCCTATCAAATATAGTGTCATCACATAAAACTTGAAGTCAATTTAAAAGCACTCTGAAAGTTGACTGTCTCGAAAGTTCTTTAAGAAAGCGTCACCAAGCTTCTCGTTGGAGAAAAGTGTCTACATTTCAGCGCATGCGCATAACGCGTCAATCCAGCTGTGCTTTTCCTTTCATGTTGTTGTTATTTGCTCAGTTAACTTTCCTATTTGGTTGATTACATTACGGGATGTTGAGCTCTCCCGACTAGACCTTCCCTTGGCCTAGTTCACCAGTCGGAACCTTGCCTCCCACTCACTCCCCCCCCCCCCCTCTCTCTCTCACACTCACTGTCTTCAATCAACTTCACTGCTCGCTGATGGACTAAATCATGCATCCTTGCTTCATGCTAAACTTGCGTTCACGGAAGAAGGTCATCTGATAACTAGATCATTATTGTTAGCAATTTGGGGGCAAATAACCTCGTCGTTTTCGAGCCGTTGAATTATAGAATTTTATAGAATATTACAGAATATTTTGTAGGGAAATCTTGCATTTGAACATAGAAGTTTTTGTACGATACTGTGGGTTCTAATCGTAAATCTTCTCCTGAATAAAATTCACTCACCCTTTTTTCACATATGTATTTATATAACTTAGGCCTTTAAACATAGGCATAAGTTCTTAAGTTATAAGTTCATGTCTTTGAATAAAAGGTTGCCATGAGACACAGAATATGATATACACGTGGCTTGAGTCTGAACAACCTCCCCGTCAACCCGTCAACCCGTCAACCCGTCAACCCGTCAACGTGTAGAAATTTTCAGCTTGATCGGGTCACCCATTTTGAAGAAAAAACACAAAATGTGCTAAATCGGTATCACTCGAAGCAGTTTTCACCCATTTTTACCCAAACTATTACTATCCGCTCGTCTAACAACGCATATATAGCGTTTTCCTAGTAATGAGTAAACATGTATTTTGTTTCAGGTTTTGTCTTCCGGCGGTCGAGTGATGTCTAGCCGAGTCCACGAGTTCCCCTCTCTGAGTTTCCGCGAGCGTTTCGGGCTGGGCATGAGCGCCAGTGTTGCTCCCCTGGCTGCCAGCGGGCCTCTTCGCGTGACAATACGACTCCCAGACACGGCCCCCGCGGCGCCGCCCCCGCGACGCCTGTCAACACGCTACGCGAGGTAACATTTCACCAGCGAGGCAGACAGCCATGAAATATTACTGGCTCGACTTTCGCGTCAAAACTTTGTTCTATTTTTTTATTATTCATTTTATACTATCATAAATTAGGGTGGTAAGATCGCCCTTGTGAAACCCCGTTAAAACGATCCTAAAGCCAGATAGGAAAACAATGGCCTTGTTTCAAGTTTTCGATGTTGATAATAATTTTTAAAAGTTCTTCTTGCCTTGGTCGTTCAGAGAATAAAATACGGGTAACAGAAATGCAATGACAATACAAGAAGATGAACAACAAGAGTATGAAAAAATACAACTACAAAATATCATGGTCATGAAGTCCTACTCCCTCACATATTCAAATATGCGTTATATACTCTAATTACTTTTAATTTAGCGGAATGTTTTGAATCTCATTATCCTACTACTACATGGCAATCCACGGCATTAACCTCTCAAGACAATAACCCTTGACCTGAATCTCCAGGGTAGATTACCATTCAGGGGTTGTACTGAAAATGACGTCACGCTTTGGAGGGGGAGGGCTGTTTCAATGTGGGGGGAGGGGGGAGACAGACACTTGTGATATCTCATTTTGTTGTATTCAAAAAGCAGTTTTTATCATAATTAAAATCAATCAATTGAAAAGCTAATCAAAATAACAGTTACAAATCTATTCTAGATATACGCCTTCATTACAGGAAATGAACATATCCAATTTTTTATATCTTCAATCATTTTGCATGTATCCCTCATCGTATTTGAATTATTGGAAATTCTCAAGGGAAGGGGGGGGGGAGGGGGCATGATAGATTTTTGTAATTTGATTGAATTGTGAAATTACGTTGATTTTGTAATCTGAGATTTGTGTTCCTAGCTGCAAAAAAATAATACTCATAGACAACGAGCTCTGAAGTTTGAGATTTTAACTGAAAGACCAAAAATCAAGAAGTGAATGAAAAAGTATTAGGAGTATGAGCGTATTTATATTCTGAGCACATCAAATAAAATTAATATTTTTTTAAGGGGGAGATTTTGGTGCACTGATTCCCTTAATTCAACTGGCTTGTCCAATATCAATGTGATGATCAATCTGGATTAATGAACATATTATTATTATCATCATTATTATTAATTACTATCGCTGACATGTCGTGTGTTCACGTACTTGTCCTCGACAGAAGCTACACCGACGACCTGAGCGCCGCGACGGCCGCCGAGGACAGAGTCGCCAACCGTCGAGTCCGATTCGAGCTACCACCACCACCAACCAAAACACAACTCCCGCCCACCGGTGGCGCCACCATCCTCGGCAACGGCAGCACGACGAAACAAGTCGCCGGAGTCGACAGTTGGCTTCGCAGTCGCACCGGGTACCCGTCGAGCGAAACGTACGGAGGTGTCAGTTGCGGCGGTACTATCCACCAACAGACGGCGGCACAGCGCACGGCGAACACGAGGGTGCACGATACGGGCCGGTACCGGAAAGGAACACTGCCCCCGACGTCTAGTGGTCCGCCCCCGGAGGAAGCCGTCGTCGCGGTGACCGGACCGGGGGTTGTTGCCGTGCTGAGGGCGGCGAGGGACGCCGACGAGAAGATGCTGAGCGAAGGGCTGAAGATGGGTGGACCGGAAGGGATATCGGAAGAAGATGTTAATGCTGTTGATTCTGGTGGCAGGGTGAGTGGATGTATTTTTAGTTATTTTTAGTTCTCGTCTAAAGGAATTGTACAGACACCCTCGGTAGCTCAGTCAGCTGAGGCAAGTTTCAGAAACTGAAGGTACCGTTGGGCGTGGGTTCGAGTTCGAAAAACTTCATTTCATTCATCATCACTTCATATTTTCATAATCACCTGCTCATTCGTACTCCCGTATAACCTAGCTGTTGGTGGGGTCGTTAAGCAAACAATAATCAATCAGGACTCGAACATATATAATAGATATTAGTACAGTCACCTGAGGAACTCTAATATACAATATCTTTAATTCAGTTTATAATTTAATATCCTAGAGATAAACCCTCTCCAGGCGTTATAGATCCTTTGAGAATGCGTAGGCCTATACGTATTTATTACTCTTTCTGTGACAATAATACTAGGCCTATTATAAATACGTCATATATGATAAAAGTTATTTATTACGTCATGGATATTAAATGTTATAAAATAAGGCGCAGATGGTAAAATATTAATGAAATTAGATAAAACATCTATTGAGTGTTTTCCATTAGTTGAAATGAAATACATTTTCCATTGAGGCAAATCGATGAGAATGACATCACAAAGATTTATTTTTACATGCCTTCTTATATATTCGTCAGAATTAAAAATACATTTTCCAGCAATAAAAGTTTCAGTTGTGTTTTAAAAGCTATTTCATTAGGCCTACCGATATATTTTATACATTTAGGTAGTGTTGTTTAGACAATGCAACCGCTTTATATTTCACACTTTGTTTATATTCGGCAGTCTATAATATTTATAGTTCTGTTTGTGGATATCGAAATATATTTGATGTATACGTTTATTTACATCTCCAGTAGTATACCCTGTTCCAGTTTGTTATCGGAAGGAATAACAGAGGGATTAATTTAATGGGACTGGGAGATGATGTGACAACAAAATGTGCACCTTTTGAGGTTGCCAGAGAAGGCGAATGAGTGATGTTTGTAACCTCAGGTGTAGTTTTAAATATAATTAGTGTATAGTATTACGCTCCTTATGCATACAAGGGAAGGTCAAATGAAAAATCCGAAACTTTGGAAAATCCCCATAAGAATAACATTGGATACAATTTTCAATGTTTTAATTGATCCTTTAACGTGAAATTTCCAAAGAATGCTGATATCGATTTCTCCTGAGTTTTAACAAATTTGGAGCACTCGTTTTTAAAAGAAAATAATCAACATATTTTAAAAAAATACCAATATTGAGATTGAACTTTATCAATGAAACTCTACAGGTTGCACAGCATGCTGCCTTATGAGCTATAGCTTTAAGGAAATGATATGATAGAATGAATGAATGAATGAGGAAGGCTTGGCAATTGGAAAACCAAAGTGTGTATATAGCTTTCAAGTACATTCTATATTTAAATGAGAATTATAAACGAAAGGACTAGCAACGTTCCGGGCTTCCTGGGAAACCTTCATTCAACACTTCAACATACGCACGGTGTTGTAAGAAGCTAATAATCCATACAAAGAAGAAAACGAAAAAGAAGAAAACAAGTGTTAGATAAACTAGCATTTGTTGAGGAGGAAGATATACAGAAACAGCAAAAAAACAATAACATCTCAATGTGTTGAGGAATAAGGAATATAAATATGGAGTACACTTCCTCAGAAGGGACTAGGGTGTAATTCTCTTCAAAGATTACACTCAATCAATAAACAGATCTACAATAAAAGAGGCCTCTCATCTTCAGGCTCCCTCAAGCCCGCATGTCTCTCCGGACAGAGTTCGGTAACCGTTGTAGACATCTTCGCCACGAGATTGAACTCTTCACACGTCCTGGGTTCTGCCAGCAAGGCGTTACTGAGAGACATAGGGAACACCACAGCATTAGATCAGCACTGGCCACAGCTCTACGACAGACTGCACTTGAAGCTTGAGAGGATGTGCACTGTTAGGCGACCCACGCAGACTTGGCTTCATTGAATTGACAGGGAGACAATTGCCACGGATATCTACTCGATCTGAATGTGCGATTTGCACATATTTTTATTAACATCGAAACTTGATACAAAATCATTGTTCCCCGATTGAGGCTATGGATGAAAGGAGGATTGTTTAGACGGAGGGTGATCTTACCACCATATTTCAATTGGTTTGAAATAAAAACAATGAACTTTGACACCAGAACTGTGTATGTGACCATAATTTAGCCGAAGATTCAAGTCTGGATCTGACGTCGATCCAGCAATATATGTAGATGAAGAGAATAAGGTCATTCAAGAGCAACAATATATTTGTGAAGTGCATATAACCTCAATAAGATGTCTGCCTTTGGTCTTGTTCCGAAAGTCTGAGAACACTACACCCTCTATAACACTAGAACCACTTTGAGGCCACTGTTACATTATTTATTGTAGATTCTCGTTAAAAGTTCAGCTTACGTGAGGATTTCGTAGATTTAATATATTTACTCTCCTGTATATAGGTTCGATTTCAATTTTACAAAATCTTATGTATTGAAAATAGTTTTTAATATTACAGATTCCTAGTATCGGTAAATCATTTTATTTCTTCTCAATTGCGTCTTTTATATTTTTATTATTAGATTACCAATAATATCATAACTGTTGAATTTATGCGGTTTTATTAATTTATCATGATATTCACTTATCATCTACCATATTATCTTCGGTATTGTGATTCTGTGTTTTATGGCAATTTTTCTTACAAAGTCAGATTCTTATTTTCATTAATGAAGTTATGAAAAATATCTCGCTCATCTTAAAACGCACATTCTGCGTTTTCCTAGTTCAATAAATACGTAGGCTGTCCAAAGAACTATCGACAATTGTTATATTATTATAACATATTCTGTTCGCTATGATCATACATGCATGCATCAATCACCATGCAGTCCTGATGCCTCAGATAATATATTGGTGCTGTGTTGACCTTTAATTGACACAAAAAACTTACATAATAACATTTGCTAATGTATAGACCAATTGAATGACGTAGACACCTCGAGACAGCCGATTGTCGAGATAAGCACAGACGATATGTAGTTCCTAGACTGCTGTTTCTTAACAATAGATTGTGTGTTACATCTTTTGATCTATGGTATTGAAAGGCGATGCATGCAAATCATCACTCACGGTAGAGATAAAAAAACGAAGTTTTTCTATCAGGTGAAGAATATTGAATTGGAAATGTGGCCGTTCCGATATATGTGAAACTTCGGAATAATGTGTATCATTATCATATCAGAATTCCATGAAAATTTGGATTCATTTGAAGAAAACATTTTTACCGAATTCTCTCCTCTGGGTTATTCTTATGAGGTATTTTTAACACTTCAAATTGAGTTTCCTCAGAATTGCTACAACCGACTGCACCTCAGAACTATACAGTATATAATTAGGTTAAGACACTTATGTCTGTCAAGTTTCAACTGAATATTTCATTTCTTCTGACCTGTGGAGCCTGAACAAAAAAATACATTTTTTTCAATAAGAGAAATTGTATTCGCTTCGCTCATCCAATCAAGTTGATATACGACCTTGATTCTTATAATCTCCTTTGTCTTATGAAACCGTCACCCAAACAAGACGATCACAAAGTCTTTGTTCCGACTGCGCTAATCCTCCCAACACCACGCAGGCACGTACAATCGAAGCACCTTGTATACGTACTTGAGCACGCTCTGCAGTTGGCCAACCTGTACTTGACGGGTCTACACTCACGGTCGTTCTTGTTAACAACTGGGCACATCGTCAAGTACGATTACGACAGGACTTGAAGTGTACTCGTGTATTGCTAATTATTGCCAATATTATAATAATTAAAGTAAACTTTGTTGTGTTGTCAGAAGCTGCCGAGGAGATAAGTGATAATAAACATCGAGTAGAACCGTTTACTTTGCAGTTAATTACTTTCGCTTGGGATTATTTACTGAACTTAACACTAGTGGTTCTTGCATAACGTGACAAAATAATGTGGATATTTTTTATAGCATCTGCCAGATTCAGATCCAGATAAATGAAACAAAAATGATTTCAAATGATTGGTCGTCTAGATTTCAATAAATGTTGTTGTTGTTGTTTTATTGGCATTTCATATGGAGAAGATAGGCCCTACATGGTGTTCTACAAAAGAGCTCACAAAACCTAAAAGGGCTTAACTATGGCATACACATGTAGAATCGAGCAAACGTGAACAAAAGATAAAATGTCAAATTTAAGTTGGAATAACGTCATTAGGAACATGTCTAAAATAAAAATACATACAAAATGGAATTGAATTAAATGTTGAGGTTTGAAGGCAGGACAGCTATAGGTTATTTCGCGCCACGAAAATAGAATATGATAGTAAAAAAGATATAGAAAAAAAACGAAGGATAAATAGTAGGGATCATTAATGAGTTGGTAAGAAATAAACCATTTTCCTCTACTTGAGTTTTAGGAGTTCGACAATGGAATAAGACGTATTTCTGAAATTGAAATCCATGAAAATCTTAGATTTTCCTGGTTTTTTGCTCTTTTAAAAATCGAAATGAATGTAAATGAAAGCAATTTTTCAACAAACACCATTAGCTTCGTAACTTATTTGCGTGTTTTTTTAGTTTCAAAACCAGGTCAACCAGAGTTTATTTTTCCACAATATTTACTTTCGCATTGAGAAATAAAAGTATGTTTCTAATAATTGAATGAGCGTAGAGAAAATTTCCATTTCACATACCGAAAATAATTGGCTTCGTCCTTATGTTTTTTTTTTATAATTTCATGCGGCATACAGGTCAGGCAAACTAATCAATCGACTTGGAACTTTTTCGGAACAATGAATTGTTTTTCAGAAAGATCAGAATGACTTTTTCGGGAGAAATATTAGAATGTTTTGAAAATCCCTATAAGACTCCTACAAGCGAACTCCAAATCGTGATTGTCGGGGAACGAAATTTTATATCGACACTTGGTAAGCAAGTCGACTTAAAATCAAGGTGTATGTACAGTTTTCGATTACATTCTGTACAAACGGTTCGCTCATCTTACAATGCATACGCTGCTTTTTCAATTGGTAATTACTACTAGTGTTTGTTACGCGTATCACGCCACGCAGTGTGTGTAGTGCGTGGACGGAGACAATAAGTGACGGAATCTGTGACTCGTGTCATAACATGACGAGTGCAAGTCGGAGCCGCTGCCAGGAATATTGAGAGCGTAGGTTTCATGACCCAGCAGGTTCGAATACATTGCGAGACGTCCGCGCTATGATGCATGATTTAATTTATATTTAAACTTGGATCTGGTTTTAAGAATTAAATTAGTGGATTAAGCGATTAGTGAATTAATGTTACCGAAGCTATTTTTGTACTTTAATTAATAGAACATGTATGCACTTTAATTATTGATGAAACTTAATTAACACAAGTGAAACAATATATAATATTATGCTGATCCATATAGTTCGTACTAAACGCTATGAAATTTAAATACCCTTACATTGTGGGATAGTGGGGTTATATAATGTATTACGTGAATATATACAAAACCTTTGACAAAAAATCATTACTATAGTATTACTATTGTTGACCTGTTCTAACGATCCTACCTTGTCATCTTTTGAAGACTTGATCGAGGATTGTGTGTTTGTGTCAAGTTTTTAATATTATTAAAAATATATTCCAAAACAAAAAATCTATATATGGAAAGTTATATAAATTCAAATTTTTCAACATAATGATATCATCATTTGTAGTAAGAATCTTCATTAGAATTATTATTTAATTATGGCAGAAATATCAGCAAGAAACTTGGTGTTATCCTAACAGAACCTACCTGGCTTAACACTTTGAAGTTCATCAAATGATGGAAAACTCAATATTTGATTGCGCTGTATGTTTGTGTATATATCTAATACAATTTTCATTTCCTCTTTTTGCATACTCGAGTGATTTCAAACTTGTTTCTTTGAGTTTATTTCAAGAAAATTAAAATATGATATTCAAATATAGGCCCAATATATCAATATAAATATAATATAAATACATAAATATAATAATATTTAAAATAATTAAACCTACTATTAAACTGAGGAGCTCTCAATTAGTATCATAACCCTATCACATGGCCGGGTCTCAGGCGTCAATGACGTCACAATTTATGCGTCGACTAACCTTAGCGCAACTCTCTATTGTTGACTTGAATAGCCGGATGACGTATTTCTACATTTCTTGCGGCTTAAAGGCCTGCTGACGTATTTCTACGCGTCTTACAATCGGCTGGTGTTATTCTATCAGGTCACGTGACATCGTCATAGGCGCTAGAAACAAAGTGCAAGCTGAATTATTCATCACAGAAACTGAAAGAGTCAATATTAAATGTAAAATCAAGTGAAATATATAATACAAAATTGTTTCAACTGTCATGGTATTGACAAGAGTTACTAAATCATTACGTTAAAACATCCATTTTGTGAACATTGAGAATCAAAAACTTGAGGGGGTACTTGACGGTGCTTATAATAGAGAAAAACAAAGAAATTAATCTTTACTATATTCTTTTCCATGTTCACAAACCAGTGTCAATGGACCAAAAAGTATATCAACTCCAAGATAATTTAATGCCATTTCAGTAATAATTATGACATTTTATTTTTGTGAATTCAATCAGTTTCAAAAGACAATACGTCAGTGAATACCAAGAATGCGATGAAATCCATTGCCTTATTATCTTGAAACTGATTGAATGCCAAAAAATAGAATGTCATATCAATTATCAACGAGTCTAAAATTAAATTGGAGTTGGTTTACGTTATTCAATTACTCTAGTTCGTAGATAAAGAAGAAAAATGATAAATATGAATTTCCCCATTTTTATAAGCACCTTGCATGCCACCCCTTAACACAAAGTCCTTGTGTTTCCGTTGAAGTTATATTACAGGATCACAAGGACTAGGATCGTTCCTTGTTCGTTCGGGCTTGGATTAAAGCTATCGTACCGATAGATAGGCAACAGCTTTCCAGAGCTGTGTAACCCGAGGGGTTAACAACTCCTGAAATCCGGTGTACACTTGCCATGAAATCCCATGAAATCCCATTGAAATCCCATCGAAATCCCATTGAAATCCCATTAAATCCCCTTAAAATCCGAATGAAATCTCTTTAAATCACCTGAAATCTCTGAAATCACCTGAAATCTCTAAAATTACCTGAAATCTCTGTAATCACCTGAAATCGGGTGTACCCTAAATTTGCGAGTTGTAAACCCCTCGGTGCAACCAGCTAAATACAAAAACCAAAAATGTGCTGTCACCGCGGTAAAAACTGCACTACTTTTTTCATTATTGCAATTTGCATTCAACGTTCAGTTGGAATGATATACTTCATAACTTTTCCATGCATAAAAACAGAAATGAAAACATACGTTTTCACGTGATTTTTTCGCGCAGTATATTTCTTCTGTCTACATTGACGTCATCTTTGTGGAACATTTCTCGCTAAAATCGGAAAAATCAATTGTCTCATATTTCGTTTCTAATTTAATTATCTCATCATTCTATTTCATTAATTTCTGTTTATTAGTTCACAGGTATATGACCAATTACACCATTGTGTTATTGTTCCATTCATTAAACATATTTAATTGTTATTTGCTACAAAAGACAAGTACTTGGATGATTATTGTTGAGGAAACACAAACACCAAGTGTACACCTGAGAAGAACTTGAGCTCTGTCACAGGCACTAGCTGCTTGGGAAATGTCTTCTTTTGATTGGAGCTCCGTTCAAGTACACGAGGAAGAATATAACTTGAGAAAACAAAAGCCTGCCTCAGGTTCGAAATCATACTCTCATAAGTGAGACAAAAGATATATGATATTTCTTAAGTGTAGCAACTTCTCTAGTTCCAAGCACGGATGAGTGAACTTGATTTTAATGAGTTTACATTCTTTCTCCACCTCTGTTTATTTACTCATTTTTATAGACTTCTCTGACTCTATCGGTATCTGTAACGGTAACATGCGGTCATATAAAATTGTTTATTCTGGACTGAAAATGGGGCCACCCTCGGTAGCTCAGTCAGCTGAGGCACGCTTCAGAGACTGAAGTGACCGTTGGGCTTTGGGTTCGAATCCCGCATAATTTTATGTTTTTTCTTCAAAATGGCTGACCCGATCGAGCTGAAATTTTTTTAGAAATGTGTATCAAAATGTAATTCAACTTCACGCAAAATTTCATTTTTTTGGAAAATGAATTTTTTTTTCTTTCCGCCAAGTTATTCTAATGGATATTTTTGAAAAGGCATGGGTTTTTGTAAACGTCCTTTCACCTTTCATCTCTTCATAGTTGCATTATCACCTGCTGATTCGTACCCCCGTATAACCTAGCTGTTGGTGGGGTCGTTAAGCACAATTGAAAAAAAATGGAAATGGAAAATGAAATCTGGGTATATATTCAGCCGTTAACGTATGTATAGCATCTGCTATTTTACTGTCATTTCATGTGCCTGTAAGTGTACCTGTAGGTACAAGCTAGTCCAGTGGTTTTCATCCATATGTGTTGAAAAGATAGTAGTCATCATTACAGTGCGTCGTTAAACAAATTGAATATGAAGATCTGTGTACCTGCTTATGGACAAAGATAATATAGACTGCCTGCTTCTTGAAACCAATGGGATAAATATTGAATCACACGAGAGTAATGTTTTCGTTTGAAGTCCTTGAAGACTCGACATGAATAGTACGTATTTTGGATAAGATCCAATACTAAAAACAAGATTCTATCTAGTGTACCTCTATATACTTCTATTCACGAGAGTTAAGTTGTCTACCAAAATAATAAACAACCTAAAACCAACTAGATAATCTCGCTTTAGGTAGGATCGTTGAGCAAACAATAATAATCAAACAGAAAACTGTTTGACTCTGTTTCCAAACAGAGTTTGACTTCTGTTTCTCTGTTTCAAAACTAGAGTGGAAATATCTTCACAGTGATGATTATGTTGATATTTCTCTTCACAAAATGAGAAGTGCTTGGATATTTCCACTCTAGTCGTCTTGCTTTTTTCAACTAAGACGAGTGGTCGAGTGGCTAGCACCCTTGACCGACATTCAGGATACCGGGGCTCGATTCGATAGACCATCCTGACAGGGTTTTTTCGAGGATTCCCTTTCTCGCTCAGGTCAATACTGGGGAGGCTACGACAGACTTATTTACACTATCCAAAAACACATAATAAAAATAACCTTTCATGCCATCATCTCATATATCATTCACAGACGCCAATAGACCTTAGTCATCAGTACAGTTCATCAACATGAATATAAATACTTGTGTTTAATTCGGACAGGGACTTCAAGGCTAACCGAGTGGTCTCAATCATCCTCGAGATGCATTAACCTCTAATATGATCGTATATAGGTGGAGGTCAAACACTAGTGGCCTATGCTCTTCTTGACTTGAAACTACCATTTGTATGCTAAGCACATTTCGCTGGTTCAACTCGTCAAGCGTAGGCGTGAAGAGTCCTATTATAGCATGCGAGCCTCGAACCCCGTGGTGAGAGAGGGTTCGAGACTAGGGCGTACTGAGAACCGCGTGGCAGATCGCCAGAACACTCGTCAGTCGCGTCAGGTTTACGTGGAGTATTATCAGTATGCAGGGCGGAGAAATGAAGTTACGTGGGATATTATCAGTATTCAGGGCGGAGAAATGAAGAGACTGAGTATTCCACAGTCGCTCGTTGGCCGTGGTTAGTTCTGGCGGGGAGGAAATGCCTCTAGTCGGACCATCGCACCTCACCACGTGCTGACGTTGCTGTTGTTGTTGTTGTTGTTGAGTGCAGCCTGAATTAATCGTGATTGAACCCAATCTGACCAACTTAATCAACCGAACTGATCCAAACTAATCGAACTCGAACCTAAACTGATCCAACAGATGTAGACAACCTTGACTAATTGAATCTACAGACCTTGAATTACTCCAAACATTCAAAAACCTTAGCTGCAACTTGTTGATATTTATAGAGCAACATGTTGCATATACACTTGGCAATACCTGTTGATCCTGATTATTGTTTGCTTAACGACCCCACCAACAGCTAGGTTATACGGGGCTATGAATGAGCGGGTGATAGTGAAACGATGAAGTGATGATAGGTGAAAGGACGTTCACAAAAAATGTGTGTGATGGTTTTTCCATATTCTGTATGAGTTTGAGCGCTTGCGTTATGAGAATTGACAAATTTTCCGAAATTTTTCCGGAAAAAACGTTCAACCAATTTCTCTGAAAAACAATCCTAACTTAATCTGGTGTGACACCAATATTCAAATAAAGCTTCTAGTCGATTGGTCGCTTTTTATGACCAGTATGCAAAATTTACAAAATTACAAAAAAAAAAACGAAACCAATTTTTTTGTTGGCATAAGAAATAGAAGTCTTCGCTACACCCATCTAATCATTTGGTAACAAATTCACCGTGCACCTATCTGTCACCTTTCAGTTGCAATGTCTCTGATCTTGTTAGGGTCATTAGTAACACAAATCTCGCCGTCATCCTCCTCCACGCATCACAATCCGGTGTATCAACAACAAACACAAGATCCAAGACGAACAAGCACTAATGAACACACGAGAATAATCGTAATAGTACAAGCAAACTTGATTAACATAATTCGACCGGATCGATCTCGTTCGGAACTAGTATCACTTATTAACTGTTTAGACAAAATGTCAAGTTATAAACTCAAGGATCATGCTCTGGGCTCGGCAAACTGTAATGTAACTAACTGCACTGGAAAGTTGGGTGATTGTTATTAAATATTGATCCGATTAGGTGTTGATGAGTTTGTATGGACCAGAGAAGAAAGTTGTCTATAATGTCTAACAATGCTGGGGAAACGTATCATTTGCGTTGTTAGATGAGGGAGATATTTATATACTTTGTTAATAACATCGAAACTTGATACAAAATCATTGTCTAAGGATGGAAGTAGGATCGTTTGGACGGGGCACCACAAGGACGATCTTACCACCCCATTTTATTTAAAAATATTTATTTATTAATTTTGCTTTTTGATTAAAAGCAATGAACTTTGACACCAGTTTTACTTTGTCTGTGACCACACTTCTTCGCCGCAGATAAAAGACATATGTACTGTTGACATTGAAAACGTCAACAGAACTGTGGGGTGATTTGATTGTTGGGGTGAGTAAGCTGTGAGTGATCCTTGGGGTTGCAGCGATATCGCTTAGTTACAGGAGTTTGGGTGATCATTTGTTCGCTAGACGACCTTCATGTTTCGTTGCTACGGGTGTGTGAAGTGCGAACTAATTAAGAATATCGAGAGCTGCTAATTGATCTGTAGGGCCCACTCACTGGGGGGGGGGGGGGGGGTAATGGAACGCTGGGTACAGCGCTGTTCCAAGAGCGAGATTCTAGTGCTTTCATGTAGTTGTTAAGTGAAACCAGACTTTTAATTATCTTTTCATTGAAAATAGCTTTCAATTTTCAGACATAATTAGATGAGGGATGGCGAAGAGGTCCATCCCATTCTTAAATGGAGCTTTGTCTGTGAGTTTTGTTGGTTTTAAGCTCTGCACAGGTTGTATACGGTTTGACTGATCGACATGAAACTTTTTCTGGACTCGCAAACTTATTCAACCTAGAACTATAGTTTTAAAGTCGAATCGGTTAGACCATTTTTGGATATCATCCCAAAGATTGTGAAAATCCCTTGGGTGGGGAATTTTGAAAAATGAGAAAAAATTCAAATAATTCAATCATCCACTGAATGGAAAGACGTAAAATGGTACAAATTAACACAAATTTGTAGACTAATTCGACACTAAAAGTAGCAACAGAATGCGCTTCTGAAGCCCAATATGGCGGACGAAATGTTACAAATAAACTGTCAACAATGTTACATTTTTAATGAATATCATTGTTGAGAAATGCGCGCGCCAAATTTTGTGACTTTTTACAAGTAGGGGCCTACTACTGTTTACCAATGCCAGCATACCTGTATAATGCTGTGCTTGCTAGTAATCTATATTGAAAGGGTTAAAAGGAAAATTCAATTTGGCAGCAAAGTTAATAAAATGAATTAATTTGAAAAGAACTGCAAGAATCATGATGGCATTGATGCATATAAGCACATTTTCATGTCGAGCATATACAATGAATTAATTTTGAACATTTTTCCAATTTTCTGTTAATGATTTCTTTCCAGTCAATTAGTGAACTGATAATCATAAAATGTGGCTACTAAAGAAGTACGCTGTCCCCTTGACCTGGTGTGTTGACATGGCGGAGTGTTTGTACGGAGAGACGTTGATCGCAATTAGCGTACATGAAGGCGCAGTTCGGACGAGTAACCGAGGTCAATTAGTGCAACTTGCGCTGTACTGTGAACTACAAACCACCGGCTTTATGTAACGGTTATTAGTAAAGGAAATTTCAGAAGAGTTTTTAAAATTACTTCGGCTACCAACGTACACAATATTGAATCAAATTATCTCTACTTTTATATTGGGTTTAACGATAGCGAAGATCTATTGGCGTTGGATGGATGATTAATGAGATGATGGGATGATGAGATGAAGATTTCTTGGGTAGTGGTGAGAACCATTCCGGCATCGGCCTAGACTACAGAGGGAAACCACGAAAAACCCCTGTAAAGATGGGCGGCGGCGGGGATCGAACTAGGTTCGAAAATCTCTCATCGGTCCAAATTTCTTTATCTCTCTCTCTCTCTCTCTCTCTCTCTCTCTCTCTCTTATAGTTTTCTCCAAAGTTGGGGAAATGAATATCATCATTATTCGTTAAAATGTTCTATCAGGATTGTGATGTCTGTTGAATATTTGCTGAGGATTTAGGGACCATCAAGTTATACTCGTAAAGAAAAAGTAGAACATCATAGCTCTCACCAGTTCATAGAAATTAATTACGAAAGGTCCAAAAGTACCTTAGTTAACCCTGTACATTTCGGTCAAAAATTTTTGTCCTCTGAAATTCATTGTTGAATTTCTCAGTTCTGTTGTTATGTATGTGTAGTGTGATCAATTGGAACACAAATCCGGTCTCCGTTCCGAAATCGAGTTTAATTTAGAGATTTTAGAGCGAAAAACAACTTGGTGTACTCACCATGGTAGAGTCCCATATTATAGAATTCTGGAATCCTTCTAATTACTTTTCCATTAGCATTATTAGCAAAATTTCAACGGAATAACTCTTCTGAAATGTCCTCTTGTCTTCCTACAAAATTTTAGCCGAATCAAAAATGATGATTTTTATGACTCTGAAAAGTGGCTGGAAATTGCAGTTTTTGGGAAATTCAGACACCTTTTTCTTGGAAATGGCTGATGCGAGTATAGCCAAATTTGCTGAGGATTTAGGGACCATCAAGTTATACTCTTAAAAAAATACTAGAACATCATAGCTCTCACCAGTTCATAGAAATTAATTACGAAAGGTCCAAAAGTACCTTATGGACCCTGTACATTTTGGCCAAATTTTTTGTCGCTTGAAATTTTTGGTTGAATTTCTCAGTTCTGTTGTTATGTATGTGTAGTGTGATGAAATTGGAACACAAATCCGGTCTCCGTTCCTAAATCGCGTTTAATTTAGAGATTTTAGAGCGAAAAACAACTTAGTGTACTCACCATGGTAGAGTCCCATATTATAGAATTCTGGAATCCTTCTAATTACTTTTCCATTAGCATTATTAGCAAAATTTCAACGGAATAACTCTTCTGAAATGTCCTCTTGTCTTCCTACAAAATTTTAGCCGAATCAAAAATGATGATTTTTTATGACTCTGAAAAGTGGCTGGAAATTGCAGTTTTTGGGAAATTCAGACACCTTTTTCTTGGAAATGGCTGATGCGAGTATAGCCAAATTTGCTGAGGATTTAGGGACCATCAAGTTATACTCTTAAAAAAATACTAGAACATCATAGCTCTCACCAGTTCATAGAAATTAATTGCGAAAGGTCAAAAGTACCTTAGTTAACCCTGTACATTTTGGCCAAATTTTTTTGTCGCTTGAAATTTTTGGTTGAATTTCTCAGTTCTGTTGTTATGTATGTGTAGTGTGATAAAATTGGAACACAAATCCGGTCTCCGTTCCTAAATCGCGTTTAATTTAGAGATTTTAGAGCGAAAAACAACTTAGTGTACTCACCATGGTAGAGTCCCATATTATAGAATTCTGGAATCCTTCTAATTACTTTTCCATTAGCATTATTAGCAAAATTTCAACGGAATAACTCTTCTGAAATGTCCTCTTGTCTTCCTACAAAATTTTAGCCGAATCAAAAATGATGATTTTTTATGACTCTGAAAAGTGGCTGGAAATTGCAGTTTTTGGGAAATTCAGACACCTTTTTCTTGGAAATGGCTGATGCGAGTATAGCCAAATTTGCTGAGGATTTAGGGACCATCAAGTTATACTCTTAAAAAAATACTAGAACATCATAGCTCTCACCAGTTCATAGAAATTAATTGCGAAAGGTCAAAAAGTACCTTAGTTAACCCTGTACATTTTGGCCAAATTTTTTTGTCGCTTGAAATTTTTGGTTGAATTTCTCAGTTCTGTTGTTATGTATGTGTAGTGTGATAAAATTGGAACACAAATCCGGTCTCCGTTCCTAAATCGCGTTAATTTAGAGATTTTAGAGCGAAAAACAACTTAGTGTACTCACCATGGTAGAGTCCCATATTATAGAATTCTGGAATCCTTCTAATTACTTTTCCATTAGCATTATTAGCAAAATTTCAACGGAATAACTCTTCTGAAATGTCCTCTTGTCTTCCTACAAAATTTTAGCCGAATCAAAAATGATGATTTTTTATGACTCTGAAAAGTGGCTGGAAATTGCAGTTTTTGGGAAATTCAGACACCTTTTCTTGGAAATGGCTGATGCGAGTATAGCCAAATTTGCTGAGGATTTAGGGACCATCAAGTTATACTCTTAAAAAAATACTAGAACATCATAGCTCTCACCAGTTCATAGAAATTAATTGCGAAAGGTCCAAAAGTACCTTAGTTAACCCTGTACATTTTGGCCAAATTTTTTTGTCGCTTGAAATTTTTGGTTGAATTTCTCAGTTCTGTTGTTATGTATGTGTAGTGTGATAAATTGGAACACAAATCCGGTCTCCGTTCCTAAATCGCGTTAATTTAGAGATTTTAGAGCGAAAAACAACTTAGTGTACTCACCATGGTAGAGTCCCATATTATAGAATTCTGGAATCCTTCTAATTACTTTTCCATTAGCATTATTAGCAAAATTTCAACGGAATAACTCTTCTGAAATGTCCTCTTGTCTTCCTACAAAATTTTAGCCGAATCAAAAATGATGATTTTTTATGACTCTGAAAAGTGGCTGGAAATTGCAGTTTTTGGGAAATTCAGACACCTTTTTCTTGGAAATGGCTGATGCGAGTATAGCCAAATTTGCTGAGGATTTAGGGACCATCAAGTTATACTCTTAAAAAAATACTAGAACATCATAGCTCTCACCAGTTCATAGAAATTAATTGCGAAAGGTCAAAAAGTACCTTAGTTAACCCTGTACATTTTGGCCAAATTTTTTTGTCGCTTGAAATTTTTGGTTGAATTTCTCAGTTCTGTTGTTATGTATGTGTAGTGTGATAAATTGGAACACAAATCCGGTCTCCGTTCCTGAATCGCGTTTAATTTAGAGATTTTAGAGCGAAAAACAACTTAGTGTACTCACCATGGTAGAGTCCCATATTATAGAATTCTGGAATCCTTCTAATTACTTTTCCATTAGCATTATTAGCAAAATTTCAACGGAATAACTCTTCTGAAATGTCCTCTTGTCTTCCTACAAAATTTTAGCCGAATCAAAAATGATGATTTTTTATGACTCTGAAAAGTGGCTGGAAATTGCAGTTTTTGGGAAATTCAGACACCTTTTTCTTGGAAATGGCTGATGCGAGTATAGCCAAATTTGCTGAGGATTTAGGGACCATCAAGTTATACTCTTAAAAAAATACTAGAACATCATAGCTCTCACCAGTTCATAGAAATTAATTGCGAAAGGTCAAAAAGTACCTTAGTTAACCCTGTACATTTTGGCCAAATTTTTTTGTCGCTTGAAATTTTTGGTTGAATTTCTCAGTTCTGTTGTTATGTATGTGTAGTGTGATGAAATTGGAACACAAATCCGGTCTCCGTTCCTGAATCGCGTTTAATTTAGAGATTTTAGAGCGAAAAACAACTTAGTGTACTCACCATGGTAGAGTCCCATATTATAGAATTCTGGAATCCTTCTAATTACTTTTCCATTAGCATTATTAGCAAAATTTCAACGGAATAACTCTTCTGAAATGTCCTCTTGTCTTCCTACAAAATTTTAGCCGAATCAAAAATGATGATTTTTTATGACTCTGAAAAGTGGCTGGAAATTGCAGTTTTTGGGAAATTCAGACACCTTTTCTTGGAAATGGCTGATGCGAGTATAGCCAAATTTGCTGAGGATTTAGGGACCATCAAGTTATACTCTTAAAAAAATACTAGAACATCATAGCTCTCACCAGTTCATAGAAATTAATTGCGAAAGGTCAAAAAGTACCTTAGTTAACCCTGTACATTTTGGCCAAATTTTTTTGTCGCTTGAAATTTTTGGTTGAATTTCTCAGTTCTGTTGTTATGTATGTGTAGTGTGATAAAATTGGAACACAAATCCGGTCTCCGTTCCTAAATCGCGTTTAATTTAGAGATTTTAGAGCGAAAAACAACTTAGTGTACTCACCATGGTAGAGTCCCATATTATAGAATTCTGGAATCCTTCTAATTACTTTTCCATTAGCATTATTAGCAAAATTTCAACGGAATAACTCTTCTGAAATGTCCTCTTGTCTTCCTACAAAATTTTAGCCGAATCAAAAATGATGATTTTTTATGACTCTGAAAAGTGGCTGGAAATTGCAGTTTTTGGGAAATTCAGACACCTTTTCCTTGGAAATGGCTGATGCGAGTATAGCCAAATTTGCTGAGGATTTAGGGACCATCAAGTTATACTCTTAAAAAAATACTAGAATATCATAGCTCTCACCAGTTCATAGAAATTAATTGCGAAAGGTCAAAAAGTACCTTAGTTAACCCTGTACATTTTGGCCAAATTTTTTTGTCGTTTGAAATTTTTGGTTGAATTTCTCAGTTCTGTTGTTGTGTATGTGTAGTGTGATGAAATTGGAACACAAATCCGGTCTCCGTTCCTGAATCGCGTTTTATTTAGAGATTTTAGAGCGAAAAACAACTTAGTGTACTCACCATGGTAGAGTCCCATATTATAGAATTCTGGAATCCTTCTAATTACTTTTCCATTAGCATTATTAGCAGAATTTCAACGGAATAACTCTTCTGAAATGTCCTCTTGTCTTCCTACAAAATTTTAGCCGAATCAAGAATGATGATTTTTCATGACTCTGAAAAGTGGCTGGACATTGCAGTTTTTGGGAAATTCAGACACCTTTTTCTTGGAAATGGCTGATGCGAGTATAGCCAAATTTGCTGAGGATTTAGGGAACCATCAAGTTATACTCTTAAAAAAATACCTTTTCTTGGAAATGGCTGATGCGAGTATAGCCAAATTTGCTGAGGATTTAGGGACCATCAAGTTATACTCTTAAAAAAATACTAGAACATCATAGCTCTCACCAGTTCATAGAAATTAATTGCGAAAGGTCAAAAAGTACCTTAGTTAACCCTGTACATTTTGGCCAAATTTTTTGTCGCTTGAAATTTTTGGTTGAATTTCTCAGTTCTGTTGTTATGTATGTGTAGTGTGATAATTGGAACACAAATCCGGTCTCCGTTCCTAAATCGCGTTTAATTTAGAGATTTTAGAGCGAAAAACAACTTAGTGTACTCACCATGGTAGAGTCCCATATTATAGAATTCTGGAATCCTTCTAATTACTTTTCCATTAGCATTATTAGCAAAATTTCAACGGAATAACTCTTCTGAAATGTCCTCTTGTCTTCCTACAAAATTTTAGCCGAATCAAAAATGATGATTTTTTATGACTCTGAAAAGTGGCTGGAAATTGCAGTTTTTGGGAAATTCAGACACCTTTTTCTTGGAAATGGCTGATGCGAGTATAGCCAAATTTGCTGAGGATTTAGGGACCATCAAGTTATACTCTTAAAAAAATACTAGAACATCATAGCTCTCACCAGTTCATAGAAATTAATTGCGAAAGGTCAAAAAGTACCTTAGTTAACCCTGTACATTTTGGCCAAATTTTTTTGTCGCTTGAAATTTTTGGTTGAATTTCTCAGTTCTGTTGTTATGTATGTGTAGTGTGATGAAATTGGAACACAAATCCGGTCTCCGTTCCTAAATCGCGTTTAATTTAGAGATTTTAGAGCGAAAAACAACTTAGTGTACTCACCATGGTAGAGTCCCATATTATAGAATTCTGGAATCCTTCTAATTACTTTTCCATTAGCATTATTAGCAAAATTTCAACGGAATAACTCTTCTGAAATGTCCTCTTGTCTTCCTACAAAATTTTAGCCGAATCAAAAATGATGATTTTTTATGACTCTGAAAAGTGGCTGGAAATTGCAGTTTTTGGGAAATTCAGACACCTTTTCTTGGAAATGGCTGATGCGAGTATAGCCAAATTTGCTGAGGATTTAGGGACCATCAAGTTATACTCTTAAAAAAATACTAGAACATCATAGCTCTCACCAGTTCATAGAAATTAATTGCGAAAGGTCCAAAAGTACCTTAGTTAACCCTGTACATTTTGGCCAAATTTTTTGTCGCTTGAAATTTTCGGTTGAATTTCTCAGTTCTGTTGTTATGTATGTGTAGTGTGATGAAATTGGAACACAAATCCGGTCTCCGTTCCTAAATCGCGTTTAATTTAGAGATTTTAGAGCGAAAAACAACTTAGTGTACTCACCATGGTAGAGTCCCATATTATAGAATTCTGGAATCCTTCTAATTACTTTTCCATTAGCATTATTAGCAAAATTTCAACGGAATAACTCTTCTGAAATGTCCTCTTGTCTTCCTACAAAATTTTAGCCGAATCAAAAATGATGATTTTTTATGACTCTGAAAAGTGGCTGGAAATTGCAGTTTTTGGGAAATTCAGACACCTTTTTCTTGGAAATGGCTGATGCGAGTATAGCCAAATTTGCTGAGGATTTAGGGACCATCAAGTTATACTCTTAAAAAAATACTAGAACATCATAGCTCTCACCAGTTCATAGAAATTAATTGCGAAAGGTCAAAAAGTACCTTAGTTAACCCTGTACATTTTGGCCAAATTTTTTGTCGCTTGAAATTTTTGGTTGAATTTCTCAGTTCTGTTGTTATGTATGTGTAGTGTGATAAAATTGGAACACAAATCCGGTCTCCGTTCCTAATCGCGTTTAATTTAGAGATTTTAGAGCGAAAAACAACTTAGTGTACTCACCATGGTAGAGTCCCATATTATAGAATTCTGGAATCCTTCTAATTACTTTTCCATTAGCATTATTAGCAAAATTTCAACGGAATAACTCTTCTGAAATGTCCTCTTGTCTTCCTACAAAATTTTAGCCGAATCAAAAATGATGATTTTTTATGACTCTGAAAAGTGGCTGGAAATTGCAGTTTTTGGGAAATTCAGACACCTTTTTCTTGGAAATGGCTGATGCGAGTATAGCCAAATTTGCTGAGGATTTAGGGACCATCAAGTTATACTCTTAAAAAAATACTAGAACATCATAGCTCTCACCAGTTCATAGAAATTAATTGCGAAAGGTCAAAAGTACCTTAGTTAACCCTGTACATTTTGGCCAAATTTTTTGTCGCTTGAAATTTTTGGTTGAATTTCTCAGTTCTGTTGTTATGTATGTGTAGTGTGATGAAATTGGAACACAAATCCGGTCTCCGTTCCTAATCGCGTTTAATTTAGAGATTTTAGAGCGAAAAACAACTTAGTGTACTCACCATGGTAGAGTCCCATATTATAGAATTCTGGAATCCTTCTAATTACTTTTCCATTAGCATTATTAGCAAAATTTCAACGGAATAACTCTTCTGAAATGTCCTCTTGTCTTCCTACAAAATTTTAGCCGAATCAAAAATGATGATTTTTTATGACTCTGAAAAGTGGCTGGAAATTGCAGTTTTTGGGAAATTCAGACACCTTTTTCTTGGAAATGGCTGATGCGAGTATAGCCAAATTTGCTGAGGATTTAGGGACCATCAAGTTATACTCTTAAAAAAATACTAGAACATCATAGCTCTCACCAGTTCATAGAAATTAATTGCGAAAGGTCAAAAAGTACCTTAGTTAACCCTGTACATTTTGGCCAAATTTTTTTGTCGCTTGAAATTTTTGGTTGAATTTCTCAGTTCTGTTGTTATGTATGTGTAGTGTGATGAAATTGGAACACAAATCCGGTCTCCGTTCCTGAATCGCGTTTAATTTAGAGATTTTAGAGCGAAAAACAACTTAGTGTACTCACCATGGTAGAGTCCCATATTATAGAATTCTGGAATCCTTCTAATTACTTTTCCATTAGCATTATTAGCAAAATTTCAACGGAATAACTCTTCTGAAATGTCCTCTTGTCTTCCTACAAAATTTTAGCCGAATCAAAAATGATGATTTTTTATGACTCTGAAAAGTGGCTGGAAATTGCAGTTTTTGGGAAATTCAGACACCTTTTTCTTGGAAATGGCTGATGCGAGTATAGCCAAATTTGCTGAGGATTTAGGGACCATCAAGTTATACTCTTAAAAAAATACTAGAACATCATAGCTCTCACCAGTTCATAGAAATTAATTGCGAAAGGTCAAAAGTACCTTAGTTAACCCTGTACATTTTGGCCAAATTTTTTTGTCGCTTGAAATTTTTGGTTGAATTTCTCAGTTCTGTTGTTATGTATGTGTAGTGTGATGAAATTGGAACACAAATCCGGTCTCCGTTCCTAATCGCGTTTAATTTAGAGATTTTAGAGCGAAAAACAACTTAGTGTACTCACCATGGTAGAGTCCCATATTATAGAATTCTGGAATCCTTCTAATTACTTTTCCATTAGCATTATTAGCAAAATTTCAACGGAATAACTCTTCTGAAATGTCCTCTTGTCTTCCTACAAAATTTTAGCCGAATCAAAAATGATGATTTTTTATGACTCTGAAAAGTGGCTGGAAATTGCAGTTTTGGGAAATTCAGACACCTTTTTCTTGGAAATGGCTGATGCGAGTATAGCCAAATTTGCTGAGGATTTAGGGACCATCAAGTTATACTCTTAAAAAAATACTAGAACATCATAGCTCTCACCAGTTCATAGAAATTAATTGCGAAAGGTCAAAAAGTACCTTAGTTAACCCTGTACATTTTGGCCAAATTTTTTTGTCGCTTGAAATTTTTGGTTGAATTTCTCAGTTCTGTTGTTATGTATGTGTAGTGTGATAAAATTGGAACACAAATCCGGTCTCCGTTCCTAAATCGCGTTTAATTTAGAGATTTTAGAGCGAAAAACAACTTAGTGTACTCACCATGGTAGAGTCCCATATTATAGAATTCTGGAATCCTTCTAATTACTTTTCCATTAGCATTATTAGCAAAATTTCAACGGAATAACTCTTCTGAAATGTCCTCTTGTCTTCCTACAAAATTTTAGCCGAATCAAAAATGATGATTTTTTATGACTCTGAAAAGTGGCTGGAAATTGCAGTTTTTGGGAAATTCAGACACCTTTTTCTTGGAAATGGCTGATGCGAGTATAGCCAAATTTGCTGAGGATTTAGGGACCATCAAGTTATACTCTTAAAAAATACTAGAACATCATAGCTCTCACCAGTTCATAGAAATTAATTGCGAAAGGTCAAAAAGTACCTTAGTTAACCCTGTACATTTTGGCCAAATTTTTTTGTCGCTTGAAATTTTTGGTTGAATTTCTCAGTTCTGTTGTTATGTATGTGTAGTGTGATAAAATTGGAACACAAATCCGGTCTCCGTTCCTAAATCGCGTTTAATTTAGAGATTTTAGAGCGAAAAACAACTTAGTGTACTCACCATGGTAGAGTCCCATATTATAGAATTCTGGAATCCTTCTAATTACTTTTCCATTAGCATTATTAGCAAAATTTCAACGGAATAACTCTTCTGAAATGTCCTCTTGTCTTCCTACAAAATTTTAGCCGAATCAAAAATGATGATTTTTTATGACTCTGAAAAGTGGCTGGAAATTGCAGTTTTTGGGAAATTCAGACACCTTTTTCTTGGAAATGGCTGATGCGAGTATAGCCAAATTTGCTGAGGATTTAGGGACCATCAAGTTATACTCTTAAAAAAATACTAGAACATCATAGCTCTCACCAGTTCATAGAAATTAATTGCGAAAGGTCCAAAAGTACCTTAGTTAACCCTGTACATTTTGGCCAAATTTTTTGTCGCTTGAAATTTTTGGTTGAATTTCTCAGTTCTGTTGTTATGTATGTGTAGTGTGATAAAATTGGAACACAAATCCGGTCTCCGTTCCTAAATCGCGTTTAATTTAGAGATTTTAGAGCGAAAAACAACTTAGTGTACTCACCATGGTAGAGTCCCATATTATAGAATTCTGGAATCCTTCTAATTACTTTTCCATTAGCATTATTAGCAAAATTTCAACGGAATAACTCTTCTGAAATGTCCTCTTGTCTTCCTACAAAATTTTAGCCGAATCAAAAATGATGATTTTTATGACTCTGAAAAGTGGCTGGAAATTGCAGTTTTTGGGAAATTCAGACACCTTTTTCTTGGAAATGGCTGATGCGAGTATAGCCAAATTTGCTGAGGATTTAGGGACCATCAAGTTATACTCTTAAAAAAATACTAGAACATCATAGCTCTCACCAGTTCATAGAAATTAATTGCGAAAGGTCAAAAAGTACCTTAGTTAACCCTGTACATTTTGGCCAAATTTTTTTGTCGCTTGAAATTTTTGGTTGAATTTCTCAGTTCTGTTGTTATGTATGTGTAGTGTGATGAAATTGGAACACAAATCCGGTCTCCGTTCCTGAATCGCGTTTAATTTAGAGATTTTAGAGCGAAAAACAACTTAGTGTACTCACCATGGTAGAGTCCCATATTATAGAATTCTGGAATCCTTCTAATTACTTTTCCATTAGCATTATTAGCAAAATTTCAACGGAATAACTCTTCCGAAATGTCCTCTTGTCTTCCTACAAAATTTTAGCCGAATCAAAAATGATGATTTTTTATGACTCTGAAAAGTGGCTGGAAATTGCAGTTTTTGGGAAATTCAGACACCTTTTTCTTGGAAATGGCTGATGCGAGTATAGCCAAATTTGCTGAGGATTTAGGGACCATCAAGTTATACTCTTAAAAAAATACTAGAACATCATAGCTCTCACCAGTTCATAGAAATTAATTGCGAAAGGTCAAAAAGTACCTTAGTTAACCCTGTACATTTTGGCCAAATTTTTTTGTCGCTTGAAATTTTTGGTTGAATTTCTCAGTTCTGTTGTTATGTATGTGTAGTGTGATGAAATTGGAACACAAATCCGGTCTCCGTTCCTGAATCGCGTTTAATTTAGAGATTTTAGAGCGAAAAACAACTTAGTGTACTCACCATGGTAGAGTCCCATATTATAGAATTCTGGAATCCTTCTAATTACTTTTCCATTAGCATTATTAGCAAAATTTCAACGGAATAACTCTTCTGAAATGTCCTCTTGTCTTCCTACAAAATTTTAGCGAATCAAAAATGATGATTTTTTATGACTCTGAAAAGTGGCTGGAAATTGCAGTTTTTGGGAAATTCAGACACCTTTTTCTTGGAAATGGCTGATGCGAGTATAGCCAAATTTGCTGAGGATTTAGGGACCATCAAGTTATACTCTTAAAAAAATACTAGAACATCATAGCTCTCACCAGTTCATAGAAATTAATTGCGAAAGGTCAAAAAGTACCTTAGTTAACCCTGTACATTTTGGCCAAATTTTTTGTCGCTTGAAATTTTTGGTTGAATTTCTCAGTTCTGTTGTTATGTATGTGTAGTGTGATGAAATTGGAACACAAATCCGGTCTCCGTTCCTAAATCGCGTTTAATTTAGAGATTTTAGAGCGAAAAACAACTTAGTGTACTCACCATGGTAGAGTCCCATATTATAGAATTCTGGAATCCTTCTAATTACTTTTCCATTAGCATTATTAGCAAAATTTCAACGGAATAACTCTTCTGAAATGTCCTCTTGTCTTCCTACAAAATTTTAGCCGAATCAAAAATGATGATTTTTTATGACTCTGAAAAGTGGCTGGAAATTGCAGTTTTTGGGAAATTCAGACACCTTTTTCTTGGAAATGGCTGATGCGAGTATAGCCAAATTTGCTGAGGATTTAGGGACCATCAAGTTATACTCTTAAAAAAATACTAGAACATCATAGCTCTCACCAGTTCATAGAAATTAATTGCGAAAGGTCAAAAAGTACCTTAGTTAACCCTGTACATTTTGGCCAAATTTTTTGTCGCTTGAAATTTTTGGTTGAATTTCTCAGTTCTGTTGTTATGTATGTGTAGTGTGATAAATTGGAACACAAATCCGGTCTCCGTTCCTAAATCGCGTTTAATTTAGAGATTTTAGAGCGAAAAACAACTTAGTGTACTCACCATGGTAGAGTCCCATATTATAGAATTCTGGAATCCTTCTAATTACTTTTCCATTAGCATTATTAGCAAAATTTCAACGGAATAACTCTTCTGAAATGTCCTCTTGTCTTCCTACAAAATTTTAGCCGAATCAAAAATGATGATTTTTTATGACTCTGAAAGTGGCTGGAAATTGCAGTTTTTGGGAAATTCAGACACCTTTTTCTTGGAAATGGCTGATGCGAGTATAGCCAAATTTGCTGAGGATTTAGGGACCATCAAGTTATACTCTTAAAAAATACTAGAACATCATAGCTCTCACCAGTTCATAGAAATTAATTGCGAAAGGTCAAAAAGTACCTTAGTTAACCCTGTACATTTTGGCCAAATTTTTTTGTCGCTTGAAATTTTTGGTTGAATTTCTCAGTTCTGTTGTTATGTATGTGTAGTGTGATGAAATTGGAACACAAATCCGGTCTCCGTTCCTAAATCGCGTTTAATTTAGAGATTTTAGAGCGAAAAACAACTTAGTGTACTCACCATGGTAGAGTCCCATATTATAGAATTCTGGAATCCTTCTAATTACTTTTCCATTAGCATTATTAGCAAAATTTCAACGGAATAACTCTTCTGAAATGTCCTCTTGTCTTCCTACAAAATTTTAGCCGAATCAAAAATGATGATTTTTTATGACTCTGAAAAGTGGCTGGAAATTGCAGTTTTTGGGAAATTCAGACACCTTTTTCTTGGAAATGGCTGATGCGAGTATAGCCAAATTTGCTGAGGATTTAGGGACCATCAAGTTATACTCTTAAAAAAATACTAGAACATCATAGCTCTCACCAGTTCATAGAAATTAATTGCGAAAGGTCAAAAAGTACCTTAGTTAACCCTGTACATTTTGGCCAAATTTTTTGTCGCTTGAAATTTTTGGTTGAATTTCTCAGTTCTGTTGTTATGTATGTGTAGTGTGATGAAATTGGAACACAAATCCGGTCTCCGTTCCTGAATCGCGTTTAATTTAGAGATTTTAGAGCGAAAAACAACTTAGTGTACTCACCATGGTAGAGTCCCATATTATAGAATTCTGGAATCCTTCTAATTACTTTTCCATTAGCATTATTAGCAAAATTTCAACGGAATAACTCTTCTGAAATGTCCTCTTGTCTTCCTACAAAATTTTAGCCGAATCAAAAATGATGATTTTTTATGACTCTGAAAAGTGGCTGGAAATTGCAGTTTTTGGGAAATTCAGACACCTTTTTCTTGGAAATGGCTGATGCGAGTATAGCCAAATTTGCTGAGGATTTAGGGACCATCAAGTTATACTCTTAAAAAAATACTAGAACATCATAGCTCTCACCAGTTCATAGAAATTAATTGCGAAAGGTCAAAAGTACCTTAGTTAACCCTGTACATTTTGGCCAAATTTTTTTGTCGCTTGAAATTTTTGGTTGAATTTCTCAGTTCTGTTGTTATGTATGTGTAGTGTGATGAAATTGGAACACAAATCCGGTCTCCGTTCCTAAATCGCGTTTAATTTAGAGATTTTAGAGCGAAAAACAACTTAGTGTACTCACCATGGTAGAGTCCCATATTATAGAATTCTGGAATCCTTCTAATTACTTTTCCATTAGCATTATTAGCAAAATTTCAACGGAATAACTCTTCTGAAATGTCCTCTTGTCTTCCTACAAAATTTTAGCCGAATCAAAAATGATGATTTTTTATGACTCTGAAAAGTGGCTGGAAATTGCAGTTTTTGGGAAATTCAGACACCTTTATCTTGGAAATGGCTGATGCGAGTATAGCCAAATTTGCTGAGGATTTAGGGACCATCAAGTTATACTCTTAAAAAAATACTAGAACATCATAGCTCTCACCAGTTCATAGAAATTAATTGCGAAAGGTCAAAAAGTACCTTAGTTAACCCTGTACATTTTGGCCAAATTTTTTTGTCGCTTGAAATTTTTGGTTGAATTTCTCAGTTCTGTTGTTATGTATGTGTAGTGTGATGAAATTGGAACACAAATCCGGTCTCCGTTCCTAAATCGCGTTTAATTTAGAGATTTTAGAGCGAAAAACAACTTAGTGTACTCACCATGGTAGAGTCCCATATTATAGAATTCTGGAATCCTTCTAATTACTTTTCCATTAGCATTATTAGCAAAATTTCAACGGAATAACTCTTCTGAAATGTCCTCTTGTCTTCCTACAAAATTTTAGCCGAATCAAAAATGATGATTTTTTATGACTCTGAAAAGTGGCTGGAAATTGCAGTTTTTGGGAAATTCAGACACCTTTTCTTGGAAATGGCTGATGCGAGTATAGCCAAATTTGCTGAGGATTTAGGGACCATCAAGTTATACTCTTAAAAAAATACTAGAACATCATAGCTCTCACCAGTTCATAGAAATTAATTGCGAAAGGTCAAAAAGTACCTTAGTTAACCCTGTACATTTTGGCCAAATTTTTTGTCGCTTGAAATTTTTGGTTGAATTTCTCAGTTCTGTTGTTATGTATGTGTAGTGTGATGAAATTGGAACACAAATCCGGTCTCCGTTCCTAAATCGCGTTTAATTTAGAGATTTTAGAGCGAAAAACAACTTAGTGTACTCACCATGGTAGAGTCCCATATTATAGAATTCTGGAATCCTTCTAATTACTTTTCCATTAGCATTATTAGCAAAATTTCAACGGAATAACTCTTCTGAAATGTCCTCTTGTCTTCCTACAAAATTTTAGCCGAATCAAAAATGATGATTTTTTATGACTCTGAAAAGTGGCTGGAAATTGCAGTTTTTGGGAAATTCAGACACCTTTTTCTTGGAAATGGCTGATGCGAGTATAGCCAAATTTGCTGAGGATTTAGGGACCATCAAGTTATACTCTTAAAAAAATACTAGAATATCATAGCTCTCACCAGTTCATAGAAATTAATTGCGAAAGGTCAAAAAGTACCTTAGTTAACCCTGTACATTTTGGCCAAATTTTTTTGTCGCTTGAAATTTTTGGTTGAATTTCTCAGTTCTGTTGTTATGTATGTGTAGTGTGATGAAATTGGAACACAAATCCGGTCTCCGTTCCTGAATCGCGTTTAATTTAGAGATTTTAGAGCGAAAAACAACTTAGTGTACTCACCATGGTAGAGTCCCATATTATAGAATTCTGGAATCCTTCTAATTACTTTTCCATTAGCATTATTAGCAAAATTTCAACGGAATAACTCTTCTGAAATGTCCTCTTGTCTTCCTACAAATTTTAGCCGAATCAAAAATGATGATTTTTTATGACTCTGAAAAGTGGCTGGAAATTGCAGTTTTTGGGAAATTCAGACACCTTTATCTTGGAAATGGCTGATGCGAGTATAGCCAAATTTGCTGAGGATTTAGGGACCATCAAGTTATACTCTTAACGAAATACTAGAACATCATAGCTCTCACCAGTTCATAGAAATCGATTGCGAAAGGTCAAAAAGTACCTTAGTTAACCCTGTACATTTTGGCCAAATTTTTTTTGTCGCTTGAAATTATTGGTTGTATTTCTCAGTTCTTTTGTTATGTATGTGTAGTGTGATAAATTGGAACACAAATCCGGTCTCCGTTCCTAAATCGCGTTTAATTTAAGATTTTAGAGCGAAAAACAACTTAGTGTACTCACCATGGTAGGGTCCTATATAGAATTCTGGAATCCTTCTAATTACTTTTCCATTAGCATCATCAGCAAAATTTCAACGGAATAACTCTTCTGAAATGTTTTCTCGTCTACCTACAAAATTTTAAATATATAATATATAAAAAATAAATACACACTGTAGACCTTCTGATGATCCATGTGTCCATATATTGGGTCCATTACATTCTATCAGGTCGTCTATTCGGTGTCTATAGTCGTCTTATTGGAGAGTCTGTGGACTTAATTGGCGAACTATTGGCGGCGGTAAATGATGAGTGAGATATGTCATTTTATTTGCTTTCTTCGATAGTAGTAAGGGAACTATTGCGGCCTGTTAAAGAACCATCCCAGTAATCGTGTGAATGACAGATTGAAACCCTAAAAAACGTCTGTCCTCGAAATCTTCGCCAGGTAACAGACAAACAGAAAACGGTATGAACAGAAAAAATAAATACCCGGGTAAGAATTACTAGTTCGGGCACAGATAAGCTCTATGGTTAGGGTTAAGTGGGTTGGGTTTGTGTCCTCTCCAATGTTTCATTTGTGTATTTTGCTTGGGTTCAGTTGAAAAAGGTTCAAACTGCATCCTCTCCAAAGAAGAAGTCATATTCTATACTGTTTGTTCAGCAATAATTGCAATGAATGCAGCCCTTGCGATGGGGCCTAGACGGGATTGTTAAGTCGCGCCCCGGGGCCCTGAGAGTGACCTCTCTAAGCGACCTGTCTAAGTGACCTGTCTAAGTGACCTGTATTGTTCCAGACGGCGATCAGCTACATAGCGTCGCACGGGTCGCTGCCGATGCTGGAGGTGATCCTCCAAGTGCCGGGGGTCGACGTCAACAAACCCGACAACGAGGGGAACACTCCGCTGCACTTCGCTGCACAAGCTGGTGAGACTTAGAACTAGTGCTAGAAGCTAGGGCTAGAAGCTAGGGCTAGAAGATAGGGTCAGAAGCTGAGGCTAGAAGTTAGGGCTAGAATCTAGGGTCAGAAGCTAGGGCTAGAATCTAGAGCTAAATGCTAGGGCTAGAAGCTAGAACTAGAAGCTAGGGCTAAAAGCTAGGGCTAGAAAGTAGAGCTAGATGCAAGGACATAAATATGGCCAGAAGCTTGTTTTTGGAGCACTCAGAGGAGTGAAATCATGGAAAATAAGTTTAAATATCACTGAGGTTTATAATTAAGTTTATGTATTTGTAAAAAAAAAATGTAAAAATTGTAATATTAATATATTTGTAAAATAAGTGTTATCACTAAGTGTCGTGTTTAATTTCATCTTACTTTCATCGACGAAGCAAGAAGTTTGTCTACCAAAATAACCAACACAAATATCACCGTGGTTTTTGTATAGCTGGTATTTCTGGTATTTGTTCATATTTCTATGACCAAGTCAAGAAACACAACTACGTCTTACAAAGGCATTGAACATACATACATACAACATAAACACAGAACTTGAAGCGTGCAAGATGAAAAAATAACAAACAAAACATCTAAAGAGGACAATATTTGTCAAACATGCTAATAAGTCAACTTTTATAATAGCATAGGTGGTACGATCACTTGCATGTAACAGTAACACTCGATATTTACCTCACAGCATTCCGTTACATACAAATCACACGTAACATATTGCGACTGTTTATAAAAAATACTTCTCTGCACGGTGTGAAGCAGTTTCACAACAATAAGTTCATCCGGAAAGTCACTGCAATCGTTTGTATGTTATATTGACACTGAATATCTTACACTGTGGGTGGCTTTCCCTACACAACCAGAACGAAATATATTTTATTACGTTAAACTACATTATATTCCCTTCAAATGACATGTTGATAGACTATAAAATGCATAATGATAATTACGTCTAATGATAATTTCGTCGAGTAGACACGTTACACGTTTCGAACGAACGTGTGCGTGTCGAGAGAACGTTCACGTCTCATTTATTAATGGCCTAATTATGTGGGAGGCTGTAAATCTCCGAAAGATCGTCTTCACGAAACCAGCTCACGAGCCAAATGTGGTTCATGATGACACTAGAGACTGAAACATAGAATGTACTCGAGATGTAAACACGAAAAAGGTTACGAGCGGTCGTCTCCCCATACCCACAGCACTAGCGCGCGGGTGTTTACCGCCTTTTCTTTCGCAGATACTACTAGATTACACATAATCAATTTCAAACTAAATGTACCGTTTATGCTAGTCAGTTTGGAACCGTGTTTTCGCAACCTTGTGTTGGCAAAGTACACTACAGGAAATTGTAACAATTTGTGGTAACAATTTGTGAAGGGGAGGAGCCATAACCCTCAACTTTACTTCTTTAACTTTACAGATTGTTGAAGAAATATAAATTATGGTCATTTGGTTTTTAGTACAGTTCGTGTAGCATACAGGCCAGTTGGTACTTAGTCGAGTCGAATTTTAGTACAGTTCTTCAATGTGGATCACAGTTTGTGGGATGTTGTACAGTTCATAAATATTCATGATCGATATATCATCAGACTTTTATCTGAGGTGGAAGTATGGTCACAGACAGCGCAGTCCTGGTATCAAAATTATAATTATATAATTATATATTTATAGATTATAGATAATAATAATAAAAGATAATGATAATTATAATTATAGATAATTCCTTTCTTCCCTGGATAAATTATTACCCTGTAATAACTCTCATTACTGAATTAGTCTAATTAAATCTTGAGTGAAATATGACAAAAAAGAAGCTCTGTATGGGTTTCGATAGCGGGCCTCTCCGGACCACTATCCGAAATCGTCTACGCTAGCCACTCGGCTACCTGGACAAATGAATTTTCCAAAGTTGTCGAGATACTTGAAGAAGAAATTATGAATAAAACTCGACCTGTCGATTGCTCTGCTACCCTGGTAGGAATACTGGACTGTTGACCAATTTGCTCGAAAACTTTTGTTCGTGGAAAATTGACTCAAGTACCAGGGAAACAGAATACCTCAACAGGTATTCGACCTGACACAAATGAATTCAAATAATCTTTCAAACCTCAGCTCTCCTACCAGAGGAGCAGAATATACCAGCAGGTTAGGTAATAATTCAAATATCTTTTCAAGTATCTCAATAACTTTGCAAATGTTCCATGTCTAGGTAGCTTAGTTGCTAGCGTTGGTGGATTTGGATCACGATGCGAAAAGTCCTGGTATCGAATACCATTGAGGACTGCTTTTTTTCTGTCGTATTTTGTTTAATATACCCATATGCAATTGTACAAATCCTCAATGGACATTAGCTCAGAGATAATTCCTCTCTTCACTGGATGAATTAATCACACTGTAATAACTCTCATTACTGAATTAATCTAAGTAATATTTGAGTGAAATATGACAAAAAAGCAGCTCTGTATGGGTTTCGATAGCGAGCCTCTCCGGACCACTATCCGAAATCGTCTGCGCTAGCCACTCGGCTACCTGGACATATGAATATTGCAAAGTTGTCGAGATACTTGAAGAAGATATTATAAATAAAACTCGACCTGTCGATTGCTCTGCTACCCTGGTAGGAATACTGGACTGTGACCAATTTGCTCGAACACTTTTGTTCGTGGAAAATTGACTCAAGTACCAGGGAAGCAGAATACCCCAACAGGTATTCCACCTGACACAAGTGAATTTTGAAATATCTCGATAACTTTCCAAGTGTGTAATGTCCAGGTAGCTGAGTTGCTAGCGTTGACAGTCTCCGGAAATTGATGTTGAAGGGCTTGATATCGAATACCATGAAGTTTGTTTTTTGTCATATTTTGTTTAACTAGATGCAGTTGTGCTAATCTGTAATGGATATAAGCTTGAGAGAAAAAGCCTTTTTGTCCTAGATAAATTACTCACATTTCAATAATTTACATTACTGAATCAAACCAGGCTACTGAATTAGATTACATTTAATACCCTGATTTCTGGTGACTTATAACATATTTCACACTGAATGATGTATTATTAGGATACAACCTACAGATATGGAGAACAACACAATAAGTACATAGTCATTACAAGATTGATTGATTTAATGAATTTATGGACAGGAACAACAATACATATTGACAGTACAATTCCAGTTGTATTCACAATGATAATCAAACTCTGTAAAATTGATAACTGGTAAACAGTAAAAATGCATCTATAAGAAGTAAATGGAATCTTTATCAGTTCAAGAAGACTTTCATAATAACAAAGACATCATTGTGGACTTTTTGAAAATTGATTCTGCTACTCCTTCCCCAAGCCCCGCAGGGATTTTCTTGATATATGGTTATTTTCTAAGTAATTGTTGCGATCTACATACAGTTCTGAAGTCCAATAATTGAACCTTCATGGATATTCTCGAAGTTAATTTTACGATCTCTACCAGCAAAGCCCTGCAGGGAATTTTTTTAAGTATGGTCATTTTTTAAAGTGATTTTTGCAATTTACAAGCAGTTTAGGAGTCCTAGATTGGACCATTATGGACATTTCCAACGTATTTCAATATTTCAATCATGGACATTTTCGAAGTTATTTTCGCGATTTCTAAATAAATAAATTTTTGGTGGGGTGCAAATATCGATTGGTGGGGCACGCGTCCCACCTTGGCCCCTTTTAAGTTTTAACGACGTCCCTGCTTAAGTATTCTAGAAGTTGTCGAAGCAGATAATATTTTAGGATCTTGAAATATATGTAAAAAATGACAACAAATAAGTTGGTAATATTATTGCCATACTATTGAGTTGGGCTTGTATCTAGTTATAATAAAAACTTATATCATGAAGCTGGACTCATGAGATCACTAGCTATTTAGTAAACAGCAAACATGATGCGTGACAGAATAGGTCTATATCACAAGCTTGTTTGTGACAGCTTTAACAGAATACATCTCACGTCTTACTGTGTGACCATTAGCGTCTATATGACATGAATGAATTCTACTTTTGATTTATTGTTTCAAAATAATGTATTAGTACATGACGTGATGTCAATTAACTGTAAACTTCAAGTTTATATTACATCACTTCAGCTACACATATTTGTATAGCCATTGACGCCATCTTTTATACTTGTTTTATATTTTTACCAGACCATGTGATGATGCAAGTAGTAATGTGTGGTATATGCAACAGAATGAATGATTGTTCATGTGAATTTGAATGATTGTGTACACTGTAATTTTTTTGAATTATTTGATTGTATTCAAATTGAAGATTGACTCTGTCCATACATGTTCTCATTATAAATCATTCAAATTCATATGTCCTTTGGGGAATAATAATAACAATAATGATAATGAATCCCGCCCCCGTGGTTCAGCCAACTATCGCTTACTGCGGTAGCAACTGAAGTCAGGCCAGGATGAGGTATGGGTTTTTGTAAACGTCCTTTCAGTTATCATCACTTCATCGTTTCATTATCACCCGCTCATTCGTACCCCCGTATAACCTAGCTGTTGGTGGGGTCCTTAAGCAACATTAGAAAAAAAAGCAAGGTATACTAGGCAGTACTTCTTCCCAAACTCAGAATTGTATGATGTTTGTAACAATCGGTGAGGTGAATGTTGAGAACATCCTGCTTGTGTTTCCAGGACACGCCGACGTGGTTAACTTCATCCTGAGCCACTGTTCGGGCGTGAAGGTCGACGCCAGGAACGAGTTAGGCTTCACGCCGCTCATGAAGGCGGCTCTACAGGGACGCACCAGATGCGCTAAACTGCTCATCTTCGCCGGTAAACATTCGGACAAGAGAGTCGTCTACAACATAGCGTTAATGAGGATATTTATTCCTCTGATTTTATAGAAAACTAGAAATCATCATTCTATTTTCAGAAAATATCGTAATGTTTTGTCCTCCAGGACCCAACTCTTTTCCTGAGTCGTAACGTAGACATTACTCGATTCTGTTCATGTTTCTATACAGAATCGGTAATGCCTCGTCATGACTCTGGTCTCTGAGAGACAAAAATAAATTATAATTTTTGAAATTGGTTTGATGATTTCTAGTTTTATTAGAAATTTGGGAAATTAATATCTCCATAATCCATTAAAATCAAGCTTCAGGGTTGTGATATCATTTAAAAATTCCAATACTATACGATATTTCCACATTCGATACGATTATCGACCGAGAGAACAAAATACGATATATTGCAATTAATGATCAATGTGATATAATAAACGATAATCGATATCAGTTTTTACATCGTGGAACAACCATGAACAAAAAATACAAAACAGAATGAAAAGCTGGAAAAAAGTGAGCTTGGTCAGTCATCATTGATCTGAATAATTACCGTTATTGTCTACGTCATCATACATTACCATAATCAGCCAGTAGACCATTCCACAGACCTTGTCTTAATTCGTCTTGTTAACCTTTCGAGTGCAATCCCAGTGCATTCACAGCCTGTCCTCTCATTGGCTAACAGCTGGTAACCACGGTCCCGTTGTGTCTTAATCATTCTTAGTATCATTCTTAGTATACATTACAATTTACATTAGAATTCAACCATTAGAATAATTTGCTGGATTAAAAAGAGAGCTCGTGACATATGTCAAATTGAAATGTACTAAAATCTTGGAACGATACTCATCAATAAATAAGAGTGGTCGAGTGGCTAGCACACTGAACCGTCATTCAGGAGACCGGAGTTCGATTCTCGCCATGGTCGACCATCCTGACAGGGGTTTTTCGTGGTTATGTTCTGTCTTTCAGAATATGGATATATATATATATATATATATATATATATATATATATATATATATATATATATATATTCGCCTTGTTTACCGCTTGTTATCTTGTTTCGCAGGAGCTTCCCCGGTCCTGAAGGACACGGGCAAAGGACTCCGCGCCGAGGAGTGGGCTCGTTACTGCGGCCGATACGTCTGCGCCGAAATGATCCTGAAAATCTGTCGCCACCGCCTCCTGGATCGCACCTCGACTTACGGTCGCTGGGGCAGCGAGCCCGAACTAGGCCTGGACACCACCAAAATCCCATCGACCACACAAACACAGTCGCACGGCTTCAAAACCAAACTGAAACAAGCTTTCAGAACTAAGAGTAACTCAAGTCTGACGCCAGATAAGTCGAGGTACTCGTCGCTGGTGACGCAGTTGACTTCTGCGGCGCTGTGCGCTAGTAGTCCTGTGTTGCCGTCGAGGGGGACATGTGGTCCCGGGGTCAAGTCCCTGATAAGACCGCTCGCAGTGCCTAAGCTACATGTGACGCTTGTGGGTTCGAGCTCCGGCGAGAGCACGGGCACGATACCTGTGGAAAGACAAGCTACACCGAGGGCGACGGGTACTTCGGGCTCCAGACAGATTAATTTGAAAAAGAAGAAATAACAGTTACTGAAAATACCGAGGGTTTATACTCAAAGTAGTCGCCAGAGAAATAGTGGTATTGTGGAGATTACGGAACGTTTGAAGAATTTAAGAGTATTTATGAAATAATTGAATGTATTTTGTATTTGTTGAAGGATATCGTAAACCTGAAACTAGATTTTAATGAATAATTGAGATTTTTCATTCATTTTTAAAGAGAACTAAAAATTATCATCTCAATTTCAGAAATCATAATTCATTTTTTTCTCTCCAGGAACCAAAGTCATGATATAGGCCTAAGCATTACCGGTTCTGTATAGAAACATGAACAGAATCGAGTGATGTCTACGTCACGACTCAGAAAAAGGGCGAAGTCCTGGGGGCGCATTCTTGTACGTTTTAATCCGATTTTAATGAAGATAATACCAAAAAACAAAAGAAAATCGGTATTATCCTATGTCAACAGCCCATACACTGCAGTCATCTTGAACTCTGGGTTTAAGTTGGATCAATAATATGTTCTGAAATCATGATTTCTATTTTTCTCTAAGATTGTAGAAATAAATATCGTCATTTTTCGTTGAAATTTAGTTTCAGGGTTTTGAAGTCCTTTAAATGACGCGTAATCAAAAAGCGTTGATATACTTGAAAGAAGAAAGTCGTCTACAATATCACTACTTCCGTTGAGAAGCTCTTGTATTTTGAGGGTTTTGTATTCTTTCATTGCGGGGCTCAGAATAAAAAGTGCAACTAAACATCTTTCAAATAATCACTCGGAACCTCTGACCGCGATATTTTATGGAATTACCAAATGTTCACATTTTCATTTGTGGACGACTTTTTCCTTTCGTGGATACATAAAGTATACTTATTTGTCATTGATTCAATTTGCTACATTATGCAGAGAATCGTCGACAAGAAATTAACGTTAGTTTTTATATGTCAAATTATCATATCTAAATAGAATAAATCTTAGTGAATAATACATATTTTACTGGAGTTCCAACTTTTAATGTAACTTGGACTTACAAAAGAAAATGTATTAATTGTTATCATTACTTTGTGCTTCAATATTTAGATAAAAATAGAACACAGTTTAGACGCTTTGATTGAACAATAAATTGAACAAAAAGAAATGAAAAGTAAACTTCCTTCAATTTTTAAATTGGTTATAATATCGAAATAAATGAACATTCTTTATTTTTCAATTTTTTTAAAAAATCAACAGATTTAAGAAAATTTGGATCTGACTCACATTTGATGAGTCATTTGATGGAGGGGGGGGGAATTATTAATGTTCTGTTTTCCTAAACTTGACATTATAAAACAAATATGAGCTTCTAAGTGGTCTTAACAAATTTTTTACTTCAAAAGAAATCAAAAAATGTACATATCTGAAAGACGTGAATAGCGTTTTCCTAACACACCAATTGTTGCAATTATTACTCACTTTCAAGTCTCATCTCACATCTGATTGTTCTCCAGTACAAAATAGACAACATTTATCAATCAATAATCTCTTTTTTTCTATTACAGAAGAACTAATTGGTATAATAACTTATTATTATTTCAAGTAGGTTCCCGGATCATAATTATCATTTTGCAATTCAATAATATAAATCCGCCTTTCAATTTTTAAATAATGTTCACCATTAGGGCCGACGGTAGGTAGAACTGCTTTACCGACTCTGCGTTTCACCCAATTGCACTGTTTTCAATTAAATGTTTTAAAATCAACAAATAATTATTTATCATTGATGTCATGGTAATTTGATTTGAGAAGAGATGAAGGCATAAGCCACTATTTATAATATTAAAAAGTTATTTTGATTTCATAAGTAAGTTATAATAATTGAGATATATTGATTTTCTTAAAATATAACATACCTATAGTTTTTGTTCTACTTTGCTTTCCTGACTCAATATCTGTGGCCAATGCGCTAATGTGTTGAATTATAATAATATATTTCGCGTTAATCTTTGTATATATATATATTCTGTCCATGTTTACGAATATTTTATATAAAATATCACATAATCAATAGACGAACCGAAAAGTTCGATATCATTGAATATAGCCATTTAGCTTGGGTCTTCCTCTTTCAAAAGTTTCTAATCTATTTCAATATGAATCCGTTAAATTTAACAAAAATAAGATTTTTATAAGAAAAATATGTAAATACCATATAATATCGAGTAACATTAAACGTAGTTACTAATGATACAAAAGGCAACATACATGCAATAGTTTTATTATTTTATTCAATATCCAGAAACTAAAATTGAAATAATTCGGTATTAGGCATATTTGTTAATTTTCGTTGAGAACCAATTGTTCAACAATTTATTAAAAGAAATATCCAATTGCATCATTTGTATCAAACCAGATTGGTAACCTCAGATTGGTAACCAATGAAAACGTCTACTTTAGTGTTTAGGTGATACTGAAAGTTCTATATTTCCACTTGCAACCATGACAGCCGTTGTCAATAAAGATTTGGAACTTCCAAAAGCAAGGTCCAATGTTTTACGTACTTTCAATGCAATTGTTGATAATTTAAAACTATCTTCGCGGCTGAAATATTAAATCTCTTGGAAATAACAGTCGTTTTATGTGGATTGGAACTGAATGTAAAACTCATATATGTTGCCTTATTAGAGAATATAAGGAAGAGTAAAATGAGTATATCTAGCGAAGACTGAAAACGGTTCTGATGAGCAGCTTTGAGGTAATTGATGAAGACTGAAGGTGTGTCGAACAATTCATTGCTAACAAGGTCCGAATTATCAAATGTCAAATATATATATATATATATATATATATATATATATATATATATATATATATATATATATATATGAACAATAAATCAATATCGTCCAATATGTTATAATAAAAAAGTTATGAATAATGAATAACCAACTTCTTATTGAAAAACTGTATTCAATCGTTACACTCATATTGTTTCTGAAAGTAAATAATTATCAACTATGTATAATTTTCGTTGACTATTTCAGGAACTGAATAAATGTAACACATATTATGTACATTCTATACAAAATAGTTTATTTCTTACTTTTTGTTCTATGATTTATACAATTCGTCATAACTTTGAAACATAGACTTAAAACTCTGCATCACAGTTCATTGCAACTTTGCTTTCATTTTTCAACGAGTCCAATTTATAATTATATATAAATATTATTAAAATATATAGTCATTGTATTTATGCGTGTATGTTATAATTGAAACCCAATTTGAATACTTTGGCCTGTGTCATGATTAGTGAAAGAGAGTATATCACCTTTTCCTATCAATTACGCCAATCAACGGTCAGTTAACTTACTTGAAAGATACTATACGTAATGTTTACTCTTCAAGTTCTATGCAATCATACTGAATCTATTTAGAGTAAATCTATTTAGTTGCGGTTCACAATCAATAAAATATCAGAAACATCCATCAATGATCAACAACAATCTCTATAAAGGCTCGGTTGCCTTGGTAACGATTATACAACTACTATTATATATAAATAAATACTTGAGTCAAATTGAATTAAAATGACATTCACTCCTCATGCGGACATATAAGCTGATATAAACATTCTCGGTTGAAATATCGTCCAGGAAAAAATTATTTTCAATAATTATTATTGAAGTTATATAGGCCTACTCAAATATCATAATATATCACATCAATACTTGGAATAATTTCAACCAAAAAAATGTAATATCTAATCTGTGTTGAAATAATCTCTTACTCTTGCTTCTTCTAACCATCATGTGATACAGCCTCGTTGTTGAACCTAACTGAACAAAATGAAGATAATGTTAATTTAGATAGCACCACGGCTTTCTTGATGAAGTCAAAGAACAATATATGACCGTTTGAAGAAGCGTGTATCAACTGTCATTGAAAGGGCCATATTACTATAGAATGTCTATGCCTATAAAAACAATCGGCATGGATATTTACAATAGATGCACCTCCTGGCTCAAACGTCTAGGCCTACACAGAAGTCCTAGGAAAAAACTATGTCTCCATAATGTATTACTTTACTCATATTTTGGAATATAGTTGGAATGTATTAAAACTTAAAAATGAGTACAAAACTCAAAACATATCCTTACGCTGACTTTTGATTCCTTCTACTTCTTTTACCCTTGATATTCGACAACGTCTCGTACGCCTGCTGGATCTCCATGAACTTATCCTGCGCCTCCTTCTGCCGGCTGGGATCCTTGACCTTGTCAGGATGGAACTCCCGTGACAGCGAGCGCCACTTGGACGTGATCTCGCTCTGCGACGCGCTGGCGGCGAGATCGAGAACCTTGAAGGCGTTCTGCTCACCGTGCGGGTCGGACAGGTCTATGATCTGGCGCCATGTTTCCAGCCAGCCGTGGTGTTGCGCGTAGGTCCACGTGTCGGACAGGGATTGTTTCAGGTCGACCCACCAGGGGGACGTGAAGAAATGGTGGATGGCCTCGTGGACGGGGACTTCTTCGCCCTCGCTGTCGGTTAGTTTGGCGTTGAAGTAGAAGTAGCTGCCCCACAGGGAGAGGTAGAGGAGTCCGCAAACGGTCAGCACGGTAATACGTCTGGAAGATAATGTTTTTATATGAAAAATTAAATTTTACATAAATTTGTTGTCACCCATAAAGCAAGGTTATACCATAACGTTTTATTCGCGTCACTTGAGGTATGCAATCTATTGGCACTAGTACGGTGATAATGATTCCAATTTTGACTGATATTTCTGCTCCAATACAACAATATGATGGGTGGTCATATCATAATATAAATAATTCATTCTTGATGATATAATAATATTTTAATGATGATTGAGACCGTAATGAGAACGATTGATCATTTAACTGGTATTGTAATGCAACGGAGATGCGACAGTACAAATAAGCCCGATCGCATCGTGGGTTCTCCAGCAATCGCCGATCGAGGATTGTCGATTTTTTTTGACATACGGGTACTAGTACGTGGGAAAAAACGTGAAAAATTTTCCACAGGGTCGTGTGAGGTATCGACATGAAGGTACATTCATTTGATTGCAAGAAATTTTTATTTCGTTCCGATCCAATGTGTGGTTCTCCAGAAAACAATTCACGAACACCCCCCCCCCGTGCTGAGGGGTGTCGGAAAATTTGCGATTTTCCCTGGAACATTTTCCACGGGGTCGTGTAAGGTATCGACATGAAGGTACATTCATCAGATTGCGGAAATCCTTATTTCGTCTCGATCCAATGTCTGGTTCTCCGTAAAAAAATTCTTGAATACCCTCTCGGAAAATTTATGATTTTGCTAGCTTTCCGAAAATCGAACAATCAGACCGATCGCATCGTGGGTTCTCCCGCAATCGCCGATCGAAGATTGTCGATTTTTTTTTGTCGGACGGGTACTAGTACGGGGAAAAAACCAAAATTTGAAAAAAAGTCAAACTCTTTTGCCGAAGCCGTGTGCGGTATCAACATGAAGGTACATAATATCTATTGCCAAAAGTGTTGATTTTAGCTCGATCCGATGTCTGGTTCTCTGTAAATAAAATCTTGAAAATGAAGGCAAATTTGCAATTTTCTTTAGAAAAGTTTTTACACAGCCGTGAGTGGTATCAAATTGAACATAATCGAAATTGATGACGTATCGTTCTAATTTCAGCCCGATCCGATGTATGGTTCTCCGAAAAACATGTTTTGAACATACCCCTTCAGATCGGGTGTCGGAAAATTTATGATTTTCCCTGGAAACGTTTTTACAGGGTCGTGTGTGGTATCAAAATGAAGGTACATTCAATTGAATGCGAAAAAATCCAAGTTTGGCCAAATCCGATGTTTGGTTTGCCGGCAAACAGGTTTTGAACACCCCCCCGTGCTGAGGGGTGTCGGAAAATTTATGATTCTCCCTGAAAAAGCTTTCAGAGGGCCGTGTGTGGTATCAATATGAAGGTGCATTCAATTGAATGCGAAAAAATCTAGGTTTGGCCAAATCCGATGTTTGGTTTGCCGGTAAACATGTTTTGAACAACCCCTTGCGCATAGGGGTGTCGGAAAACTTACGATTTTCTTTGGATAAGTTTTCACAGGGCCGTGTGTGGTATCAAAATGAAGGAACATTCAATTGAATGCGAAAACAAATCTGAGTTTGGCCCAATCCGATGAATGGTTCTCCGGCAAACATGTTTTGAACAACCCCCTGCAGATCGGGTGCCGGAAAATTTATGATTTTCCTCGGAAAAGCTCCAAGACGGTCGAGTGTGGTATCGAAATGAAGCCAAATTCATTAGATTGCGAAAATTTTTAACCTCAACCCGATCCGACATTTAGTTTGCCGGCAAACATGTTTTGAACAACCCAATGTGTATGAGGGTCGGAAAATTCACGATTTTCCTCGGAAAAGCTTCCAGAGGGTCGTGTGTGGTATCGAAATGAAGCTACATTCAATTGACTGATAAAAATTCCAAACCTCAATTCGATCCGACATCTGGTTTGCCGGTAAACATGTTTTGAACAACCCAATGTGTATGGGGGTCGGAAAATTTACGATTTTCCTCGGAAAAGCTTCCAGAGGGTCGTGTGTGGTATCAAAATGAAGCTACATTCATTAGATTGCATAAAATTTTTATTTCGTTCCGATTTGATGTATAGTTCTCCGGCAATCATGTTTTGAACACCCCCATGGGCAGGGGGAGGGGAGGGAAATTATGATTTTCCCCGGAAAAGCTTCCAGAGGGTCGTGTGTGGTATTAATATGTAGGTACATTCATACCATTGCATAAATTTCTTATTTCGTTCCGATCCAATGTATGGTTCTCCGAAAAACATGTTTTGAACAAACCCCTTCAGATCGGGTGTCGGAAAATTTATGATTTTCCCTGGAAACGTTTTTACAGGGTCGTGTGTGGTATCAAAATGAAGGTACATTCAATTGAATGCGAAAAAATCCAAGTTTTGCCAAATCCGATGTTTGGTTCGCCGGCAAACATGTTTTGAACACCCCCCGTGCTGGGGGTGTCGGAAAATTTATGATTTTCCCTGGAAAAGTTTTCAGAGGGCCGTGTGTGGTATCAAAATGAAGGTACATTCAATCGATTGCGAAAAATTCAAACCTCAGCCCGATCCGATGTATGGTTTTCCAGCAAACAGGTTTTGAACAACCCCCCGTGCGGAGGGGTGTCGGAAAATTTGCGATTTTTCCCGGAAAAGTTTTCACAGGGCCGTATGTGGTATCAACATGAAGGTACATCCAATTGAATGCGAAAAGTTCCTAGTTTGGCCCGATCCGATGTTTGGTTTGCCGACAAACATGTTTTGAACAACCCCCTGCAGATCGGGGGTGGGAAAACTTACGATTTTCTTTGGAAAAGTGTTCACTAAGCCGTGTGTGGTATCAAAATGGAGGTACATTCAATTGAATGCGAAAACAAATCTGAGTTTGGCCCAATCCGATGAATGGTTCTCCAGCGAACATGTTTTAAACAACCCCCTGCAGATCGGGTGTCGGAAAATTTATGATTTTCCCTGAAAAATTTTCCACAGGGTCGTGTGAGGTATCGACATGAAGGTACATTCATTTGATTGCAAGAAATTTTCATTTCGTTCCGATCCAATGTGTGGTTCTCCAGAAAACAATTCGCGAACACCCCCCCCCGTGCTGAGGGGTGTCGGAAAATTTGCGATTTTCCCTGGAACATTTTCCACGGGGTCGTGTAAGGTATCGACATGGAGGTTCATTCATCAGATTGCGGAAATCCTTATTTCGTCTCGATCCAATGTCTGGTTCTCCGTAAAAAAATTCTTGAATACCCTCTCGGAAAATTTATGATTTTCTTTGTAATTTTTTTTTGAAAAACGTGAGTAGCATCAAAATGCTCACGTGATCGCTAGCTTTCCGAAAATCGAACAATCAGACCGATCGCATCGTGGGTTCTCCCGCAATCGCCGATCGAAGATTGTCGATTTTTTTTTGTCGGACGGGTACTAGTACGGGGAACAAACCAAAATTTGAAAAAAAGTCAAACTCTTTTGCCGAAGCCGTGTGCGGTATCAACATGAAGGTACATAATATCTATTGCCAAAAATGTTGATTTTAGCTCGATCCGATGTCTGGTTATCTGTAAAAAAAATCTTGAAAATGAAGGCAAATTTGCAATTTTCTTTAGAAAAGTTTCTACACAGCCGTGAGTGGTATCAAATTGGACATAATCGAAATTGATGACGTATCGTTCTAATTTCAGCCCGATCCGATGTATGGTTCTCCGAAAAACATGTTTTGAACAAACCCCTTCAGATCGGGTGTCGGAAAATTTATGATTTTTCCTGGAAAAGTTTTCACAGGGACGTGTGTTGTATCAACATGAAGGTACATTCAATTGAATGCGAAAAAATCTAAGTTTGGCCCGATCCGATGTATGGTTCTCCAACAAACATGTTTTGAACCAACCCCTGCAGATCGGGTGTCGGAAAATTTATGATTTTCCCTGGAAGAGTTTTGACAGGGTCATGTGTGGTATCAAAATGAAGGTACATTCAATCGATTGCGAAAAATTCAAACCTCAGCCCGATCCGATGTATGGTTTTCCGGCAAACAGGTTTTGAACAACCCCCCGTGCGGAGGGGTGTTGGAAAATTTGCGATTTTTCCCGGAAAAGTTTTCACAGGGCCGTGTGTGGTATCAACATGAAGGTACATTCAATTGAATGCGAAAAATTTTAATTTTGGCCCAATCCGATGTTTGGTTTGCCGACAAACATGTTTTGAACAACCCTTTGCAGATCGGGGGTGGGAAAACTTACGATTTTCTTTGAAAAAGTGTTCACAGGGCCGTGTGTGGTATCAAAATGAAGGTACATTCAATTGAATGCGAAAACAAATCTGAGTTTGGCCCAATCCGATGAATGGTTCTCCGGCAAACATGTTTTGAACAACCCCCTGCAGATCGGGTGCCGGAAAATTTATGATTTTCCTCGGAAAAGCTCCAAGACGGTCGAGTGTGGTATCGAAATGAAGCCAGATTCATTAGATTGCGAAAATTTTCAACCTCAACCCGATCCGACATTTAGTTTGCCGGCAAACATGTTTTGAACAACCCAATGTGTATGAGGGTCGGAAAATTCACGATTTTCCTCGGAAAAGCTTCCAGAGGGTCGTGTGTGGTATCGAAATGAAGGTACATTCAATTGACTGCAAAAATTCTAAACCTCAATTCGATCCGACATCTGATTTGCCGGTAAACATGTTTTGAACAACCCAATGTGTATGGGGGTCGGAAAATTTACGATTTTCCTCGGAAAAGCTTCCAGAGGGTCGTGTGTGGTATCAAAATGAAGCTACATTCATCAGATTGCATAAAATTTTCATTTTGTTCCGATCCGATGTATAGTTCTCCGGCAATCATGTTTTGAACACCCCCATGGGCAGGGGGAGGGGAGGGAAATTATGATTTTCCCCGGAAAAGCTTCCAGAGGGTCGTGTGTGATATCAATATGTAGGTACATTCATACCATTGCATAAATTTCTTATTTCGTTCCGATCCAATGTATAGTTCTCCGGCAATCATGTTTTGAACACCCCCATGCGCAGGGGAGGTGGGGGGAATTTGCGATTTTGCCCGGAAAATCTTCCACAGGGTCATGCGTGGTATCAAAATGAAGGTACATGCATCAGATTGCGAATTTTTTGTATTTCGTCTCGATCTGATGTTTGGTTCTCCTGAAAAAATTTCCTGAATACCCTTCCGGAAAATTTGTGATTTTCTTTGGAAAATTGTTTGGAAAATTGTGAGTGGCATCAAAATGCTCACGTGATCGCTAGCTTTCAGAAAATCCAACACTCGGCCCGATCGCGTCATGGGTTCTCGAGCAATCCCCGATCGAAGATTTTTCTGTCGGACGGGTACTAGTATGGGGAAAAAATCAAAATTTGAAAAAAAGTCAAAGTCTTTTGCCGAAGCCGTGTTCGGTATCAAAATGAAGGTACAGAATATCTGTTGTCGAAAATGTTGATTTTAGCTCGATCCGATGTATGGTTCTCTGTAAAAAAAATCTAGAAAATGAAGCCAAATTTGGAATTTTCTTTGGAGAAGTTTTCACACAACCGTGTGTGAAATCAAATTTAAGATAATGGAAATTGATGACGTCCGGTTCTAATTTCAGCTCGATCCGATGTATGGTTCTCCGGCAAACATGTTTTGAACGAACCCCTTCAGATCGGGTGTCGGAAAATTTATGATTTTCCCTGGAAAAGTTTTCAGGGGGTCGTGTGTGGTATCGACATGAAGGTCCATTCATTAGATTGCATAAACTTTTTATTTCTTTCCGATCCAATGTATAGTTCTCCGGCAATCATGTTTTGAACACCCCAATGCGCAGGGGAGGGGGGGGGAATTTTCGATTTTCCCCGGAAAAGTTTCCAGATGGCCGTGTGTGGTATCAAAATGAAGGTCCATTCATTAGATTGCATAAAATTTTTCTTTCGTTCCGATCCAATGTATAGTTCTCCGGCAAACAGGTTTTGAACCACCCCATGTGTAGGAGGGGGTCGGAAAATTTACGATTTTCTTTGGAAAATGCTCCACATGGTCATGTGTGGTATCGATATGTAGGTACATTCATCACATTGCGAAAGTTTCTTATTTCGTCTCGATCCGATGTCTGGTTCTCCCAAAAACAATTCGCGACCGACCCCATGTGTAGGAGGGGGTCGGAAAATTTACAATTTTCTCCGGAAAATGCTCCACATGGTCATGTGTGGTATCAATATGAAGGTCCATTCATTAGATTGCAAATTGTTTTTATTTCGTTCCGATCCGATGTGTGGTTCTCCCAAAAAAAAATCGCGACTGACCCCATGTGTAGGAGGGGGGCGGGAAAATTTACAATTTTCTTTGGAAAATGCACCACATGGTCATGTGTGGTATCAATATGAAGGTACATTCATCAGATTGCGGAAATTTTTTATCTCGTCTCGATCCGATGTCTGGTTCTCCCTAAAAAAAATCGCGACTGACCCCATGTGTAGGAGGGGGTCGGAAAATTTACAATTTTCTCCGGAAAATGCTCCACATGGTCATGTGTGGTATCAATATGTAGGTACATTCATTAGATTGCGAAAAAATTTCGTTTCGTCTCGATCCAATGTCTGGTTCTCCTGAAAAAAATTCCTGAATACCCTTCCGGAAAATTTGTGATTTTCTTTGGAAAATTTTTTGGAAAATTGTGAGTGGCATCAAAATGCTCACGTGATCGCTGGCTTTCAGAAAATCCAACAATCGGCCCGATCGCGTCATGGGTTCTCGAGCAATCCCCGATCGAAGATTTTTCTGTCGGACGGGTACTAGTATGGGGAAAAAATCAAAATTTGAAAAAAAGTCAAAGTCTTTTGCCGGAGCCGTGTTTGGTATCAAAATGAAGGTACAGAATATCTGTTGTCGAAAATGTTGATTTTAGCTCGATCCGATGTCTGGTTCTCTGTAAAAAAATCCTGAAAATGAAGCCAAATTTGTAATTTTCTTTGGAAAAGTTTTTACACGCTCGTGTGGGGTATCAAATTTAAGATAATCGAAATTGATGACGTCCACTTTCAATTTCAGCCCGATCCGATGTATGGTTCAGCGGCAAACATGTTTTGAACGAACCCCGTCAGATCGGGTGTCGGAAAATTTATGATTTTCCCTGGAAAAGTTTCGATGGGGCCGTGTGTGGTATCAGAATGAAGGTCCATTCGTTAGATTGCATAAAATTTTTATTTCGTTTCGATCCAATGTATAGTTCTCCGGCAAACAGGTTTTGAACCACCCCATGTGTAGGAGGGAGTCGGAAAATTTACGATTTTCTCCGGAAAATCTTCCACATGGTCATGTGTGGTATCGATATGTAGGTACATTCATCACATTGCGAAAATTTCTTATTTCGTCTCGATCCGATGTCTGGTTCTCCCAAAACAAATTCGCGACCGACCCCATGTGTAGGAAGGGGTCGGAAAATTTACGATTTTCTCCGGAAAATGCTCCACATGGTCATGTGTGGTATCAATATGTAGGTCCATTCATTAGATTGCGGAAATTGTTTATTTCGTCTCGATCCGATGTCTGGTTCTCCCAAAAAAAAACGCGACTGACCCCATGTGTAGGAGGGGGTCGGAAAATCTACGATTTTCTTTGGAAAATGCCCCACATGGTCATGTGTGGTATCGATATGTAGGTACATTCATCACATTGCGAAAATTTTCCATTTCGTCTCGATCCGATGTCTGGTTCTCCCAAAAAAAAAATCGCGACTGACCCCATGTGTAGGAGGGTGTCGGAAAATTCACGATTTTCTTTGGAAAATGCCCCACTTGGTCATGTGTGGTATCGATATGTAGGTACATTCATCACATTGCGAAAATTTCTTATTTCGTCTCGATCCGATGTCTGGTTCTCCCAAAAAAAATCGCGACCGACCCCATGTGTAGGAAGGGGTCGGAAAATTTACGATTTTCTCCGGAAAATTCTCCACATGGTCATGTGTGGTATCAATATGTAGGTCCATTCATTAGATTGCGGAAATGTTTTATTTCGTCTCGATCCGATGTCTGGTTCTCCCAAAAAAAAATTCGTGACTGACCCCATGTGTAGGAGGGAGGCGGAAAATTTACGATTTTCTTTGGAAAATGCCCCACTTGGTCATGTGTGGTATCGATATGTAGGTACATTCATCACATTGCGAAAATTTTTCATTTCGTCTCGATCCGATGTCTGATTCTCCCAAAAAAAAATCGCGACCGACCCCATGTGTAGGAGGGGGTCGGAAAATTTACAATTTTCTCTGGAAAATCCTCCACATAGTCATGTGTGGTATCAAAATGAAGGTTCATTCATTAGATTGCATAAAATTTTTATTTCGTTCCGATCCAATGTATAGTTCTCCGACAAACAGGTTTTGAACTACCCCATGTGTAGAGGGGGGTCGGAAAATTTACGATTTTCTTTGGAAAATTCTCCACGGGGTCATGTGTGGAATCAAAATGAAGGTAAATTCATAAGATTGCGAAATTTTCTCATTTTGTCTCGATCCGATGTCTGGTTCTCCTAAAAAAAAATCCTGAATACCCTTCCGGCAAATTTGTGATTTTCTTTGGAAAATTTTTTGGAAAATTTTGAGGGGCATCAAAATGCTCACGTGATCGCCAGCTTTCCGAAAATCCATCAATCAGCTCGATCGCATCATGGGTTCTCGAGCAATCCCCGATCGAAGATTTTTTTGTCGGACGGGTACTAGTATGGGGAAAAAATCGAAATTTGAAAAAAAGTCAAAGTCTTTTGCCGAAGCCGTGTTTGGTATCAAAATGAAGGTACAGAATATCTGATGCCAAAAATGTAGATTTCAGCTCGATCCGATGTCTGGTTCTCTGTAAAAAAAATCTTGAAAATGAAGCCAAATTTGCAATTTTCTTTGAGAAAGTTGCTACACAGCCGTGTGTGGTATCAAATTGAAGATAATCGGAATTGATGACGTCCAGTTCTGATTTCAGCCCGATCCGATGTCTGGTTCTCCGGCAATCGTGTTTTGAACCAAACACTGCGGATCGGGTGTCGGAAAATTCATGATTTTCCCTGGAAAAGTTTCGACGGGGCCATGTGTGGTATCAGAATGAAGGTCCATTCATTAGATTGCATAAACTTTTTATTTCGTTCCGATCGCATGTATAGTTCGTTCTCCGGCAATCATGTTTTGAACACCCCCATGCGCGGGGGAGGGGGGGGGGAATTTGCGATTTTCCCCGGAAAAGTTTCCAGAGGGTCGTGTGTGGTATCAATATGTAGGTACATTCATACCATTGCATAAATTTCTTATTTCGTTCCGATCCAATGTATAGTTCTCCGGCAATCATGTATTGAACACCCCCAAGCGCAGGGGAGGTGGGGGGGAATTTGCGATTTTCCCCGGAAAATCTTCCACAGGGTCATGTGTGGTATCAAAATGGAGGTCCATTCATAACATTGCATAAAATTCTTATTTCGTTCCGATCCAATGTGTAGTTCTCCGGCAATCATGTTTTAAACACCCCCATGCGCAGGGGGAGGGGGGGAAATTTGCGATTTTCCCCGGAAAAGCTTCCAGAGGGTCGTGTGTGGTATCAAAATGAAGCTACATTCAATTGATTGCGAAAATTTTAAACCACAGCCCGATCCGACTCTTGGTTTGCCGGCAAACATGTTTTGAACAACCCAATGTGTAGAGGGGGTCGGAAAATCATGATTTTCCTCGGAAAAGCTCCAAGAGAGTCGTGTGTGATATCGAAATGAAGCTACATTCATAGGATTGCGAAAATTTCGAACCTCGATCCGATCCGACGATTGGTTTGCCGGCAAACATGTTTTGAACAACCCAATGTGTAGAGGGGGTCGGAAAATCATGATTTCCCTCGGAGAAGCTCCAAGAGGGTCGTGTGTGGTATCGAAATGAAGCTACATTCATAAGATTGCGAAAATTTAAACCTCAACCCAATCCGACAATTGGTTTGCCGGTAAACATGTTTTGAACAACCCAATGTGTAGAGGGGGTCGGAAAATCATGATTTTCCTCGGAAAAGCTCCAAGAGGGTCGTGTGTGGTATCGAAATGAAGCTACATTCATCAGATTGCGAAAATTTCAAACCTCGATCCGATCCAACATTTGGTGTGCCGGCAAACATGTTTTGAACAACCCAATGTGTATAGGGGGTCGGAAAATGAGGATTTTCCTCGGAAAAGCTCTCAGAGGGTCGAGTGTGGTATCGACATGAAGCTACATTCAATTGATTGCGAAAATTTCAAACCACAGTCCGATCCGACATTTGGTTTGCCGGCAAACATGTTTTGAACAACCCAATGTGTAGAGGGGGTCGGAAAATCATGATTTTACTCGGAAAAGCTCTCAGAGGGTCGTGTGTGGTATCGAAATGAAGCCACATTCATCAGATTGCTAAAATTTTAAATCTCAACTCGATCCGACATTTGGTTTGTCGACAAACATGTTTTGAACAACCCAATGTGTATAGGGGGTCGGAAAATGAGGATTTTCCTCGGAAAAGCTCTCAGAGGGTCGAGTGTGGTATCGACATGAAGCTACATTCAATTGATTGCGAAAATTTCAATACACAGTCCGATCCGACATTTGGTTTGCCGGCAAACATGTTTTGAACAACCCAATGTGTATAGGGGGTCGGAAAATCATGATTTTCCTCGGAAAAGCTTTCAGAGGATTGTGTAAAGTATCAAAATGAAGCCACATTCAATCGATTGCGAAAATCTCGAATCACGGCCCGATCCGATTCTTGGTTTGCCGGTAAGCATGTTTTGAACAACCCAATGTGTATTGGGGGTCGGAAAATGAGGATTTTCCTCGGAAAAGCTCTAAGGGGGTCGTGTTTGGTATCGAAATAGAGCTACATTCATCAGATTGCAAAAATTTCAAACCTCAGTCCGATCCAACATCTGGGTTGCCGGTAAACATGTTTTGAACAACCCAATGTGTATAGAGGGTCGGGAAATCATGATTTTCCTCGTAAAAGCTCTCAGAGGGTCGAGTATGGTATCGAAATGAAGCCACATTCAATTGATTGCGAAATTTTCAAACCACAGTCCGATCCGACATTTGGTTTGCCGGTAAACATGTTTTGAACAACCCAATGTGTATAGGGGGTCGGAAAATCATGATTTTCCTCGGAAAAGCTCTAAGAGGGTCATGTGTGGTATCAAAATGAAGCTACATTCATCAGATTGCGAAAATTTTGAATCTCAACCCGATCCGACATTTGGTTTGCCGACAAACATGTTTTGAACAACCCAATGTGTATAGGGGGTCGGAAAATGAGGATTTTCCTCGGAAAAGCTCTAAGAGGGTCGTGTGTGGTATCGAAATGAAGCTACATTCATCAGATTACGAAAATTCCAAACCTCAATCCGATCCGACATTTGGTTTGTCGGCAAACATGTTTTGAACAACCCGATGTGTATAGGGGATCGGAAAATGAGGATTTTCCTCGGAAAAGCTCTCAGAGGGTCGAGTGTGGTATCGACATGTAGCTACATTCATCAGATTGCGAAAATTTCAAACCTCAACCCGATCCGACATTTGGATGCCGGCAAACATGTTTGGAACAACCCAATGTGTATAGTGGGTCGGAAAATAAGGATTTTCCTCGGAAAAGCTCTAAGAGGGTCGTGTGTGGTATCGAAATGGAGCTACATTCATCAGATTGAGAAAATTTTGAATTTCAACCCGATCCGACATTTGGTTTGCCGGTAAACATGTTTTTAACAACCCAATGCGTATGGGGGTCGGAAAATTTGGGATTTTCCTCGGAAAAGCTCCAAGACGGTCGTGTGTGGTATCGAAATGAAGCTACATTCAATTGATTGCGAAATTTTCAAACCTTAACCCGATTCGACATTTGGTTTGCCGTTAAACATGTTTTGAACAACCCAATGTGTATAGGGGGTCGGAAAATTAGGATTTTCCTTGGAAAAGCTCTCAGAGGGTCGAGTGTGGTATCGAAATGAAGCTACATTCATTGGATTGCGAAAATTTCAAACCTCAGTCCGATCCGACATTTGGTTTGCCGACAAACATGTTTTGAACTACCCAATGTGTAGAGGGGGTCGGAAAATCATGATTTTCCTCGGAAAAGATCCAAGAGGGTCATGTGTGGTATCGATATGAAGCTACATTCATCAGATTGCGAAAATTCAAAACCTCAACCCGATCCGACGTTTGATTTGCCGACAAACATGTTTTGAACAACCCAATGTGTATAGGGGGTCGGAAAATCATGATTTTCCTCGGAAAAGCTCCAAGAGGGTCGTGTATGGTATCGAGATGAAGCTACATTCATTAGATTGCAAAAATCTTAAACCACAGTCCGATCCGACATTTGGTTTGCCGGCAAACATGTTTTGAACAACCCAATGTGTATAGAGTGAGTCGGAAAATGAGGATTTTCCTCGGAAAAGCTCTAAGAGGGTCGTGTGTGGTATCGAACAGAAGCTACATTCATCAGATTGCGAAAATTTTAAACCTCAACCCGATCCGACATTTGGTTTGCCGGTAAACATGTTTTGAACAACCCAATGTGTAAAGGGGGTCGGAAAATTTATGATTTTCTTCGGAAAAGCTCAAAGAGGGTCATGTGTGGTATCGAAATGGAGCTACATTCATTAGATTGCGAAAATTTCAAACCTCACCCGATTCGACATTTGGTTTGCCGGCAAACATGTTTTGAACAACCCAATGTGTAGAGGGGGTCGGAAAATCATGATTTTCCTCGGAAAAGCTCCAAGAGGGTCGAGTGTGGTATCGAAATGAAGCTACATTCATTAGATTGCGAAAATTTCAAACCCCAGTCCGATCCGACATCTGGTTTGCCGTGAAACATGTTTTGAACAACCCAATGTGTAGAGGGGGTCGGAAAATCATGATTTTCCTCGGAAAAGCTCCAAGAGGGTCATGTGTAGTATCGAAATGAAGCTACATTCATAATATTGCGAAAATTTCAAACCTCAACCCGATTCGACATTTGGTTTGCCGGTAAACATGTTTTGAACAACCCAATGTGTATAGTGGGTCGGAAAATGAGGATTTTCCTCGGAAAAGCTCTAAGAGGGTCGTGTATGGTATCGAAATGAAGCTACATTCATTAGATTGCAAGAAATTCTCATTTCGTTTCGATCCAATGTGTGGTTCTCCAGAAAACAATTCGCGAACACCCCCCCTCGTGCTGGGGGTGTCGGAAAATTTATGATTTTCCCTGGAAACGTTTTTACAGGGTCGTGTGTGGTATCAAAATGAAGGTTCATTCAATTGAATGCGAAAAAATCCAAGTTTGGCCAAATCCGATGTTTGGTTTGCCGGAAAACAGGTTTTGAACACCCCCCCGTGCTGAGGGGTGTCGGAAAATTTATGATTCTCCCTGAAAAAGCTTTCAGAGGGCCGTGTGTGGTATCAATATGAAGGTGCATTCAATTGAATGCGAAAAAAAATCTAGGTTTGGCCTAATCCGATGTTTGGTTTGCCGGTAAACATGTTTTGAACAACCCCTTGCGCATAGGGGTGTCGGAAAACTCACGATTTTCTTTGGATAAGTTTTCACAGGGCCGTGTGTGGTATCAAAATGAAGGTACATTCAAATGAATGCAAAAACGTCCAAGTTTTGCCAAATCCGATGTTTGGTTTGCCGGCAAACATGTTTTGAACACCCCCCCGTGCTGGGGGTGTCGGAAAATTTATGATTTTCCCTGGAAAAGTTTTCACAGGGACGTGTGTGGTATCAAAATGAAGGCACATTCAATCGCTTGCGAAAAATTCGAACCTCAGCCCGATCCGATGTATGATTTTCCAGCAAACAAGTTTTGAACAACCCCCCGTGCGGAGGGGTGTCGGAAAATTTGCGATTTTTCCCGGAAAAGTTTTCACAGGGCCGTATGTGGTATCAACATGAAGGTACATCCAATTGAATGCGAAAAGTTCTGAGTTTCTCCCGATCCGATGTTTGGTTTGCCGACAAACATGTTTTGAACAACCCCCTGCAGATCGGGGGTGGGAAAACTTACGATTTTCTTTGGAAAAGTGTTCACTGGGCCGTGTGTGGTATCAAAATGGAGGTACATTCAATTGAATGCGAAAACAAATCTGAGTTTGGCCCAATCCGATGAATGGTTCTCCGGCAAACATGTTTTAAACAACCCCCTGCAGATCGGGTGCCGGAAAATTTATGATTTTCCCTGGAAAATTTTCCACAGGGTCGTGTGAGGTATCGACATGAAGGTACATTCATTTGATTGCAAGAAATTCTCATTTCGTTTCGATCCAATGTGTGGTTCTCCGGAAAACAATTCGCGAACACCCCCCCCCCCGTGCTGAGGGTTGTCGGAAAATTTGCGATTTCCCCTGGAACATTTTCCACGGGGTCGTGTAAGGTATCGACATGAAGGTACATTCATCAGATTGCGGAAAATCCTTATTTCGTCTCGATACAATGTCTGGTTCTCCGTAAAAAAAATCTTGAATACCCTCTCGGAAAATTTATGATTTTCTTTGTAATTTTTTTTGGAAAAACGTGAGTAGCATCAAAATGCTCACGTGATCGCTAGCTTTCCGAAAATCGAACAATCAGACCGATCGCATCGTGGGTTCTCCCGCAATCGCCGATCGAAGATTGTCGATTTTTTTTTTGTCGGACGGGTACTAGTACGGGGAAAAAACCAAAATTTGAAAAAAAGTCAAACTCTTTTGCCGAAGCCGTGTGCGGTATCAACATGAAGGTACATAATATCTATTGCCAAAAATGTTGATTTTAGCTCGATCCGATGTCTGGTTATCTGTAAAAAAAATCTTGAAAATGAAGGCAAATTTGCAATTTTCTTTAGAAAAGTTTTTACACAGCCGTGAGTGGTATCAAATTGAAAATAATCGAAATTGATGACGTATCGTTTCTATTTCAGCCCGATCCGATGTATGGTTCTCCGAAAAACATGTTTTGAACAAACCCCTGCAGATCGGGCGTCGGAAAATTTATGATTTTCCCTGGAAAAGTTTTCAGAGGGCCGTGTGTGGTATCAACATGAAGGTACATTCAATCGATTGCGAAACATTCGAACCTCAGCCAGATCCGATGTCTGGTTCTCCGGAAAACAGGTTTTGAACAACCTCCCGTGCAGAGGGGTGTCGGAAAATTTATGATTTTCCATGGAAACGTTTCCAGAGGGGCGTGTGTGGTATCAAAATGAAGGTACATTCAATTGAATGCGGCAAAATTTGAGTTTGGCTCAATCTAATGTCTGGTTCTCCGGCAAACAGGTATTGAACACCCCCATGAGCAGAGGGGTATGGGAAAATTTACGATTTTCTCCGGAAAAGTTTTCACAAGGCCGTGTGTGGTATCAAAATGGAGGTACATTCAATAGAATGCGAAAAAATCTAAGTTTGGCCATATACGACGTTTGGTTTGCCGGTAAACATGTTTTGAACAACCCCTTGCGCATAGGGGTTTCGGAAAACTTACGATTTTCTCTGGAAAAGTTTTCAGAGGGTCGTGTGTGGTATCAAAATGAAGGTACATTCAATCGATTGCGAAACATTCAAACCTCAGCCCGATCCGATGTATGGTTCTCCGGAAAACAGGTTTTGAACAACCTCCCGTGCAGAGGGGTGTCGGAAAATTTATGATTTTCCATGGAAACGTTTCCAGAGGGGCGTGTGTGGTATCAAAATGAAGGTACATTCAATTGAATGCGGCAAAATTTGAGTTTGGCCCAATCCAATGTCTGGTTCTCCGGCAAACAGGTTTTGAACAACCCCCCGTACAGAGGGGCGGCTGAAAATTTATGATTTTCTTTGGAAAAGTGTTCACAGGGCCGTGTGTGGTATCAAAATGAAGGTACATTCAATTGGATGCGAAAACTTCTAAATTTGGCTAAATCCGATGTCTAGTTCTCCGGCAAACATGTTTTGAACAACCCCCTGCAGATGGGGTGTCGGAAAATTTGCGATATATCCTGGAAAATTTTATACAGGGTCGTGTAAGATATCCACATAAAGGTACATCCATCAGATTTCGGAAAATTCTCATTTCGTTCCGATCCAATGTGTGGTTCTCCGTAAGAAAAATCGTGAACACCCCCTCGCGCAGAGGGGTGTCGAAAATTTACGATTTCCTTCGGAAAATTTTTTACAGAGTCGTGTGTGGTATCAAAATGAAGGTACATTCAATTGAATGCGAAACAATCTAAGTTTGGCTCAATCCAATGTCTGGTTCTCCGGCAAACATGTTTTGAACAACCCCCTGCAGATCGGGTGTCGGAAAACTTGAGATTTTCTTTGAAATTTTTTTCACAGGGCCGTGTAAGGTATCTACATGAAGGTACATTCAATTGATTGCGTAAAAATCTCATTTCGTTCCGATCCAATGTCTGTTTTTCCGGCAAAAAAATCTTGAAAACCCCCTCCCGTAGAGGGGTGTCGGAAAACTTACGATTTTCTTTGGAACATTTTTCACATCAATGCATCTTGGTCTTCATCAAGAGAATTATTTGTTTGAACTGAATATGACGAAAAACTGCGATCGATCATCTTGCAACATATGCACTTAGATACTATAGGGTCTTCTACATTTTTCTAGAGTCATTATATGAATGAAACCATGGCTTATATAGAATGAAAATATATAAATGAATATAAATACGAAAATTGTCTTGATTTTTCTCTCGATAAAGACCATAAGATAATGGTTGAAACGTTGCAAAAATAAAGGTTTCACAATATACACGACTATAATTTCCCTGTAAAATATATTATTATCATATATATATATATATATATATATATATATATATATATATATATATATATATATATATATATATATATATATATATATATATATATATATATATATATATATATATATATATATATATATATATATATATATATATATATATATATATATATATATATATATATATATATGTATATATATATATATATATATATATATATATATATATATATATGTATATATATATATATATGTATATATATATATATATATATATATATATATATATATATATATATATATATATATATATATATATATATATATATATATATATATATAAGTGACGACCCCCTATTTATTCATCAAATAGATGGAAATAATAGCAGAACCATGTTGCCGAGATTCACGGCTTCCTAGCCTCGATATTGTTGCCAAGTCAAGGGAATTATTGAGTATATTTTATACGATTCAATGTGTGTAGAGTTTTCGATTAAACTTCCTATAATATGTCGCTCATCTTCCGCTCATCTCCTAGTACAATCAGAAGACTCACTTGGTGATGGATTTCTTCTGCGCCGGCGTGCGCCGCCACTGCTTGGACTTGGTGTCGAAGGCGTAGGAGGAGGCGAACGTCATGAGCGTGAAGGCGACGGTCTCGTCGTGGAGGTAGAAGTACAGGGGGAACGTGAGGTAGGCGGCGCCCAGAGACCACCAGATGGTGCCCTTCTCGCGGCCGATGTTACCCACTGTCCACACGCCTGCAACAATCAACAAACTCGCTGCTAGAACTGACCAGAATCATGGGCGTCGGCAGCGGGGGCAATGGGGTGCACTTCCCCCCCCCCCCCTGGAACCAGGCAGAAGTTTATTTGAAAAATTGAAATTGTTTTTTATCTAAGCAATGGTGTTTTTCGAAACCTTGTAAGTACCGACTGTACCGGTGACATATTTTAACATGTCTTATTGTTACACTGGTGGTCATGAGTCTGATGTGACTGGGGTGGGTATAGGCAAGGCTATGACTTTGCCGACTGACGAATATGATTTATTGGGCTATTCTTATTTCCTGGAAATCTTGATGTTGGGTATCATACAGACCAATCAGATTCTAATAACTCATTTTGGATATTTTGTGTGATGAAATATTTGAAAAGATGAATAGGATCAACTACTTGCATCGAATTCAACCAATTCAACTTTAACTGTCTTCTTTCTCTATAAAAATCAAAAGCTAATAAAGAGTCACAAAACCTCCCAAAACACCATGAAACGATGGAATTACAAAAAATACCATTGGGGAGCCCTCTCCCCCACTCCCATTGGGACTTGAGCAGTTTCGAATTTGGGATATTTTGCGCCCCCTTAAATTTCTTCCTGCCGACGCCCATGAGCAGAATGCGGTTCTACATCCCAATACGCTCGACCTAGTGTGGTGAAATCAACACACTTTATCATAATATTGAGGTGTACCCACTCGCTTCTTCAAAGTTGAATATTTCCGGGGTCAGAATCTGACTCCATGATCGAACCGGATCGGAAAACCCCTCGCCTCCCGGAGCCCATGAAGCGCTGCATGTGCCGGTGAAATACGGTTGTACTGTACTACATTGTCTTATTATTGTTCTAGTGCGTATGATGACATGCAGTAAATTACTTCACCATGCAGTTTATGTGACTTGATCGAACATTGAACACCCTTGAAGATACTGTCATACTTTGTCATACATGTTCACAAAGATGAGAAGAATTTAAAATTGAATAATTAACAATTGTTGGAAACTTGACAGTATAGGAATTTCCTATCCAACATTGACCTATTTGAATTCAATTATATTTATTATATTTATTATATTATAATTTATATCATATTATATTTATATTTATAGTTTATATTCATGTGTTCCGGACTTTCGGCAACTGAAGACTTTTATCTGCGGCGAAGAAGTGTGGTCACAGACAGCGAAGACCTGGTGTCAACGTTCACTGCTTTAATTTAAAATAATAATAAAATGGGGTGGTAAGATCGCCCTTGGGGAACAATGATTTTGTATCAAGTTTCGATGTTATAAAAAAAAAATCATCATCTTTCATCCATAGTGTTAATCGGGGAACAATGATTTTATATCAAATTTCGATGTTATTAAAAAGAAATGTAGTCTAAAGATCTTTCATCAGCACAACTTGTACGCTTTTACCTACCAAGAGAGCAGGCCAGTGGTACCAACACAAGCAGAAATCTCCAGCTTATTCCCCAGAACTCGTCTTCTGGAATCGCGTTCTGGACCACGGAGCTCCAGGAGTAGGCGATCAGGATCATCCCGCAGAACCGAGTCGTGGAAAATTCGGGCTGAAACATAATAATGATTGTAAATAAAAACATTCTCAATCAGTTAATCGATCTGTGTGAAGGATTGTTTATGAAAGACTACGAATTATTGATGATGATTATTGTTTGCTTAACGACCCCACCAATAGCTAGGCTATACGGGGGTACGAATGAACAGATGGTTATGAAACTATGAAGTGATGATAGGTGAGAGGATGTTTACAAAAGCCCATGCCATATGCGGGACTCGAACCCACGCCCAACGATGACATCAGTTTCTGAAGAGGTGCCTCAGCTGACTGAGCTACAGAGGCCGGCCGGCAAATTATTGAATTATACTAAAGCGACTATTTTCATGTTTCATAACTAGTTTCAATTCATTTAGAAAAGGATGAAGGCTTTCCTTCTGACACGTTCATAAGTCAAGGCATTGCTTGAAGCCAAGTGTGACGTGGGTTCGAGTCCCGCACAAGACTCGAGTTTTTGAGAACACTGTATTCTTTATTGATTTATATCGGGGTTAACGACTGTACTGATGACTAAGATCTATTAGCGTCGGTGAATAATATATGATATGAGAGGATATTTTATTATGTGTTTTCGGATAGTGAGAAGGAGTCGGTCGTGGTTTGTTGTTAAGGAACCATCTCGGTATCAACCTGAACGACAGAGGGATATCATGCAAAAATGGTTGTTCAGTGCCATCAAACGCAGCGTGGTATGTATTTAGTTAGTTTGTTTGATTAATCACACTATGGCATGTCGATACGAGCTCATAAGATTGATCCAGCTGCTGGGAATGGTTGTTTAATTATAACCATTGTTTAGTGGCGATAATGGCTGTGCATACGTGCATACGGGAATAGGCCTAAAAGCAGGCCGGAACCCCCGGTCGACCGTCGTGGTCGAAGTGAGTACTGGGTCGAACCGAATGGAATTAGGTTTTAGATTGGTTTTAAATTCAATTAGATTGTGATGTTTTTTGTGATTAGATTAGTCACTTTAGATTAGTTTGGTTGGGTTAGTTCATTAAATCATTTAGATTGGGTTATATAGGTCAGTAGGTAGTTTTAGTTCAGATTAAATTAGTTTGTGGTGTTTTTTGATTAGTTCAGTTACTTGAGATTAGTTTAGTTGGGCTAGGTTCATTGAATTAGTTAGATTGGGTTATATAGGTCAGTTTAGGCTGCTCGCAACAACAACAACAACAACAACGTCCTCTTGTGGTAATGATATCGGCTGCCAGTAATGGTATGTCAGTAAAACAGAATTGACAATCTGTCATATATAGAATATAATACACTTATATTGACTTGGCATAGCGTAAATACAAGAAAAATCAATGAGGTATGATTATTGTTCCACTTGACAACCCCACCAACCACAAGGTTATATGGGGGTACAAATGAGTTGCAAGGATGTTCACAAAAACCAATGCCTCGTGCGGGATTCGAACCCACACCCTGATTGACTTCAGTTTGAAGGCAATTCGCCGTGAGTGCCGGAGTCAGTCTGTCAATTGAAGCTAATCAATCGTGTTTGATGAATGACTTCTAATGGATTCAATTCCTAGTAAACATATGTATATATATATATAAATATATATATTTATATATCGATCTAAAAAAATGCAGTGTCGTATTTCCATGACCCCGACAAGGATAGAGCATATTAATCATAAGTCCTGCCGAATCATCCATTATCATAGACTCAACTTATAAGTCTGGAACCAATCAAAAGAAGACCTTCAATTTTTTCAAATTTCATGCGTCCTCTGTTTAATAGGACTGTATCAATAGGCTTAAATTAACCAAGGATTGTATAATATTTGTATCCACGAAAGAAAAAGCATGCCTGCCGAAAAAATAACTGTACAAATTTTAGTAATTAGTACGGTAATTAGTAATTAGTACGTGGTAATTAGTAATTAGTAATTGGTAACTCCCTGAAACATCAAGGTTTTAACGCTTTTGAAAGAGGCAGTAGTGTTTCTAATCGTAAAACTTGTCTTGAAAAATCACACAGTCCTAAAAATTCTTCAGCTGTAGGTCAACATTACGGCGATTCATGTCTGTGTAGGTCATGTCACAGGTCATGTTGGTAAACACCCTTCTCAAGATGAGTTGATGGATAAAGGTTACAGTGTGTCAAATAACGTGTGTGTTCTACCGGTACTCAAAATCAGTATTGTGATTCTTTCGTTTTGAATATTGTTTGTTTTCATTCATTTCAGATCTTTCTTTTAATTCGATCTTCTTTCAATGTACCAACTATTAGGATCGGGAATTAAAATTCATGATTACCTCAAATATGTAATAACCACTAATTAAGATTCAGTATTACCAAATGTCTAGGGTTTAACAGAACATAGATTTTTAGGCGTTATCTGTTAGGTATATTCTATTTTATTGTTACACGTAACTGAAAGCTAATTTCGTATTTCAGTTAAATTCTAGACTGGTAAAACCAAACCTAATTAAGATAATGGCTCAAATTCTAATCCAACAAAAAAACTAAATATTTACCAATGTAATAAAAAACATCATCTTACCTTATCATGAGCCCTCAGCTTTTCTACATGTTTCTTCAAGAACTTTTCGTCGTCGTTCGCATCAGCTACATACTCCGGTATGTGAAATATGTCTCTCAACCATCCGAACCCTGCGTACCCTCCTAGGGTACACCACCAGAGGAACGCCTGAGAGTCTCTACCAAGATACAAATGATGCAAACCGAACACACCACCGACCAACCACAATAAATACGTCAAAAACATACTTTTCTGAGCCATTTTCACTTGATTATAACAGATGAAACACTTTAGTTTGATTCGTACCACCTGTAGCTGTCGACTGAAGGTAGCAAAGTAGTTCAACGACACGTAGGTCCGTTGTTTGGAGTGACGTCACGCACGCCAGGCGATGGCAATGGTAACGGTACTAATAAGAGGCCAGGTAAAGCCGGTCTAGAGCGCTGCTTGTCAAAGTGAACAGCTGAGAGGAGCTAGATACAGTACGGGCTTTTTGCACTCGGTTCGAGCTTGCGTGTTTGTGCTACATTGGCTACATGGAGTCTGGAAGTTTCGTTTTAAATCTAGGTTTTATTGTAGTGGTGAAATTAAAATCTATTTATTGTGTTGAGTGGGTAAACAAAGGTGTGAATTTTTTCATAATATGCGTGTAATATAAAATAATATAAATATACTACGTTAATACTATAATACTATAATATATAATATAATATATATAATATATAATATAATATAATACTATAATATAAATATACTACGTTTTTGTATAATGTTAACCAGTGAGTATGTTTTTTAGGATTTTGTTTTTTCAATCGAAATGTTTTATACCCGATGTGATTGTTGCTCAACTAATGAATGAATGATATAATATTGAATGATGTAATTTAAAATTTGAATTGCATTTTAAATTAAAATATTAAATTTTGAAGAAATTTTGAATTTAAGAATTCCCCGCGATTGCGACTTGAAATCTGTTGAGAGAAAAGCTGTTCTGTATTTAGTCATTTCTATCGAACCGTAGACTGGGTTGGGAGCAGCCTCGGGCGGGCAGTATACTTGCAGGCGGAGACTTGCTCATGCGGAACAGCCGACTGTCAGAAGTAACACAATGCCGAGCGTATGTTCCGGTCGAGATTGTAACACACAGTCTTAACCATTCACCAATGCTGAAGAGGGACGAGAGCTAACATGATGCAACTGGGGGGAAACCTGAATAATACATAATAGCGTTTTCTTTGTATTGTATCATACTTTAATGGCACATATTCATCGAAGAATGGTTATTGATGAAGTCAATCAAGACTTGCCTTCTCTAAATGAGAAATTAATCAGAACTTTCTAAGGAGCAAGAAAGATATTCGACAAGAACAAATAAGATGAAGAAAGAAAATTTGATACAAATCGAAGAAAGAAAATATTTATGCAGGAAGAAGGTGCGAAGCTTTTTTCCTAACACGAATTTTGAATTGTTCTTAATCTCTTGAATCATCATTATGATTTTTACAGTGTCTTAAATGAGCTATTTATTACGTGCAAGCATGCCTTAAGGGTGGTAAGATCGCCCTTGTGGTGCCCTGTTCAAACGATCCTGAACTTTTTTCAGCATTCTAATTGATGAAAATCTATTGTCGTGACACAAGATTTTTCGCTATTTTGTGTACAGTTTTTTTTCGAAATTTGGGTCCAAAGTACACTTTCTGAAAGGAAAACTCTCATCTGAGCATTAAAGGAGCATTTAAGGAAAAACATGATATAACGCATGACAAAGTGACATTGTATTTCAATAATTAATATTTATGTTAAAAAAGTATGTGGAAACTAGTTTAATAAAATCTTGATTTGTACAAAACATTTGATAACTAATAATGAATTGAGCCGCTCTGTACGGCACATCTTATTATTGAAAGTCAGTAATTAAGAAAAGCACATTCTAAATGTTGACCGCAAGAAAGGAAAGATTCGCGTGATGTGTGAGATATAATTAAAGCGATAACCACTGCGCAACCAACTGCTTGATCTGGTTTCTGGCTTCTGTCACTTGAGGAGAATCATTGGCGTCCGAGGTTGCCATATCGGTCAAGTGGGAGGCACCTGAAACAACAGAATGTTACAGAATAAGATACAGAATAGAGTATCATTAGATATTCACCAGAGGAATTAAGATATTTAAACTGTCTCTTTAGCAATTTCGAAGAAAAAGCTAGAATACGTAGTTGTAAAGTTACTTTGACCACGGATGTTGAACTCAAATTTAATTTTAAATTTTCGAATATTTCGCATTTCGCATGTATACAAGCATGGCAAAATGTTGTTCACAAGGTATACTCCGCTAATTCGCGCCAGACCAGTGTCAGTTGGACTCTGATTTGACCACAATAAACCACAAATGTCTGCCATGTTATTAGTACGGGAGTCGGTACACCTTGTTTATATTATGATAAAGTCTGTTGACATCACTATATCATGATAACACCATCTCAGTAACACTCAATGTAACAGCATCACACCACCAACATCTGGACCCTTACCTAATACATGTCGTGCTAGTGCTAGCTAGCTCTAAGAGGCTAGGACTATGATGGTTGATATCGACTACACAAGTTACCTGTCATGGCAACATCTCTAGTCTTCGTGTATTTCCATTGTTGTTAGCACAAGATCCTAGGCATACCGTAGGTATATATATATTAATGTCTTTGATCCTAGCCCTGATTAATGAATTATTGCAGTCCAAGAGACCGTGACTCTGTTTTTACAACATATTGTCATTGTTGGTAGGTTTTTTAGTGAACATGAACCAATGAAAGTCCTAGCCGCTTGGAGCTAGCTAACCCAGCACGTTATTTTGAGTGGTCTATAAGGTATAAGGGTCCTGGATGCAAGCTGACAGCATTAGTTTCTCTCACCATCAATAACGATCGCGGTGGCTGTGGCCGAGATGTCCTCTCGCACGCCCAACAGGCGCCAGGGATCGAAGGAGCCGTGGACGTACACGGTATTGGTCAGCGCTGGTTCGAGGCCACCGTACACGGAGTTAGCATGGGCCACTGTCGCTTCCACACGATCCATGTCCCAGCTACAACAAAACAACAAGACACAATTCGTGGGTTAGAAACTGACGAAAACTAGACCATATGGCTCGGTCTGGGATCCCTACAACATCGATTTGATAAAAGAACTAGAGGGGGTGCAGAGAGTAGCTGCAAGAAGGGTTCTAGGAAGGGTAAGAAGATTTAGAATAGAACGAAACGAACAGGGGAGAGTAGAAAAATTAAGGGAAAAGCCCAGTGAGATGGTAAAAGAATTGGGGTGGGAAAAATTAGAGGAAAGGAGGGAAAAGGACAGACTCCTGAACTTTTTCAGGGCAAGGAATGGTTTTACGTGGTGGGAAGAAGTTAGCGATGGGATAGGGATGAGAGTTCAGAGGAGTGTGAGAGGAGGAGAACAGCTTGCTGTGGAGAGGGCTAGAACAGAACTGGGTAGAGCTGGTTTTAAAACAATAGTGGATTGGAATGCGATGGGAGAAGAGGTAAGAAGAGCAAAAACTATAGCAGAATTCAAGAGGGGAATACAAAACTAATGTGAAATGTAAATTTGAAAACTGCCACCGCGCATGCGTGCGCAACTGCAGTTGTATATGTAAATGAAATAAATGAAATATACTTGCTACCACACGGCAGAAGAAGTATTTTTGGATGAGCGATAGCGTTGTTTACCAGCTGTTTACCTGTTATCGAAGTAGTCTTGGCATATCTGCAAGAAGATGTCGGCGTGGAAGACGTCTCCGAACGGCTGGATCGGCGACTCGGACGTGGTGAAGTCTGCCTTCCAGGAGCACGTCTGGTACACCATCTGCCTCCTGCGCGTGCTCGTCATGGGCGCGCTCCAGCTCGGGTTGCTGTAGATCACCTGGGAGGAACAACAACAACAACATTATACTGCCCTTACTTGTAGTACAGTACTTGCTAGTCGAATTATTTGTATCCAGTAGGCCTCAATAACCGAACACACCCAGGACCCTGATTCTATAACTTTAAAACGAAATTAAAACGAAATGAGAAACCGTGTTAAAGTATACGGAAAAGTCAGGACAAAACGAAGATGGCCTGATTTCGTTTCGTTTTACAGTTATAGAATAACCCTCCTGACCTTTTTTTAAATATATATATATATATATACAAAGTTCGCCATCATGATCGTTCAATAATGTATCATGTATTCCTACTCGATTACCCTGTAGGGATCGTATCTGATCTCGGCGCAAGGCAAGAAGCCGGGGAAGAACGTCTCCGTGAGCTGGACCAGGCGATCGAGGGGCGTGGCTCCGTAGATCGGGTTCGTGATGTAGTCGCAGTAGACGAGCACGTCGTCGATAGACCGCATCTTCTGGACTTCGGCGGCGTAGATGTCGCCGTAGATCAGGTTGAAGTTCCAGATGTCCATCTTGTTCGTGGCGTTTATCGGGGCGCACATGCTGCAAACAAGCCACGATTATTAGAGCTGCGCGTGAAGGCTCATTCACAAAGCAACAAGATGTAACTAACGCCAAACGTATGACGAGAACGTGAAATCCAAACCATATATTCACAAAAAGTTGAAATCTAGTTTCATGGTTGTTTAACTGATAATAAAAATTGTCGAATTGTGCTCACTTGAAAAGTTCTGCCATGATCTCCGTTCCGTTCTCCGCGACGAACAAGTCAGCTGTTGCCTGGATAGCGTCCCTCATGTCGGTCAAACAGGCCGGGTCGGCTTGCTGCATCACTAGTCCGACCTGCTCGAAGAACTCTGCTCAAAACAACAACAACAACAACATCAGAGATTCATCCTGGACGTGAAATGTTGTTTCGTGGGCGTGGAACTCACTGAATTGTACTCTTCGTATCAAGAGTTGACATTTTTATGACGTTGCATTGTCAGTCGTTTCAAGACATTTTGTGCACCTAATCTCGAACATTCTGAGCAGTCCACCTGCCCACTCCCATTACTTTAGAACAATTCACCATCAGGTACATAGACCTTGATAAGTGTGTTTTAATACTCACTTTATTCATTAGATGGCATACACAATACGAATATAAACTTCTTTCCAAATGAATATAATATATTCATATAATATAATTTTAAAAAAAATATAGCGACATTATCTTTGTATATATTTCTTCAATTTAAGAAATAATAATATGAAAATTTCGCACCCAGTAAATATGTTTCGCCCCAGCCAAGAGCCACGTTATTCAACAGTATCTGTCTTCTTTCTCTATGAAAATTCAACAGTACCTGTCTTTTTTCTCTATAGAAATCAAAAGCTAATTAAATAGTCACAAAACCTCCCAAAACACCAAAAAACGATGGAATTCAAAAAAATCCCCTTGGGGAGCCCTCTCCCCACTCCCATTGGGACTTGTGCATTTTCGAATTTGGAATATTTTGCCCCCCCTTAAATTTCTTCCTACCGACGCCCATGGATACACATGATTCTTCCAACAGAAGTAAAGCTGTACCTGGGTAGCTGACTTTGGCTAGCACCGGAGCACTGGACACGACGGCGCCGTCGACGAGGTCCGGGAACTTGAGGCGAGCCCACGACGCCAGGTCGCCGCCGATCGAGCCGCCGAAGGCGATCACCTTGACGCCCGGGTGCAAGGCGCGCTGCTCACTGAGGAAAACCGAGATGTCGGCAAGACTTTGCTCGATTGTGAAGTACAGCAGATTCTCGAAGGAGGTATCTCTGTAATAAGGAAAACATACATCGTAGATACGGTGTTGTCGTTTGTTTTTAGTGTTGACTTCTGAGCAAAAGAAACTTGAGGCACCGCAAGGTGTCCCTACTGTACATAGGGATAGAAGTTCCCAACAGGGTGATTTCACAGATGAAGAATGATCATAAAAGTTTAAACTTGCAAGATACAAAATCAACAAATATATCACAAATGCAGATAATATTTTTTTTTTCAAAAATGCTGAAGACTCAATTTTTTTATAATAAAGGTGGAAAATCAATAATCAATTTTAATTTTACCGTAGATTTTTACCTCGCAGCGTACGGTACGTTATATATCAGGATTTTTTTAGAATGAAATTTCCGATTCCCCAAGAAAAAAAAATGTCCTGGTTCTAAAACTGACAAAATGAGTCTACGCACAAGTCACATTCTTGTGGAAATATTTCCGTTCATCATCATTAATTTTGAAACTTCACAGAGCAAAAACATGGAAATTTTTACAAAACTTCAGTGAGCCGTCATTCATGAGACCGAGGTTCGATTCCCGCCATGATACACTATCCATACAGGGGTCTTGGGGGTTTCCCTCTGTCGTTCCGGTCACGACCGAGTCCTTCCCACTATCCAGAAACACATAATAAAATAACCGTTGATTTAATCATCTCATCATCTTAAGCGGGCCTTACATGACGCGGATTGTGTGCGGATCCGCAGCCGCAAGCGGACAAGGATCGGCCATATTGGAATATTAGCCAATCAGATTAGCTAATATTCCAATATGGCCGATCCGCGTCATGTAAGGCCCGCTTTATACGCCAATAGATCTTCATCATCAGTGCTTCGTTGAACCCAACATAAACAAAGAAGAATTGTGCCCGTGTGAAACTTACTCCGTCGGCTTGCTGTCCCCGTAGTACCGCTGTTCCAGGTAGAACGTCTTGGCTTGGAAGGCTTCTGCCAGCTCCATCATGTGACCACCCTCCAACCAGGACGCTGGCTTGGAGCCGGAAGTACCCTCGAACCCGATCATCACGAACAGCGGCCCGCCGTCCACGTAGTAGGCGTCGTTCGCGTAATACCTCTGGCACGGGACAAGTCACAATACAGTTCTCACTTTGAGCGATGAGCGATTGAGAGAGAGGACATCCCTTCCTAGCCGCCCCGGTGGCTGAGTCAACTATCGCTAGCGGTAGAAACTGAAGTGACCGCTGGGCGTGGGTTCGAGTCCCGCATAAGGCATGGGTTTTTGTAAACGTCCTTTCACCTATCATCACTTCATCGTTTCATTATCGTCCGCTCATTCGTACCCCGTATAACCTAGCTGTTGGTGGGGTTAAGCAGCATTAAAACAAAAAGACATCCCTTCGGTCCAAATCTGATAGGTGCATGTCGCCGGAACCTCCAGAATTGATTTTGATTTTTTCGCTGATGCCAATCGGTTGTGCTCAACTCGTTTGGGCGCTAGGGGCAAATCTTTTTGGGGGTTCCAGCGACACGACAGAACCCCCAAAGTGGATTTTGGATTTTCTTTTCGATTTGCTTCTCTCTCTGGCCCTCTCTCTGTCTCTCTCTCTCTCTCTCTCTCTCTCTAGCCCTTAATTGTAATGTAAGTAAAATGGTAAGCAATTAATTCAATCACTTCTGTGTGTAATTATTTTTGTTATAAAAGGTATGCGACGATGATTAACGTCAATAGAAAAAAAAATTGAAAAATGTACAACAATTTCAGAAGTAGAAACAATTCAGTTGATAAAATAACATTCTATTCTAATCTTAAGCTGAACTTGAGCAGCAAAACAATTGTTATGATTTTAAACCTCTTTGGTCCGGTTTTACCAACTGATTGTTAGTGGATTAAGAGATAACTAGCAGATTAACTTGTTATCACTCTTGTCTACGCATATTATGTTCGTACACCTCGAAGGACATCACAACCCTGACACTAGATTTTAACGAACAACGGCGATAATTATTTTCCCAATTTTAGAGGAAAACAGGAATCATCTCAATTTCAGAAATTATAATGCATGCATTTGTCCTCCAGAACCGTGACGTGGACATTACCCGATTCTGTTGTTCTGGAGTATGTGTGGTATCTGGAGGACCAGAAATGAAAGATATCGGAGATTATTTCTCGAGAGTCCATGGAGTCGATTTAGCGGAATATCAGTTTTTTGGTGATAACTTTTGAACGGTTCAAAATATCAAAATTCTGAAAACTAGGAAACACAGATATTTTCAATACCTTCCAGATGGTGTACGTAATAATTATTTATACCTGATTGTCATTGTCATTGTCCTGATTGTATTTATGTCTGATGCCTGATTGTCAGGCATATATACGCTAGAAAAAATTGTTTTTTCAGTTGTACACGCCTGACAACTAGGCGATATTATATAAATAGTTATTACTCACACCATCTTAAAGGTATTGAAAATATCTGTGTTTCCTCCTTACTTAAGTTTTGATATATCATACCGTTCAAAAGTTGTCACCACAAAACTGATATTCCATCTTCAAGGTATTGAAAATATCTGTGTTTCCTTGTTTTCAGAATTTTGATATTTCACACCATTCAAAAGTTGTCACCACATAACCGATACCCCGCTCAATCGACTCTCATGGACTCTCAAGTGAGTTTCGTCCAGCCGTCACTTACCTGCAGCCATGTCCTCTGCTCATTGGTGTCGAAGTGGTCGAGGAGTTGCTCAATGGTCTCTTCTGTCGGCGCCTTGAGGCCCGGGATCGCGACCGGGCCGGCCCTCGCGTTGTCTTCCCGGTGCAGGGGGTCGCTGCCGAACATCGAGCATTGGGCCAAGCCAACGCACGCCAACACCAACACCAACACACGAACCATCGCAGCCATGTCCGTGGAAACCAACCGCTCACTGAATGCTCTTCAATTTATAGCAACATTCTTTTTAAATCATTATTAATCTTGATTGATCTTTATTTAGTGAGATTACATTATTTGTATCATTGTCATTTTATCTTTGATTAGTTACAAAGGTTTATTCATCGTCTTGAATAATATAGGTCGTCTTATCTTGTATATCAAGCGAGTTTTAGAATCAACTCATATGAATTTAATGGGTAAGGCCTACTGGGTTTTAATTGATTGATTGATATGGCTTGGATCAAGCTTATCAATTTGGTTATTCCAAAAATTGGAAATTTAAAAACAATTGATGTACAGGTCATATAGTTGGTTCAAATCATTCGTTTAATCAATCATTGTAAAAGTACTGTCGATATTCGTAAATATTTTTCCGAATGCGTAAATAACAGATAAGTAATTTTGCGAGCTTTCCATTTATTAACTATTCATTTTAATAAAAAAATAGAAAAAAATCTTTTAATAACATCGAAACTTGATACATAAAAATTGTTCCCCAATTAAGGATATGGATGGAAGATAGCCTCAAGGTTGACTATTCGAATAATAAAAATATTGAATATCCATTATCTATTAATTAGGCCTAGGCCTACTTATAATTTTGTACTGTTTTATATAATTTTTTCGAGTTGGGTCTTCCATCATTTTTGTAAAGCTATAGATAGGCTATTACATAATATAAAATACTCCAAAATACCGATAAAAATTGGAATAAATTTGAGAAAACTAAAAGATACTGAATTAATATAGAATATAAAAAATATTTGAATAATATAACTTCCTTGTAATTTATGTGAAAAGTTCTGCAATTTCATATCGAGTCAAATATACCAAAATTATAAAAATCAATTATAAATATTTGAAACAATTACATTTGTTTAGTCTACTTCAGTCTGGGACACACTTGCAACTGCCCCGAAGTGTGCACTTTTTAAATTAAATCACGAAACTGCAGCTGCTAATGCATCTGCGCAGAAAACGCTGATTTTCTTATAATGCATTTACCGGTCGTTAACTCGAAATGCCCACGTGCCCAGATATGTACTCAACTACTTGTCATAAATCACAGAAAAACTCGAATCACATTTGAAGCGTACTCTTCTAGTTAGCACTCACGTACACTCATGGGCTATGACAAGGTGTATTGAGGATTGCGTGACCAATTGTTTCTTATACTTATATTGGGTTTAACGACGCACTGTTATGATAGCGCAGATCTATTGGCGTCGGATGGATGATTAATGAGATGATGGGATGATGAGATGAAAGTTCTTGGGTAATGGGAAGGATAGTGGGGAGGAAGCGGTCATGGCCGACTTATTGTAGGAACCATCCCGGCATTAGCCTAGACTACAGAGGGAAACCATGAAAAACCTCTGTAAAGATGGTCGGCGGCGGGGATCGAGCTGGGTTCGAATTTCCCCTCGCCTCCCGGATCACACGAAGCGAGCGCGTTAACCACTGCGTTACATGTGCCGGTTTACATGTCCACAAGTGTACTTTTTAAGTTTTTCAGAGTCGTGTATTCTCTTGGACTTGTCACAAGTCATTTCAAGAGGTGTACAGACTACAGACAGACTCATCTTACGAAAGTTATACAGGCCACATGGATACTTGTATCTACGAAACATGGATGAGCGAACCATTAAAGGACATCACACCCCTGAAACCAGATCTTGATGAGTAATGCCAATATTTATTCCCCAATTTTATAGAAAACTAGAAATCATCAAGGATCATGCCATAGGCATAACCGATTCTGTATAGTGGCACGAACAGAATTGGGTGACGACAGATGAAAAAATTCCGCGCCTTATATCACCCCTTAATATCAAAATATTAGGCCTTGATTCGATTTACAACACCAGCCATCTTAGGGGCCTACATCAGGGTTTTGTGGTTTCCCTCCGTAGTCTTATTAGGCCTTGGTTCGATCCCCGCCACCATCCATATTCATTGGGAGTTGTTTCGCGGTTCCCCTTTCTAGTACTCTATTAGGCTATACCAAGAACGTTCCTCAAATATAAGCCACGACCACTACCTTCCCACTATCCTTCCCATTACCTACGAAACCTTCATCTCATCATCTCATCATCCCAATCCAATAACCTTAGTTATCATTAAAGTCCTCGTTAAACCCAATTTTGATTTTTTTTTAATCTTAGTCTCTTTTTCTAGCTTTACCAACCCTTGTCCCCCTCGCACGAGCTACCCACTGTTTTATCGACAACGCACATGTGTTTGGGGGGGAGGGGGAGGGGGGTCATGTGACATGTTTGGTAACGCGCCCGTGCGCTCCGCAGATGTAGACGCGCGTCACAATAGAGGGGGGGGTCATAGGTCACTGGAGTCTGTCTGAGGAGGTTCATGCACCGCGATGCAGTCCGGTGCAACACAACACGACACGTGGTCGCTGCACCCGGTCAAGCCCCCCCCCCCCCCCCCCCCCCCCCATCACGACACTGGTGATCAATGTGATACGCCTTGGCTGTGGTCAGTTCAGAGCAAGTGTGATTAATTAGTCGATAAAGTTGTTTGGTTCGAGTTTCGATTGCGGCTACGTGTGTTTTAGTGTCAACTGGGTCAGTGAGTCAAGGGAACTGAAGTCATGTCAGGTGTGGGTTCGAATCTCGCGTGAGGTATGGGTTTTTGTGAGCATCATTCATGTTCACCGGCTAAAATTCGTGCCCCCAAGTTGAACATCTCAAGTGTTCCTTGATTTTTGCTCTTCGAAATCTCAAATGAAATTAATAATTACATTCTTCACGCACAAATAGAATGTTTGTATTAATGAGCGTTTTTCCAATTTGTAACCTGAACAACCCGACTTGATTTGTCAATCTCGACTGGTTTACTAGAAAATGTTTAGAAGTCTCTTTCCAACAATGGGCCTCCAATTAGTCGCGTTACAATTCCTCACGTTTAGAAGGCTATTGCTAGAGTTACTTTAGATCACATGCATGAAAGTAAGTTTATAACTCATCAGAACTTCAGCACGATGTGGTTATTCCAACAGACTTCATCCTGATATAATGAAGGTATACCGACTCCCAAACTAATAACATGGGAGGCATTTGAGGTTTCTTGCGGTCAATCAGAGCCAAAGGTCCCATATTTTGTCTGTCGCAATTTAGCGGATTCCCTTGTGAACTAGCTGCAGATAAGAGTTGCCAAACTGTACCGGTGACATTGTTGAACTTACAAAATCTATCATTTTCGTGCAAAACAAATGCCACCTCTTCTAACACAATAATTCTACTGAGCCGTGTATAGCATTGTTGAGCATTTTTGTTTTATATAGTTCGATATAAAAGCGATAGTTGCGCGACAAGCAAATGGGACCATGGACTCAGATTCTGACCCCGAAATACTTCACTTGGAAAACGCTAGTGGGTTCACCTTCTTTATATCATGATAAAGTATGTTGATATCACTACATAGTGTCTTCAATGCTCTTGGAAAATGTAGTTTACAACGTAGATCTGAGAAAAACACTAGCTTGTATAATTATGCAACGTTTACATTATTATCATCTCGAATCAATTAGCACATCAGCCCTATGACGTACTTGATCGAATCGGTGTCTTTATCTTCTCGACTGCTCAACTGAAAACAGAGAGCTCAAGACTGATTATTATGATTCACGAGGTCGGATGATAGCACGGTACATCGGGCCAACTAACTGGAGGTTATCTAAACTTAATCTTATCGTTATGCCAAATGCATCGTCAGGTAATCACATTAGTAGTCACTTTTTATTCACTTTTATTATGTAACAAGTAATACTTGACATAAAGTCATTGTTTTCCAATTGAGACTTTGTATGACAAGTTACCAGTTAGGATCGTTCGGACGGGGTAACATTAGGTCGATCTTAACACCACAAATAATTAGTAGTTAATTTACTGTAATTTATTTAATGAAAAGCTATTATATATATTTCTGTGTGTTTCTTAAATGAATATACCATCTTTGCATTCCTATTGTTTCACTGTGTTTCTTGCATTTCATCCCCAAGGTGGGGTCGATAAGCAAACAATAATCATCATATTGTATTTCCCCCCCAAATAACCTAGCTATGGTGGGGTCGTTAACCAACAATAATCATCTTCTTGTATTTCTTCCTCAAATAACCAACGTTCTTTCAAACAAGATTTAGATAAGCCTTAAAATAGTGAAAAGGTAATATAAAAAAAAATATATACACTCCTATCCACGAAAAATATAACATTGTTTACCAACATAACAAACACAAAGATATCCGTTGTGGTATCAGTAGGGTATTATCATTATATTCACGACTAGTTTTCGATAAGAAACGCAATTACTTCTTTCAAAATCATCATATCCTTGAAATTGACACGAATGTATGTATGGCCCCTTTAGACGATCAAGATTTATTGGCAAGATCTTGCCGAAAAAAGTAGAATACACAGATTTCCTATTACGCCTTTACACGACGTCAAGATTCTTGCCTCGATCTTGCTACCAGCGGCAAGATCTTTTCTGGAGTTGGACAAGGCTCTACTTTTCGGCAAGCTTGCCCGAAATCAAGCCAATGGCTGACGCTTGCGTTGTCACATGAATCTTGTCACATGAATCACAAAGAATCTTGCCGGAGCGTTTAGACGATCAAGAAAATATGGGCAAGCTATCTTGCCAATACCAGAAAGATAATCTTGATCGTCTAAAGGGGCCATAATACCGATTTTTTTTATTCATGTAGTTATTTGGTTGGTAGACGATCTTCTACTTGGTGGATATCAGTATACAGAACAATCATGTATTGAAGTGCCTCTTCTTGCAGATAAGAGACAAGAAGGCCCGTGCATAATACAAAGGCCAAAGTCTAGCGTGGATATATTTGTTGTTCGAACCTAATTAGGTTCTACTCTTGATCTATTTTTAAAGATGGCAACAGCTGCCATTTTAAGATTGAGTAGAGGCGATGAAGATTCAAAATAGCACCAGTCGTGTACAGAGCGTCTTGGTTTTCAACCAGCAGATGTTAATTATGCACGTTCAATTCGTTAGTTTCAATGATTGGTATTGCATTGTCGTAAAACGGGATGTCGTTAGACGGAACTAGGGAAACGCTACTTGTGCATTCGCATTTCGAAGCAACAATCAGTAGGTAAAAACCTGACCTAAGATATATTTATTGGACGAGCTTTAGCGAGGATTCAATTTGACATACTGAAAAAAATTGGTGTTCGTTTTTATGTTTTTTTTTTTTCATGTTTTTTGTCGGTTCTCCACAGGTCAAACGGCTACAGCTATCAACTTCAAACTTTTTTTCAATATGGTTCCTCATCTAACTTAGATCTGTATAGTTTTGTGGCATTATCGGGTGGTAACTTTTATTCTTAAGAATTTTAGAAATTTCAAAAATACCCATTAGAATAACACAACAGATACAAAAAAAATCAAAAAAAATGAAATTTTGCGTGAAGTTGAATTACATTTTGATGCACATTTCTGGAAATTTTCAGCTTGATAGGGTCAGCCATTTTGAAGAAAAAACATAAAATGTGCTAAATTGGTACCACTCGAAGCAGTTTTTACCCATTTTCACCCATACTATTACTATCCACTCGTCTAACAACGCATATATGGCGTTTTCCTAGTTTTATCAAACAGAATTGGTACATGGTCTCCTGCTTCGTAGGACGATCACATCCATGATGGTTCCTCAATCCCCCACGAGCCAGCTAGAACCAACACACTCGGCCAACGGAGAGCCGTGGATCTAAACATGATACTACTGCCACTGCACTGGCACGCAGACTACAAGTTGCAACCACTTGCTTACCACAACTCTTTTCTTCTGGTTCGAGTCATCAATCCCCCACGAGCCAGCTAGAACCAACACACTCGGCCAACGGAGAGCCGTGGATCTAAACATGATACTACTGCCACTGCACTGGCACGCAGACTACAAGTTGCAACCACTTGCTTACCACAACTCTTTTCTTCTGGTTCGAGTCATCAATCGTCTGTATCTTCTGCGTGAATATGTTGCGCAGGAATGTCCTGACAGGACGGAAGTAATGTGGCAGACAATATATCCAACTGATGAATTGCAATTGCGATTACAGTCCTATGCGAGACATGACACTTGGGTGTCTGGGGAACATGTGTTGGTATGGAGCTTGTTTTAGCACGTGAAAACAAATCGTTTTTGTGTGTTTTTAAGTCCCAATGTAAACTTTTATGATGTGGTATTAATGTAAGTAGACCTATTATAACATCACGTTGGGATGAAAATGTATTTTTATTCATGTATTTATATATTTGTATTATTTATTTTGGGTTCAACTATACTGATGAATAAGATCTATTGGCGTCGGTGAATGATATATAAGATGATGGGATAAGATGGAGGGTTATTTTAATAGGTATTTTTTGGAGAGGGAAGGAGTCGATCGTGGCCTGTTATCAAAGAACCATCTCAGTATTGACCTGAACGACAGAGGGAAACTATGAAAAAACCCCATCAGGATGGTCGACCATGGCGGGAATCGAACCCCGACACCTGAATGACGGTTCAGTATGCTAGCCACTCGACCACTCGTCTCAGTTTTTCATCATCAAAATTCATTTCTCCCCAATTGTTTTGAAAACGCCAATCTCAGGATGAAAAGTATAAATTGGTCGCGATGCGCGATAAGACAACCGTTTGTTCGTACATTCTAATCGAAGACGACGTTTTTCTGACGTCATCTTGTCATCCAGTTTTTGTTCGAACTAATCACCACTTCCTCTGTCTCCCGTCTTTAAAGAGCCCAGTCACGTGTCGCTCCTGTGTTCCCTTTAACAGCTAGGGGACGTCATTCTACATCCGGCGGGCGCGACCAGGAGAGGGCGGGAACTCGGGAACAGCTGTTGCACAACCTGGATCGGGAAGGGGGGAGCGTGGTGACAGGATTATTACTTCACTTGTGTTTACACTTCGCATCGTAGTCAGACTAATTGATAGAAAAGTGTTTTGAGATGTACCTGGAGGAGTTTTATGTAACCACTCGTGTCCGATTCATAACCACTCAAATAGTTTCGAGATATTTTGTAGTATTTTGTCAAAATGTGAATTTCAGTTACAGCAATCATCCCGAGTATTTATAACGAAACCGAAACTTGATTAGACACTTTGTAACTACTGGACAACAACATCCCCCAAATTGTTTTGATTGATTGATTGTTGTTTGAACGACGACCCCACCAACAGCTAGGTTATACGGGGGTATACGAATGAGCAGGTGATAATGGAACTATGAAGTTATAAGTGAAAGGACGTTTACAAAAACCCATGCCTTATGAGGGACTCGAACATACATTTGTGTTCGAAACCGACACCCAACGGTGACTTCAGTTTCTGAAGCGGTGCCTCAGCTGACTGAGCTACCGAGGGCGGCAATTGTCTACCTCAATCACGACGTCAGGATTAGTTTGTTTGTCCTAAACTTTTCTGGTTGCTATGGAAACCTGAAAATACGTGCGATTATCTCTTACACCATAACCAACATACCAAACCCACCATAACGAACCATAAACACCATAAACACCATAAACACCATAACCGAACCATAACCGAACCGTAACCACCATAACCGTCATTAACAGTGACAGTGGATGAAAAGATCTATAATAATAACAACAATACCGAACTAATATCCATCCGTAGCTTAGCTGGCTTCGCGCGGGACTTGGCTCTCGTCGAGCTACCGCTCGGCTAGAAGCTCGTCAGGTGAATAAATAACATTTAACAATATTATAGGAAAACTACAAAAACGTAATTAAACATTCCTCCGTTTCTTTGAAAAGCTTTTTAAATGGATGTGGAAGTTGTAGGGTTTGTTTGTATTCCTTTCAAAGACCGCAGGCTTGTGTCAACGAGAGTCACGTGTCCCCCTCCCCCCCCCTCTGCTAATAAACACTGCGTGCATTGCTTTTGATTGGAGAGAAAAAACAGTATTCCTGGTCGAAAGCTCCGATCCTTGAAGTTCTCTTCCGGTTTAGCCACATGTGTATGTAATAGTTGAGTAAAACATCCCGTAGGAAATGGGAGTTAGGGACTTTCAAACTATTTAATATATGTATTGAACAAAAAAAATAATGTGTTTACGTTTAATGTAAATAAGCTACAGGAAACTCAGATTTTAAAATAATTTTTTCTCTCCCGATATTCACCTTTTTGTGTTTTTATTTTTTTATTCGAATTTAATCAAATGATTACGTTGAGTGTGTATAAATGATAAGTGTATGCCCTACTCCTCATTGCTCAAAATTACATTATTTTTGATCAACATCTTGATCTCATATCAGAATAGATAAAAAAATACTAACGATTTTTTTTTAACCTCACAAGATGAACACATCGTGGATGGTCAGTCTCTTATTTATTGCGTCCCTTCTTTCTTTTAATATTCATTAAATTTACAATTGAGAATTTAGTTTCCCGACACGAATCAGAATCGTTTATATCTGGACACTTATCGGATATTTCACAAGTAGCCCCATGCTTGAAGCATTATACATTTATTAGCTTATAAAGCTGGCAAAAATTGTCGAAACTTTTGAAGATGATTATTGGTTATAAAGGTGTTAAAATGAGATGTGACAATAAAACCATAAAGTGGTGATAAGAGAAGTGACGTTTATAAAAATCCATTGTCTTAGGTGGTAATCGAACCCACGCTCATCCCTGAGTTCAGTTTACTAACCAATTACTTAGAGGCGATTGTACCAACTGATGATTAAATATTAGTTAGTTAATCATTACTTGAAGTACAAAAATAACATCGGTAACCAAGGGTGATAACAAGGTTGGTTGAGGTTTTGGTTCATGGTTGACTAAGAGCCGGTTGTACCAAGTGACGATTAGTGAATTAAGCAAAAATTAGCAAATTAACTTGTTATCACCCTTGGTTACCGATGTTATTTTTGTACCCTAAGTGATGTTTAACTAATTAATATTTAATCATCAGTTGGTACAATCGCCTCCAAGCCATAGAGGATGACTCGAAACATTTATATAAAACCAAAAACCTAGATAATTCTACCAGACCAACCAAGATCCATTTAATAAGTACACTTTCATCCATGTTTACATTATCACCTCATGTTGATCTATCTATCTTTGTCTGCTATTAGCCCCACAGCATCCGGCATGCATGGTCCATGCATGAGGCGACACCAGATGCAGGTATACAGCCAAGTCCTCGTCGACTAGCGCCTGTGAGAGGGTGCTGAGCTATTTCCGAGCCGCAAGTACATAACATCCGTTCAAGCGAGGATCATGCCACCAGGCTCGTGCGAGGCCTGATTGTGGATTGTTAGTAGTGATCATTACTAGGCAAACGCAGAATATGAGTTTTAAGATGAGCGAGATGTATATATGAAGTAGGCCTATAATCGAAAACTCTACACACCTTGACTCGTATAAAATATATAGTTTATAAGGTTACTAACGAATCTAGAAAGCCGTGAATCTCGGCAATATGGTTCTGATATTATTTCTATCTATTTGATGAATAGAAAACATTCATTTTCTTCAGAACGGCTGTTCCGAATTGCATAAAAACCTGTAATAAGATGTATCTTTTATGTGTTTACAATTGGTGAAAATTTAAATTTTGTGGGTAGAGTTCCCAAAAACTTGACAGTTCCAAGTTGAATGAGTCTATTTGTCCAGAAAAAGTTTCGTGTTGAAGAGTCAAACCAAAGACCTTACGTTATGGATGATAGGGTATTTGGTCAAACCGTGCAACCTGTAGCTGCTACAGTGCATACAAAAAATGAACACAAAACCTAAAACGTGAAAATCACAAGTTTTTTAATGATGAAATGATGAAAGAATATCGACGTAGATTCCCACTCTACAAAAACAGTGACAGTGTTTCTGACTTGTTTTTCTTAATTGTTTGTCGTTGATGTACAGTAGTTTTGTATTTTTTCTTCCACCTATAGGCCTAAATGCAAGACGAAAAAATACCATATTCGCTTTTTTCAATCTGTCTTGAACCTCATTAATTGATGAATAACTAATTATTTTATATGATGTAAAATTGGAATATTTTGTGTTGTACAACGTCATCGCATTGACCCCTCAAGGTGTAAGAAAAAGTTCACGAATAGTTTGGAGATGGCAAGGGTGAGATATGGGGGGGTTGGGGGGTGAGGGGGTCTAGACCCCAGCTGGGAGGTCACCAAGGTCAGACGGCACGCGACCAAATGAGGTGTCCCCTCACATGTTTGTATTTACCCCTCCCCCCCTCCCCCTCCTACTCGAAACAACCCTCTCGTCTAGAGAGTCTATATTAACCACACACTTCCGTATTTTTATACGCGCGAAATGTTTGTCTTGAGAATTTAAAACTCTTAAAAACATTATCGAGAGTGTGAGATGAAGCGTGGAAGTGAGACGGTTGAGTGAGATGGAGAGTGGAAGTGAGATGGTTGAGGTAATCACGGCAGGAGAAAAGAGGAAGAAGTCAGGAAAAAGAAAGGAGTAAACGGAAGGAAGGGGAGAAAAAAGAAGTGATAAAATAGATGGTCGACTTGTATGTCAGACTGACAAGACAATTGTTATTTTACATTATATATTTTAACTACTTAATATTTTATAATCTAGCTGAATTATGTACGTCGATCGCTCTTTGCTTAATAACCCCACCAACAGCTAGTTTCTTTGGGGGTACGAATGAGCGGGTGACAAGTGAGTGATGTTAACAATGACCCGTGTCTAATGCGGGATTCGAACCCACGCCCGCACCACGACTGAAGAAACATGGCTGACTACGCCATATGGGCGGCTATATATAAGTATGTCATTTTGAAATTGTGTTATTATAATGTCCTGCACAAAAAGAGAACATTGTCAATATCATTCTAATTTTAAAACTTATGAACACGTAAGATGATGAAGATTGATTTTTTAATTTACATGTCATATTGTTAAAATTGTCTTGTGTTGACTTTGGTTGTTGTCAAACATTGCTTCTGGAAATATGCTTAATTTGTTTTCATACGGTTAAAAAGAAGTACAAGAACCTATAATGACAATTCTTCTAATAATAGAGTGATGGTAAATGTTTGCTGTCCACAGAAATGTGCATTGTATAGCATATCGTTTAATACGTGAAATATATGTCCATCTTTCTACTGATTTATCCGTTCAAATTATACAAATTACGTTTCAATGATACAACTTCCGTTCAAATTTCACAATTTACGTTTAAACGATACAATTTACGTTAACTATACGTTATACGTTATTTACGTTATATATCGGTAGAGGTGCCGGGTCTTGGTAAGAATAATTGATTAGAGTAGATTATAGGTGATAGGCCTACACCAGAAATAAATATTGGCTTCATAACCATCAAATTAAGAAATTGAATCTTAAATAAAGGTCATAAGATATCCCCCGAGAGTAGAGTTTGGATCAATTCTTGAAAACAATCGATATGCTATATAAATATGAGAATAAAAATAATAATTATCATAAAAATCTACGAAAATTCGAAAGCCTAAAATATCGTGGAGTGACAACATCTGTCGTGTGCGCCTTCCTTACTACACATGCTCGACAAGGAATATCCCACAGCTGTTCGAAATGTTTCATTCCATTCCCGAATACCCTGCGTTAGCGCAATGGAACCCACGCTCGACACTGTCAGGGTGTAGACGAACTGCTGTTCCTTTCAGCTAGATTTGACTCTCACTACCTTTTCTCGCTCCCCTTCGACAAGAATGAAATACATTTATAGAAGCGAGTTTTATTTTTATCAACAATCACGGTCTGAGTTTGTCTTCTTCCACACAATATCTATCAAAGTGTTTACATTGCCTTCTCTCTTCAGTACTCGATCGTCTTATGGGTTGGAGTGAAACATCAAATAAATTATAAGATCAATGTGTATTTGTAATAAATTTTTATTTATTTTTATTCAAATGAGTGATTTTACAAACTGTTGATCAACTTGAAGTGGTTCTGACGTTTCGGTTCTAAATATAAGAAACTGAAGAAAATTTAATTTCACGTTCATGTAAACCAGGGTTCCCAGTTCCTGTCTTCACAATATCAGTGCGATTCTGGCAGGTCTGTTTCCACTTCGCTTTACTGTAACGTTCTCGTGACGTCATAGCCACAGCCTTTTATTACCATTAAATGCACACGCTTCTTTGTATTTGAGGGATGTATTAACTGTCAAATCACTAATTGGGCACTTTTACACTAAACAGACGGAAGCACGAGTGCAGGAACCCCGAGAGTAGTGAAACATAACTTCAGGTAAAATCGTAATATCGGCCGACAAAAGTTGAGATAGAGTCAATGATCACTACACCGAAACAGTGTTGTGATCCGCCATTTTGTTCAGGTGAATACTGGCTTGTGATTGGTCAGTTGGGAAAATCGTGTCGGACGACAAGAAAATATCTGATATGGAAACCTTGAATTACTCAAATTGTATAACAACAAGTGTGGAAAGATCACTTGCATGTAACAGTAGGCCTACACTCGATATTTTTGTCATCGTTTTTTCCCCTCACCTAGTGTACTGCTCCTTACTTACAAATAAAACCTAAGATATTGTAAATGTGTATTATGGATCGACATTATTAAGAAGATACTTCTCTGCGTGGTATGAAGTAGTTGCACTAAAATATGTTCATCCAAGTACACGTTTTACCTGTTTCAATCAAAACACTACTCTTCATGAGTCTCGTCAAGAAACAAGACGCAAATGTTCACTCAGAGACCCTAACAGCTACCGGTATATTATATGGGGGTACGAATGAGTGGATGGTAGATTATGATGCTTCAAAACGTATGACTCGAACTTAAGCCCGACTTGACTTCAGTTTCTTCAGCTGATTGTGAGTCAGGGGGGAGGCGACTAACTTCATTTTCATTTATATTGGGTTTAACGACGCACTACACTGATAACTAAGATCTATTGACGTCGGTTAATGATATATGAGATGATGAGATGAAATGTTATTTCATCATGTTTTTTCATATTGGGAAGGAGTCGGTCATTACCTGTTGTTAAGGAACCATCCCAGTATTAACCTGAACAATAGAAGGAAACCTCGAAAAACAGGATGGTAAACCAAGTCGGGAATCGAATCCCAGTCTCCTGAATGACGCTTCAGTATACTAGCCACTCGACCACTCGTCTCAATATGGACTACTTCTTCTCAATATCTGTCTGATTTATAAATCATGTCTTCCGAAGATATTTTCAAGTTCGATGACTTTCCGCCTGTCTTCTAAACGACTGCCTTAGCAGTATTAGTCAGCACGGCGTATCTGGACCATTATTAAAGAACCATACAAACATCGTGTCCCGTTTATATATAAACAATATTCCCTAAAGTTTCCTGGCTAGCTGCCTATCTGGCATCGCTCCACCAACCACCAGGAGTCTGGTAGGATCGCGGAAAGCCACTTGCTCGCGGGAGACGGGGGGGGGGGGGGAGGGGCTGTCTTCGGGGTCCCTCACAGGTCGCCGCGGCGTGGAGGTGGTGGTAGCACGCGTCGGAGAGTCAGTAGGACGAGCGCCGTCTCAGAGGGTAGCTTGAACAGTTCGACGCGGTCGTCTGGATACACAGTAATATGCCGAGGGCGTTTCTGATCACACATCGCCGGTATAATACGACTGTGGAATATCAACGCAGAGGTATGTTTTTACATTTTTGTAATGTATTGAGTTCGTTTGTTTTTTATTTAATATAATTGAAATGGGGTGGTAAATCACTTTTGGGGTGCCCGTCCAATCCAAATGATCCTACTTTCATTCATAGCCTTAATTGGGGAAAAAATATTTTTGTATATAATTAGCGAATTATAACTTGTTATAACTTGACTATAACTTAGCTATAACTTGCTTAATTACGTATGTAACTTTCGTACATCAATTAATGGTTAACAAATTATCACTTGATTATGAGTGATTATTATTGATTATCAGATTATCTTGGTTCGTAAAATCGGCTCTAAGGTGGTTCTGAAATTGTCGTGGTTTCATTGTTATTCTTTTTGATAATAGAAATAGACAACCTAATAATCTAACATAGTCTAACCAGTAGCTCGTAACTTCGTTGAAATCACCGTATTTTACTTGTGAGAGAAAATCAATTTATTTAAATCTGAAAGATAATTGACCGTAAGAGTAGGGTTTTGCAAAAATCTAAAGAAGAAGTGAAGTTGAGGGATGTTTCCGTTTACCCTTGTGGAGAACGCACAATATAAGGAAAGAACAAGATAACGAATATTTTTCCAGTATAGATTCTCAAAGTGAATTTTGGTTTAGCCCAATCTCATCATAAAATCACAAAAGTTTCTTATGTCAGTTATTATTGAGCTTGTTACCTAAATTCTACCTGAATCTATTGATTGTCGAAGAGAAACAAATATAATATGTCTAAATAAATAGCTCCTTGTTTCATCATTTTAATGAGACGCTTTCTTTTCTTTACTAAAGAAAAAAAGAAAAATTTATATTGCGGATAAGTCAGTTTATTTTCTTTCCAAATTGTTAAAACTTGAACCATGAAAATTATTAATTACTTGAATTTTCAATCATTTAGAAATATTGTGAATCACCGAAAAACAGAAATTAATTCAAATGTAGGCCTATCTTCTTCTTACCAGTTTTCGTAAAACGAAAAAATTAAATTTTGAGATTGATTACTATGCCTCTATATAAATATGGAAAGAGAGAGAGAGAGAGAGAGAGAGAGAGAGAGATCCTGTATACATGATCATTTGTTATAACTTCTCACATAATGTAAGTTTTATAATTTGTTTCAAAGAATATTGATCAGAATGTAAAACATCCTCTCGAATGTGTTGATGTGGTCCATGAATCCAGGTGTCTATCGGATGCTGCACCATGCATGAGATCACCAAAACACACTAATAATAGCCCTAGCAACCACTGCACAGCTATCAGCCATGAGCCCAAGGAAGTACGCAGTAAACACTAATGTGCTGTCAAGAGCTAGAAAACAGAAAATCAATCGTTCTATTAAACTCAAGAATATTTATCTTCCTGGGTTCATGGATCCGGCCAACTTGATACGTACAAGTTCCTTATGTATTCATGTAAGACATTGTCGATTTATGTTTTTATCAGTTTTAATTGATGACAATTTTTTTATATAACATCGAAACTTGATACAAAATCATTGTTTCCCAATTAAGGCTATGGATGAAACATGAGATCGTTTGAACGGGGCACCACGAGGGCACCATAATTTTTGAATCGAAATTCCATATCACGTATCTGATGGAAACTTATCACATAAAACCATTAGATTAGAATGTTGTATAATTTTTTTTCTTATAGGAATTGAGATAGAAATAAACAATTTTCAGTTCATATTTAGAGCTAGAGTAGATTAATTTACCGGTTAATAAGTATATAAGTGATCACTAAATAATAATTTGTAAATAGGCCTACTCAATCCATCAGGACCCCTATTTCTGAGATAAATGAGATGTGAGAAAATAAAAATGAGTGAGAAAACGAGTATCTCACATAAAATATGAGATGAGATATGTCATTATTATATGAGATAGTTTTCTCACTGATTTTTCTCACATCTCATTTATCTCAGGAATAGGGGTCCAGAAGGTATAACCATACAACTGATATTTCATTTTGGTAGGTTTGATTTATACGCTGAGTTCAAAATTATCAACTATGTTGCTCAGCTTGCATTTAATACAGATACATAGATATTACATAATTATTAAAGTATTTATAGAACTGATGGAACAGGTGCTCCACATCGTGTAGGGAATGGCCTGGAGCTGCCTGACAGCATTAGGAGAATATACGTATTTAATTCAGGGAAGAGAAAGGGAATTGCGGGGACAGGAAGGAATACCTTTCAGGAGAAAAATTAAAGTTCTGTTTCCAGGATGGGCCCCAATAGAGTTTTTGTGGTCAATTTTGGATATTAAGAAATTAAAATTTAGGAGGAGGCTGTTGTATATTTCTTATATAAAATAAAAGAGCAAAAATAAGATGAAAAAAAAGTAGAAAATGTGATGAAGAAAGTTAGAAGATAATATATTCGGAAAGAAGATTGAAAACTTATTTCTCAATACGACTTTTGAATTGTTCTTCATCTCTCAACTGATCACTATGATTTGTATAACGAGTTGAATGAGCTACACTATATCTAACCACTTCTTCGGGGTGGTAAGATCGCCCTTGTGGTGGTAAGATCGCCCTTGTGGTGGTGAGATCGCCCTTGTGGTGCCCCGTTCAAACCCTGTATTTTCATCCTTTGCCTTTCTAGGTCAACAATAGCTTCGTGTCAAGTTTTCGATGTTGGTACAAAAAATCACATTCCATGTGTTGATAGATCAAGATATAACTTCAGTTTTCCAACTAAAGTCTAGGTGAATGTTTTGTTTTACTTGAATTGGGGGTTGTTACGGTTACGTTTTCAAAGACGTTGTATTAAAAAAGTGAGTGTTGTTGTTCCTTGATAAGATTGAAAATAATGATTTTTATAAAGTGTTCCGGACTTTTAGAAACTGATTGTGCCGCCCCCGTGGTTCAGTCAATTATCGCTAGCTGTATAACTGTAGGGCGTGAGTTCGAGTCCTGCATAAGGCATGAATTTTTGTTCTTACACCTATCATCACTTCGGCGTAATTCATTATCATCCGCTCATTCGTACCCCCGTATAACCTAGCTGTTGGTGGGGTCGTTAAGCAGCATTATATATAAAAAATGAACTGCTTTAATCTGTGGCGGAAAAGTATGGTCAAATGTTTGTCAAAAATGGTTAAAATAGGGTGTTAAGATCGCCCTTGTGGTGTCTCGTCCAAACAATTCCTACTTTCATCCATCGAATCGACTAAATTAGTGAACAACGACTGTGTATCAAGTTTCAACGTTAATAATAAAAAAAAAAATCATGCCTACTAAAATAATTATTCTCGTATATTCTCGTCCGAGTGACAAACGTGATTGAAAGCACACGATAACTCAGAGATCGACCAACTTCAAAATGGGGACAGTGTTTATTTTTACCTCACGAGAGTTGTATTCTGTGTGACGCATGCACGCTGAAGGTGAAGCGGCGTCGCGATGAGCGTCGTTATTTGCCAGTGGGCAGACGCCCAATAAGACGTAGTATTATTACCTTCTGCCTGCCCTTAACTTTGAGCACTTGTTGCGCAAACTGGCTGCTGGTACAGTGGTGCATGGCACGGTGCCTACACCCACCTTACGGATTCCGGGATTAAAGCCCATTCACAAGTACATCACCCAGACAACACTGGAAGAAATTGGTGTTGGATTAAACTTAAAGGCAGGGTTTATGTGCAGCTAGTCTAGGGTATGACGTAACCAGTGACGGTTGTTGTTGCTGTTGTTGGGAGGAATCTAAATTGATAAAAAATTACCTGATCTATAACTAACCTATAACCTAACCAAGTACGACCTAACCAATCTAAACTAAACTAATCCATTTCAACCCGAAACTAACATAATTTAATTCAAATTAACAGTAATACTATGTAATAGTGATCACGGTTTATAATTATGTGTAGGTCTTTTATCGGGCTATCTCGGTGCGCTCGTGTGAAATATTTTAAATAACGTTATATAGATTATTATTGCATGATTATATATAGCATAATTGAAATGGCAACTACTTTGATCCCAGATTGGTTCATGCATCATTCGTAAAACTGGATCCTTGACTTTTGTATGAGTGATAGACACCATTAGATTCAATCGATGTGAAAGTAGATTTATTTTAAAGTTTGGTAATTAAGCTATATAATTTATATATATAGAGAGAGAGGAGAAGTATGGATTGAAGTTGAGAGCGGTAAATGGTGGAAGAATAGAAAGAAATGGAGGGAGGTGGTGAAAGAGTTGAGATGGAAGTGGAGGAGGAAGAGCAGAATCAGGCAGAGGAGACGTAGGAGGAAGAGGACTTGGGACTGCCAAAATCAAGTTGATATGTTGTGCCCTTGTAAAATGAACTTACCTAACTTTGTTAGAAAAGTATTTAGAAATAAAAAAATGTATATATATAAATATATATATTGCTACAAAATTGAATGTAAAATGACATATTGTGTTGTTTGTTGAATGCAGAAAGCAGTCCTGAACGTCGAGTGAGCATCGCCGAGCCAGAGCGCCACCATGCCGGTCATTGCTCCTCCTCCGACGTACCTTCCCGCATCGCCGAAACGACGCCCGAATGTCCCGAGGAACTCTACAACCTAACCCAACTCGCTGAGGTCAGCTTGGCGGCCGCAGCCGGACATTTATTCACCCATCACCATCGCGATTACAATCTCAAGAAATATCACTTCATCAACAACCACCGTTTAGACTTCAACAAATACAAAGCGCTATTACACCATCACGAAGACAACCGAAGTGACCACGAGAGCGACCGTTATTCCGAGCACGACTTGTCGTGGGACCATTACGAGGACCACGACGGCGAACTGAAGGATGGGACGACGGCGTCGACGGGAGAGGTTCACGGTTGCCCCGACTGTGGGAAACGTTACAGCACGTCGAGTAATCTAGCCAGACATCGACAGACGCATCGCTCGCTGGGAGATAAGAAGGCACGGCGATGTCCGCATTGCGATAAGATTTACGTGTCCATGCCGGCGTTCTCGATGCATGTGCGCACGCACAATCAAGGATGTAAATGCTCTCATTGTGGTAAATGCTTTTCGAGACCGTGGTTACTGCAAGGACATATACGTACGCATACAGGTAAGGATCAGTGATGTGTTGGTGACACGTTTGTCAGATTATTGTATTCGACACGAAAAAAACAGACATATATTGCTGCTGCTTGAATTAGGGTTGAGGGAAGTGTGAGGATGCCGAGAGAAATGAAGTATGGTTTACATGATTGGCGACGTGATAAACCGGCCAGTATTCTAATAGCTCGTTTCTGGAATCTGGAGGATGAAGATGCGGTTGGATTGTGATGAGGATCCCCAGAATATGATGTCATACGAGTTAAGGGAGTGAATGTGGGCGTGATACACAGATAGGAGTGTAGGGGGATTGACAAGGAGCTATTAATATAGAGAAGGAAAATTAGGGGACCTAGTACGGATCCTTGGTGGACGCCGTTGTGGATGAGAAGAGGTTGTGAGAAATGGGGGATACTAGAATTGGCTGAGTGTACTTTCACCATTTGGATGCGACCTGAAAGAAAGGAAGCAATCCAATCATGTGCCTTACCATTTGGTGAGCTTTACATATCTTTAAGAGGTTGCATGCACAGTACTCATATGAAAAAAATCCTTATCATTGTTTTCAATGTTCACGAACCCGTGTAATAGAATAGGAAGTATCAACCCCTAGATAATTTTATGCTCGTCGAATAACATGACATTCTATTTTTGTGAATTCATTCAGACTTAAACGTCAGTAAATACCAAGAATGTGATGAAATTCATTGACGTATTAATCTCAAAACTGATTCAATTCACAAAAAAAGAATGTCATATCAATTGAAGAGCATAACATTATGTTAGTGTTAATATACTTTGCATTCAGTTACACCAGCTCGAAAACATAGAAAAAAATAGTGAAGATTAATTTCTCCATTTTTAATTTTTTATAAGCAACATGCATGCTTGCCTTTCTTTGTAACATACCACACAGGTTGCAGAAAACAAATGCTCATAGTCTTATACCACTGATTGATTACAACATTACAATTAAATAACCTGGACATCAAAGACTACAACACAACTTGTTACTGTTCCAGGAGAGAAACCTTTTAAATGTTCGATCTGTACAAAAAGTTTCGCCGACAAATCCAACCTACGCGCGCATGTGCAGACCCATTCGAACACGAAACCTTACATCTGTCGCAGATGTGACAAGGCGTTTGCTCTGAAATCCTACCTTTACAAACACGAAGAGTCGTCTTGCATGCGTGTGCACGGCGAGATGCCTCCGACGCCTCCGACGCCACCGACGCCAGCGACCCTACCGACGGTCATCCGTAGCTGTCCAATTGCCATCTAACTGTACATTCAGCTCTACTCGATATCGTATGTACCCGGCAAGCCATGATATACTTGTAGCCACGAAAGAAGAAGGTAGTCTACCAATTAAATAATTGTACAAATAGGTAATGACAATCTCACTGCAACTTTACATGATTTCACAACCATAAAACTAGGTTTTAACGAATAATGACGATTATATTTCCCTAATTTCAGAGAGAACCAGAAATCATCAACTGAATAATTTCAGAAATTACGATCGATTTATTTGTTTTCTAGGACCCAGCCCTTTATCTGAGTCGTGACGTAGACATTACTCGATTCCTGTTTATGTTTCTATACAGAATCGGTGATGCCAACGATAAGACTCTTAGTGTCTGGAGGACAAGAAAAATGATTATAATTTCTGAAATGGAGATGATGTGTTCCAGTTTTTTCCAAAATTAGGAAAATAAATACAGTCGTCATTCATAAAAATCTAGTTTCAGGGTTGTGATGTCCTTTAAGGACTTGATCCTTTAAAAAAATTCTGTTGTTTGTTGCACTTCTTATCGTAAAGTGTAAACATCGTCCTGGAAAATCATAATGGCCTGAAAATACCACAGGTGTACAACAGAAATATAGAGGTGATATTTGTCTTTGCTTTGTTGGTAGACGATTTTCTTATTTTCGCGGATACTAATCTAGTATCCCTTTGTCGCGTACACTGCAGTGATACAAACGCGAATTGTACTTACAATAGATTATAGATCATAGAACAATTGAAAAATATATTTTAATATAAACACAGAAATACAGATAATATATTTGATCGAATAGTTTTATACTAAGTAGATAGGTTTTCTGGATAGTGGAAACTATAGTAACTGTTAACGACCAAATTTATTGAATACATTTGTAGGAAATTAATCGATATATGCATAAGCGTGATTTGATTAAGTTTAGGTGAGATAAAATTCCTGATTCTGGGACCAGATAACATAGATCGATGTTTTTTGTGTCCAGAACAGTTTTTAGGAAGTGTTTTTTTGTGTGTTGAAAGAAATTTATTTTACTTATATTTGTTGGGATTTTCCTTCTTGATTAGACTATAATATAATTTCTCTAAGTTAACTTATTTATTATGTCATATATAATTTAGATATTATTTGATAATCTGAAGATTATATGTCAATTTCCCGATGCTCTTATGGTGCAGCTATATATTAAAGTATTGCCTAAGAATAGGGCTTTATTTAGGTTTATACTAGATTTAATTATAGTCAATTACATTTGTAGACCAATTTGATTATTTCATTATAATATTTTGAGTGGTTGTCGTTTTGTTTGCGTGAAAGTAGGCTATTATATTTTAATATTCAATTGATATTATTTGTAATTATAATTATAATAACGGCAAACAGATTTATGACATGAAAAAATGTGAAAATAGATCATTTTAATGCAATACAAACCTGGCTATAGTCTACTTAAATTGAGCATAAGAACAGATTTTCTTCTGTTTTGTGAGTAAGTCTATATCCTTTATAAATCAAACTACAATAATTTTTTCATTTCTTCGGGTAGAAAGAATCCAGGATAATTTTTCACCGAATCTAGATCTGAAGTAATACGAAAAAAAATCGTAATCTTCTCAAATTATTATTCTCATGTGCAATAACCTTTATATAATTTTCTGTCGAACTAAATACAAATTCACAACAGCAAAAAAAAACTATATCCATATTAATATAGACAAGGTAAGCCTTAATAATTTTTTTATGTTCTTTAATTTATTTATTTATTGAAGATGGACGAGTATCCTAGTCACTCGTGTTAGTACGGTCCTAGTCGGTAAAACAGGCTAGAACTGCTTTTACCGACTATGGTACAGTCATTTGACCCTCTCTCGTCTCCAGCGCTATTACTGAATCCCTCGTTCACAAATCAATGGAATAAACAGAAATAAACAACGACTGCGTCTCTAATTAAACACGAAAATAAACATGCCACGTGTTGCCGCGATCACGTGCTACTTCCGGTCGGAAAATCACAGGAACTGAAAAATACCAGATTTGTAATATTTATTTTCATGGAGTGCCTCCCTTCTCCCGCCATTAGTTTATACTTCAGCCATCTTTATTCAGATCATTCTTCATATTCTGTCTTATCCAATAAAGAAGGCTGTGGTTTACACTTCAGCCATCCATAGAATAAAGAAATACAAGAAATAGTCCGTTTTACGAATAATAAATGTGTTGATTAAGCGATAATTAGTGGATCAATTTGTTATTACCCTTAGTTACCAATGGTATTTTTGTACCCCAATTAATAATTAGCTTAATTAACCCATTTTTATTATTGGTAGGGGAGACCGGGGCTGGTTGGCACAAGGGTAGGTTGGCACACGTGCTTTATCTCGGTATCTATTGGGCCGAAAAATCTAGATAAATTAGTGAATGCTCGGAGCGCTACGTCAAGGTCGCACAGAAAATGTCATCGTGATCGGTCGAAGCGTTCTTGCTTTATCATCATTTATTCATTTTGACAGGTGAGAAGTAAGTTTTTTCCGTTTTTTCACTTTTTCATATAGCACGTAATTCAATTGTGTTCAATGAAAACCCAGAAATTAGTTTGTAGTAGATGAATTGAGTATTAGTAAATTAGTCAAGAAATAGTATTTCTCTATTCTATGCTTCAACCCTGTAGAAGATTTGTGGACGTGGGAAATAATTTTTTTGGAGACGTGTTGTGTGGTATTTATCCTTTAGTTTGTTTGTTTTTAGTTATGTATTTATTTTAATTTGATTTTGTTTGAACTTCTCATCCCTTAATTTTTACAACTCGTGCAATTTTTACAATATTTCGTTTATGAAATATGAATAATGTATATTATATAATTTTGTATTAAATTAAAAGGCTATAGTCGAAATGCCATACATACACTATGTATCGTAAGTTATGCTATTGTGTCTCCTAGTCATAATTGTATTTATAGAATATTATTTATGTAAACATGTAATTTACGTTTTTTAGTATGCAGGTATCCCTTGCTTTATTATTATAGATCAGGACTTAATTGAATATATTTTGTGGTAGACTTCACAAAAACTAGTTAATTTATTTTGTCAAACAAATTAAAACCATTCCTCTCCAAAATGGTATAATTGTTCGACGAATCATACAGAATAAATGCCAGACGAAAATAATGCTAGCAACCTTGCCATGTCTAAAGAATCTTTCATCTATGTGTTCACCTAATAATTATAAAATGAGGAACAAAACATAATGCCCAAGGCAAAACAAATGGAAATTCACTATTAAAAATCTCAATTCTGCAAATGTCTAGGTAACATATTTGTTAAACTTTCTGGGTCTGCAAATGTGAAATCTTCCTTGGATCAATACCTAACGAACCGATAGCATCCACGATGCATTCTCTCGTCTACGATGCATATTATCATACAAATATATACTTGTATCCACAAGAGATGAAAGAGGGTCTATCAACTAAATAATATGGTTAAAAGCTTCGATGGTTACGTGGAGAAATTCATTCCAACTATCAATGAAGCCGACCAACGGTTTAAAAAGATGTAGTAGTGTTCCTAATCGTAAATCACGTCTTGGAAAATCACCGGACCTCGAAATGGCACTGCGATGCAAGCATAACGGTGATATTTGTGTTGATGTTGGTAGGCAACCTCCAACTTTTGTGAATCTAAGTACATATTTGTGTAGGGTGTACAGTATGTAATTATGTTTAGTAAAGATGGTCAATTGAAACGCTCGTCAACAAAGATCATTCATTATAATATTACATGTGACCAGCTGATTGTTATAAAGATAGAAATAATTTCTAGAAAATAACTAGGAACGGGACAATATCAACAATAATAATTTTAAGGAAAGTCTGCATTAAAATTGTAATAAAAACAAAGATTTGCATGACAAAAAATATTACTATGTAGTATGTATTTCTATGATTAAAGGAAAATCATCTTGAAGAATAAAATGTCTTTCAAACTGATATTACTGAGTTACATAATTTTATTTATTATTCACTAACTCAACCATGAATCAAAACCTCAACCAACCTTCATTAGTTTATTATTCCGCGGCGATTTCTCTTCTTGCAAGTAATTTCATTGAATGTTTATTGGAAGCCACAGCGCTCAAATACGCAATCTGATATATAATAAAAAGGCTTAGTTTAGTTGATACCGAGACTTAGCTATTGGCTGTTTTCTAATGGTCACCATGGTCACTTATGATCAACCAAACTCCATGATTCACTTCCATCTAGATATTTATTACACTTCACAATTTATAAAGTACTAGGTAGGCCCTATAAAGTTTATAGATTTCCAATGGAGGACTTTATATTGACAAAATTTCCATTAAAACGTTCTCAATATCTTGGGTCAACATCAAATCTGTTTTAATCAAATAAAATCTTTTTATAATCAATCAAACAATCAATGTTTATATCTAAATTAAAAATGAAAATGACAGAGCCGTCTAGCGGCAACGTTTAAACTAGAGCGGGATGTTGGTACGCGCGGTTGAAAGTCCTATGCTGCCAATGGTATTCGGCACAAATGATTCTCATCATTGTGCGTTACCGGTAACGTATTTACTTATACCGTGAAACCTCTATCCATCGTTTTCCAAGGGACCAGGAAAATAAAACCATCCATTCAGGAAAAGTTACGACTTTAAGTTAAGTTACGACTTTAATAATATGTTTACTATATTTAAAGAGATTTACACACTGTACGAGAGAGTAAGGTGAGAGATAATGCAAGTTATATATCCTGGTGTTTTGCCGACAACCCTGTGGTCTGTGGATATTAGCAGACCGACTTTCTGAACAGTACTAAAATACCTAGAATGCAATTCCGTCAATCTCGGTCGCTAGGAGGCAGTAAGCGCATGCGCATTCAATTCTGAAAAGGGTATATTAAAAACATAAAATGTGTATGAATATTTCAAATTTATTTTCATAATACTAGTTAGTTATAACTTATAAGTATCACCGTACCACAATATTTCTTTTACAAATTACAATTGTCATCTAGTGCCAACGTTGCTACAACAATCAAGTTGCTCAACAAATTTTACGATCCACGCTTTTACTAATCTATGGCACACGTATGGCACCTACCCCTGGAAGAAGTAAATAAATTACAGCCTTTACATTTTACAGGTTGAGTCGAATAATTATTCTATGGCTCTGTGTTTTATTATGCCTACCAATAATTAGAAACAAATAATTAATACTTTTGTATTTGTACGCTAGAGCCGACAATAATTATACACTGTAATAGTTACATGAACGCCTCGAACGTTAATCGGTGTCGCGACAAAGTATGTTCAAGAAAGGTCATATTAGGTTAGCAGGTTCGATTGCCATAAAGCCTAAGATGCAAAGCTGTGAGGTTGGAAAAATAAAACGTGTTCGTAAACATAGTTTTCCGTCACAACGGTATTGGTGGTACACTTTTTACATACTTCAGTGAGAATATCAGTAGGACTACTACCGGTATATATTCACTGATATTCTATTTCAACTGTTCGGTATTTATCTCCAAACGAAGAAAATAATAAACCTGTTTTAACTCTATACAATAAGATTTAAATACCTATTTTTATCCTGAGAGAACATGAAGCTAATTATCTAAGAGACAATAACGTCATTTTATTATAAGTATAAAAACTATTTACACGTAATATTAATATTTATAAGACGAGAGGAAGTTTTACTGCCGAGTACCAATGTGCTCCGTAGATCGGCACTCTCGTGACGTACATTGTTTCTAGTTTGGTCGTAGGTTTATCTAATCCACTCGGCTACTGAAATACTGTTTAGGGTCGGTTTTATCAACCTTAGATTAGCTTAAAGTTACCACGTGTCAACTTCCAACATTTCCAAAACATCCCGTTGATTCTTGCTCGCTTCTAAAGAACAACGAGGTATTAACGATGTAATGTAAGACGGATAACCAACCAATTCCAGCTAGTCAATTAATACTGTCAAATTATAGCTGCAGACAACAGATTTCCAATTTATGCTAGTGGAATGTAAATAATGTACAATGTGCAATGAACATATCAGGCAAAACTAATGTACTTGGAAACTTTTGTTTATCGACGATCATAGAGAAGAAGAATAGCGGAGGCCCATTTAATTAAGTACGATTATTAATTCGAGGTTTCTACTACAACTTTACTACACACATACCTGTAAACAACAATAGTACGGGTGTCTATATAATCCACACATGTAATAACAAATAAGTTAGGATAAGTAAACATAAGAAGTTAATATTATGCGTATCAATCTATGTCCTATACCTACGCTATAGTCCTTCTCAAGGAGAAAAAGTGATTTGTACTTTTTATATTATTTCATTTATTCACGTTACTACAGACTGAGAAATGGGAAAGACTGGAGCTTATAAGAAGAATGAGACATGTGGAAAATGTGTATGTTTCCTTATGGTCCAAGATGGATAACAGAGGATGAGAGAGATAGGACGACAACAGTACTGGCCAAAGTAAGTATAACATACTAAAGAGTAACAACTTGTGATGGACGATATGAGAAACAAATGACAGATCACTCACTCTGTATCATCATCTATCATCCATCTCTCATATCGTCCATCACAAATTGATATTCGTTAAATCAAGCTCTACTTTCCAGAAATGTATCAGCCGCTTTTCTGTTCGGAACATTCCGAAAGCCCGAGCGTTTCCGAACCTGCGTCGGGTCAGCTGGCGTCGGATAATATTTACTACGGTTAGTGATTTGTTGTAGATTTAATTCGTTAGTCACAGAGTCGAGTTGCATTGTACTGGAGGTATAACTCCGTGCTAGAAACTCGTACTACTTGATGACAATAAATAGTGTGTAACAGCGGCCATGTTCACTGCTCAAGCTGATTGTTGTCAGGTGTAGCCTACCGACACTTGGTTTATATTTAGTGTCCGAATTCAAGGCCTTCTATTTTATTACGGTACCTAATGTAATAATAAGGAACGCCTTGCCTTCTATATTATTACATAATGTGTAATAATAAAGAACGCCTTGCTGAATAACTAACGTGGGAGTAGCTCCAACTGGCAGTTGAAATAAGAATATGGCTGCCATTTTGAAGTAACCGGAAGTATGCGATCTGGTAACCGGCTCGTTACTGAGATCGACCTCCATATATACAACTCCACGTTCGCACTGAGTTCAAACATTCACGCCGTCTTTCGTTACCACCGACGTGACAACGCTCGCACAGAAAATAAACACCCCGTACGTCATCCAGACAATCTAGTAGTGCTGGAGTCTAATAACCTTGACTGTTAGCCAGCCAGCCAGCATCAAGGGCAACGTTGACGATAGTGGCTCTTGGACACAATGTAGTGATACCAACAGACGTTATCAAATATATCCAGTCGCTTCGTCAAAGTGAAGTATTTCCGGGACAAATTCTTCGTCCAGTTCAACTTGATGCTAGCGCAGCTATTGCATTCATATCATTTTTTTTGGTTTGCATGAAATGATGGTTTTTATGAGTTCGAAATGTCACCGGTACCGTGGCTACTTTTATCTACGTCTAGTTCACAAGGGAGCCGCTGAATCGCGATAAGCAAATGGGAACTTTGGCTATGATTTGTCCACAAGAAAGCACAAATACCGGTCATGTTATTAATATGGGAGACGGTGCACCTTCTCTATAAAATGATAATTGTTATTTCATTTCACGAAGAGCCAGTTTTATGAGGTCTTAGTTAAGCATTAATCAGCTAACCATTAGTTATGGTACGAAAATAACATATGTAACCAACGGTGACAAGTTAATCCGCTAGCTATTGCCTAATCCACTAACAATCAGTTCGTGAAACCGAACCTAAGCATTGAATTATTGCTAATATTCTCAAATCTGGATATATACACATCTAAAATGATAGAGAGAAGACCCTGAAAGGTCAAATGAAACGCATATCGAAGTCGCACTACTACGGACCAATCGTTCTATCGTAATGAGGTAGAAAAGTGTATCGAATAAATTACGACGTCATCTCACATAGAAGTCAAGGCAAATGTTTGGTCTACCTTGTGTAGTTGGATCTAGGTTAATTAGTTTTCGAGGTAAGCTGGTCAGTAGTCGTTGGCGTCCTCGTCGCTCCCCTCGCCCCCGAGCAGCGTCGGGACTCGGAGCGACAGGTGAGACGAACTGTTCACCATACGGACTCTGGAAACAACAACAATCAACTGTTAACCACTCACTAGTGCCTAGTTGCAATGTAACATGGAATTAGTACTAGGGTATTTATCATTCACTTACAATTGCACCAAAGTGCGGTGGCACTTCTACTCTTTACTCTTAACTCTTAACAAAACAACATCAACAAAATAGTAACAGGATGGAGAAAAAAAATAATAATTATCAAAAATACACCCAACCAACAAAAACTATCAAATCCCCTATAATGAAACTTCCCTCCGCACTACCACTTCTTTAATTTGTCTCAATATCAGGTCCTCCTCCGCAATCTCCCCCAAACCATTCCAAACCAAACGATAGAATCGATGTTTCGAACATTACTGTTGGGTGATGTCAGTACACCATCACATTTATTTATCCATGTTTGGTTCAACGACACAATATAATGACTCACTTCTATTGGCGTCGGTGAATGTTGGATGAGATAATATGAAGATGACATACCGGTACAAGGTTATTTCATCATGTGTTTAGATGGGAAACAGTTGTGACCTCCACCTAATGAAGAAACCAACCCAGTACATCAACGACAGAGGGAAACCACGATACCGCTGAGTCAAGACGGTCGAAACGAGGGAGTCAGGGCGGAATTGACCCCAGTCTCCCGAATGACAGTTCAGTTTGTTACCGACTGATCCACCCGTCTCACTTACAGCACCGTGACCAATATGCGACAGGAAGTAACGAATTGTTTTTCGACGTAACAAAATGTAGTTTCAAATTCAAATAATACTGTCATGTGCAATACTGATAGTGACAACATTGACAAAATCAAAACCAACCATGACAACAAAACAAGAACTAAGTAAGAACACATAAAAACATACAGTTAGAATGTAGATATAGTTACAGTACCTCTCAAGAGGTGGAGCCAGTAGACAAGAGCGTCAACCGACTACAGATTCTCCGCTGTTAGTGTGGATAGAGCAGAAACCAAGTTAATAGGACCCAATACCAGGACAGCTGGCATATCATGCTCACTCTCGCACAAGAAAACTACATCTAGTATTATATGAATTGTGTAAAAGGGAAAGAGAGAACAGCAGCTTACCGAGGTTCACAAGTAGATGAGTTTTACACACAAAAATCATCTCTGTGTTCTCTCAACGGCTCTCCACCTATGTAGGCCTATCTACTTGTGAACCTCGGTAAGCTGCTGTTCTCTCTTTCCCTTTTACACAATTCATACATCAAGCCTCAGGCTATTCTCCTATACACACCTAGTTCTATTATTAGGTACTGTATTAGATGGACCTGTTTGGTGAAAATCCACAAGTAATTTTATTTGTTAATAAAAGATGCAACTAACGTATTGTAAGTGAAACCTCTATCCATCGTTTTCCAAGGAAAACCATTCATGCAAGAAAAAAATCCATATGGGAACATTTCAGATAGTTTATATGAGAGTAGGGTAATGACAAATGAATGATAGAATTAGGAAAACAATGGATTCGGTAACGATGCATAGAGGTTTCATTGTAGTAGGAAATACCGGTAGTATACCATTTTTCAATAAAGTGTAAATTTTTTCTTACATCTAATCAAAGGTTGTGAAAAAAATTAAAAATAGTCAGATTATTAAATCAACTTACCTATATGAATTGATCTACTTTTTCATTGCATTTAAAATTTGCAAAGTATCACTTCGGTGCGTCTATTATTTTGAAACGTCGTGCTATATAGCGCAACAACGTTCCATAGCGTAACAAGAGAACAGTACCGGTAGACCATTATAACGTCCAACAGTATACAAGAGAAATAACCAATTGATATTTTCAGAAATATAGTGTCCACCACCATGCTGAACTTACACCTCATCTGCCAGATGCATGGATTGTAGCTGCACTTTGCTTCTCCTAATCACCCAACTGTCTTCAGCTTTCTACATCCCAAATGACGAAGTTATGGAAAAAATAGCACCAACAACCTTTTATTCCTAACACACCATAGCTGTACATCGCCAATACGTTGAAAAATAGCGGAATCAGACGTCTAATCTTCTCTAAAATCAGGAAAATAAATATCGTGACTTTTCATTCAAATCTAGTTTCCGAGTCGTGAAGCCCTTGAAAGAGTCCGTGAATTACCTCGCTTGCAGATGCTCGACTTGAACTTGAAGTCCCTCGACTTGTTCCTGCAGCTCGTCGTTGGAACGCTGGAGCTTGCGTATGTTGTTGGACGCGCTGTCCACGTCGTCCTCGGATATCGCCAGCTCCCTCTTCAGCTCCTCCACCCTCGCTCGGAGCCGCTTCACCTCCGCCTCGTACTGCTCCGCTCTCCGGACCTGGCCACGGCAAATACGTCACACATTAACCCCTCGACAGCCTTACCTATCTTCAGGTTATATCGCACAGATACCTGAGTTGAGATGGTCTTTTACAGTAGAACTTCTTTAGTAAGTTCCTCTTTAGTACATTTTTCACCTTGGTGAGATTTTTTTTTAATGCTGCTCAACGACCCCACAAACAGCTAGGTTATACGGGGGTACGAATGAGCGGATGATAATGAAACGATGAAGTGATGATAGGTGAAAGGACGTTCACAAAAACCCATGCCTTATGCGGGACTCGAACCCACGTCCAACGGTGACTTCAGTTACTACCGCTAGCGATAATTGACTTAGCCACCGGGGCGGCAGGTAAGATTTATTTTTTTATCCCATCCATATGCCACCACATGTAAGATAGTTTCTTTAGTGAGTTTTTCATTTTAGTAAGTTTTTTTGCCTAATTCCCTGAAAAACGTATCAAAGAGATTCTACTGTAGGCCTATAGCATCTAGGCATCTAGTGGAAACAAGTGGTTCCATTGTGTCGATATACTGCTGTACTTCGATACGCAAAACAACAAATTTGCTATCATTACAGGCATTTAGCATTCAAAGGCCCGTTAATTTGAATATAGGCCTAGCCTAAAACAACGTTTTGGGATAACAGCTGACTGAGCTATATCATTTTTCAATAGGTACGTTAGAGTATTCTATCGTCAAAAAAAATCAATTTCTCAATCTATCTCCTAGATGTGAGTACCAGTGAGATGTAAACGCTGTCGAGATAGCACGTATTGTAAAGTGTAAGAATGCACGTATGCGTCCACGCGCGTTAAACGGTTTACAATGACTATTAATCCTTACCGCGTGAGCCAACTCAGTAGACTTATCCTGCAGCACTTTCTTCAGTTTGTTGTGCGAATGCCTCAAGTCGGACAGCTCTTTGTTCCTATCCGCTAGTTCTTGTTGCAGCTGCCGGAGATCCGTGTCCGAGGTCGATAGAGGTCGTCCTTTCCTCTCCATTCGCTCTTGAAGGTCACGCACTTCTGCTCGTAGTTTCTTGTTGTCTCGCTCCAAACTGATCTTCTCGGTTTCCAGACGTTCTCGTTTGCCCCACTCAGCGGCATTCTACAAGTAAAACTGATACAATTAGGGATGCTGCTAATTATTGTCTGATCGATCAATGATCAGACACTAGATCACTGATCAAACACAATATCACTAATTGATCAATATGAGCAAGTAGTTGATTTTAAACGATTATTATTAGATGAGCGTGGCGAAGACTTCATTTCATTTACCGAAAAAAATCGAGCTTTGTTTTATGTTATTTTTGTGTTTTTTAGAGAGAATTTTGTACGCAGCATAGGTTGGGAAAAGTAACCAATTGACTTGAAACTTTTTGTGCACGTTGGTGTTATACCAGAATAGGTTGGGATTGTTTTTAACAGAAATCGATTTGACGGTTTTCTCGGCAAAAATTCGGAAAGCTTGCGAAAAGAAAAGATGAGGACCTTTCTTGCAATTAGAGCATCTGTATCACTGTACAATATTAAAATTCACAAGAACTTACTCAAGTGACAAACTTCAATTGTATAAGTTCGTAAAAAAAAATCATTGTTCAAGATTGTTTTACATATTTGAGATGGTAAGCCTTGTGCTGCCCCGTTCAAACGATCCTACCTTGTTATCCCGAATATTAATTAGTGAATAATGACTTTCTATCAAGTTTTCATATTGACCAAGAAAAATTTCAATATAGACAAACTTGAACTTGCCTCAACTTGCAAAGTTTCCAACTCCGTTCTGAGATCGGCCAGTCGTCTGTCCATTCCTTCGCGCGAACTAGCCTCGTCCTGAAGATCCAGCTGAATGAGCCGCACTTGATCCTGGTGCTGATCCTGCAGCTGGAGCAGCTCACGCACGGCTTCCTGCTTCGCCGCTCGGTTGTCTTCGCAGCGATCCTTCAACTCCTGGACTTCCGCTTGAAGCCGCTCTATGCCTCGGTGGAGTCCCGTCTTCTCCCTGGCAAACACAACGACAATACTCAATATATATTCAGTTATTCATAGTCATGTGGATTTTACCGTATTTTGTCGAGGCGGTAACGGTAAATTTACCGTCACTCGGTAATTTTTTTTACTATTTTTATTCATCACATTCTTTGTATTCATTGACGTATCATCTCAAAACTGATTGAATTCACAAAAATGAATTGTCATATTAATTAAAGAGCGTATTGAAATTCTCTTGGAAATGTGAATTTTTCATTCATTTACACTGGTTTTTGAACAGAGAAAAAATAGTGAAGATATATTTCTCGATTTGTGTAAGCACCGTGCACACACCCCCTTAAATGTTTTAAATGTGATTTATTTTTTTTTCTGCTTTAGTGAGTAGAAGAAGAAACAAAACTGCAGCACTCGACACTGAAGCTGTCAGCGTTTATAGCAACAGGCAAGTCGTCAAGATATAGTCAAGTCTACTTACTCTCTCTCGGCCTGAATGGTTTTTGATGCTTCCTCAAGTCGCAATTGTAGCATCGAAAGTTTTTGAAGAATATGTTCTTTGTCCTGCAGTGACAGTTCCCCATCAGATGTATGATAACTCTTCTTCTCCATTGGTAATGTACAGTATTGTGTTTCCCGAACCATTTCAAGCCTATTGGTAAACCTATCACCATCCTCAGAACCATTGGCTAATCTAATTTCACTATTCGTTCCTTCGCTATCATCATCTATGGCATTTTCTTTCGTACTATACATTTCAACGGCATGTTTTGGCAAAGCTCCTTGAAGCACATATTCTTCTATACACGAGTCTTTCTCATTTTCTGCGTCTCCCTCGCTCTGTTCTCTTTCCGGCAAGCTGTAGAGATCGTCGTTAAGTGGTTCGACTAACTCCGAGGTTGTGTGTAGACTTGATTGGAAAAGTGGAAAAGCTGGTAAACTGTCGCTGCCACCTGACGGAACGACCCTTTCTAGACCACCTTTCTCTAAAGCTTCGAGAATCTGCTCGTCCCATTGACCTGCGTGCTTCACCAGCAGCATGTGTATTCGCTCCATCTCTAGCTTAAGCTGATCATTCTTGGTTTCCAGGTCTAGCTTCTCACGTTTCATTAAATTGGTGTCCTTCAGAGATATTTCGAGTTTTGTTCTCAACATCTTTGCTTCCTCACGAGCTTTGTTTCTTTCATTCCTCACCTAAAAACGAAATGTATTCATTTGAGTCGCAGTCACAACGTTCAGAGGATCGTCACCAATCAATGGTACGAATTAGGTACTTAGTTAGTGGTAGGATTTAAAGACGCGTCGACAGCGAGGTCATTCTGCGCCTATGGGACTACTTAATGCTAGTGCTACTATTTGCCTGGTGGCACCTAGTTAATTTTTTTTAATGCTCAACGACCCCACCAAAAGCTAGGTTATACAAGGGGTACGAATGACCGGTTGATAATAAAACGATGAAGTGATGATAGGTGAAAGGACGTTCACAAAAACCCATGCCTTAATGCAAGATTCAAACCCACGCCCAACTGTGACTGCAGTTTCTACCGCTAGGCCTAAGCGTTAGTTGACTCAGCCACTGGGGCAGCCACATGCAGTTAAATTCTAATATGATAAGATATATCTTTCTACGGCCTAAAATATGACAAAATATATCTTTCTAGGGCCTACCTTGCTCCACTTCTCCCTCCAGTTAGCAGTGCAGTCTGACCACCATCGCATAGTCTTTTCCATCTGCGTAGCTCGAGCACGAGCTTCTTCCAACTCCCTCTGCCGCAAGGCCTATGAAAAATATTATTGAATTTACCACGAATCATATCAAACTAATGAAAGCAAGGTTAATTTTGGGGTTAATTTTTTTACCTCTTTAGCCTCCCATTCAGTGTCAACAAATCTACTAGATGATATTGAAGATGTATCATGATCATTTCGATTATGTCTTCTTGATGATGTGCCACTGTTACTCCCTTGTGCCATCCTACAGCCACTATTTCCCTGAACAACTCACAAATTGTATTTCTTGTCAAAACTGTCAAGACTTCATGGAGCTATTCACCCAAACAAATAAAATGGGCGAGCTACAGACAGTAGGCCTACCTTGAAAGGTTATAACTGTACATTTTTGCACAAACCTATACAGGAAAACACAAATATTTTGTGCAGACTGTACTAGATTCACAGCCTTCTAAAATGCGCGACGAATTTAAACCTGAATCACTGTTGATATATTTTGATATTATAATGTTAATCCTGTTAATCATTTGTAAGGCCCATTGTTATTTTCATTGAAATTATCAATATATGTATAATACTTTTAATATTGGTATTATCATCATTATTAATATTATTAACAATAACAATATGCCTACTACCAAAACCCATTATTATTATTATTATTATTATTATTATTTGCTCACATAATTCTATGCCATATTCAAATCATCTGACTATTTCTCCTTTGTTAATCTTATTTGTATTTTGATACTTTATTACTGAAGAAAGGCTCACCCCCTAATTGCTACCCCTGCCACCCCCGAACAATTGTGAAATTCACCGTCCTCTGTAGCCTATTTTGTTATGCTATATTTGACGACCATGTGATAAAATTTATACGTATCTACCACTAAACCATAGAGTGAGACGTCAAAGAATCAGAAGTCAACGGTCAATAATTTTTTTTACATTTTTTTTTTGGCAATACATTTACATTTACAATACAGTTTCTTCAGTAAGTTTTTTGTCTGGTCCCCTGAAAAATGTACTCAAAAGGTTCTAATGTGAAAGGAATGCCGATTCAGATTTCAATTGAATAAAGAATGAATTATCCATTATTTTATTGCAATGAGATGTACAACAATAATATTAAATACAGCAATTACATACTAAGTAGCATACAAGGAATAACAATTATTATAATATTTTACATATACAACAATACAAGTACCATCAAATACTAATTATAAGCTACTCAGCTTATACGTATATATTATACTGTATTTCAGTATTTGGCATCAACATCACAATACAAACAATTAAATCACGCGTAGGTCGGAATTATTCTTTACATCTACTTGTGAACATAAAATAGAAGGTTACCGTTAGCACTTTTTTAGCCTGATATGGGTTTCCGGACAGCTATACAAATTTAAAAAACACTCAACGCTGATTGCACATTTCGTTCAACAAATGAAGTGTACACACATATTTAGAAGAACATGTAATAAATTGAGCAATCTGTAGTTATATCATGCTAGGTAACCTACTAATGTACAATTGGTAGACAACCTTCTTCTTTCGTGGACACAAGTATATCTATAAATCAATAATCCCAATCAAGATGTATCGAGCTTATCTGGTGGTTTCACTCGGCCGTCAATATTGTTCTATTTCATGAGTACTGTTCCTGAACCTCCCGATCTACTCCACCTATAGTGTACAGTACGAAATTATCATGTCGTCTACACCTCAAATATTGGCACTTCAGATTACTGTTCCTACAGCTGAGTCGACGTATATGTAATTTTGTAAACCAAGTCAGTTCCTTGGATCAGATTGGTAGATTCATATTTTTGGACAGTACATTGATACATATTTTCAACATTGGTGGGATAGCGAGTCAAGCCACCATAAGAGACCGGAAACCAACGCAACCCTCAATACATCTTGATCCCAACGTTGCGCATACGGCAATTAATTGTCTGTATTGTAACACCGTATAAGAAAATATCTGGCAAGTCGGCAGTGGGCGGCATCGTGGAATGAAAGGCTATGATTTATTAGACTACCTGCCACAGCCAAGGCAAGTTCAATCAGTGTACAAACTAGTCACCAGACTACCTAGTCACTAGGGCGATCCTAGGCCAGGCCATAGCCTGTACATTTAACTCGTATCTTTCATAGTCACTCACAATTTTAGCTATGATTTTCAAACAATTACTAAATCATAAACTATATATGACTAAAAAATTATGATGATTCAGTGAAGTCAGTGGTACGGTAGTGTGATAGCAGTGAATTATTGATTACTTTTGTCAATTTTGTTTAAAAATAGTGAATTATTAAAAAGTGATTGGACTAGTGGCATAGCAATGAATTATCGGTACACACTACATTAGGACTACTTGAAGAATAGAAAGAGAAAGGAATGTTGTGTTGGAGTAAAATACATATTAAAAATATTTAAAAGCATTTACCATAATTTTAAAAGTGGATCTTTTTTAAAAATGAAAATTTCAAGACTATGGTATTTGAGAATCAATTAACAAGGGCAAAGTGATCATGGAAAAATGTTCTTACTGCGTATGTGATAATGAACGGTGTTCAACTTGCTATGCCACTCACCACATCCGAAGATACTTTTCGTGTATGTGTGTAGTTCTTAATCGGCTGCCCAAGAAGCAAAGTGAAATATTCAACGAGGAGTACAAACAGTCACGTTGGAACTTGTTCCGCTAAATACAAAACGAATTTCACTCTTGGAGAAATAAATGTGTGTGGTTTTGAAACATGATATATGACCTCATGCGTGTCATGTGACATGTTGCCAACCGTCATATGCTATAAAAATCAAGATTAAAACGAGACTACAGCAGGAAAAAATTAGCGGTACCGTATCTATCGTATCGCGATAGAACGTCTGGATATTTGTATTTCATCGCAACTTTGCTATACAAGTTTCATCTGTGTTCCTTCATTCAAAATATATATATATATTTTTAAATTGGTATTGTAAAATAAGTATTCTGATCTACATGAATGCCTTCATTTTCAGCAAAAAATGGCTTCTGGAAAACCTTGACCAAGTAGCTACATCCGATTCGCTAGCTATATGCTAGCAGCTAGCTTGTCACACACTTCCCGCATCACTTTAGTCATACTGTAAATAACAATAAGTTCAATTGTAAACAAATAAACAGAACAAGAATTTTGATTGAAGTTCCAACTGCAAGCATAATTATCAAAATGCACCGCAAGTTAAGGCTTGGATCGTAAATTTGCTCCAGAAAAAATTAAAACAATATTTTTCCTGAACTGCCATCGTGAAGCCACAATGTTGTTCATTTCTGTGGGTATTTAATCGTTAATTTCGAGGTAAATTAGAAGATGAAATTATATCTCATAGATAGGCCTAATCACACGCAACAATATTATTATAGGACAGAATAGTTTCCTTTGCTTCACAGACCACTTTATCCACCAAGACTAGAATATAGAATACGATCAACTCGCACGTGTCTTATTGAACTAACGTGATTGAACTATTTTGATCAACTACACCTATTCAAGCAGCATTTCTCAGATAACCCGGAAATATTTGACAAAACACAGCACGTTACAAATGACAGTGGACGGCACATTTCAATTAACGGCACACCCAGCGTTCTCCTAACCGTTCTACCGTTCTAACCGTTCTACCGTTCCTGACCGTTCTACCGCTCCTAACCGTTCCTATGTTAAACAACATTGTCCAATCTAAATCCAGGTCATTTCTGGAATATACTAGGGCCTACTAAAGTACCTAATACCAACTATGGGCAAATGAGCAAGGGAACCGACTAGAATGGGACTACATTTTGATATCGCTCTAATTACCAATCAGAGTCATCACGACTGAACCGATGTGCCTTTAATTATAACAGCAGACAAATTGTTGATAATTTGTTATTTTAATTTTTTAGGTTGTTAATTAAAATTGAAATATATTTTTATATTAATTTCATGTTACCTGTTAAACGGCCGCAGTTGTCTGGAGAGTGCTGTTACGTCATCAACTCTCGCGAACGGAAGTATAGCGATTTGATTTTTGTTTCATTTCGTTACTGAAGATAGAAGTTAGGTTCAAGCTGATAAGGAATTTAGATGAAATACACGCACTGTACTGAGTTCGGCGAGATTGACTAAACGAATGATTGACTCTCACAACGACCTAATGGTAAAATGACAGATCCCTCCTTCCCCTTTCAATTCAACGAGAATTGCAGTTATCCTTCGGTAAAATTTTAGATTTTATGAGAAATGCTGCACTTCTTGGTGCATGGTATATACATTTTATGAATTTCATTATTTACTATTTGTTATCTTCTTTGCACGTAATTAGTCTACAACTTGATCACTACAAGATCAAGCAAAATTTATGCTATTTTCCACGTGATTCATTAGCGAGGTTTTTTGACGTTAGTTGTGAATAGATGCTACCTTTAGCTAGACCTCTGGTTGGACCTTTCCAAAATGCAATGTTAGGACCTTTACTCAGAATTGAAGTGCCTTTCAGGAGGGATTTGTTTGGACCTTTTGCTATGCTAGCCTTCGCTCCGGACTTTGACAGTAGTTCGGGATTCGGTCCGTTCCAAGTGATGTATTCAGATCTGGAAAAACACAACAAAGACAACAATAAAGACAATGACATTGAGTACAAATTGTTGCATACAGATACGTCTACATTGAACCTATAATTATAATAATACGCAAAAGGAATTGAATAAATAATCAGTCGAGTTAACACACTCTTCATTTCATTTACAAGTACAGTAAATCATGGATAATCCGAAATGGAACAGACCCCTAAAAAATGATTTCGATTTATAAAAATTTGCATTAACCAAAACACTCATGTCCCATGAGAATCATCACTCTTCCCATTTAAAATGTTGTCAATTAAATACTGCGCGCGAGAGAAATCTGAGATTAAGTGATAGAAACCGTTGATAGGGGCCTCGTGTGTACTCGGCTATCACCGCGACACAAGATCCTCATATGGTCGGTTTCTATTGGCGCTCGGCCGTCCCGAGTCGGACGAACGAAAGTTCCAAGCTCAAACTTCGTCAAGGTCAGAACGCACTCGGTCGGACGGCGCACGCAAAGCAGCGGAAATGTCAACGCGCTTTGACATTTTCATACTCGTCAAATGAAAAGATTGGAAGTTAGGAAAATCGATCAATTCAAGGAATTTACTTAAAGTATTTAGAATAACCCAATCCGAAAACAGCGTTTACGCAACTGAAGGAACGGAATATTAGTTCGAATTACGGTTTAGCTGGAATTCGGATTAAACATCAATCAGCATTGAAATGCCTATAGACCTATCTTCAGCCGGGGACCGAATTCAAGTTCAAAATATGTGAAATTTTGAATTAACCGAGTTTGGATTACCGAGGGTTTACTGTACGCCTACATCCTGAATAAGGGTTTGAACAACAAGAAGTTTGACTGCTACTCACAGTAGAATATCGTCGTTGGGTCCTTTGTATAGGTCGTGGCTCGGTCCGCAGACCTTCAACAGGTAGGGCGACTTGTACTCCTTGTCCTCGGTGGTACTCGTACCTCTCGACACCCTGCACACAACACAAACGTCAGCTGCATACGCTCATTCAAATGTATACAATTACTACGGATTATTTATTTACTAGGAAAACGCCATATATGCGTTGTTAGACGAGCGGATAGTACCAATTTAGCACAATTTATGTTTCATCTTCAAAATGGCTGACCCAATCAAGCTGAAAATTTCCAGAAATGTGTATCAGAATGTTATTCGACTTCACGCAAAATTTCATTCTTTGGAAAATATTTTTTTTTTTCCCGCTGTGTTATTCTAATGGGTATTCTTGAAATTTCTAAAATTCATAAAAATAAAAGTTACCACCCAATAATGCCACAAAACCATACAGATCTAAGTTAGATGAGGAACCATAATGAAAAAAAGTTTGAAGTTGATAGCTCTAGCCGTTTGACCTGTGAAGAACCGACACAAACAAAAAAAAAAATAAGAAAAAAAAAAAAAAAAGGAGAACACCAATTTTTTTCAGTACATATATATTTTTTTTTTCTCCCCACTCCCATATAATCAGTGTTAAATTTTCCTGGGTGGATCATTTTCCTGCGTGGATGGTTTTATTTTCCTGGTCCCTTGAAAAACGATGGATAGAGGTTTCACTGTACACCTTATTACAAGATCTTACTTCGGTATGTCTTTCTTCCCTTTCGTCCGCTTCGCCTGCACTTTATCGCTCTTCTCTGGCGTTCCCAGCGCACTATCCGACGCTTCCTTGCTCGGCGAACAAGGCGGTTCCTCCTGGGGTGCGACCACCTTCGTCTCCGACACCACCTTCGTCACCGACACCACCGGCGTCGGTTTCGCAACCGGAACACTCTCCACCGACGCCTCCGACTTGCTGCGCAGCTCCGTCTTCGAGTCTTCTTGCACCATTATCTGCAAGATCTGGCCGGCTCTCTCCTCGTCGTAATCCACGCTATCCAACGCGATCGTCACGACACGTTCCGGTATGTCTACGTACTGCTCTTGTAGTCTTGCCTTCACTAGAATACAAATATACCACATTTAGAGTTGTAGGGGAAAAGCATTCACATTGAGTTTTGGTAGTCTATAGTAGTGATGTGAGTCGGTAAATTTACCGGTCAGGTGAATTTACCGTAAATTTACCGGTCTGATAAATTTACCGTAAATTTACCAATCTGGTAAATTTACCGTAAATTCACCGGTCTGGTAAATTTAACGGTCAGGTAAATTTACCGGTCTGGTAAATTTACCGGTCTGGTAAATTTACGGTAAATTTACCGGTCAGGTAATGTGAAATGTAAATTTACCGGTAAGGTAAATTTACCATAAATGTACCAAGTAAAATTTACCATGGTAAAATTGTCAAAATTGGTGGCATTATATTCTATGGAATCAGCCAGGTGAATAGGTCAAGAAGGCAGTGGAATCTTAACCTAAAACATTTGAGCATGGATTGATGAATCACGTGTGTTGACTACCACCTAGTAATCACATATTTGGTGTTTCTACACAGAATTGGTAATGTCTACGTCATGAATGACTCAAGGTCTCTCGAGGACAAAAAAAAAATTGTGAAATTAAATGAATTTTACTTGTTTTCTCTCAAATTGGGAAATTAAATATCGTCATTTGACATTTGAGTCTAGTTTCAGGGTCGTGATGTCCTTCAACGTTAATTATGGAACAATACATGACGTATCAAGTTTCACGTGTCAATACAGACTTACTCTTCTGTTTCTCTTCGTGACTCTTCATGCGCGGCGGTGGAATGGGCGTGGCCATTTGTTTGTCGAGCAACGCCTTCGCTTCCTCCTCTTTCTTGCGCAACGTGAGTCTCGGCGGCGGCGTGTCGCGCTTCTCGAAGCCCATCGTGATGAGCATCTCCGACGCCTTCTGGACATTGTTGTCCGAGTTGTTCAACGCGTCCAATAGCAGATTCTCGTCCGCCTTGGGGAATACGCTCTTCAGATATCTACAAGTCCAATCACATGTATTAATACATCAAGTATGTGAATACAACAATGATAAGTCAAAGAAGAAGCGTAAAGAGTATGTCAAGGGCCTCATTACTGTATATTGTGATTGTCGCCACCCTCGGTAGCTCAGTCAGCTGAGGCACCGCTTCAGAAATTGAAGTCACCGTTGGGCGTGGGTTCGAGTCCCGCATAAGGCATGGGTTTTTGTAAATGTCCTTTCTCCTATCATCACTTCTTAGTTTCATAATCACCTGCTCATTTGTACCCCCATATAACCTAGCTGTTGGTGGGGTTTTGGTTTTGTTTTGGCTGTTGGTTTTGAGTTAAATACAGCTCCCAGAACAGGAGAGATTTATATGCCTTTAATAATACAACTGATAATCATAATTAATACATAATATTACATTTCTTAAATATTAACATAATGAACAGCGTTGAATGACAACGTACTGCTACATATATTGATACTTTCAAGAAAACGATCAACAAACTGAACACCAACTAACTTGCAGGTACGGTACGTTGAGTACGGGTAAGGTACTTACGCTGTTGAATGCAGTGCATGCTCATTACAACCATGCCAAATAGATAGATGATTTACAGTACAATATCTCACTATAATGAACTATATATCGTCCCTGAAATGGCAATACCACCGTTAACTAACATGACCTTCATCGTTTATAGATCGTTATTAGTACTGCCATGGATTAAGGTCGGCCCTGAGCAGCGATGTTGAATACATTGTATTATAATAATGTGCCTCCGTAATGCATTACAGATTGCGCAATATTTCCATGAATATTTTTTTTAAAGTGGAACGTTTCTATTGGTCCAAACCAAGATGTATCGAGCTGAGATGGTGGTTTCACTCGGCTGTCTATCTAGTTCTATTTCATGAGTACTGTCCTTGAACCTAACGGTCGCTGCTCTACCAATGGTGTACAATACGAAACTATGCGTTAAACCTTCTGCGACACACAGATATCACATTTCATGTGACTGTTGCTACAGCTGAGCCAACGTGAACGTAATTTTGTAAACAAAGTTACTTCCCCGCATTACTACTAGATTACTTCTAATCGGTAGGTTCTGAGATTTGGACGGTGAGGCCCTGAATATTTTCAAATTTCAAAATTCGTGCGATATCGAGAAGCCACAATACCAGTCCAGCAAACCAACGCAACCCTCAATACATCTTGATCCAAACATAGCACGGGTGATATTTATCCATGCCAATAGGTTCCACGTCACGGTACACGAATCAACAAGAAGTAATATTCGGCAAAATGTTATTTACATGGTGTACTGCCACTTCAGGGATGATATGTAGGCCGAGGGGTTTACAACTAGAAAATTTGGTGTACACCTGATTTCAGATTTCAAGATTTCAGGTGATTTCAGGTGATTTCAGGGATTTCAGGTGATTTCAGGTGATTCCAGGTGATTTCAAGTGATTTCAGGGATTTCAAGGGATTTCAAGGGATTTCAAGTGATTTCAGGGATTTCAAGTGATTTCAGGGATTTCAAGTGATTTCAAGTTATTTCAGGTGATTTCAGGGATTTCAGGGATTTCAGGTGATGTCCGGGATTTCAGGTGATTTCAAGTGATTTCAGGTAATTTCAGGGATTTCAAGTGATTTCAGGTGATTTCAAGTGAATTCAGGTGATTTCAAGTGATTTCAGGGATTTCAAGAGGATTTCATGGCAAGTGTACACCTGATTTCAGGAGTTGTTAACCCCTCGATGTAGGCTATCCTATAAATGTAGCAATATATTTGGGAGACAAGACAACACAAACTAACCTATTACACAATAGATCTGGCATACACCTTGCTGACTACACCTGCGGGTAAAAGAGAAATAAAGAATACAGGTTGCTAAAAAGTAAAAACAATATTAAAATACGAAAATTAACACGATACAAGTCAGGACTGTAGGTCTACGATATGTACGTTAATCATCTTCAAAGTGGAAGGATCAGTATATCTCATTATCTGTCTATACACTCAAATATAAGAAACTGACTATGTAAAACTATTACTGTACAGTACCGGTATCTATTAATGTTTACTCTGTTTACTACTTAATGTACCACATACTACAGTTATAACAAAGATGTTTACCGCTACCCTAGAGATATATTTAATATACCGGTAGTTGATTATTTTACTCAACTCTACATTTATTAAGCTACAGTAGGATATTATTCAATTTTATCAACAGTTCAATTTATATTCAACAAGATAAACTAGAACTACTAATTTATGAGAATAGTCGGGGACAATGGGACAAAATAATACTTGGCATTCGACATAACGGTAGCTGGAAAAATAAAAAATAACGTAATTTATAGGCTCACATTAAACATATCGGACACAGAACATTACTGAAATACGAGTAATCTACAAACTAATACATAGTACCAGTAAGTAGGTTGATTTCTGCTCATAAAACCAATTAAATTAATCAAATCAATTCAAAAGACTCGATTCAATGAATACTTTTTCTTGGAGGAATATGATTTTCATAGAAATCAGTCTATTTAGAATATGTTGAGCAATCTTTTTGAAAATGAATGTGATTATCTAGAGAGATAAGCCTATGGTCAGGGTACCGTAGCAACTAAAAAAGTTGGAGGTAAACAAATAAAACTGACTTTATAGAATAGATTAACCATAAATTTAAAAACAAGAAATCTAGAGTCTACTAAAACTTCAAGACTATAACGTGTCATTATAATTCACAAAAAATCAAAGTGACTAATGGATGATGTCACCAAGAAGCTAATCACGGTTAACGCCATGGTTAACGCTATAGTCACAAACGTTAGCTTTACTCGACAGAAATCGACCTTCACTCATCAGTAACCAATACAAGGTTGCAACACTGGTAATCCATGCGGATCTACTACGAGCATGTCAACGTCTGAAACAAAACTACATCCAAATAATCAACGAAAACAAGTCAATAAACCTAAGTTTCATCTTTGGCGACGAATGAGGACGTTGATAAGTATCGCCAATTCTGGGCGACCCGATGCAACTGCCGCTACCGCCGGATCCGGGCCTGGGAACGGGACTGCCCGTCCGGGACGTCTCGCTGCCGCGGAGACCTAACGGGGGGGTCATCTGCAAGGCAGAGTACACTCCGAAGTGTCGGCCGGCTAGCGGGGGCGTGGAGTAGGGCCCCGGCGTCGACAGCGGGTGCTTCTCCACCTGGAGGGCACTCATCACAACCGCCTCGCGATTGTGATACCTGAAAGAGTGGCCAGTGCATCGTGATTCATTGTGACGACAATCACAATCAAAATAGAGCGTGACATACCAGTCGAGGTTTATCAGTGCTTACTTATCCTTTATATATAAGGACAATATCTTAAGATAGAAGTAATAATCCAGCATGATCAGTAGTCGAATTAGAACATTAGCTCGAGATAACTTCAGATAACTGAGTGATGAAGCATTATATACTTATTATATGCGTTATATAATTTGAGAATGTTGTGAAAATTGATGGGGGAGAGGGGGATGCTTGACTGAATTTATCTATTTGGAGAGGTAATGTAAGTGGGAATTTCTCTTCAGGGGGGGGGGTGAATTCTGCCCGCATCCCAATCAAACTTGGAACATGATTATACAAAACACTAGATGATTAATGTACATTTTACTTTATAATTATAATGAAAGTACGTATATTATAAATACAGGGACACAGAAATTTCACAGCAAATTAGTTGGGAACACCACACAAAATAAGTCCACAGTTGACCAAGATTCGTTTAGAGTGTTAGGCCTAAAATAGCTGATCAGAAAGGAAGTTAAAACGTATCGAGCTCATCTGGTGGTTTCACTCGGCTGTCAATCTTGTTCTATTTCATGAGTACTGTTCTTGAACTTACCAAACGCTGCTCTACCTATGGTGAACAATATGGAACTACGTGCCTCGATGTGCCTCAATTATTGACGTCTCAGGTGACTTGCTACAGCTGAGTCATGTAATGTAAATGTAATTTTGTAGCCTTGTATGACGAATAGATTAGGCCTGCTCACGATCGGTACTTTCAAAGATTTGGACGGTAAATTGTTACATATTTTCAACATTGGTGTGATAGGAAGTTGAGCCACCATAACAGACCAACAAACCAATGCAACCCTCAATACATCTTAATTAAAACCATACACACACAAGATGTATTGAGGGTTGCATTTTGGTTTTCAGATCTGTTCTTGCAACTCCCTATGCCACCAATATTGGAAATACGTACCAATTTACTGTCTATATCTCTGAACCGACCGACCATTAGTCATCTAGTAGTGATACAAAGAACTAAATTTACTCAACAATATTACGTTTACGTCGGCTCAGCTGTAGCAACAGTCACTTGAAATGCCAATATTTGAGGGTAGCAAAAGGCATGATACCAGATTGCTCACTAGGAATCGCAGCGGCCGGTATGTCCAAGGACACTGCTCACGAAGAAGAACAAGATTGACAGCCGAGTGAAGCCGATAAGCACTAAGACGTGAGCACTTACTTGATCAACAACGCTCGTATGTGAGTCTCCTGGACCGTTGGGAACATGGCGCTGATCTTGGCCACGGACTGTTCCGGGTCCGAGATCAACGACGTCTCGACGAACCGGGCGGGCGATCCAAACGGACTCACGACTTGGTGAGCAAACGATCGGCCTGGCTTCGGACTCGGACGATTGTTCGTCATATCCTGGACGCAGTACGATTATCGGCATTAAAAGATTTGACGCGTAGTGGGACATGAAACCTCAAACAATGTATTAATTTGATATTATATTCTACACACAATTTACAGAAACCTTAAAACTAGTATTCACATAATTTAGTTTTAGAGGTACAACCGACAAATTAGGGCCTACAGTAATCAATTATTCAATGAGTATAAAAATAATGTAAATTTAAAGATTATAATATTAATAAAAACTTTGTAATCAAAATAGTTCTAAATTTTTAAACATGCACTTAATTTAGATATGGCATATTGCAAACATTTATATAAATTTAACTTCATCTTTCAATCTTGAAATTATCAGGAGGGTGCATTTTTCAGATTATTCATCAACGCAACCACACATGATTCTATCATATTTTGAAAATCTATCATAGACTGTGATAAATGAAAAGTGGACTTGGTTTCTGTTGAGAGGTACTCGTAACCATTGGATACCAACACGACTGACTGAATAGGCCTAGAGCAGTTGGCTCTAGTGAGAAATCCACTCTAGTTGATGGTGAAAGGTTCAAAGCGTGTTATTTCAACGGTCACTACAATATTAACTGGAAATCCAGTTTATTATTTCAATCTACGTGAGATGAAAATAAACTCCATACGAACCTGAAAGTGTATCGACGTGTGTGAATATGGGGCAGGATTTTGAAAAGCGGGTTGTGGAGGATAATATGATGAATTGGAAGGGTAAATGTGGTAACCTCTGAGATCGGGTGACCCGTGCTGCATTGGTTCAGACATGAGAAGAAGAGATGAAACAGTTAATAACATTATAGGGCCTATAGCTAAGAGCTGGTTGTGTCAAGTACTGATTAGTGAACTGAGCAAAGATTAGCAAATCAACTTGTTATTACCCTTGGATACATATGCTATTTTTGTACCTTAAGTAATGATTAACTAATTAATATTTAATCTTCAGTTGGTACAAACAACTCTAAAGGAAACAAACAATAAACTTGTTATTAACCCATTGGCACACAAATTATTTCAATATTTCCGAGACACTTTTTAACCCACTCAATTTCTAGAAATTTTACAATCATTCCTAGAGTTATAGGAATATAGCAGTAGTAGTCACAATCAGTTTTGGTACCGTAGTCTATTTCTACCTAAAATGTAGCATTTTGAGCAGAAATACAAAAGCAAATACGGGTTAACATATTTTTTTTTCTGTGATATTTCTTCTATCTACATTGAAGTCTTCTATGTAGAAGATATCTTGTACAAATATAATATTTGTGAAAAAGCAGTAATATAATTTTAACTTCAATTACTACTTAAAACTGAAAGATCAACAGTTCTCACGAGTTCATGTTTCTTAGCTCTGGCGAGAGTCTGTATTAGTATTAGCAATTACCATGAGTTGCTCATCTATAAAGCTATAAACTACAATCCAAGATTTAACCAACCTGCAAAGGAATTGCCTCCATAACTGCTGTTGAGGGCATATGTTGAGGTGCACCCTGGGCTAGCTGGCGATAGCGGTATCTTGGGTCTTCCCATGTCGTTGTCTTATTAAAGTAGTTTATGAAATAACTGCAAATAAAATGTTTCAATCATTTTCAGTGTATTGTATTTATTTCTTGCTGGCTGTTATTTAACAACGCTGAAATGAAAGTGGCCCATCTTCATTTTGTTCTGGTGCTTCCCAATACTTCAACACGATGTATTCCGTGGGCTTGGGCATATTTTTGTCACGCTTTCATTTCGTTTACAGAACTTTATAGAATGAGGGCCATGTAAATTTGTACATGATGACACAATATCGTAAAAATGTTGGTATTAAACTACGTAGTAATATAAACCTAACCGATTTCGCATACATGAAAACACAGCATCAGGCAGATGTTATACTCGGCCTAGGCCAGGCTCAACCTTAAATATTATTAATGTATGGGCATGGCATTATATTACGTATTCTGGACAAATTCCATTTTCAGGAAATCGTGAAGAAAAATGTGAAATGAAGAAAGATATTTTGGTAGAGCCAGACAACATTAGGGCCCTCTAATTAAAAAATAAGTAGGCCTAGACAGGGCTATAGGCCTGGGCATTGAGTATAAACTCAATAGGCATAGGGCCTAGGCCTACCCGCAATCAACTCAACCCTTCAAAATCAGCAAGAATTAAAACCCTCCACCTTTACGAGCAGTCTATTAATGGACTAAGATTAGTATCCTTACTATTTTCCAGTGCGGTGGTCATATTTACGATCCCATCCCGGAGGAAGAGGTCCCGTATCAATGTTCTCCGCCATTATCGACGCTATTGCTGTCAGTGCGAAGTGTCAATCGGGCGTCCCGACGTTCCCAGCGGCCCACAGAGTGTTTGTTACTGCGCAACTGTAGTGGCAGCAAAATAAAGCGATAGTACCCACTGTAGTAATTCGCGTGAGCCTTGCGGATCATATCACAGCACGTGGTAGCTAGCCACTTGCGATAGTGTGGTAGGTGGTAGCAAATACATTTTGGTGGTGGTAGCAATTAACAAACTTCAGAGTCCCGAAAACACTCATGAAAACATAAAATGTCGTCTCGTACATTGAAAGGATCCGACCCTTTCGCTTCGAAAACAACACGAAATGAAAGGTTTGCGCAAATGTCTAAGCAAGAACAGCTTATTGAACAGAAAAAGCGAGAAATACAACGTAAATTGGATGAACAACAGAAGAAAGAAACCGACGAAGCGCTGAGAAAACTACAAAATGCTTCGAGTGCAAAACCAGGAATTGGCAGGCTTAATAAACCATCATTAAACAGGCCGCCTTCAAAAACGCCCTGGAAAAGGTAGGCTCTACATGACCATTAAAATAAGTCCGTATTATATCAACCTTTTCTTGCTCACTGCAGATCGGAAGAAAGCTCAACTTATTGTAATTGGCCTAGGGCCTAGGCCTACAATCTAAATGCTGAGATTATAAAGCCCAATAGGGTGACCCCAGTATATTGAGTTTATCTAGTAGGCCTATAAAGGCATTGACTTTGTAGTAGGGCCTATTACAAATTCAATGGTAAACAGCAAACGACCTGATGAAAAGTCCAGAATGTCAGGGAGTGGCTAGGTAAAGTAGGCTTATGGTTATAAAATCAATGGCACAGGACTGGTAGGCCCAAGTGATTGAGCGAGTGATCAAGTGCGAGATCACTCAATGTCACTCGCGCTTCCTAAATGAAAAAAGTTTCGTTGTGGTGAAATAGGCCTAGCCAGCCTAATTTGCCATAGTGCTAGGCCTATCCATTGAGCCTATCTAGGCCTTGTGGGTTATTGAAGTCACTCTTTTCTGATTGACTACGATGATCACACAGTCAGGAAACAGTTTAACCGAATCGATTCATCCTGAAATGACTTTTAAAACATTCTGATGAATATATCGATTTTGGACAAAAACGATTCAGTTCCAGCAGGCTTTGAAATGTGATTTGTTAGGCTATCGGTAAAAGACTGAAACGATTACCTGTATCGTATAACATGGCAGTATGTTTCAGTATAGGCCCTATATATATATATATATATATGCCATGAGAGCTATACTCCAATTTTACCATTTCTAGCAATGATCACAAATGGAAAAATGACGCACAATCGAGACCTGGTAGCCAAGATCACGATATGGGATCAGGTGCCGGACCACACCATGGACAGAACCAAGAGGATAGGTCTAGACCTTCATCCAAACATCAAATTCAGTCATCAAACGTGTTTTCCAACGACGGCAGTTTTCTAGATCAGTTTAAAAAGTTATCAGGTGTCAAAGGTTCTAAAATAAGCCTGAAAAGAGATGAAGAAAACATTACTGAACCCAAACTCTCAAGCTCAAATGACTGCGTACGTAAGCGTGATCGTGACTCAGGTAGGATTTTTAATGCTTCTTTTTGTTCCCATTAGCGTTCACCTATAGGCCTACAGTGTATTATCCAGTAGGCGCATAGGCCTACTATGGTATTAGGGGAAGACTGGCCCCTTGGGGTAAAAAAGTGTTTATTTATATCACTCGTACGTCATCCTTTTTATTGTTCGGTCAAGTTCATAGAGCTTGAAAACTATTAGAGGGAGCATAAGTGAAGCGATCTTCCTTGGTGCGCGGGGGTACACGTTATCTTCATGGGGGAGCTCCGAGTCAGATTGACCATATGAATGATTTTATTCGTTTATTGTTATGACTGATATCAATGCTCATAATACATAGTACCCACGTTTCTTACATTACCGATATGTCATGTTCTCACTTCATTGCACGTGTATCTCTCATTGTGTGTGGTATATTCTCACCAAACCGTTGACGTTTCCCTTACCGTGCAAGTGTAACACGTTTTGCCTGACACCATTCTTGTTGTTGTATTTCAGATTCAGACTGGGGCCATTCAGGTGTCCCGCCAGAGAAACGATCGTCCGACCGTTCTTCCGATACGACGGACAGACGTAGCCGTCGAGACAGAGACGATGAGCGCCATCAAAATAGGCCAAGTTCTCGTTGGTCGAGGGAGCCGCGATCGGAACGAGAATCCTGGCAGGGACGAGACAATTCACCACCCTCACGCAACTCCCATCGTTACAGTTCACCTCCGTTTCACGGCCCGCGACCGTCGTCGCCGTATTCACCCTCCAAAGAAACCCCGGACATTCCCTCGACCCACGTTGAACCCAAAACTCTCCTACCTGTTTCGATGCAGAGTAGATTCGGGCCGATTGCTTTGCTGCCTTTGACTCAACCTCCACCAGCCAATCAGGTAAAATCTCTGACATCATTATACTCTGCACCTCCCCCACCATTGCACTCGATTCCCCCGCCGTTACCCCTTCAACCTCACTCCATCCCACCGCCCTCGCCCATGCAACCGCATTCCATTCCTCCGCCCCCTTCACAACCACCCAATCTAACTAGGCCGCCGCCGATGCCGCAACTTCCAACTAATATTCCTCCTCCGGCTCTTCCTTCTCCGAGCAATATTCCACCGCCCATGCTGCATCCCATGCTACGTCACAGTGCCCCTCCTCCGCCGATCCATCTGTCCCAGTTCCAGTTGAACTCGCCGCCTCCGACGTCATTGCCACCGCCTCTCGGACCGTCGGCTCTCCATCATCCACCGCCGTCACTGGTCACAGCCGCTCAGACGTCAGTCGTCTCTTCATATAGAACTGGAGGTAATTAAAAAACGTCTCGTACAAAGGTTTCACCTTGATGTTTATGTCCGCTTCGCATCGAAATCTGTCGACTGGCGTTTGACAGTTTTGTTAGTTTAATTGAGGACAAAGTGTTGACTGGAATTTCCTAGTCTCTTCTGCAGCCCCAGCTCAAGGTCACGTTGCTGCCCCGTCCGGCCAGTTGGATCCCGCGACGGAAGTGGCCACGAACCACCTGGCGAGGACAGTGGCGCAGTGTGGCGATGATATCGAGGACATCATCCGAATGAGGAATCCAAACGATCACACAATATGGTAAACCTCTTTCTATCTATTCACAGTAACCATTTAGTAAACCATTAAGCCTACAGATTTATTTGTGTTCTTAATGCATGTACTAGAATAAAGTAATGTATTAGTTGATTTTTGAGTTGAAGGTAAACCTCATTAGAAGTAACGGATACTATCCTTCCCAGTACCTAAGAAACCTTCATCTCATCATTCGATCAATCGTTCGTCCAACGCCAGTAGATCTAGGCTATCATCACAGTGCGTCGTTGAACCCAATTAATATTTTTAAAAGTCATTCCATTGTGATGATGGGACGTCAAGGATTTAAACACTTTGGATATAAAGACGTAAACTAAAATATACATCTTTTAATCACAAATTCACAAGTTATTTTACATTTCTCTAAAGTTTTGTAAATCTTTTTGGATTCTGGCATTTCTCTTTTCTGTCTCCCCAGGTTTCTGCACGACAAGAACTCTGCCGCGTACATGCAATTCAGGAGCCTGGTGAACAAGATCCGAAGCGGCAGTTGCGAAGTTACGTCCGCAGTAAAGCAAGAGCCGACGTTTCAAGAAGAAAAACGGCCGTTTCTGGTGGACAATCATCCATTTCAACATGTTGGCAATCGTGAACCAGCGTACCAAGTACCCGTTGACCAAAGAACTTTTCTTACACACCATGTTGCGTTTCAGAATGTGAAGCAAGAGCCGGCGTGCTTCGTCAAGAAAGAAGAGTTTCCGGACAATAAGGATTTTTCGCAGAAGAAAGAAGGTTAGTTAGTTGGGCTTAGTTTTTGTATGTTTACTAACTATAATTTAGTTACGGTATTATAATTTACTAACTGTAACTGTATGTTCATAAGTGTTGCGTAAGTTGAAAGTGTAGCCTATGTCTGAACAATTACGTATAAATAAAAAATATATACCCAAATAGTTTGGGTCTTGCTGCGGGATCGTTGATCAAACAATGAACGAACAAAAAGTGAAATAGTACACGTATAGGTTCGGACATTAGTACCAACCCTCAATCATACGTCCTGGAGGAACAGTTGTAGGCTTGAACATTGTTTAGAAACATCGATAAAAATCTAATGAGTAATAATACAGTAAACCCTCGTTAATTCAAAATGGAAGGGACACAAAGTAAATGATTTTGAGTTATAAAAACGTGGCCCTTTTCCATTGGTGCTCGGCCGTTTTAAGTCTGACTGACGAACGATTGTTTCGAGCTCAACAGGATTCTAGTTTGTCGAGGTCTGACATTTACTATTCTTGCAATCATCTTCTATCTAGGCCTACTTATTTTCAGTTCTAGTTTCCAAGTTTTGATGTACAGTGAAACCTCTATCCATCGTTTTTCAAGGAACCAGGAAAATAAAACCATACATGCAGGAAAACGATCCATCCAAGAAAATTTAACATTGATTATATGGACGTGGGGTGAGAAAAAATGATTGATACAAGCAGGAAAACGATAGATCCGGGAACGATGTATAGAGGTTTCACTGTATCATATGTTTGTATTATGTGCAAATCTACGGAACAATTCAATTAATAAATCCACAAAAGAAGATTACAAACGTCCGTCCCCTCCTATTCCACACCGCTAGCGCAGCCTGGTGGTTGCTCGCCAATAACGTATCTATCGTGTATGGTTTGTAGACGCGCAGAAAGCTGACGAGAGCGAGGACGCGGCGCTGCGCAGGAAGAAGCGTCGGAGTCGGTGGGCGCCCGAGAGCGAGAAGATGGAACTACCCCCGGCGGTTATGCCACCAGTCGGTCAGCCCCTCCCACAACCACAGCTGGCTGCCATCACGCCAGGTAGCCACCGTGACGCACACTTTATATATTAGATATTCATAGACATAGTGTTGTGAGCTGAGAATATTCTTGAAAAGATTATGCTCGAGCATAATTTTAAAAAATCATCATTCTTAACTAGGCCTATATTCCCAGTGCAATAAACATATTTACAAATTTAAAAAAATTATTCCGTCAAATTTTAGATTATTTTTCAAGTGTATTAATTATTAGGTGAACCCAGGCATAATTAAGAATATATGTGTCAAATTACGAGATACGTTCCATTTTCCTGCCAAAAGTTTATTAATTATTCGATAAACGCAGGATTAATTTAGAATAGTTGATGGCTGTCGAATTACGAGTTACCAAGTTAACAGCTAGACATATATGTGATATTTATCATTTAATTTATATATTTATATAGGTATATATAATATAGGCCTAGGCCCTATATATAAATAAATAAAATGATATAGGGCCTATATATAACTGATAGATCATTTTATAAATGAAATGAATTGTGCGAGGCAGGCTAACAGGCGGATAATGATGTTCAGGTGGAATCGGTGGCGGTCCGATGATCAGCAAAGTGACGAGGAGCGATCCAGCGTTGGTCCAGTACGCCATCCAGTCGTTCGGGAGCACGAACCTCTCGGAGGAAGATTGGAAGAAAGCTGAAGATCACTACAAGGTCCGTAGACGTGTCTCTGGCTAGACTTTGGTTCACTTTCAACTTGTAACAAAGTTGAAGAATAAACATTTCATTAAATCTTACAAGCTGATGTATAGTTTATTAGGAATTATTAGGTATTAGGAATTCCATTCGGAATCGAATCGAAATAATTATATCGATCGAAATTATCGAAATATTTCAAGGTCTGAATAGTCGCCTGTAATCTCTTTGCGAGGCGTAGTGATAATCTGCCTTTGTGTTGTGTCGACATTCACACTTCCAGCGTCAACAAGTGACTGACACCAACACCCATACAGAATCCATCTCACACGACTGACAGCCCGCTGTTGATTTACTCGATATCGAATTCACTTCCGACATCGAACTAATCAAATGAATTTATTCGATATCGAATCGAAATGATGATGTTGAAAGTCCATCGAAATATTCAAAATCTTTTAGACTTTAGGACTCGCAATTTCGAGAAAAACCCTCGTCTTATATTCAGGCCAATACTGGTCCACGGCACTGACCGTTGTCTTCCGTCGCCAGATAAACCTGCTGTACCACGACATGCTGCGCAAGCGGGAGGAGCTGGACCGCCTGACGCAGGCGGGCAAGTTCAAGTACGAGTACGACAGCGACGAGGAGACGGACGGGGGCACGTGGGAGCACCGGCTGCGCTCGCAGGAGATGGTCGCCACGCAGATCTGGGCCGACGAGCTCACCAAGAAGGCCGAGGGGAAGCACCACATCGGAGACTTCCTGCCGCCGGACGAGCTGGAGAGGTTCATGGAGAAGGTGAGTCACCGGAGAGCTTTTATTGTGAATTATTATTACTAGGAAAACGCCATATATGCGTTCTTAGACGAGCGAATAGTAATGGTATGGGTAAAAACTACTTCGAGTGGTACCAATTTAGGCTAATTTAGCACATTTTATGTTTTTTCCTCAAAATGGCTGACCCGATCAAGCTGAAAATTTTTAGAAATGTGTATCAAAATGTAGTTCAACTTCACGCAAAATTTCATTTTTTTGGAAAATCGAAATATTTTCTTTTTTTTCCGACATGTTATTCTAATGGGTAGGATATTTTTGAAATTTCTAAAATTCATTAAAATATACTGCGGTATCAGGGCCTAAACTGTATAAACGAGTATTTTTTAAATTTAGCTTTGACGTTTCTTCTTGTCATTTTCAGTACAGTGCTTTGCAAGCCGGCCGCGAACCCGATCTCTCGGATTACAAGGAATTCAAGTTGAAAGAAGATAACATCGGCTTCCAAATGCTCCAGAAGCTGGGGTGGACCGAAGGCCAAGGATTGGGCTCCGAAGGTGCGGGGATTGTAGACCCGGTCAACAAGTAAGTCTGCGTTCGATCAGATGACGCTATGAGCCGTCATTTAGAGCCGCCCCGGTGGCCAAGTCAATTATCGCTAGCGGTAGTAACTGAAGTCACCGTTGGGCGTGGGTTCGAGTCCCGCATAAGGCATGGGTTTTTGTAAACATCCTTTCACGTATCATCAGTTCATCGTTTCATTATCACCCGCTCATTCGTACCCCCGTATAACCTAGCTGTTGGTGGGGTCGTTAAGCAGCATTAAAGACAAGAAAAAAATAAAAAATTAGGAGAGCAGGGAAAGCATAAAGTCAACCTTACAAACTAAAAACTCGATGATAGTAGGTCTAAACAGGAAAAATGCTGATGCATGTTTTCCGTTTGCAGGGCATCGAATCGCATGGATAATCAAGGCCTCGGACTGGAACGACCAGACGATATTTCCGGAGGAGACGACGAGTTTGAAGCTTACCGGAAACGAATGATGCTCGCGTACCGTTTCCGACCCAACCCATTGGTAAGCATAATTCAATAGTAATTCAGCGCCCACCCAGGTCTGAACTCGTTTCTTGTCAAACGAGTACGTAGTGGCAATGCAGTGAAACCTCTGTGCATCGTTCCCGGATCCATCGTTTTCCCGCTTACATCATTCATTTTGTCCCGCCCTACTCCCATATAACCAACGTTGAATTTCCCTGGATGGATGATTCTCCTGAATGGATGGTTCAATTTTCCTGGTCCCTTAAAAAACGATGAATAGAGGTTTCACTGTAAAACATTTATTCTAATTATTTTGTAAACAGGTTTGTAGCTTACTCTTTATTCTCTCTATACTTATTTGGGATGGTTACAGTAATTACATACATTTAAAGTTTAGGCTTATAGCTTTTAAACAATGATTAATTAACCTTATTGTACGAGAATTAACGTATATTAACTTCTTTCAGAACAATCCAAGAAGATCGTATTACTGAGTTTCCTAATTGAACGACCAATTTGCTTCCTTCCTTCATTCGTCTATTCGTGTTCTTTACATTATTTGTAATTTGTAAATATATACATATATAATTAGGCCCTGTTTGGCCTACGATCAAGTAAAACTCGACGTGTATTTCACTATTTATAACTTGTACCACGTATTTGTCAGAGATTTGTGACGGGCTGCGACAAAAGGCTCGTGATCTGATACATTTCACAGACTGATTAAGACAAATCTGAAATCGTTGGATCCAGAATTGTTGTTCGATGCCGATTCTTGAATTGTAGTTGTGACGAACTGGGAAAAAAACTTGAATGCTGCGTTTGTAGTTGGCGTTTGCGTCGTGCAGTATCGCCATTGTTGATACCAAGACACTTGATTCTTATAACAGAACAAAACTAAGTTCTCTGCACACTTCCACTCCCCTTGCCTATGTCTAGTAGTAGTGCCACTAATTATGAGGAAGAATTTTATACCCATATACATTGGTATATACATTTACATTCATTATATACATTTTATACCCATCTCAACAGCTAGTTTAAATTAAACAATGAATCTGATGGCCGCCCTCGTTAGCTCAGTCAGTTGAGGCACGCTTCAGACACTGAAGTGTAGGCCTACCGTTGGGTGTGGGTTTGAGTCCCGCATAAGGCATGGGTTTTTGTAAACATCCTTCCACCTATCATCACTTCATCGTTTCATTATCACCTGCTCATTCGTACCCCCGTATAACCTAGCTGTTGGTGGGGTCGTTAAACACCATTAGAATATTGGCACAATCACGCACCACTATTAGTGCTTGTAGAGGACAGTGGCATCACTACAAGGTGAGGGGGTAAAAGGGAGTGGAGGTATAGTTTGTCTCGCCATCCTGGATTAACTGTTGCTATCTTATCGAACAGCTTAACTGCTGAATAGGTAAACATGGTGTGTCTAGGAAAATAACCCAAGGCATAATATATGAATTGTGTGCAAGGTAAAGAGAGAACAGCTTACCGAGGTTCACAAGTAGATAGGACTACTTATGGTGGAGAGCCGTTGAAAGAGCACATAGAGATGAAGTAACACAAGGTTTTGACGTTTCGGCTGTTGCCTTCATCACTGTAGAGTAGGTAATGAAGACTCCATCATAACTTCAACAGTAACAAAGGAACATGCATTTTGAGGACTCGGTAAGGGTTGTTGTGCAACGTTGCTACATCACTTCAGAAAGTGTTCTTATAAATTTAAGTTAACTCAGGTATAATATAATTCGAGTAAAATGCAACAGCTTATGAGTTCAATGAAGTCTGTAGAGATGATCGCCATATTCATATACCTACCTATTCGCCGTACAATAGCAAACTACAAAGATCACAGTTACTCCAGAATGGTGAGATAGATTATAACAGTAAAGATCAGTTGTATTTCAACATTGCAAAACGTGTCTTGGAGTATATCTACCGTCTTTGGTCTAGGTATCACTCGTGTCATTATGTTACGGCTCCATGGATCATAACGAACGGTATTACACCCCTATTCAATCATTCTATTGGTTAGAATGTATAGCTGAATCCAAAAGTAAAAGACCTTTTTATACTGAGTAAACCAATCAACCTTGTGATTGAACGGTCATTTATTTTTGGCTCTAGCTGTACATGTAGCCTGATATATGATTGTGTGTATGCCAGCGTACTGAGACAGCCACTAGGCAAACTCCCTGCAGATATGGGATGAGCAATGGAAGTACTATTTACTTTACCGTGTTAATTAATTAATTTGCTTGATAAAAAATATATGTTGTTCATTGTGTCAATCAAAATCTGTGCGTAATTTTTTTAAATGTCTACATAATTGGCTTTATCGAATAACAGTACGTAGTTATTTTGAATATTGAGAGAGAGAGAGAGAGAGAGAGAGAGAGAGAGAAAAAAAAAAGAAAGAAAGAGAGAAAGAGAGAGAGAGAGAGAGAGAGAGAGAGAGAGAGAGAGAGAGATATTAGGGTGACCATTTCAAAAATGGATAATCCAGGACAATGCTAAGAAGTTCAAAGTCAAAATCATTCCACGCCAAATTGTTTAGGAGGGGGGCGTGATCAAAACCTCCCTGCAGGGAAATCGTTCTGCAGAAAGCAAGTTGCACAATGGTTGGACTTTGATTGGATAGAAACGCAGCGAACATCTGCGTTGCGCCATGGATTAACAAACAACAATATCAACAACTCCCTGAAATTCTATGAAATAACTTATACAGTTTCAGTAGCAGTTTTAAAAATTCAACATATAAATGAATTATAAGAAGGAGAATTCTAACATGTTCTTGATCAATATACGCAGTTAAATATATTTCTGCCGTTTTCATAAAACCAGGACAGGACACATTTCTTGTGACTGACGGGGCGTTTAAAACAAGGACAATCGCGGAGAAACCGGGTCTGGTCACCCTTATATCTCTATCCATCTCAATGAATGCATGATTTAAAGATAATTACATTAATAAAGGTTAAACGTTTTACTTTTGGAGTGAGAAGCGTGCCAAAGAAACGTACAATGATTGCTGCAGGGTATTTAGAGTCGTTAACGCCCGATGCTCTTAGCTTTAAGGTACTGACTTGCATGTGCTAAGCTCATCCTAATCGTTGTTAGAGAGTATACAGTACCTACAGTATTTACTATTTACTATTTATATGCTGTGTTCTTCTGTGCATTTAGATATAGGCTACGTCAAATTTGTATGTCCGTATTTTATATAAGTATTTGATTATGATAGTTATCAAATGAATGATGAATTATATAATATATTGTTTCACTGCTGTCGAGTGAAATGAACAAAGTATGTACAATGTAACATCTATGTATGGTCGGTTGGCCTATTTAATTTTTGTATAAAATGATCAATAAATCTCTACTGGATTATATTTGTTCACTGCTGGGCTAAATACCCCTGTTGCATGATGTAGACTTCTTGCTCGCTATACCTGTAGGTCAACGTTTTATACAGCGCATCTCTCACTTGATACAATTTAAATAAATATATATATAGATTGATTTAATTAGATTTGTGTGTTTCCTCCAACCTGTACCCACCTCATTATTCTCATGTCACTAGTTTCTCTTGCACTGTATCATCTCGCATATCGTCCATCACAAATATTCATTAAATCAAGTCCTACTTTCCAATTGGTTAATATATAAGATTACCGTACTGTTATACTATATAGTAAGAGTAAATGAACCCTCTTCAAGTACCGTTAATTGAATCAAAATTCAATGGCCACAAAAATATATATTTTGAGTTGCGAGTTATCGAAAAATTTATTTTATTGGTGAAATCTCTGTTTGGACCTGTTAACGTTCATTCTTCTTCTAATATTTACTGTCCGGAGAAACTTATTTTAACTGGCTTTTCCAGGTCAGGTTCCAGGCTTGTTTACCACATAACAAATTATTTGGTTTACTGTACATAAGAAAATAAATCCTTGGGCCATGTTGCCTGTTTGAGAACTTTTTGGGTAATGCTGAAGTCGCTGCCAACTATTCCCTTCCTCATTCTACTTCCGCGTACAAGGCCGAAAAAATACGTGGTCCGTCCTGTGAATATGGACCAAATTCGGTGTAAACTTCAACGCTTGTTTTCATTGCCAAAATAATTCAATGAATTATGGATTCTTAGAGCTTTCAACTTGTAAATGTTGAATCTATGACTAAAATATTTCATATTGATATTCTGTGCATTCTGGAATGCTGTGATAAACTTCACACATCACCAATTATAATCTCACAATAGAATTCTCTGAACCACTTCTGAGAGAAATAAAAAACGAGTCACGTATTCTGACAAGACTCGTTAATTTTAAATGAATTACCGTACCTAGTGGGGAATTTTTTTCTTTTAATCCAAATATATTACTACTGTTGATAAGAAGTTATTTTTTTACATTCTCTAGAACTGCTTAGAGCTTACATACTATATAAATTATAAAATTAAAATCCATTTTCTTGGAAGTAATTCAATAAAGACACTAGGAAATGGGTCTTGAAATAACACCAGGAAATCATGGTTTGGCTCTACTGGCATTTTGCCAGGCATTTATCTCCGTGTTGACAAAGTTGTTTGGCTTCAGAATACGCTCGAGTACGAAACATCAGTAGATTATTATTTTGTTGGGCCTACTAATGCAATCAATAGAATTTTGACATGCAGTATAGTATTTTAAAAACTAAAAATGTTTTTGTGAAGAGCATCATTTGACGTCACTATACTATAGTACCGGTACTATAATAGGATGTAATTTTCTTATCTTCGCTATTGCCTCAAATAGGATTAATAGCAAGTTATCCTAGTCAAAAGAAGACCTGTCGACGTTGGTCACAACACTTACCTTAGTAAACGTGATCGATTGTTGATTTGGGAGAATAATGCAGAAATCATTGTTCAGTGCTGTATTTAAAGATAGGAATATAAGTACATATACGTAGTGCTAGTCTAGTGATTTATTGTTTGTTTGATTGTGTACATGACATGTCACCATGAGAATTATTATATTATATTTATCCATAGAAGAGAAACATGTTGTAACCATTAGAAAAACCAGAGTATCAAAGTCCAGCATTTGATACTGTAATGTGAGACTAGCTTCTAGAAACTAGAAAAACAGATTCATAAAATCTAAAAGGCTACTTATTTACTTAAGAGCTGCAATCGTTCGTGTAGTCAAACATAGTTTGCTTGTGATAAAATGAAAAAAAAAATGTGAAGAAATTAAAATATGTATATTTTGAAAACTTTGGTTGTGAGAGTTAACAGCGTGAAAGCTCAAGCGTAACAGCTCGAGTTATCGCGTTAAGATAGATAACCCTTATCTACAATATCTACTAAAACGCCGTTCATTCGTTTCCAACGCGAGCCGTCGTTTTCGTCTCGCTTCAAGTTCATGGACATCTTAGTATTGCTCGTTTGTGCATCTTCACACATTTTGTCCATGTCCGGCAGATCTTCAGCGTTGCACGTAAACAGCGGTATCGTTAGTATGGCCATACCCAGACCAAACTTGGAGAATCTTTGTAATTGATCCTGAACGAAAAAACAACCATTAATGAACCGGTGGCTAAGACAATTATTGCTAGCCGAAGTAACTGAAGTCACCGTTGGGCCTGGGTTCGAATCCCACATAAGGCATGGGTTTTTGTAAGTGTCCTTTCACTTATCATCACTTCATCGTTTCATTATCACCCGCTCATTCGTACCCCCGTATAACCTAGCTGTTGGTGGGGTCGTTAAGCAACATTTAAAAAAAAAAAATGTGGAAGCTTGTGTGTAAGTATTGCACTCCGCATGTTATGTTTCATTCATGCTATTTTTCAATCAATTCAACTTGAATTACATTTATTTTATTTTGTAAAATATCTTCTTTCATTCATAGAATTCTTTCATTCATTACTTATATCTATGTTTATAGACAAGTTCAAGTACTGGTAAATACAATACATTATAATCTGATAAATACAGTACTCACCTGAAATACCGAGAACGGAAATAGTTTCTCAGGATCCGAACCGAGGTGTTTTAAGAACTGACTCAAGCTATTGTGATACTCGACCATCAAGTTGTCGTAGTGTTCGTCTCTCGTATCCTTGTCGGTACAGCAGTAGATGAAATAAGACAAGTCGACGACGGGAGACGCGTACCGGGCTATTTGGAAGTCGAGCAGACATAGCTTTTCTGGTATCAGCGAGTCCTGCGGAACAAATGTATCTGTGAGATTTCATACCTGGGCGACATTTATATACTTTTGTACAGTGGCGGACTGGCAACTAGGCGATGCCAGGTGGGCCGCTCTGACGAAGTGAATATCAAAATGGGCCGGTAAACCGCAAATATGTTTTGCTGCGTTCGTACTGTTGTTTCAATTCAACCTTTCTTGTTTCTCAGAGTTTACCTAAATGAAAATACTTAGTAGGACAACTTTGGTATAAATAAAACTGAACCTAGCCTTTTATATAATTTTTTTAATTTAATTACCGTAGTTATTTTGAATATAATATTTTTGTATTTACAAATGTTATCAAAATTGGTTTTTAGCCTTGTTGAATTAGGAAACGGTAAAACAAATTGAGATGCAAACATGATGGTCACCCCACTAACTTGAGAATTTGTATGATAGTATTGCTATTTGATAAAATCAAATTTCGAAATAGTATATTGTTGGAATGTAATAACTTACAACAAATATCTAGAACTAAAGATGATGATGATCATCCTTGAAAATCTTAAAATTATTATTTCAAATTCAAAATTTACAAGAAATTCGTAATTGAACTTATTAATAACCTTTTTGAAATTTAATGAGACAACCCTAAATTTTCCTTCGTGAATCTTAAAAACCCAAATAATTTGAAAAATCTTTTTTGTAACTTATTTTACAGCTCTACAAATGGTAAGAGAGCTATCCATTAACTAGAATCATCCTATTAAAATTTTCACAATTTGCACACAAAAATCAATCAATCAGTATTTTACTTGAATTGTTTTGCAAGTCGGCAAAGATTTACTGACATCATCAATGAATGATATTAAGCATTTCACCATTGAATCCTACAAAACATCATATGGATTTAGATTGATGATCAGATATTACTTCAATTAAAAGGCAAGTTGAATAAGTTCCTCAGAAAACAGAATTCACGATAATTTAGCGAAAGCCTGATCCTAGAAACACAACACACGGTTGCACGTTTTTTTCCGTCCCGGTAAGACTATGTAAACAAATCAGACACTTTACTGATGGTTTCTGATTGGTTCACTTGACTTGCAGGTACGAAAAAATAAATGTGCAGCCGTGTCACAAAGAATCAAACTTTTATATAACTGTGATAAAAAGATGAAAAAGAATAAGAGGACTACGAAAAAACGGTCATTGGTCAGGTCAACTTTTATCGCGAAATAAAAAAATAAATATTCATTCAATAATGCAAACCACATTTTTTTATGAGATCCTTTAAATTTTCGGTGTTTATCAGTGTAACTATTAAAGTTCGTTTTATAAAATAAATGTATAAATATTCCTAAGATATTATCTATTTTTTATTGATGAATATGTCGGAAATAAATGATTTATAATAATTCGATAATTCATCAACAAATCTAACCTTTGCGTACTTGAACAAAATATTATTGGTCCAACAATCACCGTGATTAATAACTGCATATGGTTCAGCGTTTTCCCCTTTCACAAGATCACACATGCTTTCACAATAAACAAGCTGAAATTCTTTCAATTTTCTCTTGTACATTTCTTTGTCTGGCACATTCGACGTTTCCATAAACTCATCAACAGCCTTCGTGAAATAGCCGTCCGTATGCTCCAACATCAAGTTATTCATGGCAACAAAGAGAGTTTCTTTTACCAACGAAGCAAGGCGCTGAAATTCTACCGGATCTTGATCACGAAACGCAAACGAGAGGGCGTGTAATTTTCCAATTTCTCTCACTACAAGTCGACAATGGGACCAATCTAAAGAAACTTTTCGATCTCGCATTACAAAACCTTGAGGACGCATGTCTTCCAGAATCAAAACATCGCCAGCATGATAACATTTCGTCGGAAACGAAGAGAAATTATTCTCTTCTGCTAAACATTTCTCATTCTGGAATTGTATTAGCGATGGTAATACTGTATTATAGAATACGGCTTCATTGTTGAAGAAAACTTCGGTGCGGAATTGTGTTCGACGGGCTTGGCTGTCAGGCTGACATTTATAGATCAGTGACTTTGTGGTTTTTACGCCGTCTAGACGGTCGCCTATCATGAGTATTCTATGCAATACCCCGATGTAGTTATCCCCAGCTTCTGAACCAGCTGTGATCTCATAACGAACATTACACAGCTTTTCATTGGCGATAATTTTATCTAAATAACCTTTCATTTCGTTGGTCACACTGTTGATTTTGTCACCCATGTCGGTTTCTAATTCTGTATAAATAAATGTAGAATGATATTACTTGATGATGGTGTGTAGTTCCTTCATACAATGCCTATCGTTGCGAGTATGCACAGTATATAGTTCTAGTGACTACTGTGGCCTTGTCGTGTGGAATTTGTACAGTCGACCCGACACAGTTTAAATTAATGAACTCTAATTGTTTATACAAGGACAATTGCAGTCAAATAAAATGTTGTTTTCCGAAATTTAGATTTAAATAAAATCTACGCACATGTAACCGCTAATTTTTTAACAGATTATGCGTGAAGTGCGTACACTCAATGACTGCTGGTTTTCGTCAGTATATACAATTTCTTCGGGATGTATTTTGATCGACCACATTTATGTGAACGCGACCGTACAACACTATCTTGTTATTTGTTGCTGTTTTTTAAAGTCTATTATTATCACACACGTGCATGCGGTGTTGTGATCCGACCATATACCGACTAGAGTTTTCATGATAGCAGCAATATGGAATGAAACTAAACAGAACTTCGTACCTGTTTTATTGGAACTTCGATTTAATTGCTATGTATAGGATATACTTTACAGTACATTTGGTTTTTGTATTTATATTAAAACAGTAGTGTTAATCCTTTTCATTTTGAACACGTGTGATTATTATTGTTAAATGTCAATTATAACATGAAACGAATTTACACGATTATTCAATTCAATTCAATTGTCTCTATTTTTCCAAAAAAAAATGCGATATTCAGATATTAGCATTACTAAATTATTCTGCTCTTCCATATAACCAATACTATTTTAACTTTTAACTAAGAATAAGAATTAAATGATATAATGGATATAGTGTATAAAGAAGTTTCTTCTTTAGTTTCTTCATTACGACAATGTATTTTCAATAACATCGTAACTTGGGCAATCTTCACCCGACACGTCCCAAAGGGGCGATCTTATCATAGGCCCACCATTTTAATTATTTTAAATGAAAAAATAATGAATGGACAGGACTGCGCTGTCTGCCCATACTTTTGTGTCGCAAATAGCTTATTATATCATTCAATGATAATCCTATTGATTGTTTTCAAGCTTGAATTAATACGCCCATGTTGGCAATCAAGATTATTTTTGTCGTCGTTTGTTGACATTTTCCTGTATTGATAACAACCTTGTGATTTATGAAGGTATTGTTCGGAACTTGAGGCGTAATTTGTTCAAACAAACATGAAGGATTGAAGTTCGAGTGTATATGAGCTAACATGTAGTGCATAAGGTTGAATGCAATATTTTATGGACTTTTTTTGCATTTTTCAATCTGCATTCTGCAACAGCGCAATTGACATTAGCGCTACAGATGCTATAGACTATAGACTATAGTCAATAAATAATAATAAAAATAATAAATAAATAATTATTGAAAGTATAATATAAAATACCTACTCTTGTACCAAAACCATTTTTCAAGAATTTGTTATTCGTGAATTCTATTTCTAAATTTCACAGTAAATGACTTTGTGTTTACGTGGAAGCGGAAGAAATGTTTTGCGCGTGCCAAATGCGTTGATCAAAACCTCGAACTTGCGTCAGTAATAGTTACAGTAAACATCTCGTTTTCACTGCAGCTTATTTTTGGAGATAAATCTATTATAAACCTATTAACTTCCCCACACACCAAGTTTAAACTTTCACTTCATTGAATCGAGGCATTCAGAAGACCGGGGTTCGATTCCCGCCGTGGTCGACCATCCTGACAGAGGTTTTCGTAGTTTCCCTCTGTCGTCTCCCCCAGTCCGCCCCTGGAACCACATCCCGAAATGTCCCTCACCTCCCGGATCACAAGAAGCGAGCGCGTTAGCAACGGAGCTCCATGTGGCGTTGCTATGTGAATGTTATTGTTGTAGTATTGTTTTTGTTTGCCAATAGTCGTATACTCCTGTGTTGTCCATACCGGTAGGGGATTGCAGTGCTTTCACATAATCATTTTCCAATGTGGAAATAAATATTGTATTTAGTACATGCAGGCGCGTAGGAAATTTGTTTCAACTTGGGGAGGGGGGGAGGGGGGGAGGGGGGATATATCATAATTGCGAATAGCCACCGGAGGCGGATAATTTAAAGTCATTTAATTGTCTTTTAGAAGCATATTTAGCATGATCGAGAATGTGTGAGGGGGGATTTCCCCCTTATCCCCCCCCCCCCCCCTTCTACGCGCCTGAGTACATGAAATCATGTGTGTTCATCCCGTGTATCATTTGCCATGTATTGCAAGTCTGTTGAACCATACATACATTTCCTATAATAAATAATGAGCGACTACGTATAACAATTATGTATCTTAAATGACCTTGGTCCTAAATGATATTTATATATTTTTTGCAAGCAAAACAAATAAAACTGATGCACCTTTACGTCAACTAAACGTTAGATTGACATAAAAAAATCGATCTCTCAATAACAACCAAGAATCGGTGAATATGTATGATTTTTGGATGGTATGCTTAATTTTGAATTGGATTTCAAATAAGGTATTGTTGCATATTTATCTTGTTCTCAATGTGCTATCATTTGTAATACAGGACATAACTTGTTTTTTCATATGAAGAGTTTTTTATTAATAAAATAATAATGAAACATAATTATGATTGTGATTAATTATAATAATTAATGAGGGAGTAGTAGGCCTATATACAGTAAGAAAAGTAAACAGTAACTTCAACTTCCGGTCAAAATATAAAACTATTATTATTGTGTTGAATAACAGTAAAAGTATGAGAGGGAAAATTGTGCCAATGGGTCATACCTGAAATGACGCAGTGATGCTACAAAAAGTACATTTATTAAAAAGTATGATGTTAAAAAAATGTGTTTGTCTGATTTTATCATGTATAAAAAGTATTGATCAAGTACGGTATATAATTGAAACTATTTTGTTTTTACTTTGTAATGTATATTTGATTGCACATGCCTATTCATCGGTACGATAGCTACAATCCAAGGTAGGCCTAGTAGTCATAATATTATATAATATTATTTCCATTTTAATAGTATGGTGGAAAAAAGTTGGGAGGAAAATTACATTGAACGTTATGAAACATTTATATATTTTGATATATCTTCCATAATTACATCATATAGGCCTATGGTCTACATAATTCGAATGATTAATCAAACCGATTCATTCGTTCATCGTTGACATGAATAAAAAATAAAATGTATTTGTCTGGATCTTTTATATTGTGATTTACCAATAACTGATTGATGCTGCCTAACGACCCCACCAACAGCTAGGTTATATGGAGAGTGACTGACTGATTGTGTCGGAGATGGTGTGTAGTTTTGAAATGGGTTGTATTGGACTATTGTACGTATAATTATTCGACAGAATTTCTAGATTGATGGGTTTAGATCTCTATATGTATGGATATAGGCAGTGTAAATGTAAAGACAATGTGAATTGTTCCATTGAATAAAGAAATTATAAGTGATCCTAAACTCATATCGAAAAATTATAAAGATTAGTATTTGCAAATCCTTGCTTAATCGATCTTGAATAGAAAAGAGGTGGGCATGCCTATAATATACTTATCTTCATCTGTATGTACTCAAGGGTTAAGGTTAATGATTATTCTCCATTTGAAAAACTTCAGTGTATGTTTTACAGATATATGAGTAAGAAAATGAAATAAATTGATTGACATTAATTGTTCATAGAAATTATTGTTATTATGTTTACCTATTCTTTGTGGGTAATAATAAAAATGGTGTAATAATGTTATACGTGTATTGACAATAAACGCTGATATAGATGTTATAAAACAATCTAATTGAGAATTGGTCAAGATTTCTCGTCGGTTTCTTTATCATGCACGTTATGAGGGTAGTTTCTTTGTTTCAGGTATCATTGTAAACATTACTTGCTATATTATTGAAGTACTGACGTAAATATATTATTGATTGCGTAATGTTGTACAATAGTCTTTCGAGTATTGATTACTTGCTGAATTGAAAATGTATTTCTACGTCACACAGCCAGCAATTGATTATAATGACAAGTCACTTGAGAATGACTAATGCGTAGGCTAATCATGGAGCTTGAAATAATGATGAAATATTACATTAAAAATAAAATGTCAATGTCTTAATACAAGATTATACTTTTATGAACGTCTGTTTTTAAAATAGAAAAATTATTATTTATCAACCAATTATCTATTGGCATCCCATAACTAGGCCTATATCAAATAGAAATAAGTTTTCACTGTAACATGGTCGCCTATAAAATTCGTAATTTTTATATGCTTTGAGCTATGGAAGGTTCTCGATTTCGGAAGCAACAACGTTTGAAGAAAGGTCATCGCTATGCAGTATAGCTGCGCACAGCAACGAAATTAGGTATTTTATCGTTTATTTGTTGGCACTTGCTTCTACTCATGACGACAGAGAGCTCTTCCAATCAAATGGTTGACACGTGATGCGCTACAGCCAATAGAAAACTACTTCCTATGAGTAATAATGACGGTCGATGACGTAGAAACGAGCCCAACAAAACTCTGAGCTCCCGAGTCATTGCCAGCAGTTACGACGATAAAATCATAGAAAGCAGTTACAGGTAGCAGTTCTTCTCACAGAATAATCAGCATCTTCATTTAAGGCATTCTTAAATTAATTGTTGAACAAGGTAAGAATGAAACTCGCTATCCACTTCCATATCTAGGCTACAAACTGTAAAGCGAAAATTTTATTAGTGTAGGCTAGCCTAGTGTAAAACAAGAACCGAACATGGGAAAAGATTTGGACAATGCCAGCTTGACATTCTCTTATTAGTTGAATGTAGGTATCTATAACTAAGCAGATATGAAGTTCTGAAGCTTACTTTACGTCAAGTTATTTTAATGCAATCTTATACCAATATTGAGTTCTCCAGATGTGTGCAATCTATATTAGCGATCTTGCATCATCCGATTCTAGGCTTGGCAGGCTAGTCCTTTGTTGACGGCCATTTTGTGGCTTTCACCATGATACGTAAAATAACAGATGTTACATCTAGCTAGGGCGTAGGCCTACTTTAGCTTAGCTTCATTTAACAATTATTGCATTTGAAATATTATTGCACGTGCCTATATATGTCCAAGTGTGGGTGGGCTAGTTGACTTTTGATCCATGTTTGTAGGCCAAAATCTGACACTAGGCCTAGGTTAACCCTGGATGGATGATAGGCCTAGACCCCAGATGAACCTTGATGAGTTTCTGTACTCTCTTGAATATAACAGATTTTATAATTGGGATCTGTGACAAAAATTAGGCTCACTAGGATTTCTTCCTAGGGATGAAATCACAGAATAGGCCCAAGCCTAGTTTCCTTTCCTGGTGGTCTAGCCTAGGCCCTACCTAGTAGGATATCAAGCTCTAGCAAGAACGCTAATTTGTATCTTTTGGAAATGAATAGAATTTTGAATAAACCTAGCTATTTTTAGGCAATTAGAAGCATACATTACAATACAATACACATACAATACAGGTTGTATTTACAAACTTGGTTTGCACAATTAATTTCATTTTGTGACCTCCAGTTATGCTGTACATCCCTAAGGACAGTGTTGATGATCATTGGCTGATGTCTTTGTTCTGTCTGATTTCAGCATCATGCAAATATTCGTGAAAACCCTCACGGGGAAAACTATTACGTTGGAAGTTGAGGCTTCCGATTCCATTGAGAATGTTAAGGCTAAGATTCAAGACAAGGAAGGAATCCCCCCAGATCAGCAGAGGTTGATCTTTGCCGGCAAACAGTTGGAAGATGGCCGCACCCTGTCAGACTACAACATCCAGAAAGAATCTACCCTTCACTTGGTCCTTCGACTTAGGGGAGGAATGCAGATCTTCGTTAAGACCCTGACTGGCAAGACTATTACGTTGGAAGTCGAGGCTTCCGATTCCATTGAGAACGTTAAGGCCAAGATTCAAGACAAGGAAGGAATCCCCCCAGATCAGCAGAGGTTGATCTTTGCCGGCAAACAGCTGGAAGATGGCCGCACCCTGTCTGATTACAACATCCAGAAGGAATCCACCCTCCACTTGGTCCTCCGACTTAGGGGAGGAATGCAGATCTTCGTTAAGACGCTGACTGGCAAGACTATTACGTTGGAAGTGGAAGCTTCTGATTCCATTGAGAACGTCAAGGCTAAGATTCAAGACAAGGAAGGAATCCCCCCAGATCAGCAGAGGTTGATCTTTGCCGGCAAACAGCTGGAAGATGGCCGCACCCTGTCAGACTACAACATCCAGAAAGAATCCACCCTTCACTTGGTCCTTCGACTTAGGGGAGGAATGCAGATCTTCGTTAAGACCCTGACTGGCAAGACTATTACGTTGGAAGTGGAAGCTTCCGATTCCATTGAGAACGTTAAGGCCAAGATTCAAGACAAGGAAGGAATCCCCCCAGATCAGCAGAGGTTGATCTTTGCCGGCAAACAGTTGGAAGATGGCCGCACCCTGTCAGACTACAACATCCAGAAAGAATCCACCCTTCACTTGGTCCTCCGACTTAGGGGAGGAATGCAGATCTTCGTTAAGACGCTGACTGGCAAGACTATTACGTTGGAAGTTGAGGCTTCCGATTCCATTGAGAACGTCAAGGCTAAGATTCAAGACAAGGAAGGAATCCCCCCAGATCAGCAGAGGTTGATCTTTGCCGGCAAACAGTTGGAAGATGGCCGCACTCTGTCAGACTACAACATCCAGAAAGAATCCACCCTTCACTTGGTCCTTCGCCTTAGGGGAGGAATGCAGATCTTCGTTAAGACCCTGACTGGCAAGACTATTACGTTGGAAGTCGAGGCTTCCGATTCCATTGAGAACGTCAAGGCTAAGATTCAAGACAAGGAAGGAATCCCCCCAGATCAGCAGAGGTTGATCTTTGCCGGCAAACAGCTGGAAGATGGCCGCACCCTGTCCGATTACAACATCCAGAAAGAATCCACCCTTCACTTGGTCCTTCGACTTAGGGGAGGAATGCAGATCTTCGTTAAGACACTGACAGGTAATTTTTTAATTTTCAATATTTTGTGCAATTGCTAAAATCAATTATGAATTGTTTTGCTCTCAACTGAGCAATCTTTTGTATATACCCTCGAGTATGCATGACCCTGGCTTAACCTTTACAAGCCTGAAATGACACTTAGTACGATTATCAGTTGCTGCAAAGAAAGGTGTTGCACACTAGCTTCCAGTGCAAGCCAGACAATATAACGAGTGCATATAATTATTATTGACCTTCCAATCCAGCAGTATTTTATATTTATCCTTTATATTATATTCAGTGGAGCTTGAATAGCCTATACCTTGTACACTCTGGGTGGATTGCAAGAACAAAGTTTAACCCCGGTCTACTTTAGACGCCGTCCTAGTGCAAAATAGCATTGCCTCTGCAATGCTATTTTGTACCTAGACGGTGCCTAAAGTAGGCCGGGGTTAAAACTTCGGTCTTGCAATCCACCCTCTGAATTTGTAAGCATAAGTTTTCCAGTCTACTACAGAACTGATATTTCAACTCGAGCCCTATTGCTGAGTATTGGATAAGTCTGATTTTATGGTGTAATGATTAGGGTGCCATCTTGACAGATCAATAAATATCAATTTGTTTGTTTCTACAGTCATTGATACTAGCATAACAAAAAGATAATTATATTCTGCCAATTTATTAGATGAACTTTTTTCATTTAATGTTACCCTCTCTCCCACAACATTCTACTAGTAGTTTATGTGTTTTTACTAAATAATCTTTTTTTCTCCAGGCAAGACCATTACGTTGGAAGTCGAGGCTTCCGACTCCATTGAGAACGTCAAGGCTAAGATTCAAGACAAGGAAGGAATCCCCCCAGATCAGCAGAGGTTGATCTTTGCCGGCAAACAGCTGGAAGATGGCCGCACCCTGTCAGACTACAACATCCAGAAAGAATCTACCCTTCACTTGGTCCTTCGTCTTAGGGGAGGAATGCAGATCTTCGTTAAGACGCTGACAGGAAAGACCATTACGTTGGAAGTCGAGGCTTCCGATTCCATTGAGAACGTCAAGGCTAAGATTCAAGACAAGGAAGGAATCCCCCCAGATCAGCAGAGGTTGATCTTTGCCGGCAAACAGCTGGAAGATGGCCGCACCCTGTCTGATTACAACATCCAGAAAGAATCCACCCTTCACTTGGTCCTTCGACTTAGGGGAGGAATGCAGATCTTCGTTAAGACCCTGACTGGCAAGACTATTACGTTGGAAGTCGAGGCTTCCGATTCCATTGAGAACGTCAAGGCTAAGATTCAAGACAAGGAAGGAATCCCCCCAGATCAGCAGAGGTTGATCTTTGCCGGCAAACAGCTGGAAGATGGCCGCACCCTGTCTGATTACAACATCCAGAAAGAATCCACCCTTCACTTGGTCCTTCGACTTAGGGGAGGAATGCAGATCTTCGTTAAGACGCTGACTGGCAAGACTATTACGTTGGAAGTTGAGGCTTCCGATTCCATTGAGAACGTTAAGGCTAAGATTCAGGACAAGGAAGGAATCCCCCCAGATCAGCAGAGGTTGATCTTTGCCGGCAAACAGCTGGAAGATGGCCGTACCCTGTCAGACTACAACATCCAGAAAGAATCCACCCTTCACTTGGTCCTCCGTCTTAGGGGAGGAATGCAGATCTTCGTTAAGACGCTGACTGGCAAGACTATTACGTTGGAAGTCGAGGCTTCCGATTCCATTGAGAACGTCAAGGCTAAGATTCAAGACAAGGAAGGAATCCCCCCAGATCAGCAGAGGTTGATCTTTGCCGGCAAACAGCTGGAAGATGGCCGTACCCTGTCAGACTACAACATCCAGAAAGAATCCACCCTTCACTTGGTCCTCCGTCTTAGGGGAGGAATGCAGATCTTCGTTAAGACGCTGACTGGCAAGACTATTACGTTGGAAGTCGAGGCTTCCGATTCCATTGAGAACGTCAAGGCTAAGATTCAAGACAAGGAAGGAATCCCCCCAGATCAGCAGAGGTTGATCTTTGCCGGCAAACAGCTGGAAGATGGCCGCACCCTGTCAGACTACAACATCCAGAAAGAATCTACCCTTCACTTGGTCCTTCGACTTAGGGGAGGAATGCAGATCTTCGTTAAGACGCTGACTGGCAAGACTATTACGTTGGAAGTTGAGGCTTCCGATTCCATTGAGAACGTTAAGGCTAAGATTCAAGACAAGGAAGGAATCCCCCCAGATCAGCAGAGGTTGATCTTTGCCGGCAAACAGCTGGAAGATGGCCGCACCCTGTCTGATTACAACATCCAGAAAGAATCTACCCTTCACTTGGTCCTTCGTCTTAGGGGAGGAATGCAGATCTTCGTTAAGACGCTGACTGGCAAGACTATTACGTTGGAAGTGGAAGCTTCTGATTCCATTGAGAACGTCAAGGCTAAGATTCAAGACAAGGAAGGAATCCCCCCAGATCAGCAGAGGTTGATCTTTGCCGGCAAACAGCTGGAAGATGGCCGCACCCTGTCTGATTACAACATCCAGAAGGAATCCACCCTCCACTTGGTCCTCCGACTTAGGGGAGGCGATATGTAATCAGATGTAATATCAGCAGTCAGGAGAAATGATTTTTAGTAATTTCTAAATTCTAGTTCATGACAAGTTACTTATAACACTAAAAATAAGTTTGGAATTTTTTCAAGTTCTTTCCACCAGTTACTTCTTAACTGTGTAGTCACAAGTACTCAATTTTACAAAAATTATTCAACTATTACTCTGAAATAAATATCGTACTATTCAATTTGTTATTCTTTGATTCAAGTTGTAGTTATTGTTCACTCGATTGGGAGTTGGCGCATCTTGTTCCTGTCCTTTCCTTATGCTAATCTGTTGATATTTTATTGAAACTATTTTAATCTTTCATAGCATTCACCTGCATACTATTTTACTAATCACAAATGATTTTGAAGATGGTTGACAAAATAATATTACTGATGTAAGGGTTTCTAAATGAATGGTACTATTCAAGTACCCTAGTCTATTTTTTTCTAATCCTAACATTGTTTCATGTTATAATCAATTTTCAATTCGATGGACAAAATTCATGTTGGGAATAATAATTAGAAGAAAATAAATATATATTCAAGGTAATCTAAGAAAAACTGCCATGTAAGAGAAGAAGATGAAATGATTGGCCCACATAAGAACGATTTCTTGTGTGCAGGTAACAAAGCCAATGAGTATTTGACAGAAGTTGGCAATAAAACAAATGAGTAAAATTAAATAAGAAAAAGTTCGACCCAAAAATCTATTCCATTATCGGAAGAGTAACAATACCTTAATTCGAGACGAAAAGTATGTGCAAGTGTTGCTTGAGTAAACAAACAGTATTAATAATAAGTAACAGTGTTAATGCAACATGAAATTATATGAAACAATACCAAAGTTCTTACATAATATTGGGAAATAATAGAAGGAATTTCAACTTCGAATGAAAATTACTATTGAGTTGCGAGAACCATTAAACATTTATTGCAGACATTCATTGGCAACTATTTCAAGTTTTCTAGAAGAGCATATCATTATAAAATCAACTTGCCTATCAGAGAACCATGACGTGATAAACAAGATGGTGAATGCGATTGTTTCTGATTTATGTTTAACCCAGCTTACCTTGAAGCCCATGCTAACAATAACACATTGCGGTGGGCGAGATTACGGAGCTCAACCGTGATGGGAAGCAGAACCACCATTTGGTATTGTAGTATCGTGCAGTCGCATTCAAATTATCAATTAATTCAGTATTTGGATGAGCAAAGCGACAACTCAATTTTACTGTGCCTGAAAAACCCTTTTTTTTTTTTTTTCGTGCTTCACAGGTCAAATGAAGGACTTGTTCTCATGAAATTTGGCATGCACATATCTCATCATCTGACTCGATACTGTATAGTTTTCAGGCGCAATAAGTTGAACTGCTTTTGAGAAAAAAAAATCAAAATTTTGAAAGCCCCATGATGGCAAAATCTGAGTAAACGAGTACTGACTGTGAACCTACCGATCACTGCTCTACAGACTGAACAGTATGAAACTATACTGCGTGCCTTCTGCGATCCTAAAATTTTGGCATTTTAGGTAACAGTTGCTTAAGCCGAGCCCACGTAAACGTAATTTGTAAAGAAAGTTGTTCGTTGTATCTACTAGTTCACTATCTGATAACTCAGGATTGGAAGGTTCATAAATTTGGCTGATAGACTTGTAAATAATTTCAACATTGGTGGGATAGGGGGTTGTCAAGTCACCATACGACTCCGGCAAACCAGCGCAACCCTCAATACATCTTGCGTGCAACTTGATACTCAATCCACTTTCAAACTCATCAAATACAAACTTATTACCCAGGCTCTGTTTTAACCCTGAGAGGCATTTGTTGAATTCTTTCTTGCGTTGCACTCACCAGTCTGGCTGTATGGAAAGTCAAGCCGGCAGTCACAACTCTCGAGGGTTCTAGCTGCGTCTCACACGTACTCTCATTTGTGATGCTTGGTGTTTCACTGCATTTATATCAATCGTCAATTATTATATTTGATATTGAGCATGTGTACTGTATTGACATTTTACCAGTTAGTTTGTTGACCTTTTGGATTCATACTTGATACAATTATAGACTTATTTATGATATACTTGAAATAAAATGTATGAAATAATTTTAGTTACAAACAATAGCTATTGAACACATACTGTACAATAAATATATGTAGCACAAATAAAGAAGCATCTAATTAGTGATTACAAGTTTACAACAAAACATCACAGAATAGGAATAACCATAAATATCTTTATAATAATCAAGGACGGGTGAGATTAAGTGAAAATTATTGAAGAAGATCGATTCAAATATAATTTCATGATCTAAAGGAGGTGTAAGTTGGCCGATCTTATACAGTATATAACGTTGTAATGATAAAGTTGAGGCGTAGATTGAATGTAGGATGTTGAAGCGAAGGATGAAATAGCTTTTTACAGGATGTAGGAAGATAGAAATGTGCTGAACGAACCCACCAACAGCTAGGTTATACAAAAAAAAATACAAAAATTATATTGTACAACTCGTGTATAGTAAAAATGTCGTTATTTCATTTTTTATTATAATTCTTAGATTTATCAACTGCTTCATTCTTGTTCTATTGCAATGTTATTATTCTTCCAAATATGTTATTATCGTTTCAATCATCAATATTACATCTGTATAATGAACAATATTTTGTAGATGTAGTACAAAATATAAATGAAAGTGCTCCTGAAATACTTTGTATTCTGCTATTTTCATTTATTTTTGACAAAATACCAAGCTAAAATATTAACTATTGTACTGTTCTACTCGTTTTACAAGTTATCTATTAAACCATTAAACTTGAAACCATTAAACTCAATTTACTTTCTTTTCACCTTTCTCTCTCTTTCACTCAACTCAGTTGCAAGATTTGAATACAGGTTGTAGCTTTCTGTCCAATCCTACTCTAAATGGACTAAATCGAAATTAAAAAATAAGAATTAAATTTTAAAAATAATCAAACTAAATCTGAAGAAACAAAAATGGATCTTTGTAGCTGGGATTGCGGGAAAAGCAACTCGTTGAAACTTGAATCAGTTTAAAATATTACGTGTATTTTCAACAAAATGACTACAATGACGTTAAAAGAAAACACAAATCTTCAATCTTGTAACAATGGAACAAAGAAAAGTTGTAATCCCAATGGCCTATTGAGATCACAACGTGATTTTAAATGACACAAAGATAAATTAAACTACCTTCATACAAACAATACTGAAAAATATATATATTTATTTAACTGACCAGGGCAGATTGGTTTAAACAATGTCTGATTTTACCGTGATTGGTCCCTCGCTCGCTGGTTCGCTCACCCCACGCGCGCACACGCAAGTTTCCGCCGAACCACGCGTCTTCGAGTCCCGGGGCGGGTAGTCACGTCTTCTCACCGAGTTCGCCTTGTTCCACGTTCGTTGTCAACAAAGCTGGCGATGTTGGACTCCGCCAAGCTGGCGATGCTGAACTACCCGGTTCGAAGTCGGACCCCCCAACCCGTGATCCCTGGTCGACGTTTTCACTGACTTGTCTCTCTGATTGTCTATATCGTTCTCTTCTCATCTCCCTGTTTCACCAGGCTTGTCCTGTAGGAGCTTACTTTCGTTCGACCAATAAAATATGCGGATACAAATTTAAACCAATCACAATTCACCATACATCAGCTTCTGGCTTTTGGGGCTTGATGCATCCCCTGGTCATATATCTGTCACTTCTTAAACTTATTGTATCTGCCCTATGCCGAGTGTTCTGATTAAATTATGGTTTGTACACATTTGACAAAATACACTTGAAACACTAGATACATTGGTACAAGATGAATATAAACAGAAAGTTAATGCATTTGAGAAAAACAACTGAAGTGTGCTTGTGGAATGGGGGATGCAGGCACGAGATGACGGGGTGAAGGGTGTTAATGGATGGTCGTCATAAAATCAACAGACTCAGAAAGTCAAGACAACGTGGGAATTATCAAACAAAAAGAACTTATTAACATCAAAATTTAGACAGGGAAAACTGGCATGTTACAACACCCCCCGAATACGTTAAAATGCTGCTCATAGCATCATATTGACTTATTCCTAAAACGATATAAGCGCGGGTCAGGTAATTTTGATGTTCCACACAAACCCAATACGACCCCCCATCATGTTAAGAATACTACTTGACGCCAAAAACCTGTTACTCAAGTGTCATCTCTGTATAACACCCTCTTAGTTAAACATATTACCCCTGACAAAGGACTCGAGGTTGACGACCAGACATAACTATCACCGACCACGTACCCCATTCTACCATAATTCTACTGATAAGTATAAACACTCTTCCAATACATTCAACTCCTTAAAATAATGAATAATTATGAATCGAAGGTTTTCGAATCAAAATTAACCGAATCGAATAAAAAGTATACTAACTTGAAGGTGTGATCTAAGATATTCTACAGACAATTCAAGGAGACGAATATTTGTATCCAAAACGGATATTACCATAAGCAAGATAGCACTGTTTCATCATCTTAACTCTGCCCTTTCACCTATCATTCCAACACCCTTGCATTTCGATCATACACCTCGATAATAACTTGTCCGTATCATGAAGCTGATCTATCACACAAATTCAACGATTACAGTCGCGACTTGTGTAACTTGGCGATCACTGCCTTGACATGACCGGTGACCCATAAAAAAACAAAAATAAAAAATTCCTCTCACTTAGCTTCCTGCTAATATGAGGGAACGACATCGTATAAAGTCCACACATGCTGCACTCGGCCAACATGAGGGTACATGCTAAACAGTTTACCACCCAAGTTATTAACCCCCCGTTGTGTGACGAATTGCAAAACCATCCCTAATTTGTAAACCTAAGACAGAAAGAAAACAACGATCCCGCTATCCGAACAAAAAGTCAACTGGACGATGAAATTAGAAGAGAAACTACTAATACTAAATCTGTCATCACTGGAATTATCTCTTGAAAACCCACTTCACAATACAAACGATACACCACTACCCTTCAAATTGAATACACTAAACTATACTAGGTTACAATCCAATATATGTGTATATATTCGTATCCCTACATAAGACACGAGACCAAATTTAACTTAATTTGACTATAGTTTGTTATGTGTGAACTATTTATATTTTGTTCGCTACCCTTCTAAGTCTGATTACCACTTACGCTTTGATCGATTGAATATTTACATCTTTTTCCCCTTTTTTATTCTTTTTTTATGACTGCTGCCATAATGTTACTCTAAAATGATTAAAATATCGTCTCGTTATACGCCTTCAACAATATAATATTGAAAATACCACGGACCCTCCCTACCTCGTCCGTCAATTCATACGCATTCTTTCCGGCTATAGCTGAAATCACGAAAGGACCATCAAATAAGTGAAAAAACTTCCTCGTCTCTTTACTTAGCTGGCTTGACAATTTCAATGCTTTAAGTAGCACTTTATCCCCTATCTCAAAACGAGTTTTCTTTACGTACTTGTTTTCATGTCGGTCCGTTCGTTCTTTGGCCTTACGTCTCAATCTTTCTTCAGCTAACACGATCTTTACATTATGCGGTACAACATCTCCTTCGCTTTCTGGAAACTTGATGTATTTGGTAATTTTCGATATAAACTTTTTCTCGAAATGTAATTCGAACGGTGTAAGCCCGGTACTCTCGTGGTATGTACAGTTAAGCCATGTCTCTATTTGTGGTACCCATTTAACCCAACTACTGTGTTTTTCAGAGCAATATGTTCTAAACATCCGCCCTAGCTCACGCATTACCCGCTCTGCCGGATTCGATTGGGGGTGCCGAATTGACGAATGATAAGCTCGCACTCCATATTGTGTTAACTTATCATACCATGTCTGGGACACATATTGGGTAGCATTATCTGACAGTATTGCTTCTGGTACGTGAACATTCAGAAAATAATGGTCTAATTTATTAACATACGCATCTGAAGTCGCCTTACGTAGAGGATACAACGACACTAACTTCGAAAATACATCTATGAACACCAAAATGTATCGCATACCGCTCCTTCCCGCTGGTAGCGGACCAAACATATCCGTACTAACTAATTCCGACTTCTTTGATGGAATAATGGATTGAAAAATCCCATGCGAGTAACTGATAGGGTGTTTCGTGCGTTGACATACGTCACACGCGGCGATTACCTGACGTACTATTCTAGCCAAGCCCTTACACACAAAGTTCTCCTGCAATACTATTAAACATTTCTTCGGACCAAAATGTCCTATTTCTAAATGTACTGATTGAACCACGGCATTAACTATAGCTAGAGGTAAACATAACTTCCACGATCCATCTCCTTTGGCCAGTTTGGTAAACAATTTGTCATGAAACAACTTATAATTAGTATATTGATTAGAATTATTCCCCGACTTCAACTCTCTATAAACTTTCCCATACTTAGCATCTTGTTGTTGCAGTTGAGCTATCCCAACCAGTTCTTTCCTCAGTCTAGAATCCAATGATTTCACCAGTTCACCCACCATTACCTCCCGCTCCGGCCTAGATGGACCCGAGTGCATTTTTCCATCTTCATTCATCGGAAATCTACTTAAAATATCCGCCACTACATTTTCTTTTCCAGGACAATGGATGATTTTAAAGTCAAATTGCTGAAGCCATTGGCTCCATCGCCATAAGCGATCAGACAACAGATTACATTTCAGCATGAACGTCAAACTTTGATGATCGGTAACTATAGTTAAGTCCACTCCTTTAAGTAGAATACGAAATTTGTCTAACGACCAAACAATACTTAAAAGTTCTTTTTCGGATACCGAATAATTAATTTCACTTCCTTTCAATAGTCGCGAGGCCATGGTGATCACCTGCATTTCCCCGTCGACGTCTAACTGATACAAATGAGCTCCTAAACCATAAGAACTAGCATCACATGATAAAAAGAACGGTTTGCTATAATCCGGGTATGCTAAATGAATAGTCGCAACAAACAGAGACTTGACTCGATCGAACGCTACCTGACATTCGTCTGACCATTTCCACTTGACGCCCTTTTTCAGCAATTGACGCAATGGTTCTGTCGTTTGAGCATATCTATTGTGAAACTTTCTGTAGTAGCTGCAAAGTCCTAAGAAACCTTTTAATTGCTTTTGATTTCTCGGTGCCTGCCAATTCTGTATAACAAGCAACTTCTTTGGATCAGGCGAAATACCTTTTGTACCTATTATGTGACCTAGAAACGGAACCGAGTCCCTACAAAATAATGATTTACCGAAGTTGACCGTCATCCCCGCTAATGACAGTTTTTTCAACACTGCATCTACATGCATTAGGTGCTCTTCAAATGATGAAGACGTAATTAGCAAATCGTCTACATAACAAGTAGTGAACTTCGTCACTTCCTCTCCTAAAACCTGCATCATACAGCGAACAAAGCTGCTTACAGACGTAGACAAACCAAATGGTAGAACTCGAAACTGATAAACACGATCAAATTTAAATGCAGTGTATTTTTTACTATCCTCCGCTAACCCAATCTGCCAGTACGACGACACTAGATCCAATGACGTTAACCATTTTACATTTTGAAATCGTTGTATTATTTCATCTGGTGCCTGCGGACATTCTCTCTCAGGTATTAAGATCTGATTTAGCTGCCGAGCATCCAAACATAGTCGAACACTTTTATCCTTTTTAATTACACACACTAATGGATTGATATAAGGACTATTCGCTTTTTCAATCACTCCCCACTCTTCCATCTTATCTAGCTGTCTCTTAACTTCCTCACGATACCGAAAAGGAACGGGATAGTTTTTTTCGAAATAATTATCGCGATTTACCGATATTTTATGCTCATAACCCTTCACCAAACCGGGCCGCTTAGAAAATAGATGACGATATCTACATAACAGCAAAAACCACGACTCTTTCTGATGTACATCTAGTAGCACATGCTCACTCATTATCGTTCGTAGCCTCTCTTCCGTTATTATATCACCCTCATTACTTTCCTGTAACATATTCAAACCGACTTCTAAGTCGACATCCATTTCAATCAATTGAACGGAAAGGTGCTCAGACGGATCAGGAACGATCTTAACTAAATCATGCCTCACTTTAATATCTTTGATGAACATTTCGTGTCGATTAAAACTCAAGTCAACAGAATTCGCATACATCCAATCAATTCCCAAAATTAATTCGCGATTCAAATCCTTAATTATCAAACAAACAGCCTCAGTTTTGATATCGCCTATATTGAAAGTAGCATATACCTGCTTGGTTACCCTTCTACCCCTTTTACCCGTTGCACCTATCACCGTGACTCCCACTACTGGCAACTCTGTGAATACACAACCTTTAAATATTACATGATTGTACATATCCTCCGACATACAGGTTATCTGACTACCAGTATCAATAAGAGCATTAATAATGATATTTTGCATTTCTACATACACTTCTGGACACTCGCATAACACGGGCTTTAATAACGGATCTTCATTTAATAAGAAATTATTCTGATCGGAAAAAATCATCTCCACTGTATTGCGCCGATTCATTTTAGGCGTGAAGGACTGCGCGCATGCCAATCCCCCACCTCTTATTTTCCCTCTGCTCCCGTCGCATACGTCTTCCTCATCGCTCCTGAGCCCTGTTCTAATGCGCCCTGATTCACGCGGTTGTCGTCATTGGATCGACTATTCGGCCTACCATTTCCATCCGGATTACCGTTGTTGTTTCCGGTACCCCCATTGTTATGACTCGTGTTAAAACCGTTGCTAGGCCTACGATTATTCTGTGGAACATTAAGTCGAGTTAACCATGAATCCTTAGCCTCAAACTTTTTTAATAGAGCCAATACATCCTTAGTAGAATCTGCCTCAGTAGTCAAGAAGTCTCTCAATTTTTCATGAAAATGATTGACCAAACTTTGGGCTAAAATGCTATCTTCGAATGGCTGGTCAAGATACTGGTTCAATTGAACCATTCGCGTAAAGTATTCTGACATAAGTTGATTGAATTCTGGTTTGAACTGTCCGTCCGTAATTCGTCGCTTCAACGATATCTGATCGTGCGTACTCCAAAACCTGGCAATAAATGCCTTCTTCAATTCTTCATAACTTTGAAAATGATTGTCCTGCCCCCAAATTTGGGCCATGCCCTTGAAACATTGCATTATTACCGGTAACTTAAGTTTCTCAGCTACCTCAAACTGATAGAATAATCTTTCTAACAGCTCCAAAAACTTCATCGGGTGAAGTCCCATTACCATACCTCTGAAAACTATGCCTTCTCGTTCCGTTTGACGACAAATGTCGGCAAAACTCAAGCCAATTGACGCGTGCTCTCGACACCTATTCTCCACTAATCTCTCAATCTCGGACTTTTTTTGATTCAACAACTCTTCCTGGTTCCCGCCCTTTTCATCATCTGCTTTCATCCGCCCAATATTACGGGTGAGATTAAAGACTGTGTTTGCTTGTTCACTTTGTTTATTCTCCATCTGAACTAATCGTCCGCTCATTTCCTCTATCTTATCATTAACTGACAACTCGAAAACTTGAACTCGACCCGCAACAGCGTCGAATATTTCAGCCTTCGCGCTCTTCTCTCTCTCCACTACTCCCTCCTCAAACATTGCTAACCTCTCTTCCATCACATGTTTCCCCACCTCTACCTGTTTCTCAACAACCGATAATCTCACTCCAAAACTCTCAATTCTCTCATTCAATTGCTCAAACCTGAACCTACTTTCAAATTTCAATTCATCGACACGAACGCCCAAATCCACATTCTGCCGTTCTAGCCCATCAAACCTAGCATTCATTCCCTCAAATATTTTCCTGAACTCTTCCGACATTCCTTTCACCATTGAACAAATTAAAACTTCCGTGATCATACTCTGACTTTCTCCAGCCTGTAAAATTTTAGTTTCATCCAAATCACCTATCTGACTAACCTGTGACAGAGGACTAATAGGCCTATCCTCACCACTATCCAAATTACCCTCCATTTTAATCTGCACGTCCTGTTTGTCAGCCATCGCTCTCTTTATTAGCCTAACAATAACACATACGAAGACAACGCACGAGTAACAGGAAACTATGCAAACCAAATTAAACAAGATACCACAATGCCATATAAATAAAAATTAGTTACGGGCGCCACCAAGTTTCATTAAAACTCGGAAAATATATACTGAAAAAAAAATAGATCATGCAATAATCTCAGGGTTAACGTGGGACATAAAAATATACTTTGAAGAAAACAATGTTCGATTGCCCCACGACAGGGCGACAGTTGTGGCTTTCTGTCCAATCCTACTCTAAATGGACTAAATCGAAATTAAAAAATAAGAATTAAATTTTAAAAATAATCAAACTAAATCTGAAGAAACAAAAATGGATCTTTGTAGCTGGGATTGCGGGAAAAGCAACTCGTTGAAACTTGAATCAGTTTAAAATATTACGTGTATTTTCAACAAAATGACTACAATGACGTTAAAAGAAAACACAAATCTTCAATCTTGTAACAATGGAACAAAGAAAAGTTGTAATCCCAATGGCCTATTGAGATCACAACGTGATTTTAAATGACACAAAGATAAATTAAACTACCTTCATACAAACAATACTGAAAAATATATATATTTATTTAACTGACCAGGGCAGATTGGTTTAAACAATGTCTGATTTTACCGTGATTGGTCCCTCGCTCGCTGGTTCGCTCACCCCACGCGCGCACACGCAAGTTTCCGCCGAACCACGCGTCTTCGAGTCCCGGGGCGGGTAGTCACGTCTTCTCACCGAGTTCGCCTTGTTCCACGTTCGTTGTCAACAAAGCTGGCGATGTTGGACTCCGCCAAGCTGGCGATGCTGAACTACCCGGTTCGAAGTCGGACCCCCCAACCCGTGATCCCTGGTCGACGTTTTCACTGACTTGTCTCTCTGATTGTCTATATCGTTCTCTTCTCATCTCCCTGTTTCACCAGGCTTGTCCTGTAGGAGCTTACTTTCGTTCGACCAATAAAATATGCGGATACAAATTTAAACCAATCACAATTCACCATACATCAGCTTCTGGCTTTTGGGGCTTGATGCATCCCCTGGTCATATATCTGTCACTTCTTAAACTTATTGTATCTGCCCTATGCCGAGTGTTCTGATTAAATTATGGTTTGTACACATTTGACAAAATACACTTGAAACACTAGATACATTGGTACAAGATGAATATAAACAGAAAGTTAATGCATTTGAGAAAAACAACTGAAGTGTGCTTGTGGAATGGGGGATGCAGGCACGAGATGACGGGGTGAAGGGTGTTAATGGATGGTCGTCATAAAATCAACAGACTCAGAAAGTCAAGACAACGTGGGAATTATCAAACAAAAAGAACTTATTAACATCAAAATTTAGACAGGGAAAACTGGCATGTTACAAGGTGTTAAAAATTAGTTTTAGAAGTTCGAAATCTTCAGCGAACACCCGAATCTAGAAAGCGGTGTGTAATAAGAACTGTGGTAAACAAACATGGTGACTTTGTGTATGTGGTATTTTACGTGATAGTGTTATTTCTTTATTGAATCTTCATGCTGCATAGAAAAATCTTGTCCAAGGAGGTAATCATTTGAAACTAATTTATACATATTCTAGATCAATAGAGGTTTAGTACGTATATTTTGTCAAGGATATTTCGCCCATTTTTGATTCGCTGACAGCCCGACTTACGTCAATGAATGAAGGTAAATCTGGGCTAGGCCTAGGCCTTCCAATGTCATCTATCTAGGCCACTGATGAATCAACACTTAAACCTCAAAGGGGATAGGCTTTACAAAATACATTTCATATTTGTCTTCGTCAGTCTAATAGCAAAATTAATATGCACTTATAAATTGTGCGTAGATATTGTATTATTTAGACTGCCTTTAGGCCTATATACTGAGTACATATTATATATCCTTACTACTTTTCTTCCCTACCTAGTAGGCCTAGCTAGACCTGGCAGAAGGCTAAGTAAGTTGGCACTTTTCAACTCTGTAACTCGTATAGGGGATAGGCCCTATGACAGGACCGATTTGTGACATGGGTTTGGGTGGCAAACCTCACCTGAACCATGCCTGAACCCCTAACCACATTTACAACCATCCATTCAGAAGTACCCGCTAACTCATGTCACACAGCCAAGTGTGCCATTTTTCTGGTAGAGGCATACAGGACTATGCTCTGCAGCATTTCCCAGGAAAGGCCATAGTCCGTTTTTAGGAATGTGCTGGGCATGGTTTCTGGTTTTCAATAAATCTGCTTTAAATTATTAATCGTGTGTACCGGTAGGCCTATTCAAGGTAGTCCTCAAAATATTGCAAGACTATCTTGTCCTGCCAGATAGCTACGGAATGTTACGGTATACTCAATTCGTTTATGTGACAGAGTAAATATGCCGTTGAACGTGCCCATCTTTTTTTAGGATTATAATTTTTAGGCTTTTTGAGTTATTGAGGGATAGGTAGGTTATGTAGAGAAAGGTGGACAGTGGACAATTTTCAAGTTCAAATTTTACTCAACCTAACCCTAACCATCACTTAAGGAAAAAAAAAGAAGATTATCGGTATACAGATCACACTCATACCGCATAGTTGCACATTTTGGAAATAAGAAGTTCTTATTTTATTAACGTCGATATGTTGATATACCGTACGATCGTTGTTTCCCAATTAAGACTGGTGTATGAATTATTATTACGGTAGTGTTGCCGTTCAATTTCAATATTTTTGATCGATACAATATTTTCGATCTATTCGATATTTTCCAATTATTCAATATTTTCCGTCGATTTGGTATCTTCAATCGATTCAATATTTTAGAACTTCGGTTCCACATCGAATTGGAATATTCAGTATCCAATTTATTTGGTATCGAAAAGGTAATCGATATCAACTTGAAAATTGGAATTGACTCAATTAAGTAATAAGTCAAGTACCCAAGTGAAGAAAAGGTGTGAAATGAAAACTCAACCTGAAGTGAATAAGATAAATAACAGGGCCTTCGCACACGGTTGCTCGTTGCTGTCAGTAATGATGTTTGCTGAGTCTAATACGTGTATGTAGGGCAAAGAGCTCAACGTGCTCGTTCTTATAACTACAGTGCCGTACATAAGATTATTATAAAATAACTACCAGATTTTGTTAATAACTTACTTCTTTGAAAAAGGAATTGACCATCGAGTCAAATATAATTTTTGTGTAGGGCCTATTATTGTAAAATGGATGGAAAATAAACAAAACTGCAACGGTATTATATGGTCGAGAATCATGACTTCCAACCTCGCATTGTTTCTCATGTCGATTGAAAATTGTAAATTTCAATATTTTTCGATCGATATTCGATAAATTTTCAATACTTGTTAGCAGTCGATCGATATTCGATAAAGTTTCAATACTCGTTAGCAATCTTCATATCGAATACCAACCCTAATATTAGTAAGACTGTTTTGAAGCGGCATCTCCTGGTTGTTTGAAGACTTTGAGTTGGTGTTGTCACCAATATAAATAAGTATCTACGGACTATTTTAAATTACAAACAATGTTTTCTGGGTCTATTGACTACATTTTTGCCGCAGATTAAAGAACTAGTCGCAAATGAGCTAAGCTAATAGTTGATATTTTTGGGGTTTCAATCAATATTTTTTTTACATATTTTACATTCCAAGTATTGCATTTATTCCGACTCGAAAGGCTCAACAAGTGAAAAGGCCGGGTTGCGAACGAAATCCTTCCGCGAGGCTGGCATGAGCCGTGATGTGTAACCGGGAGGCAACGATACATGTTCGTGTATTAGATTTAACTGAATTATTTAATGAGCAAGTTTTTTTCACTTCATTGTTAGGCATGCATGGCCCTTTATGTAGCCAGGAAACTATATTTTGTATCACTATTAATATCGAAAACAATTTTTACAAACTCATTGATTTCGAACCAGTCAGGCTAAGGATGATAGGTGATAGGGCCCAAGGTAGTATCTATATATATAGGCCCTATACTAGTACTATACTATCTATGCTACTACTATATACTACTATTACTCACCTTGTTGGTTTCATTTTGTCATCCGTCGATATGTAGGCCTAGTGATGTAAATTCTCATGAAGATTTTTTTCGTTGAAAATTTTCATGAGCTTGAAAATTTTCAAATTTATTTTCAAGTCGATTGTTTTTGGTTTGTGTGTGGTTACAGAAGAAGTTGGCGTTTGAATTCACTCTCTGCAATGATTTGCTGAACCACCACATGCATTTGTAGTTTGCATTTAGATACAAAATTGTCAAGGATAGGGAAAATGAATTAAATGTAGGTTGGGCCAGTACTCATTTGTAATGTCCCATTTGAAAAGTAAATGAGGAAAGATCTTGGAAATTTTCACTGAAAATTTAAATAACTTAGCCTACATATAAATGAAACCCAACGATTTTTTGAGAAAATCATTAATATGAATTCAGTGGATTCTGTATTCCATTGGATTCATAGAAATTTTTTAATGAATTGAACATTTATTGAAAATTTCAATAAATTTGCATTGAAAATTTTCAATGAAAATATGGTGGGTACGCGCGTATCTGTGCTAAGGGGCCTACATTGATGCCAATTGACGTGCATGGTTTGTTGTAAAGTTTCTAATTTTAGGTTTGGGTGTTACACTGGGGTCGATGTAACTTCACATCAAAGACATATCTGAATCGATTAGTATTATAGGTAGTATTTTCATTCCAAGATAATATCTATTCGCCACCTACCGAGGATTTCTCCCTTTCCATTTCCATGACCGACGCGTTTCTTTTATTTTTATTACCGTCGATCCAAGTAGTCTGAGGGATTGAAATTAGCCTCGTCGCCCGTATAGCATGCCAATTGTTATGCTTCAACGTTGCTTTTGATGGATTAGAATCTTTCTACATGCAAATATCTCGTGTGGGCAACCTGACCATAGACTTGGTCTGCATGAATAGTAGATTGAGACTTCGTGTTAAGTGCGCCAAAAAAATACATCAATTTACCTAATTATTAATTAAGGTACATACATAACAAGTTGTTAACCACGGGTATTAACAAGTTGATCTGGTAATTATCCCTTAATTATCTAATTAATCCATCATAAAACCTGGCCTAAAGTAATTACGGCCTACCGATATTAGCCTCTCTGGCTCATCCAGCCAAGGCACTGCATAGAAACTGAAGTTACCGTTGGGCGTGGGTTCGAGTCCCGCATAGGACATGGGTTTTTGTGACTCTCGTTTAATAATCACCGATCATTCGTACCCCCACATGACCTAGCTGTTGGTCGACACTTATGCACCAGCGTTACGAGCGCATGGGAGAAATATCGATTTAGCGCATTGGTACTTTTTATCAATAGATCTAAGTATTTTTATTTACATTCTATAAGGAAATCTTTTCATGACTTACTGGTATAATAATACATTCATACAACAATGCACTTATTACATATTCATTATACACTTGAATGGCATCTCGTAGCTGCACAATGTTACACTTTTATGTATTGTTTCATTTTTTTGTATGCCATTATTTCTTTGTATGTTTTCTTTTGTATATACATGATGAATTGGCTGCGCTAGTCTTTGAATATAGTCCGTACAATATACCTCTGTGCAGGCTACAACTTCATCAATCAGAGATTAATGTTTCTGCAAGCGTAATCTGCCTTCCGTGAACTGCACGGAATTGTGCAACATCGTTACCGGTAGTCCGGTACGCTAGAAAAAGTAAAATTATGACTCCAAAAAAATAAAAATGAATGACAAATCTTAACCTTATGAGAGTTACATTTTTGACCTTTCAAAAAGAATTTATATATGATAATTAAACTTCTTGGATACGATCCTATTTCGAGACTTGTGGGATATTTTAGCCATGTCATAAAAGATACATCTCGACCTGGAATCGAACCTGGGACCTTCAGATTGCCGGTCCGTTGCTCTCCCACTGAGCTACCGAGATATTACATATCCCATATTTATATATATATATATATATATATTGTTCAAATAACTAAGGATTTTCACTTGATATACCGGAATTTTAATTCATCTTATAATGGATCAAGGAATCAACATTTAATAACTTACTATACATATCAAAAACAAAAAAAATGTATATAGATGATAGTGATCACAATGTTTGGTTGATAAAATAAGCTAGATGACTATGGTGACGGTCAAAGACCAAGCAATAGCCAGCTTGCAATTTTACCTCTACACTGTAGGGCACACGCTTCTTGATGTACAGTCAGAATGTGTACTTTGATCAATGCAGCTCCCAGCGATAATGATGAGACTGGTGACTTATGGAGCATGCATTATTCTGTCAAATCGTCACTACTTTCAAATATCGGTCGTAAAAAAGTTGTCGAGAATATTGAATATGCCACTAGAGCGATACGATCCATCTCTTTGATATCTGACACGCCTGGTTAACTAGTTAATAACTCCGCGCCTTGTTTCAATCAATTCATTGACTTCATCCAGAGATAGGTGGTAGATGTAGGCCTACTTCCCGCACTTATGCTATTCCCGTTGAAGTCGGCGTCCATAAGTGAGGAATTTTATGGATATTCGGCCTCCAGAGTCGTATTTGGCTGCAAGTCGATTTTTTAATGGGACGAAAAGTGACCAATCGAAGTTTCTGTTTACAAACAGCCGTGGTGGTCACTGTTATGTAGTATTACTGGTAATTTGGAATAAATTATGTTGGTTTTATGTGTTATAGTTATATATATATACACATGTTGTAGCGTAGACTTTGAGGGCCGGAGGAAGATGATAATAAGTCACTTTTCCGTAATTTTCCCTTCCTTGAAACAACTGGTGGCTCTAAAAAGAGCCTTGGGTTTCGACGTTTCGGCTGAAAACGTTCAGCCATCTTCAGGAGTCGTTGTAGGTGTGGTAGCCGGACTCGATTGCCGGATAAACGTCATCAATTAAATAATAAAATATAAAAGAATACGGGATCAATGAAAATTAATAAGTTTGTGAATAGGAATTAGACTAGGCCTATAATAATTCACAGACCATTTATGTTGTAACTTATCATCCGCTCATTCCTTTTCCCCCAAGTGGTCTTTGAACAATCAAAAATCATCATCAGCTCAATAATCATCATCATCATCATCAGCTATTACTGAACAAAGCGATTATGGGAAGTTTTCTTCGTGTAATTTTTGTAAGGTTGGTGAAGAACGTCCATTTCCTATCAACTCGACGCCGACACCTTGACACATCAAGATGGTATTGTGTTGGGGGGGGGGGGGGGTTGTTCGACGGCCGACGGGCGTTGTCCCGGAATTACGTAAGTGATTCTCGCCGTGATTTACCTTGTCTAATCACATCGCGGTTTCCTCCCCTTTGTTTGAGTGCGGCTATATCTCGGTCGTTGAATCTTGATCGATCTCTGAGTCCTGCGACTCGATACCTCGTTGCGCGCGGCATTTCTGGAGATTATCTTCATGCCTATATAACCCAAGCACAGGCATAGGCCTACATTAAAAATATATCATTATTCATTTTCATTGATTGATTGCTTTGAGAAAATTTAAAAAAATCTTTCGAATTGAGAAAATGATGGAAGCAAGTGGTGAGATATTTGTATCTAGTTGGTATTAGGCCTATTATTGTTTTTATAATAATAATAATAACAATATATATTGAAGTACTGCGTACAGTAAATTACAGTAATTTTGAACATATATACTGTATACTATACATCAGATCAGATAGCGTCAGATAGCTGCGAGATCAAAGAGAGTCTCAACTTTTTGCTTGCAATGAATTTTGATCCAATATGCGTTCTATTTAAACGAGTGCTAGAATATGGGCCAAAGTCACTTGAATCAGATCGTACTTTCTACTTTATCTCAACCTGTCATTATTCTCATCCTACGTTCTAAATGACAACGTCGAAAGTGTTCAATTTTTCATGGATTGGGGGTTTCGATAGTCCGTATCGCGTGCTAAACCAAGGGTAGGCCTATCTAGGTCTACTCGTGTCCGCCGGTTCCGAGCGACCGTCCTCCCTATCACATACTATCAGCGCGCGGAGGGTTCGCTCCTTCTCTCGGGGACGAGTTCATCAACATTGTCAGGTACGTCGTCAAATATCAGGTGACTGAAATCAGTGGAAATCTAGAACATTTTAGAAGCCGAGGATCGATAGTTGTACTCGATATTAAATAGCTAGTTGACAGAAAAAAATAACAAAAGATATTCAAGTAGGTTTGTATAAACTATAGACAAGTCCGCACTCCGACTTGGGCGGCTTTATCAAATCCTCACTCTTGGCCTACTATATTGTTGCAAAACTTGCAAATATGGATGGATTTCTATTCACAATACACAATAAATACAACGTCATGTTTCGTCAACAATGCGTCATTTGCGCCCCACCAATAATTCATCCTTATACAAAAAAATAAAAATAGGCCCATGTATGTTGACTCGTGTTGACCTACGAATAACACACAATGAAATATTTTGCTGGGAGATATCACCAAAATAACTTCGAAAATGTCCAGAATGCTAACATATTGATTGAAAATAACTTCGGAAATGTCCATAATGGTTCAACTACTACCCTCCAAAACTGCTTGTAGATCGCCACAATCACTTGAAAAATACCATGTTTAGATGGAGAGGTAAATCGAAAAATGTCTAAAAAATCTGCATGATTCAATTATTGAAAATGACTTCGAAAATGACATCAGATCTGGACGCAACTGGCACCACGCGTGTAGTCTGTGATCATCTATCCATCACTGCTTACCTAGTATCGATATAAAATTTCGTTCCCCGACAATCACGATTTGGAGTTTGCTTATGGGGAATACAATGTTAAAAAAATGACAAATGACAATGTGGGTTTTTGCTCTAGCACAAAATCTAACTATACGATCCGAACGAAACTTGGACAAGAAGGTGTATTTAGTTAACCTCTATCAGCCGCCGTTGACCCGGTGTCGATGCAATGATTCGTTCTCCGGCAATCGCGTATCAAATGTCGCTAATGGGAAACAATGTTAAATTTTGGTTTCTGCCGCCGTGCAGGAACGAGGGTTCACAACGAGATGGGTGTAACGACGAAATGTTCGTCTCGTCAATACCTATCTGCTGGTACCAATCCGGTCTCGATCCGACTCGCCGTTCTTCCGTTATCGCTCCATTGATTTTTGCAACTTTGTTCGATCGCGGTTTGGCTCTCGCAAAATCCTCCAAAATCCTCCAAAATTGCTTGTAAATCGACAAAATCACTTTAAAAATGGTACAAAAATACACCAAATACGTGATGTAAATATTTTTCTAGATTCTAGAAATATAAAACATAGTTATTATATATAGATACTCTATCCTTGTATTCACAAGAGAAGACGATTCCGATCCGCCGTCTCCTCTATCCAACACCTCTAGCCTACGGGTGTTTCGCGCCTTCTTACGCGGACACAAGTATGTATAAAACATTGAATCGCGGTCGACGCCCATCTAATTCAACCCCTACAACCACCCCCCCCCCCCCCCCCACCACCCGCCGGGCAAAATACCAGGTGACCTAATAGTTTCCAAATTGACATTGCGGCTTCTTATCTTTTCCAATCTCTTTCCATCAATAAGAGTTGAAAGGTCAGGTAGCGTCATCGTTCGATGTCTTTTCCGAGTAAGCCCCAGATTCTAGATTGTTCCAAGTTTCGACGCTAATGGAAAACGACTTGTGGGAGATGACTGAGGCGAGTGGTCGAGTGGCTGAACACTGAACCGTCATTCAGGAGACCGGGGTTCTATTCCCGCCATGGTCGAGGGTTTATCGTGGTTACCTTCTGTCGTTTTTTCAAATGGCAAATGACAACCGACACATACATGCAGCTCAGTTCATTTCACCTGGTCACTAGAATGCTTATTTAACAGCCGCGAGTCTCAAGTACAGTTTGAGCCAAGCAATCATCGACTATCATGGCTATTCATGGGACCGGAAGTAGGTATTTGATTGCTTTTAGTTCGGATTAAATTAGATTATGATGTTTGTTTGGATAAGTTGGTTAGTTTTGGCTAGTTTGGATAGGTTAGGTTCATTAAATTAGTTAGATTGGGTAGATTTAGGTTAGTTTTGAAGTAATGCCTTAGACCGGCGGTTCCGAAAACGGGGCAGGTAAGATGGAGTTTAGTGGGTATTTCAGCATTAGCAATAATGCTGACGAGTCCCACACTACTGACGAAGTGAGAACTTCCACACGTCGGTGCGCGTAAATGCGTTCTCCATCTCTGAAAAAAAAAGCGTTTAGGCTGTGCACAACAACAACAACAACAACAACAACGACGACGACGTCCGCATGTGACGTCATAGACCGCTAGTCCGATGAACGGCTGCCAATGAGTTGACGTTCCTCACCGTACGGCCATTGCGTGACTCGATCTTGTTATCAGACCGATATTATTAATACTCGACAAGTTTGAATGTCACAAGTCTCCGCCATGACATTTCCTCGTCCGTATTCTTCATCGGGCCCGCTGTTCAATTGTCGAGGTTTTCTGCTCTAAATCCAGCGAGTGGAAAGGTTGCGAGCGGCGCACGTGGAAATGTCACGGCTTCGTGTCACAGGGAGGTCTGAAACATTCATAAACATCCGTCGTGCTGCGTGCTATCCGCCTCGTTGTGGCTTATTCATACTTTCAGCTGTTATGATCGACAAAATGCCACTCTTCATCTTATAGGGGTCTTATACCCACACGATATATATATGTGTGTATTTATATATATATATATATATTCATTCTGATGCTGCTAACGACCCCATCAACAGCCATGTTATACGGGCGTTATACATAGGTCCTATATAATAAATATATATATATATAACGAGCTATTTGCTCAAGTAATATTTGAGGATAGCAGAATGGTATGACGTATATTAGTTACCAAATTGGTCACTAGGAATCGCAGCTATCGGTTTGTCCAACGACATTATTTTATGAGAAAGAACAAGATTGACAGCCGAGTGAAACCACCGTGTACCTCTATCCATCTTGGTGTATAGAAAGTATAGCCTATAATATGGATTTAATTTAGTTCAACTACCCCTTCTCTCCCCCCCAGCTCCCCTTGCCCAACCCCTTGTGACTTCTCATTATACTCGTTATTTCCAATATCTCATTCTGTTGGTCTCCCCTTTGTTCCCTGTCTCCTGTGTTCTCGCAGACATTTGAGGTGTAGCCAGCTGTCAAATAGTCGACACGATCAATTATTAGACTTTGATCGATTTCAGCTCATTCTTGATATCTTCGAGATTAAAGACTTGAGACCGATCGATGACTGAGACTGGCTAGCACACTGAACCGTCATTCAGGAGCCGGGGGTTCGATGCCCGCCGTATTCGACCCATTCTGACAGTTTTTTGTTTCATGTTTTCCATCTTTCGTATAGGTCAGTACTGGGATGATTCCTTAACAACAGGTCATGACCGACTCCTTCCAACTATCCAGAAAATATTTAAAATAACCTTCCATCTTATCATCATATATCATTCACCGACGCCAATAGAATAATAATAATAATACAAAAAAAAAAATGTCAATATAACAACGATGAATTGAATATTAATAATTATTATCTGTGAAATTTCACTTCTATCAGATAAAATGTGAACATTTCAAATTCACCCAATGCTGTTGATATGTCCCATAGGGATTTTTTCAAATTTCCTTTTCAAATTTTCAAAAACAATCTCAATCTATTCTTGTATACCACCAGTGTTCAGAAGTCCAGAAAGAGTTTAAATTTGGTTGGCTACCTTTGGTCCCCTCCCCCCCCCCCCTCCCCAACCCACACACACCTAAAACGGCGTGCCTAAAACATAAACACAATCCCGATTCTTTACAGTAGGTCTATATAAATTGAATTTTCGCTTAATTAAATTATTAATTTAATTAATATTATATATTTTAATATCATTAATATAACCAGTTTTATACTTCTTAATTGCGCTTCATTCCATATCGCGCGGTATTTTTCAAGCCGGTTCGATCATCTTTCCTCCTCGTCGTTTAGTTTCCTTGTCGAGTGTCTAGGTTCGGCACATAGCTGTCTCCGTGCAGTTGTCAGGTAATCCGGTAACTAGGTTAATTAGTACTTGTTAGCTGGTCTTGTTTTCAGCCGGCACTTGCGTTATGTCACGATAATAATAATAGAAACAGTGGTTTTCTCTCATTACTTCTGTCAACGTCAGAAGGACGCGACTTTTAACGCGTATAATGTCGCTGAATTTGGAAGGTACATTGCGTTTCTTAGGGAAAACCGAGTCGGGAAAAATCATATTACCCTAAAAATATCAATAGCTATAGCTATACAAATGTAACAGTGATATTTGTGTTTGATATGTTGGTAGAATACGATTTTTTATTTTTTATTATCGACTTCGAAAAAACTTTAATTGAAGCCATTGTTTCCCTACGAAGGCAAATGATGAAAGTTTAGGATCGTCTGAACGGGGCACCACAAGGGCGATCTCACCACCTTTTGAATTGATAGTTAGATATAATTTAGCTCATTTAACGAATTTAGCTCATTATTGTTGGTGATTGTTGGTCGTATAACCAAACACACATTTTATACAGTAAAACTATGTATTTGGGCCTATATTCAATGTATTTTGATATATATTTATATCTTATATTTTACTATATTTCAACATATTTTTTAATTATTCATATATTCAATATGCATTTAAATTGTAAAAAATACAATTTCCCCATTATTATTATTTACTATACTTATTTTGTGGATACAACTATCTCATATGACTAGCATTGCTGATGATCTAAGTGACAACATGAGAGACATTTTGTGGATACAACTATACATATATCCACGAGAGATGAAGGAGCGAACCACCCGCGCGTTAATGCTGTGAGATAGGGGGGACGGTCGCTCGGAACCTACTTGTTTCAGTGTTTCGTGTAGATTTGTTGACGACCTGTTGCTAATGTCACGTGTGCAGTGACTGCTCAGCATGTTGTTGTCTTGAGCCCAGTTTGCCTGAGTGGCGTATCGGGGGATTTACGTCATCGGAAAACCTGGCGGAATAATGATTGGTGCTTTTAAACGACAACGATTATATTGTTATTATTGTTTGCTTAACGACCCCACCAATACAACAAAAATGATACTGTGATTGTTGTTCGTATAACCAAATACATTTTTTTTATAGTAAAACCATATATTTAGGCCTATATTCAACGTATTTTGATATATATATATATATATATATATATATATATATATATATATCAATATTTTTTAATTATTCATATATTCAATCCATTTAAATTTACTTTCTATCATATTTCCATGTTCTAATATAAAATGTCTTCATGTTATTTCAAGACGATAGCGCTAAGTGCAAATAAGAATAAATTATGTTTTGACGTCTTGACGTTAGGACCTTGGTCTAGGATCTCGTTTCTATCAACACTTGTCCGTCATGCCACGCCCCTGATTAACTCAATTAGGCACGCTGTACGTGTCAACTCTTGTTACACCCGTGGGCTTGCAGCTGAAATATTATATTCGGGGTGAAGGTACTTTTACGAATCTACTCGGCGCTGACAGCGACTATCTGACATTTATTTCATCAAGTTCCAAATCATTCACTTAGGAAGCCAGTCGCCCCCGTGGCTCAGTCAACTATCGCTAGCGGTAGAAACTGAAGTCTGGTGGGGCGTGGGTTCGAGTCCCGGACAAGGCATGGGTATTTGTAAAGGTTCTTTTAATTATCATCACTACATCGTTTCATTATCACCCGCTCATTCGTAACCTAACCTAGCAGTTAGTTCGGAAAACCACCGCGATCGTTTATTTGTTACGCTGGAAATGTTGGGCTGTTAGTGGGTTCCTATCAAGTTTGTTAGGGATGATCAACATGTTGGGGGTATGAAGAATGAAGTGGTAGTTTCACAATCAAGGTATGTGTATAGCTATATCGATATCTCGCTCGTATTACAACGCATATGCTGCGGTTTGTTTGATCGGTTATCGTGTTTTGGTGGAGGAGCCGGGTCTCTTCGGAACCTGGCGCTATATCAACTGACGTCTTAACCTCGAAGAATTTCTCCTTTCCAAGTCACACTGTAGACAACATTCGGGTACCGGTACCCCTAGCACCCTCTTTCTTCATTCTCAAACTTTTAGGGTTGTTAGGGGTACGGACCTCAAACGTTCAATCATTATTATTATATCTATTTACTAATTCTTTTCAAAACTCTTTTGTTTTACACGTATTTATTGTAAATATTCAAGTTTAGTTCATCGTAGTTTGAAAGCACTATCGATATAAATTGGAATAACCTTTCTTCTCATCCTCCCAACATCTGAGATCACCGACTCGAATGGGTTTCAGTCATCAGTTTAGACCGTCTTTGAACTCACTATACACATTATAATCATTCGGCATTTGCACCAATCATTTTTATTTCATTTATATTAGGTTCAACGACCCACTGTACTGGTGACAGATGTATATTGGCGTCGGTGAATGATGTATGGGATGATGGGATGATGAGATAAAAGGTGATTTTGAATAGTCCCAGTATTGACCTGAACGACAGAGGGAAACCACGAAAACTCCCTGTCAGGATGGTCGGAGGGAATCGAACCCCGGTCGCCTGAATGACGGTTCAGTGTGTTATATAATCAATAATGGAATCCATGAATTTATACGCGGGACTCGAACCCACGCCAAGTTAGTCTACTTTCCATTTCCATTATTTGACCTCCATTTGTTCATTATTTGACCTCTTCACCCGAGCCAATGATTGCTATATTACACAGTAAAATAAATAAAATAGATCAATACGTGGTTTATATTATATGGTGTGACGGGCTAGCCCTGAAATAGCGTGCCGTGCTCAAAGGGTAACGCGAGAAGGCGCGAATCACCCGCGCGCTAGTGATATTCCATAGGGGGGACGATCGCTCGGTACCTTCATATTTCCTGGCCAAAACATATCCCTATATCCACGAGAGATGAAGATTCCGAGCGACCGTCCCCCCTATAGCACACCACCAACGCTCAGGTGGTTCGCGCATTTTTCTCCCGCGAATACAATTACACATAGATACACACAAGTACCCCGCTGTCACAATATGTAAGTGCCGGTCCGATCGGGCGTCTCGTTGTATGCGTGTCAGTTGACGGTCGCGGGTGTTGACCCTTGACCTGACGTGTTGTTTCTTGGTTTTGGCGTAAGAAACTCCGCCCTTGTCACCCTGACAAAAGGCCTAAGCTAACAACTGAGTAGCACGCATTGCCTCCAACCGGATAGAGTGTAATTAATTTCTCGTTATTACTCAATGAACGTGTTTTTCATTAGTACCTGTGATAACCGATTGTTTTAATTATAGTTATGCATATTTATTTGTTGATATCGTAAAGAATACATGCAGTTATTAGATGAGCGTGGCGAAGAATTCCATTTCACATATTTCACATACCGAAAAAAATGGGCTCCGTTTTTTTTTTTTTTAAATTTTGTACGGGGCTCACAGGTCAGGAAAATTGACCAATCGACAGCAAACTTTCTTTGAATATTGGTGTCACACCAGAATATGTTGGGATTGTTTCTCAGAAAAATCGGTTGGACGGTTTTACCGGAAAAATTGTGGTAAGTTGGAAAAATCCCCATAACCCAGGGGGAAAATACTTGAAAAACTAAAAAATTTCATAAGCTTTCACATTGATACAGAATAATACACATTCATACATAAATATGTTGTTCACCCTTCGCATCCTTATTTCATGATTCTTAGCAATAATTAAAAATGTACGAAATTACTGAAAATAGCGCTTTTCTTTTGTATAGATGAACTATATATAATAACATGTATATGTAGGCGTATAAAAATTAATAACAGCATGGAAATTGAAATGTGAAAATCTCGAATCAGTTCCCATCACGTTATAAGAAATTGCTTGACGTTTTTATAATGGTGATTGTTGAACATAAAGATTATTTATGATATATTAATGCACATAAGTAGCCCATTTACAAGACTTTTCCACTTTCTCAATGACTTGACCACTTTTCTCGATTACTCAAGCCTGCCTTAACATATTCCTCAGCATAAATTACAGGTATAGATTGTTGGTACTAAACTGAAAAACTTGTGAAAAGTAGCAGAAAAAAGTTTTTGTTACTATATTGTTACTATATTGTTACTTTTAGAGCTGTTTGTACTAACTGATGATTAGTGAATTGGGCAATAATCAACGAATTAACTTGCCATCACCCTTGGTTACGTGTGTTATTTTCGTCCCTTGATGAATAATTAACTAATGAGTACTTAATTATCGGTTGGTTAATCTGATTTTTTATAAGTTGAATATGAAATTTATATAACTCCATTTAATAAGAAAATAGTTGAAGTGAGAAACCATATTGTTGAAGAAAAACAGGAAATGAAGAGGAGAACGGCCTCTCACTAGTGCTTTTCAAGCCTGTTCAAACATTTCTACATTTCAAGCTTTTCTACATTTCAAGCATTTCAAGCATTTCAAGCTTTTCTAGAATATCGCCAAGTTATAGATTAGTAGAATGTTTTTGCAGTAAATTATCTCAAGAAAGGTTTGTCCTCTACAAAAGAGCGAGAGTGATTCATCTATCCTCGAGTTAAAATGATTTATTTTTGTATATTTTCGAACTTTGTATCCGTCCGTTTGGCTCGGACGGTTGAGATACACACTGTTTTGAGATCTGAGTATAGACGGGTGCGGGTTCGAGGCCCGAGCTAGCCGCCACGTGCCACAGCTGAGTGACGTGACGGCCCGACACCCCCGCTCGTGCCGTGCTATCGTATGGGGCGGGACTGCCGAGCGAGCCGCCACGTGCCACAGCTGAGTGACGTGACGGCCCAACACCCCCGCTCGTGCCGTGCTATCGTATCGCAGGAGACTGCCGAGCGAGCCGCCACGTGCCACAGCTGAGTGACGTGACGTCTCGACACCCCCGCTCGTGCCGTGCTATCGTATCGCAGGAGACTGCCGAGCGAGCCGCCACGTGCCCCAGCTGACCGACGTGACGTCCCGACACCCCCGCTCGTGCCGTGCTATCGTATCGCAGGAGACTGCCGAGCGAGCCGCCACGTGCCCCAGCTGAGTGACGTGACGTCTCGACACCCCCGCTCGTGCCGTGCTATCGTATCGCAGGAGACTGCCGAGCGAGCCGCCACGTGCCACAGCTGACCGCTCGACACCCCCGCTCGTGCCGTGCTATCGTATCGCAGGAGACTGCCGAGCGAGCCGCCACGTGCCACAGCTGAGTGACGTGACGTCTCGACACCCCCGCTCGTGCCGTGCTATCGTATGGGGCGGGACTGCCGAGCGAGCCGCCACGTGCCACAGCTGACCGACGTGACGTCTCGACACCCCCGCTCGTGCCGTGCTATCGTATCGCAGGAGACTGCCGAGCGAGCCGCCACGTGCCCCAGCTGAGTGACGTGACGTCTCGACACCCCCGCTCGTGCCGTGCTATCGTATCGCAGGAGACTGCCGAGCGAGCCGCCACGTGCCCCAGCTGAGCGACGTGACGTCTCGACACCCCCGCTCGTGCCGTGCTATCGTATGGGGCGGGACTGCCGAGCGAGCCGCCACGTGGCCCAGCTGAGCGGCGCGCTCGAGCGAGGCGAGTCAGTCAGCGAGATGCCGCCGTGCCGCGTGGTTGCACACGAGTCCTGCTCGCGACGCGTTCATTCATAACGCGAGATACTACTGCGATATCGTGCGTTTTATGTGTTCAATATATTAGACGGTTTTCTTTCATTTTAATAGTGTGTACAATAATGTTTGAGGACTGTTTTCGCCAATGGCTCTTACGGTGAGTTATCAATTTTTGAGGCTCACATAAATATACATATATATATTCAATTATAAATTACATTACTAATTATTATATGAATAATATCAATTAATATGCCTATACACATTAATTACTTTAATCGTAATTGATTATAGTAATTCGTGCAGATCTGTTTTAAGGTTTTTGTCAAGTCATGGTATAGGGTTTTGTAGAGAAATGGTTGAACCGTTACATTTACAGCTGTTTTGATGTCCATTCGACACAAACCGTGATCCTACCTAATACTATAACCCAACCATTGGTATACCTAAACCCTGAAAACCTATATACTTTTTCGTCCGACCGCCGAATTTTCGTCCGACCGCCGGAATTTCGCCCGAATACCCATCGACGTTGCCGGTAAACCAACCGTCGCGTTGTCTCTTTTGGAAACGAATGTCAGATTTTAAAAAAATATATACGAACCAATCCCGTAACATCGTAACATTACGCGGCATAAACCATATCGGCACGGTTTATGATGTTCATACTAAATCGAATGAATTGTTAATGGATAGTGAGTTTGATGGTGTTTTAATGTGTCGATTATTTAAATCGATTATTTAAAAGTTATTAAAATCTCATGGATAAATATGATGTAGTTCAATAAGTAGAACGTAAATTTAATTTCTCCAACAAAATACGGTGTTTGTTCGTCAACCCTGACCTTACTTTAATGTACTATTCACAGTTTTCCAAATGCGCGGGATTGCTCTAGTACACCGAAAAAAACGAACACCGAAATTCTCGAAGAGTGGGGGACTATTCCCCTTCTGCCAAAATAATATACTATCATTTATGAAAAAATCGTTCTTTTCGGTGTTCGTTATTTTCGGTGTACGAGATTTTCGGTGTTCGTTTTTTTCGGTGTAATGGAGGCTATTCGCACATTTTTGATAAATGCACCGAGTTCGATAAGTTCGACTGTTGAAATAGTGAAATAGCGCGTGGGTTGCCCCGTCCGAACGATCCTACCTTGTCGTCGTTAACTGTACGTGGATAAGCATACATTTCAGGGAAGTTGTCTATTGAAATTATACCGCATTTATTTAGTGAACTGTCGATATCCAGAATAACAAAGGATTGAAGTCAAGTTTCAAGCTTTACTGGAATGTTCTCTAATAGGCCTATAACATCTCTAATGATGAGAAAATGATATTTTCTACGTGGTGTTTTTGATATAATAAACATTTACCTAACATGTATGGATAGGAATTAATAATGGCACGAAAATTGAAATGTAAAAATCTCAAATCATTTCCTATTACGTGTAAAAACTATATATAGAATACTGGTTGACGTTTTTATACTGGTGTTTTACGCATACATTTTAGTTTGCTTAACGTCCCCACGAACCGCTAGGCTATACGGGGATACGAATGAGCAGATTGTGATAAAACTACGAAGTAAAAGACCTTAACAAAAACCTTTTCCTCGTGTGCGGGACTCGACCTCGCGCCCAACGGTGACTTCAGTTTCTAAAGCGGTATCTTTCAGCTGACTGGGCAACGAAGAGAGGCAAAAGCTTTCCAAAATCTCTGAAAGGGATTTTTGCGGAGTTATCAATTATTTATGTTTTCAACTGATTTTCAGTTCGTTTTTTCACGGCCGTTGGAAGTTACTGCAGGGATGATTTCTATTCAACTCGTCTCTCAGTCTCAGAATGCGTTCTGAAAGTTATTATCTTGGGGATGCGGACAAGTAAAAGTCGCGGGGGTTTAGTCAGAACTTTCAACATTTCAACAGCCAACATTCTTGTATGTTATTGAGTTTTGAGCTGTTGTGTCAAGGAATAATTTTTATTAATTTGAAAGACTTTTTTTGAAAGACGTTAACTTATTCTTTATGAATTTTAGAAATTTCAAAAATACCAATTAGAATAACATGGCGGAAAAAAAAATATTTTCATTTTCCAATAAAATGAAATTTCGCGTGAAGTTGAATAACATTTTGATAAACATTTCCAAAAAATTCCAGCTTGATCGGGTCAGCCATTTTGTTGAAATAACATAAAATGTGCTAAATTGGTACCACTCTAAGCAGTTTTTACCCATACTATTACTATTCGCTCGTCTAACAACGCATATATGGCGTTCTCCTAGTGCAAGATTAAGTAATTATCGAAGATTTTTGCAATTATTTAGTTGGTATAGACAACCTTTTTATTTAGTGGAAACAAGTAAAAAAAAAAAAGATTGAAATGCATCATTTGACATGAGCTGACACCACCTCACGTGGTACAGAATAATAAATAAACTAGTTACAAAACACCAACTATATAATGAATATATAATGTGATATGCTTGATAATAAATGTATAACACACCAATAATAAATAGCTCCTATAAAACTAAATCTAATTGTTGTTGTACATCGAATTAAATATGAATATTGAAAACGAAACGATAAGGATATGATGAAATAATAATGACTTCTCATTCGGTTTCGCTGAATCGATATGAAACCCTCAAACTGAATTCTACGAATAATAAAATGTTATCTGTTTAGTTAAAGATATGGTTTGGGAAGTGTCGGTTAGGCTGAAGTGATTTGTAAATAGGCCTACATAGAAATAAAATAGTTTTAATTTATAACATAGTTGAATATATATAAATAAATAAATATTGAACATATAGTTAAATACCGTAGTAGTATTTATAAGGACTAAAAATATTTGAAAATGAAGTTTCAATGTGGATGTAATAAATAGGCCTACTAATAATAATCATCATTATTATATATATTCATATGAATTGTATTTATTTATATATATTATTATATATTATTATATTATCAATAGATGAGCATGCACTTTCGTGTATAAGGCTCATGTAGACTGACTAGATGTACCGTACCAAATGAAGCGTATCTTTCAAGTACTATGCATATATAATATGTACGCGGTATTTCACCAGGTTATCTGCGGGTTTCCGTCGTCAACTCAATGATAACAGAATGAAAAGAATGAGATAATAATCAGTTCCACGAGTATGTATAGGCCTGTAGAAAGTGCGAGAACGTACGGTTGTGGCCACATAAACTGGTCGATCCTTGCTGAAATGTACTGACATCACACGCACTCAAACTAGAGGACTAAGTTCTTTCTGACCAGTCTGGCATTGAGTGGTGAATGGTCAGCCCCCGCGTGGCCCGGCCCTAGGGCGCCCAATATTTAAGGGATGCCAAATTCTACCAGCCCATTCAAATTGAATAATACATCATCGTATAAAGTTGTATTTATTTGAAATAAGTCTATTTAATATTAATTTTAGGCTTACATACGTTCGTCTTGTGAAATGTCGACTCCTAAATAGAGAGTGAAATAATTAAAAATTCACACCATTGAGAAAATGAATGAAGGATGAGAAACATTACTCGAAAATTACCTATATCGCAATCTCCATATTCCATGGTAAATTCCTTGTAAGAAGTAAATCAGGAAGCACCAAATATTTTCCGGTCTAAGGCGCAAAAGATCTTGATACGGCCGTATATATTTAGGGATAGAGGACTCAACGTACAGTCTGTGAATAAATTTCCCGGGAAATGCTTAATTTTGTAATAATTAATATTGAATTTTCGTGACGAACCACGTAGTTTCTATGAGCGCAGGTGTACTTGTTGCTAGTTGTATAACGTTGCCTGCACGTGCTTGGGCTACTCGCTGGATGAGTTACGTCCTCTTATACACACGTGTGGGTGTATTCACACACGCGGCAATCCACTTGCCCTGAGGGGGGCGGGGGGGCGTCTCTTTACGACTCGCGGCAAGTTTCGCATCGATGTGCGACATCCAAGCGTTTTCCTGCTTGTATCATTCATTTTTTCTAACCCCACTTCCATATAATCAATGTTATATTTTCCTGGATGGATGGTTTTATTTGCCCGTTCCCTTGAAAAACGATGGACAAATTCGCCCCACTTACACAGGTCCGCGACTTGGCAATCCCGGCGCCCAACGCAATAGCTAAACTATAGCCTCAATTATTAAACAATGTTACATCACTTTTCCTTGAAGAAAATGCAGTTCATTTTTATTCTTCATGTCAGTCCATTTTTATTGTGTTGAATTGACCTCTTCGTGTGAACACAATTATCCAATAACAATAAAATAATCACGAAAATACAATGAAAACTGATTGCGAGAATTTTCGATTAGTTTGATATTTGATTACTTTCGAGTTTAGTTTCAAATGGAATTGAATTTCAAGTTCAATTGAAAGAATCTCATTTTGTGTTGGGTAGAAGCAATTGAATAGCAAAACGAATAAAATTAGTAATGAATAAAACAGGAAGGCAGTGAAATAATTGTTGTGAACTCAAGGTGCATATACAACTTTCCATTACAGCCTATATCTCTCATCCAACAACGCATGAGCATCGTTTTCCCAGTATTTAATTAATTCCAAACATCGTGCATCATGAACTGGAAGCATCGCGAATGGTCTTAGGTCGTATGTTTTATTCCCACCTCTGTTTGTCATGTGTGTAAACGTTATCACCACGTCGGTGTCTCTAGGCGGCTCGGTCTGGAGGGAGAGTTGCGGGTCCCGATCGCCCGTCCCTCGTATCCATCACCACTAACGGTCCGGAGTTCCGACGCGCAACACTCGGCCTGTAGGAAGTCCAGCATGATAGTAGCATGTGGAGAAACTTTATCGACCTAGCTGTGTTCATATTATAAGTATTACAATTTGGAATATACCGTGAAAAAAAGTTCAGTATAGGAAGTAATCAGAATGTTTGTTCATGAAACCATAATATAACGTTCAGCGGGGGGATGGTCCCTTATAAGGGACCATCCCATATCGAAACAAACTTCCTTTTCTCTTGAATAGGCCTACAAGTATATAGGTATATTTGTTATATGTTCAATGTGATTTCAACTGCGAATGTTTATTTAAAGATTCAAATGACATATTTGAAGTGCCAGACATTTCGATTGAGCAATTTTCGCGCAACCTTCGATAGCCTTTTCATGTACACTTACGGGCACATGAAGTGGTCGATCAAGCCACATTAAAATGCATCTTGAAGAATTATGTTCTAACATCATTCGCACTAAAACTAGCATATAGACATGCACACCACGTATAGTGTTTTCATATTTTAGCGGTAAAATATTCACAGATTTTATTCAATTTTAAATAAACTGTTTTATTGAAAAAAACTTTCCATGCCCGCAAGTGTACATCACCTGTTTGTCCATAGCCAATAGCTATTATCTCTGTTTATCGAAGGTGCGGGAAAATATAACATTCTGAAATACTGTTTATCTCTCGCTGTTATCTCATGCAAACATTAACTCGCTCAGCCGATCTATCTCGCGAGCGAACATTACTGTCTGTTGGGCAATACACTTGTTGGTGACAGTGCATTTCTTGACACTGCGCGCGATTAAGGCCGTTCCCAGTCTCTGTAGGGCGAAAAGTTCTCACCAGGGGGATATCGCAGATGTGTGTGCTCATTAACAAATACATCATTTGATGCAGATAGTATTTGTCGAAAATCCTAATGAGTCAAATTTTATAATAATAAAAGTGGAAAGATCAGCAAATATGTAACAGTAACACTCGATATTTTTGCCATCAATTTTTACCTCACAGCGTACCGTTACATTCAAATAACTCGTAACGTAATGCTAATGTTTATAAAAAGATACTTCTCTGCACGTTGTGAAGCAGTTTCACAACGACATGTTGATCCGGAAAGTCACTGCGATCGTTTATATGTTACTGTGACACTGAAATTGTCACGCTGTGGATAGGTTCCCGTTAGGCCTTGACCATACATAATTAGTTATTTCCTTGAGCGTGATATAATAGCTTGCCCCGGCCGAACGATCCTACCATGTCATTCGTAGTCTTAAATAAGAAACAATAACTTTGCTCCATGTTGATTGAAAAAACAGTAATCAAAAATTGAATACTAGAACTAATGTAAAGAATGTAAAATGCAAATCGATGTAAGTGATGCGCCAACTTGACCTCAATTGTGGAACAAAGCATGACTCGGTGTCAAACATATCGCCTGTCCGATTGAAATCCCTACAATTTTCACTCAGATTAGAATCATTCATTTAAAATAATTATAATACATTGCTTCATTCGTCATTTTACAATTAGATCAATACTAATTGTCGCAATTTGCTCACTTAATGACAGAACAAATCGATTCCTCGACGGTGTGTATGAACACTGGAATTATATAAAGTTCATCAATTAAGTGCACTCGTCATCATTCGTCATAATGCAGTGAATTTAATCACTTTACTGATAACTGATGATAAGAGATCTAATTAATAATTATGCATGCCCTAGATGACTAACTCTCTAGTTAGTACAAACACTTCGGTCTATCTAGCTGTCCATGTATACGTATATCTATTTGTATTTCTATTAATCAATCATGAGAATGTCGATAGTGGTTATTACCTAGAAAATGATATGTGGTTATGATGTATTTTGATGATAATGTATTTGTGCAGTACACGGTGTTACGTAAAGGTAGATAATCATTTAAGGAATTACAATTTGAAATGTTTTTGAAGGTTTTAAAATAGTTCATTTTGGAATTTATATCTGAAACATTCAATACGTAGTTTCTTCACTTGAACTATACGAAAGATTGAAAATATATTTTTCTTGAACCAATTTTTTTAAATAATTCTTTATTTGATTTTTCTACATCATAGTGAATTCCAGCCATTTCAAAATTAATTGAATACTTATATAAAATAATTAATATCCCTTGAGGCTGATATTTGTGAAATTCGAAGACATTTTTAACAATATCAGACTTTGTCCTGCATTTAGTAGGCCTATAAAGTAACAGCTGAAACGGACTAGTTTTTTCATAATAAACTAGGTGTATAAAACTGTTTATATATAGGACTTTTTTTATACTTATAATATGTTCCGGACTTTTCGAGACTGAAACACTTTAATCTGCGGCGAAGAAGTTTGATCACAGTCAGATCAGCAAGGACTCTGTGTTTTGGAAATATGGTTATTCGTATTATTCGTCTTTTATTCGGAATTCACGTATAACGGTTGGCATTAGAATTATTATTTGTTCTGAATAGAAAATTTTCTGTCTCATATAGTTTATTTTTCCTAACGACAAACATCGGAAGTTTGAATTAAACTTGCTTGTTCGTTGGTCAATGTTTGATATGAATATTAGAATACACAAATAGTAATTGATTGTGACATTATAACGACCGTTGGGGCACTGTATTACTGCTGGCCGACTTTCTATTGGTCGGATAGTTCAGCACTTAGCTCCGTCAATTCCCTCTTCGCGCCCTTAGGCCTATACCCTGTTCAGGGATAGCCTTCTCTCGTACTAAACACAACTCTTGCGTGCAAGGTGCTTATACAAATAGAGACATCCATCTTTACTAGTTTTTCCATGTAATGTACCAGTGTAATTGAATGAAAAGTTCACATCTCCAAGATAATGTCATGCTTTAGAATGGATTACAATCTATTTTCGTGAATTCGATCAGTTTTAAGATGATACGTGAATGAATACCAAGAAGGTGATGAAATTCATTCACGTATTATCTTAAAACTTATTGAAGTCACAAAATTAGAGTGACATATTAATTAAAGAGCTTAAAATCGTTTTGGAGTTCTTAACTTTTCATTCAAGTACATTGGTTTGTGAATATGGAAAAAATAGTAAAGATGAGTTTCTCTGTTTGTATAAGCAAGCTGTGCATGCATCCCCTTAAGTCAAAATGTATGTGTTAGAGCAAATCAATATTCAAATCAAATGCATATAGGCCTACTTGAGATTTTTTCGTATCAATTCATTTTTGAAGGAAATATACACCAAGTGTAAGGACTAGGAAGTAAATAAGATAGGGTTAATTTCCATAAAAAAAAATTGTTTTGCTTTCGAATTTTTATTGATTAATTGTGAATGATTTAATATAACACATTAAGGGGGATCTAAACCCATAGCGTAACATTTTCAGCGTCAACATCACATATAAACTATCGCGTATTGCCTTTCTTTTGAACATACTGAATAAACTGCTTAATGACTCTCAGAGAAGTATTTCATAAAACTCTGTAGATCCTTGATGAACATTACGTTAGGCTACATGATACGTGAATGTTCTGATTCATGGCGAGGTAATCGTCGAAAACATGATTTTACTGCGTCATACAGAATAATCTCTACATGGGTTTTACTACTGACATAATTTGACTCATCGTGTATTGAGTACGATTATTATCTACGCCCGGTGACGTGTGTATTGTTGTCGCATCTCGCACTTCTGACGTTTCATGATCATTCACACTCTGTAGAATACCCTGGCGGGAAAGTTTCTCACCTCAGCGTGCAGGATCCCAGTTAAGAGTCCAAGGGAGTCGATTGAGCGGAATATCGGATTTTTTGTGATGAATATGAACGGTGTGAGATATCGAAATTCTGAAAACGAGGAAGAAGAGATGTTTTCAATACGTTCAAGATGTTATAAGTAATAGTTATTCATCTCATATCGCCTTATTGTGACACGTATACAGCTAAAAAAAATTTTTGATTGATTGATTGATTGATTATTGTTGCTTAACGACCCCACCAACAGCTTGGTTATAGGGGGTACGAGTGAGCAGGTGATTATGAAACTATTAAGTGATGATAAGTGGAAGGGCATTTACCAAAACCCATGCCTTATGCGGGACTCGAACCCACGCCCAACAGTCACTTCAGTTACTAAAGCGATGCCTAAGCTGGGGGTTGTTCAAAACATGTTTGCCGGAGAACCAGACATCGGATCGGGCTGAGGTTTGAATTTTTCGCAATCGATTGAATGTACCTTCATTTTGATACCACACACGACCCTCTGAAAACTTTTCCAAAGAAAATCGTAAGTTTTCCGACACCCCTTTGCGCAAGGGGTTGTTCAAAACATGTTTACCGGCAAACCAAACGTCGGATTTGGCCAAACTTAGATTTTTTCGCATTCAATTGAATGTACCTTCATTTTGATACCACACACGGCCCTCTGAAAACTTTTCCGGGGAAAATCGCAAATTTTCCGACACCCCTCTGCACGGGGGGTTGTTCAAAACCTGTTTGCCGGAGAACCAGACATCGGATTGGGCCAAACTTAGATTTTTTCGCATTCAATTGAATGTACCTACATTTTGATACCACACACGGCCCTGTGAAAACTTTTCCGGGGAAAATCGTAAATTTTCCTATACCCCTCTGCGCATGGGGGTGTTCAAAACATGTTTGCCGGAGAACCACACATCGGATCGGAACGAAATAAAAATTTTTCGCAATCAATTGAATGTACCTTCATTTTGATACCACACACGGCCCCGTCAAAACTTTTCCAGGGAAAATCATAAATTTTCCGACACCCGATCTGAAGGGGTTTGTTCAAAACATGTTTGCCGGAGAACCATACATCGGATCGGGCTGAAATCAGAACTGTACGTCATCAATTTCGATTATCCCCAATTTGATACCACTCACGGCTGTGTAAAAACTTTTCCAAAGAAAATTGCAAATTTGCCTTCATTTTCAAGAATTTTTTTACGGAGAACCAGATATCGGATCGAGCTGAAATCAACATTTTTGGCAACAGATATCATGTACCTTCATTTTGATACCGCACACGGCTTCGGATGAATAGTTTGACTTTTTTTCAAATTTTGGTTTTTTCCCCGTACTAGTACCCGTCCGACAAAAAAAAAATTGACAATCTTCGATCGGCGATTGCTGGAGAACCCACGATGCGATCGGGCTGATTGTTCGATTTTCGGAAAGCTAGCGATCACGTGAGCATTTTGATGCTACTCACGTTTTTCCAAAAAAAATTCCAAAGAAAATCATAAATTTTCCGAGAGGGTATTCAAGAATTTTTTTTAGGAGAACCAGACATTGGATCGAGACGAAATAAGAATTTTCCGCAATCTGATGTATGTACCTTCATGTCGATACCTTACACGACCCTGTGGAAAATTTTCCAGGGAAAATCGCAAATTTTCCGACACCCCTCAGCACAAGGGGGTGTTCGCGATTTTTTTCCTGGAGAACCACACATTGGATCGGAACGAAATAAAAATTTTCCGCAATCAAATGAATGTACCTTCATGTCGATACCTTACACGACCCTGTGGAAAATTTTCCAAAGAAAATCGTAAGTTTTCCGACACCCCTTTGCGCAAGGGGTTGTTCAAAACATGTTTACCGGCAAACCAAACGTCGGATTTGGCCAAACTTAGATTTTTTCACATTCAATTGAATGTACCTTCATTTTGATACCACACACGGCCCTCTGAAAACTTTTCCGGGGAAAATCGCAAATTTTCCGACACCCCTCTGCACGGGGGGTTGTTCAAAACCTGTTTGCCGGAGAACCAGACATCGGATTGGGCCAAACTTAGATTTTTTCGCATTCAATTGAATGTACCTTCATTTTGATACCACACACGGCCCTGTGAAAACTTTTCCGGGGAAAATCGTAAATTTTCCTATACCCCTCTGCGCATGGGGGTGTTCAAAACATGTTTGCCGGAAAACCACACATCGGATCAGAACGAAATAAAAAATTTTCGCAATCAATTGAATGTACCTTCATTTTGATACCACACACGGCCCCGTCAAAACTTTTCCAGGGAAAATCATAAATTTTCCGACACCCGATCTGAAGGGGTTTGTTCAAAACATGTTTGCCGGAGAACCATACATCGGATCGGGCTGAAATCAGAACTGTACGTCATCAATTTCGATTATCTCAAATTTGATACCACTCACGGCTGTGTAAAAACTTTTCCAAAGAAAATTGCAAATTTGCCTTCATTTTCAAGATTTTTTTTACAGAGAACCAGATATCGGATCGAGCTGAAATCAACATTTTTGGCAACAGATATTATGTACCTTCATTTTGATACCGCACACGGCTTCGGCAAAAAAGTTTGACTTTTTTTCAAATTTTGGTTTTTTTCCCCGTACTAGTACCCGTCCGACAAAAAAAAATTGACAATCTTCGATCGGCGATTGCTGGAGAACCCACGATGCGATCGGGCTGATTGTTCGATTTTCGGAAAGCTAGCGATCACGTGAGCATTTTGATGCTACTCACGTTTTTCCAAAAAAAATTCCAAAGAAAATCATAAATTTTCCGAGAGGGTATTCAAGATTTTTTTTTAGGAGAACCAGACATTGGATCGAGACGAAATAAGAATTTTCCGGAATCTGATGAATGTACCTTCATGTCGATACCTTACACGACCCTGTGGAAAATTTTTCAGGGAAAATCGCAAATTTTCCGACACCCCTCAGCACAAGGGGGTGTTCGCGAATTTTTTCCTGGAGAACCACACATTGGATCGGAACGAAATAAAAAATTTCCGCAATCAAATGAATGTACCTTCATGTCGATACCACACACGACCCTGTGGAAAATTTTCCAAAGAAAATCGTAAGTTTTCCGACACCCCTATGCGCAAGGGGTTGTTCAAAACATGTTTACCGGCAAACCAAACGTCGGATTTGGCCAAACTTGGATTTTTTCGCATTCAATTGAATGTACCTTCATTTTGATACCACACACGGCCCTCTGAAAACTTTTCCGGGGAAAATCGCAAATTTTCCCACACCCGATCTGAAGTGGTTTTTTCAAAACATGTTTGCCGGAGAACCATACATCGGATCGGGCTGAAATCAGAACTGTACGTCATCAATTTCGATTATCTTGAATTTGATACCACTCACGGCTGTGTGAAAACTTTTCCAAAGAAAATTGCAAATTTGCCTTCATTTCAAGAATTTTTTTACGGAGAACCAGACATCGGATCGAGCTGAAATCAACATTTTTGGCAACAGATATTATGTACCTTCATTTTGATACCGCACACGGCTTCGGCAAAAAAGTTTGACTTTTTTTCAAATTTTGGTTTTTTCCCCGTACTAGTACCCGTCCGACAAAAAAAAATTGACAATCTTCGATCGGCGATTGCTGGAGAACCCACGATGCGATCGGGCTGATTGTTCGATTTTCGGAAAGCTAGCGATCACGTGAGCATTTTGATGCTACTCACGTCTTTCCAAAAAAAATCCAAAGAAAATCATAAATTCTCCGAGAGGGTATTCAATAATTTTTTTTAGGAGAACCAGACATTGGATCGAGACGAAATAAGGATTTTCTGAAATCTGATGAATGTACCTTCATGTCGATACCTTACACGACCCTGTGGAAAATTTTCCAGGGAAAATCGCAAATTTTCCGACACCCCTCAGCACAAGGGGGTGTTCGCGATTTTTTTCCTGGAGAACCACACATTGGATCGGAACGAAATAAAAATTTTCCGCAATCAAATGAATGTACCTTCATGTCGATACCACACACGACCCTCTGAAAACTTTTCCAAAGAAAATCGTAAGTTTTCCGACACCCCTTGCGCAAGGGGTTGTTCAAAACATGTTTACCGGCAAACCAAACGTCGGATTTGGCCAAACTTAGATTTTTTCGCATTCAATTGAATGTACCTTCATTTTGATACCACACACGGCCCTGTGAAAACTTTTCCGGGGAAAATCGCAAATTTTCCGACACCCCTCTTCACGGGGGGTTGTTCTAAACTTGTTTGCCGGAGAACCATACATCGGATCGGGCTGAGGTTTGAATTTTCAGCAATCGATTGGATGTGCCTTCATTTTGATACCACACACGACCCTCTGAAAACTTTTCCAGGGAAAATCATAAATTTTCCGACACCCGATCTGAAGGGGTTTGTTCAAAACATGTTTGCCGGAGAACCATACATCGGATCGGGCTGAAATTAGAACTGTACGTCATCAATTTCGATTATCTTGATTTTGATACCACTCACGGCTGTGTAAAAACTTTTCCAAAGAAAATTGCAAATTTGCCTTCATTTTCAAGAATTTTTTACGGAGAACCAGACATCGGATCGAGCTGAAATCAACATTTTTGGCAACAGATATTATGTACCTTCATTTTGATACCGCACACGGCTTCGGCAAAAAAGTTTGACTTTTTTTCAAATTTTGGTTTTTTCCCCGTACTAGTACCCGTCCGACAAAAAAAAATTGACAATCTTCGATCGGCGATTGCTGGAGAACCCACAATGCGATCGGTCTGATTGTTGAATTTTCGGAAAGCTAGCGATCACGTGAGCATTTTGATGCTACTCACGTTTTTCCAAAAAAAATCCAAAGAAAATCATAAATTTTCCGAGAGGGTATTCAAGATTTTTTTTTAGGAGAACCAGACATTGGATCGAGACGAAATGAGAATTTTCCGGAATCTGATGAATGTACCTTCATGTCGATACCTTACACGACCCTGTGGAAAATTTTTCAGGGAAAATCGCAAATTTTCCGACACCCCTCAGCACAAGGGGGTGTTCGCGAATTTTTTCCTGGAGAACCACACATTGGATCGGAACGAAATAAAAATTTTCCGCAATCAAATGAATGTACCTTCATGTCGATACCTTACACGACCCTGTGGAAAATTTTCCAAAGAAAATCGTAAGTTTTCCGACACCCCTTTGCGCAAGGGGTTGTTCAAAACATGTTTACCGGCAAACCAAACGTCGGATTCGGCCAAACTCAAATTTTTTCGCATTCAATTGAATGTACCTTCATTTTGATACCACACACGGCCCTGTGAAAACTTTTCCGGGGAAAATCGCAAATTTTTCCGACACCCCTCTTCACGGGGGGTTGTTCAAAACGCCTTTGCCGGAGAACCATACATCGGATCGGGCTGAGGTTTGAATTTTTCGCAATCGATTGGATGTACCTCCATTTTGATACCACACACGACCCTCTGAAAACTTTTCCAAGGAAAATCATAAATTTTCCGACACCCGTTCTGCAGGGGTTGGTTCAAAACATGTTTGCCGGAGAACCATACATCGGATCGGGCCAAACTTAGATTTTTTCGCATTCAATTGAATGTACCTTCATGTTGATACCACACACGGCCCTGTGAAAACTTTTCCAGGGAAAATCATAAATTTTCCGACACCCCTCAGCACGGGGGGGTGTTCAAAACATGTTTGCCGGCAAACCAAACATCGGATTTGGCCAAACTTGGATTTTTTCGCATTCAATTGAATGTACCTTCCTTTTGATACCACACACGGCCCCGTGGAAACTTATCCAAAGAAAATCGTAAGTTTTCCGACACCCCTATGCGCAAGGGGTTGTTCAAAACATGTTTGCCGGAGAACCAGACATCGGATCGGGCTGAGGTTTGAATTTTTCGCAATCGATTGAATGTACCTTCATTTTGATACCACACACAACCCTCTGAGAACTTTTCCAAAGAAAATCGTTAGTTTTCCGATAGGGGTTGTTCAAAACATGTTTACCGGCAAACCAAACGTCGGATTTGGCCAAACTTAGATTTTTCCGCATTCAATTGAATGTACCTTCCTTTCGATACCACACACGGCCCTCTGAAAACTTTTCCGGGGAAAATCGTAAATTTTCCTATACCCCTCTGCGCATGGGGGTGTTCAAAACATGTTTGCCGGAGAACCACACATCGGATCGGAACGAAATAAGATTTTTTTCGCAATCAATTGAATGTACCATCATTTTGATACCACACACGGCCCCGTCAAAACTTTTCCAGGGAAAATCATAAATTTTCCGACACCCGATCTGAAGGGATTTGTTCAAAACATGTTTGCCGGAGAACCATACATCGGATCGGGCTGAAATCAGAACTGTACGTCATCAATTTCGATTATCTCCATTTTGATACCACTCACGGCTGTGTAAAAACTTTTCCAAAGAAAATTGCAAATTTGCCTTCATTTTCAAGAATTTTTTCACGGAGAACCAGACATCGGATCGAGCTAAAATCAACATTTTTGGCAACAGATATTATGTACCTTCATTTTGATACCGCACACGGCTCCGGCAAAAGAGTTTGACTTTTTTTCAAATTTTGTTTTTTTCCCCGTACTAGTACCCGTCCGACAAAAAAAAATTGACAATCTTCGATCGGCGATTGCTGGAGAACCCACTATGCGATCGGGCTGATTGTTCGATTTTCGGAAAGCTAGCGATCACGTGAGCATTTTGATGCTACTCACAATTCTCCAAAAAAAAATCCAAAGAAAATCATAAATTTTCCGAGGGGGTATTCAAGATTTTTTTTTAGGCGAACCAGACATTGGATCGGGACGAAATCAAGATTTTATGCAATCAAATGAACGTACCTCAATTTCGATACCACACACGACTCTGGGAAAAATTTTCCAAAGAAAATCGTAAATTTTCCGACACCCCTATGCGCGAGGGGGTGTTCACGAATTTTTTTCTGGAGAACCACACATTGGATCACATTGCCACCAAGGGTGGCAAACCTTTTTTAACCGTATAAGCCTGATAATGATACGATATGAGAATGAATAGTTCTTATACTCAGGCCTACACCGTCTTGGAGGTATTGAAAATATCTGTGTTTCCTCTTTCTTAGAATTTCGATGCCTCATACCGTTCAAAAGTTATCACAAAAGATATAATATTCCTCCAAATCGACTCTCATGGACTCTTGAAAACGTGGCCTAGTTGCTGATAATGCTCTCGGCTGTGGGCGTTTGGAAAATATGCCTAAAACCCGACGAAAATCTTGTTAATGGTCGACGCTTCTGTTCATGAGGTTCAAGTCCAGCATGAAAGCTAGCGTTTCTCGTCCAAAGTTCCCCCTTAATGGAGTAACACGTTGACGTTTCAGCATGTTTTGTTTTTTTGACACCTGAATTATTGGTTGTCAATGATTAGCCGTCATTGTTTGCAATGATCGAGTCTTTTTAGCTGGAACTATTCTTCTTCTAATGCCGCGACTACATTCTACTGTTGTCATAGTTGTTGTCACTGTTGTCACAATTGTCACAGTAATCGCTCCTAATGGGCTGATAACATGGTCCAATGATGGGTTAATGGCGTGTTCGATCATTACTGGCAGATACGCATGCGCGAGCTCGTTCTATGTAGGCTATACATATAAATGAAACATAAATAATTATAGTTTAACTTGGTTCGAATTATTAACTAGTCGTTGCTAGGCCTGGTTTTGCCTAACTTTGTCTAGAGTTAACTGAAAGATGAATTTTTTCTTCCGGTTAGGAATCACAATACAATGCACCTATACAGAATCGGTAATGCCTACGTCATGACTCGTGATCTTCAGGGGGGGGGGGGCATTCCTGTACAAGATAAACCCAGTCTTAACTTGAACCCAGAATTAAAGGTGGCCGTGCATGGGCTGTTGATATAGGATAATACCGCTTTTCTTCTGTTTTTCGGTATTATCTTCACTAAAATCGTATTAAATCGTCCAGGAATGATTTCTTGATTTGAGAAGATGATTTCGAGTTTTCTGTAAAATTAGGGGAGTGAATATCGTCATTATTCATTATTCATAGTACATGGGATTTGCATTGATTTTTTTGGCTGAATATGCAAGAATTTGATTCATAAGAATATTATTTTTTGTGATGCGGAGTAAAAATAGTGACAAAATAGGAACATTTCCATATACAATTATTGGAATAAGCTGGAAATTTCAAGAATATTCCATTTCATTCGGCGGGCCACAAAATATGTCATGTCGGGTTGCGTACACCACTGGTTTACGCCTATTAATCACGCTATATTCCGCGTGGTGCACGCATGGCACGTGTCTACGGTCCCGGGCGGGCGTCCCCCCTATGCTGGACCACTGTCCGCCGGGGGTGTCGACACACCGTTCCTCCTGGCATGTGGGGGATCTCGGTCAGGGACAGATGAAAGGATTTCACGTTACTCGTGACGTATACTCGGGCAAATAGAACAATATTACTGGTGAATTATTCAGATGGAATTTACCTCGTTGTTATAGATTTGATGTTGGCTTATATGAGCTTGCATTATGGCTAACTTATCGTTGAACTTGAATGGACCTTTTCTAAATTGTAACCTCGGTACAAATTACACTAACTTATCATTATATTAGAGGCTTAACACAGTATAAGTTGTATACTCTATAACCTTTTCATGCATAATACAAAAAAATTCATCACATTCACTTTATTCATTGACGTATTATCTTAAAACTGATTGAATTCACTGAATTAGAATGTCATATTAATCAAAGAGCATACAATTATCTTGGATTTTGTGTATTTTCTATTCAATTACACTGATTTTTGAACATGGAAAAAATTACTGAATTGTGAATTTCTCTATATTTCTCGGCCCCCCCTTAACAGAAAATACATATTTCTTCAAAAACTCTGAAATGTTCTCTAATCAAAAGTGTAGTTTGAAAAACTACATATAAAAGAAAAAACTACTAGTTTGAAGATTCAGTTTAAAAAGAAGGATACATTCATATATCAAGAATATAATAATGAAATGAGTTATTGGCCGTATAAGTACGTGATTGCGTAGTACAGCAATTACCCACGTCACTGATAGTACCGTGTATTACAACATAGGACATACGCTTTTTGTGCAATTGTACTTGACAAATCATAATAATTATGTAATTAACTTCATCATAGCTCATTATAATAACAGCAATTAGCAATAAAAGTCGGTGTGGTTTGTGGACAGTCATATCATGTATACCTATTACTCACTGCCGTGCATGTATGCGCTGCGAGGAATTCATTCACAATACGTCGCTATTCTTTTACCTCATTTCATCAAGTTTCAATTCATTTTTCACACACACACACCCACACACACACACATATATATATATATATATGAAAGATACCCCCCTCGTTAGCTCAGAAGGAAAGAGCATATGTGTATCAAGCATAAGGTCCGGGGTTCGATTCCCCGACGAGGAGGTATTTTTCAGTGATAATAATACCCGTCCTATCAATATATATATATATATATATATATATATATTGTCGACGGGTCTAGTTCCTCCGACGCTCGCATGGCCAGAGCTGTATATACTATCATTATACATGCGTGGAGGTGCCGGGTCTCAAGTAGCTTACGGTCCATACAAGAAGTTCCCCTACGGTCCATAGCGGAACAAGAAGAAGCTGTACTTTTATCAAACACACTTAACCTCAGGGAAATTGTCATAAAAGAAATCTTTGCATTTTTGTAAATCATTTTCAAGCTACAAAATGTAGTCACTTCTGAAAAAAGGATCTATTCAAAAAATCATAATATTGAAGAAAAATCAAATTTCGAAACATTTTTGCGTTGAAGTCTGATGAGAAAAGTGCAGCGGGTTGGAACAAAATGAAGCGGATTAAATTAACATTGTCAAGCATGCAAAAGTCTTGGTTATAAAATATTCTTTTTTAGCCGTATACGCGTGTCAATAAAGCGATTTGAGATAAATAGTTATTACTCATTTATAGTGTCTTCAAGGGATGAAAAATATATGTATTTTCTTTTTATTAGAATTCCAATATCTCATACTTTTCAAAAGTGTACAAAAAACTGATGTTTAGCTAAATCGACACCTGTGGAAGCTGAATACTTGTTTCCTTCTTCCATGAGAATCTGTCGTGGGATTATATGGTATTCATTCAAGAAAAATGCTTTCTACAATGATGATTAATATTTCTATCATTATTCGACCGCCATGACAAGTCGACGTCCGACTGCAAGTAAACGAGCGGATATCGACTGATTAGTTACATGCTGACTGAGCTTTATCCACAACTAGAGCAGTGGGGACTGATACAATCGTTCATTACACAGTAATTACAATAGCAAACATTACATCGACGTATTGATTCGTTATCGATTTCACATCGTCGGAGTGTGATATGACTTCCTGTGGGAACTACAGCACGTGGTGGTGATATCACCTCGTCGGGGAATCGAACCCGGGCCTTTACACAACTGCTCTTTACATCTGAGCGATTTAACGATTTCAATTACACTGGTTTGAGAACAGTGAAAAAAATAGTCGAGATGAAATTCTGTATTTTTATAGGCCTTTATTTTTAGCAAAAGCTATATCTCCATGTCGGTAATAAAGGCACCATGGTATTGCACAATCCGATTAGCTTTATTCTGAGAGTTAATTAGACAATCTTTAGCGAGGATTCAATTTGACATACTGAACAAAATTGGTGTTCGTTTTTTTTTTTTTTTTCTCCTCATGTTTTTTTGTCGGTTCTCCACAGGTCAAACGGCTACAGCTATCAACTTCAAACTTCTTTTCAATATGGTTACTCATCTAACTTAGTTCTGTATAGTTTTGTGGCATTATCTGGCGATAACTTTTTTTGTATGAATTTTATAAATTTCAAAAATACCCATTAGAATAACACAGCGGAAAAAAAGAAAATATTTTCATTTTCCAAAAAAATAAAATTTTGCGTGAAGTTGAATTACATTTTGATACACATTTCTGGAAATTTTCAGCTTGATCGGGTCAGCCATTTTGAAAAGAAAACATAAAATGTGCCAAATTGGTACCACTCGAAGCATTTTTCACCCATTTTTACCCATACTATTACTATTCGCTCGTCTAACAACGCATATATGGCGTTTTCCTAGTAAACACAAAGAGCACGGGTAACCATGGTATTAACAACACTTGACTACCGGTCAGATCTATTGTTGGTAATTTCGGACTCTCATTCAAGAGAGCCAGTCGAGTGGCAGCATGCACTTCAACAGGACAAGTGCATTTCCAGCAATGGAGTCATTTCACTGACCAATCAGAGCGTGGCTAATGTAAACAGGCAATTAACTGACACATATACACCTGTAACATGATAACACAATGACTAGGATGACGTTGATGGTACAAATCACTAGCAAAAATAAAATAATATCAATTAGTATCGGATTTGTTTGAATTCCAAGAATAAAGTAGCTATAGGCCTATGTTATTTTCATTTGGTGAGAGAATTAATTTATTGACGGCTGTTAATCTGAAAGATGATGACCTCGTGTTGTCCCTTAAAGGACAAACAGCCTGAAACTATATTTCAACAAGTAATGACGATATTCATTTCTCTCATTTCAGAGAAAACTAGAAATCATCATCTCAATTTCAGAAATCAAAATTAATTTATTTGTCCTCCAGGACCCGGCTCTTTTCCAAGTCGTGACGTAGACATTACTCGATTCTGTTTGTTTCTATACAGAATCGGTAATGCCCACGTCGTAACTTTTTCTCTGGAGGGAAAAAACCTTATAATGTCTGAAATTGAGTTGGCGATTTCTAGTTTTCTTTGATTTCGTGGAAATAAATATCGTCAGAATGATTGAAATCTAGTGTCGATGTTGAAAGTAAAAGTCGATCTCTTATCTAGATTAGTCGAGGTGTGTAGATCGATAATAATCGACGGCATAGCACGTCGAAGTCGAACGAGCGCTCTGATACTGGACTCGAGACTCGAGGTCCGTGCTTTCAGCGATGAATAATGAATGACTGGTTCTCAATTCTTTGTTGCCCTATAGGCCTATTTGTTTATACGCGACTTGTGTTCGCGGCTCGGCCGGGGATCGATATCGTATTGTTGTAAGTGGGTAATAGCTTGATATTATAACAACAGTTTACGCTTTTTACCCCACGTTTCGTGAATGTTCGACGTTTCGTGAGAATGGGAACAGGTGAAGAAGTTTGAAGGTCTGACTGGCATTGACAGTTCCAGCTAGCAATGTTCGGATGACGCGTAGAACTGTTTATTGATGGATCTGTCAGTATTGGGTTCAACGACTCACTATATGAGAGAACTGTGGTATTAATTACTTGTTATTGTGTGCTTGAAGATCGTGGTAACAGATAAAGGTAATTTAGTGGTCCTATGAGAGGATAATATTAATTATGTTTAATGCGTCCCCAGTGTGAGTAGGGCCCAAAGTTCCCGCCATAATGATTTTACAGATATATATGATCATAAAATGTACGTAAACCGTGCAAGATACAAAATTAAGGCGTCCCCAGTCACCATATAGGGAAAGAAGTTCCCACCAGGGTGATTCTTTTTCAAAATATTGGTAATGGTGATAATGGATTGTCCATATTTTAGAAGATACTTCTCTGAATGGTGTGCAGTAGTTTCACAACAATACGTTTATCCGGGAAGCCATGCTTTAGTTGCCATGATGACGGTCACAAAACATGCATCTTGCGTTACACACACCATTACTTATCGTGTGTGGTATTTATCCTGCGTGGTATCGATATGTTCGTAACAGCTGAACTGGCTTTGGCCAAGCTAAAAATGAACAGTTCAACCATATGCGTATGACACACAAGACCCGGGAAAGTCACGCATTTTTTTTTCGTGAGTCAAGATAACCGAAACTAAATTTATTTGTATCAAAACGGCTTTAGGTATGCTGATGAAAAATAGCTAAAACACTAATCATTCATATCGGAATTATTATTATTATTGGACTTATTTTTTAATTCATCCATCCATTATCATCAATTTTTGCGTTTTTTCCTTCTCAGTTGATTAATTTGATTCTTATTATGGGTCTTTCTTTGGCAACCATATTATTATGGCATAGTCTTCATCATGTATATATATATATTTGTTATTCTACTCTTGTACTATGTATTAGTGGATTATGCTAACCATGTCGAAGCTTGAACCGTTTTGGCGGCTGTATTTCCGTCGGACTTTCCTCCGAACAGAACATGGAGTCGATAAAAGCGATGTCTGTAATACCGTGTACATGGTTCTAGCTGTCTTCGACGTCGATCGAGCGTCGTGAGTCGGCGTCTTTCTTAGTCTCCCGAGTCCGCCGATAGGGTGTGCTCGGTATCGTTCCCCTCGAATAAGGTCAATAGATTTCAGAGAAGGGATGGGTTTATTCTAGGTCAAGTATAACGACAATTCGTTGACATAGAAAATCGTCGTTGACATAGAAAATATAAGTACACACATTTGTTTGTTTAACATTGTTATAGAATTCCTGGAAAATAACTTGACATTTTGAAGATGGATGAAATGTTGCCATTCAATAAAAGAGGTTATATACTACTTTTTTGATTGTTGATTTTTTAGGCCTATACTATACTCTCTACTGCTCCACATTTCACTAATACTGCTTCTAAATTGTAGCAAATGAAGCTTACAGTTTTGCAATGTATACATGATATAATGAATATAATCAAAAATATATATAATATATCAATTATATAAACTATTATGTATAAACATATAGGTATATAAATATATTATCATCAATGATAAATATAATAATGTTCCTAGTGTACATAGGCCTAGGCCTATATGATTATATTTTTCATGTTCGTATTTCTGACGTCATGACGTCATGACGGCTCGTACCCCCGTATAACCCAGCTGTTGGTGGGGTCGTCAAGGCAATGACGTGTGTTGTGTGTTCGCAGGTGAGCTGTGATCTCTAGATGGTCTCATGGCAGGCCTCTCCAGCCGGCCACCTCCTCCCCGCACCGCTAGCAACCACCTCCCCCTCACCGTGCCGTCATAGCGGCTCGTACCCCCGTATAACCCAGCTGTTGGTGGGGTCGTCAAGGCAATGACGTGTGTTGTGTGTTCGCAGGTGAGCTGTGATCTCTAGATGGTCTCATGGCAGGCCTCTCCAGCCGGCCACCTCCTCCCCGCACCGCTAGCAACCACCTCCCCCTCACCGTGCCGTCATAGCGGCTCGTACCCCCGTATAACCCAGCTGTTGGTGGGGTCGTCAAGGCAATGACGTGTGTTGTGTGTTCGCAGGTGAGCTGTGATCTCTAGATGGTCTCATGGCAGGCCTCTCCAGCCGGCCACCTCCTCCCCGCACCGCTAGCAACCACCTCCCCCTCACCGTGCCGTCATAGCGGCTCGTACCCCCGTATAACCCAGCTGTTGGTGGGGTCGTCAAGGCAATGACGTGTGTTGTGTGTTCGCAGGTGAGCTGTGATCTCTAGATGGTCTCATGGCAGGCCTCTCCAGCCGGCCACCTCCTCCCCGCACCGCTAGCAACCACCTCCCCCTCACTGTGACGTCATGGGGAAGAGCTTCAATGCTAAGACCAAGCCGCATCCAGAAGGTAACGACAACAATATCTCTTTTATTCAACTGTCCTCAAAATCAACTGTGATAGAAATAAATTCTTTCAATATTTTCTAACATTTCGAAACGCACGAATCAATTTGCATTTTTCATGCAAACCTAGCGTTCGTTTTTTGTACGCATTTTTTATTTAAAAAACCAGTGCAACCCACTTTTTGTTTAAATAATCTTGTATGATTCTATACTATAATTAGCTCAAGTGTTTCTTTCTAACAATTCAGTATGGATTATCGTAATACTGTGAATTATAAAATCCATAGAAGTTTCTTATAGTTTTAAGCGAAGCACCATGCAGTCATTTGAGCCACTTGAATCATATCCACAGCCTTCTGGATTAGATAAGACATTCTCCTATTTCAGAACTGAATCACCTGAATAAAGAAGGCTGTGATCAGATCATGGTGCAATAATCTTACCAGGTGACATATGATAACATATTACGACCGGAAGTGGCTTTTCTTCGGATCGGAAATAGATTTTAGATTAGTTTTAATTTAGATTAAATTTGTTCATATCGTTTGTTCTGCTGGGTAAGTTTGGGTTGGGTTAGTTTGTATAGTTTCGGTTGGTTAAGTTGGTTAGATTAGGTTAATTACGTTCAATTTAGGGTGAGCACAACAACAACAACAACAACAACAACAACAACAACAACGTTCCCATGAATGGTGCCATAACAATCTTTCTTCTCCTCACACATGCATTCAAATATTTGGCGCCCTTTTCAAGAACGTCAAATCGAACGCATCCTACCCGACCGTCGCGACGCCCGTGTTTAAACTTGGAGGCGTCGCGACGCCCTGCCGCTCGCCGTCCCTGTGTGCCCACACAGTCAGCCGCGAGTCAAGTAAAAGTGGTCGTCGCAACGAATCCTCAGTCGTCGTCCACCTAGATAATTCCCCTGTCAAATACAGCCCGCATCACAGGCCGAGTGGATAGGTTATCGATCATGTGGCCTGAATCCTACCTGTCCCCATTCGGGTAGCGGTGTGGATGGGGTGGAGATATGACTGTGTGTATTCTTATTTATAATGCAGAGGTTAGGGCTACGTATTGATTTGACCTGACTTGGGAATACCTACTACTTGTTTAACGTGTGAGTGTGCCGGGTGGGAAACGTGTGTGCCGGTGGAAAAGTGTGGATAGAATGGTCGTTTCTATTGATTAGTATGTTTGGTGGATTTTAGCGGGTTATACGTGTGACGGAGCGCCTCCAAGGTGCCAGCTCGTAGGATGGGATTCTATTATTGGCGTGCATCACTCAAAATACTCGCTTTTGTAATGTCAGTCAGGAGTTGATGGGCCGGGACAAGGTCAAAAGTCAAAACAAACTATAATTAGAAGATGATTTTTTTTTTTTAATTTTGAAGTTTGTGTTTGAATATTGAAAGTAAATTCTGGTTCGGCTTATAAATCCTGAGAAAAGGTACAGTCTGTTTTCTCTACCAGCGATACAAATGTTAGCTTCTTATTGTTACAAAACGTGGTCAAGTCTTGCTGGCTGCATTCATTTAGTCATTTCCAATATATATATATAGGCCTTCATTTATAAATTATTTATATATTTATTTATTCATTTTCGATATAGGCCCTATATATACCTACAACTCTTATATTTAAGTTTTGGAAAACTTCATATATTCTATCACATTCAATATTACACGGAATGGATGAGCAATAATCATAAGATGGATACAAAAATAATAAAACATAGTGAAGTAGAAAAATATCTGCTTCTAAGTGCGTGACAGTAATCTATAGTATCAAGTAACAGCGTTTCTTGAACTCTGATTCTGTCATCGAGTCTCTATCAATCAAAATACTATTAAAACAATAAAAAAAAAATCATATATGATTTTATAAAATTGTCCATGTATTGACCTGTTAGTTATTGGGTCAAATTGTCAATTGATCGGACGAGTTGCGAGTACTCGTCGCGGGCAAGTGCATGACTTATTGCTGTTAAATGCAGACGGCCATGGCAACAATCGTGGCCTCGTGATTGGTTGATTGGGTAGGCTAGACGTCAGACCAAAGTCATCTCCGTGTGTGAAGTCGAGCTTTTCATTCACATATCTTGTAGAATATTGCGAAATGATTTGATTATTGTTGGTCACTGACGGCAAAAACTGAACACGATCAATAGGAAATACACAGCTGTTGATCTTGATGCAGGAAATGCGTGAACATTCGGGCAAACAAGTATAATGTAATATGATTTAAATATATAGAATTGAAATATATAGAATTTGAAGTAAATAAAAATAAAATCATATAAAATGATAGTAGGCCTGACTCTGAGTAAATAAAATAACAATAATAATAATTGAGAAAATAATTAGACAAACAAATACTAAAATTTAAACTATCGAAGTATTGGTACGGTAGTACACGAGAAGAAAAAACAGAAACGAAAAATAATTTTCACGAAATTAACTGAAAATTGTTGAAATTACAAATGATAATATAGATACATACTTCTATCCACAAAAGAAGAAGGTTCCGAGTGACTGTCCCAGCCTATAAGTATACCTAATAGGCCTATAATAAAAAAATAAAAAAAAATTCTAATATCAATAAATAAACGTATAAGTTTGATTAGTTTATTTAGATTGATTGTCTCTGGGAACCTCGTCAATCTAATTGTAGGTCAGTTATCGGTGCTTCTTGATCGCCTGATATTCCCCCGGTGCTTTTCAATAGTCTGTAATACCGAGTCGGAGTAACTACTAATACCTTGTGGCCATCGAGTCCCTGTTGCATTGCGACTGCACGCGAACATGCCCTATTAATAGCCCTTCCTAGAACTGCACTTGAGCTACACTAGGAAAACGCCATATGCATTGTTAGACGAGCGGATAGTAATAGTATAGGTAGTAATATGGTTAAGAACTGCTTCGAGTGGTACCAATGTAGCACATTTTATTTTTTTTTCTTCAAAATGGCTGACCCGATCAAGCTGAAAATTTATAGAAATGTGTATCAAAATGTAATTCAACTTCACGCGAAATTTCATTTTTTTGGAAAAATATATATTTTTTTTTCCGCCATGTTATTCTAATGGGTATTTTTGAAATTTCTAAAATTCATAAAAAAAAGTTACCCCCCGATAATGCCACAAAACTATACAGATCTAAGTTAGATGAGGAACCATATTGAAAAAAAGTTTGAAGTTGATAGCTGTAGCCGTTTGACCTGTGGAGAACCGACAAAAAAACATAAAAAAAAAAACAAAAAAAAAACGAACACCAATTTTTGTCAGTATGTCAAATTGAATCCTCGCTAAAGCTCGTCTAATAAATGATACGTGTACAGTCAGGTCGTGAATTACTCTCGTTGAATAGGTTCAAAGGGATATAATTATTGCAATTAGTATAGATCGTTAATACGTGTTGCTGGTGCTGGAGTAGTTATTTATGATAAAGTGTAAGGATAGTCTCGTAGAGGTCTTTGCGGCGCGATCTAGGGCGCACTGAAAATAAACTGAAGTTGCATCAAGCGAGGGGTTTACAACTCGCAAATTTGGTGTACACCTGATTTCAAGATTTCAGAGATTTCAAGGGATTTCAAGAGATTTCAAGGGATTTCAATGGGATTTCAAAAGATTTCATACTGATTTCAAGGGGATATCTAGTGATTTCAGGTATTTCAACGGGGATTTCAATGTGATTTCATGGCAAGTGTACACCGGATTTCAGGAGTTGTTAACCCCTCGGCATCAAGTATATATAGCTGACGATTAATTTGACGCGTACAGTGCTGTTAGAACAGATTTTCTGGTCGGATGTTTGCGTGCGTATTTTATTTCCCATTAAAACGTTTTGCTTATAACTGTCTTTACTGTCGTAATTGAACGCCAGTTTAGTTTTTGTGCTAAAATACATATACTAGCCTTAATATAAGAACAATGATTTTATATCAAGTCAAGTTATTATTGAAAAACAAATGCATAGTTGCTAAAATATAGGTGTTGGAGTTTAAATTGTGGATTTTGAAAACATTCCAAATTTGCAATAATATATAATCACATTCAATTTAACGAGTTCTGTACGCATAATGAGATTTTCAGTTTGGATATTTCATCGTTGCAATTATTAGTCTTCAATTATTAAAACCTTCCCTTGACAACAGCTGTGAAGTGTGATTTGTGAGTACAAAAAATGCATACGTCATATAGATGTTGAAGTTTCAATAGTTGAAATTGAAAACCATCGCCGTTGAATTGGCAGACGACGATCGCAGAGTACTCGGGTGTAAACGTCGGAACACACCGAATGTTCAAGACAATACAGTAGGCCTATATCTTAAAGGCCATCACAACCCTGTAACTGTTTTCATCAATAATGACGATATTTATTTATCTAATTGTAGAGAGAACTAGAAATTTTCATCTTAATTTCAGAAATTTCAATCAATTTATTTGAACTCCGAGCCTTTTTCTGAGTCGTGACGTAGACATTATTCGATTCTGTTCGTTTCTATACAGAGTTGGTTAAAGGCCTACCTCAACATGACTTATCTCTGAATACAGAAAAAATAATCGGGAACTGAGATGTGAAATCTAGTTTTCTCTATATTTTCACGTAGGGGGAATACATATGTTATTCCTTTTTATTAGGGGAATAAATAATTCGGGATTTGAATATCGTCATTATTCGTTGAAATCAACTTCCAGGGTTGTCATGCCTCTTGAAAATGTGTCCGAGTGAAAACTTAACACCCCAGTTCTCCGATATGGCAATAGTCCATCTTGTACCGACATCTGATCAAACTTGAGCACCCATGGCCGACACATCGTTTCACTTGGACTCCAAGTAACCATGGTTACGATGCGTAAACGATCGTCATCGTACTGACAACCACGAGCTATCGTGAAACTTCGGCTCGTAAGCGTGTGCGGTCAAATGTCCGACTCCGAATAGCAAGACGTAGCCGACGATGGAGGTAGTCCGTTGCAAGCTGCGAGACGGGCCGGAAACGTTCGAGATCATCATGGAGGACGTCGTCGAGCTGGACTTCCTCAAGGACGGCGGCGACGCGGTCGACGGCGACGACACCCAACGGTTCGCGAAGAGGCGCAGCAAGAAGCGACGCAAGTCGAAGCGGTCGCCGTCGTGCGAGCCGGACGCCGGCGACGGGGTGGACGGCCACAGCGGGGGCAGCGGGCGCGGCTCGGAACCGCAGCTGTCGGAAGGTGGCGGCAGTCGGAGGCCGAACAGTCTGAGAGAGAGCTTGTTGACGGTGCTCGGGAAGCTGGTGTGGAAGAAGGATGAGAAGTATCGGGCGGCGCCGAGGAGTGGTTCGCAGTTGAGGGGGTTTAGTGGTATCGGTGAGTTGGCCTATCTCGTGTACAAACCCATAACGTTATGTACGTCAGGGCAGCCTCCATTCATCGGACTATCGGTCTACGTCACCACATGCCGACGTTGTTGTTGTTGTTGTTGTTGTTGTTGTTGTTGTTGTTGTTGTTGTTGTTGTTCCTGCGCACAGCATCAAATAAGCTAAATATACCAATCCAATCCAACGAACTTAATGAACCTCTTATCTAAACTTACCCAAACTAACTATCCTATAGCCGCCCCGGTGGCTCAGTCAACTATCGCTAGTGGTAGTAACTGCAGTCACCGTTGGGCGTGGGTTCGAGTCCCGCATAAGGCATGGGTTTTTGTAAACGTCCTTTCACCTATCATCACTTCATCGTAGCATTATCATCCGCTCATTCGTACCCCCGTATAACCTAGCTGTTGGTGGGGTACATCTTGGCCGAGGGGCTTACAATTCGCAAATTTGGTGTACACCTCTTCAGATTTCAAGATTTCAGGTGATTTCAGAGATTTCAAGGTATTCCAAGTTATTTCAGGGATTTCAAGTGATTGTGGGATTTTCAGAGATTCCAGGGATTTCAAGAGATTTCAGGATTTCAAGTGATTTTTAGGGATTTTAAGGGGATTTCAAGAGATTCGAGGTATTTATTAGGATTTCAGGTATTTCAGCGATTACAAGGGGACTCCATGTACACCGGATTTCATGAGTTGTCAACCGCTCGATCTGGCATGGTGTAACAGCGCTCGATCAAGTTCGAGTCTGTCCGTTGCAATGTCGTGTCGGCTTGTAATGTAGATAACACATCGTTTCCTGTCTGGTGTTGATTCTCTGCTTGCTGACCTAGGCTGGGCATGAAGAGGCTCCACATAACACTGGCCGTGATTAGAACACGCCGTACACCACACACATTACCCGGCAGATAATACAGCATGTTCACTTCTCGGCAGCGCAGTGGTCCGGGAGGCGAGGGGAACTTCGAACCCGGTTCGATCATAATCTCGCGCCACAATCATTAAAGCCGCCGTTCCAGATCTTTCCATGGTCGCTAATGCTGTGATGGTTCCTATAAGTCGGCCATGACCGCTCCTTCCCACTATCCTTCTATCCCAAGAAATTCATCTTCAATTAACGGATACTATACAAGTGGTGTGAGCTTTAGGTCTTTGAGTACAGAATGCGGGGAATCTATGACACGTACTATAGGGGTTGAGAGTCTTTGAAGTAACTATACAAGTCGCGAGCAGATCTTTAAAGTAACTATATAAGTCGCGAGCAGATCTTTAAAGTAACTATCAAGTCGCGAGCAGATCTTAAAGTAACTATACAAGTCGGAGCAGATCTTTAAGTAACTATATAAGTCGCGAGCAGATCTTAAAGTAACTATATAGTCGCGAGCAGATCTTTAAAGTAACTATACAAGTCGCGAGCAGATCTTTAAAGTAACTATATAAGTCGCGAGCAGATCTTTAAAGTCATTAGTAAGGCGTGGGGAGATCTTGAACCTGACTATATAAGGTGCTATTGGAGATCCTTAAGACTTTGACGTGGCTCTATACAAGGTGGTGTGAGATCTTTTAAGTAACTATACGATCCACGCGAAGGTTTTCAACATATAAATGCGCCGCACATTTTCCAGTTTAACGTTTATCATGTGCATGTCGGGGGTTGGGGGGGGGTGGGGGGGGGGGGGAAGCGAGGTCGGCGTCAAGGAGTTGCTCTATTTGCATTTCCGTCGTCTCTACACTCGTGTGCGTGGTTCGCAACCCCCTGCGGATAAACCAGGGAATACCAGGCTGATAACTGGGGTTTACCAGGGGGTTGAAACACTGGATTCTATGTTTTTAATAAATGAGGAAATGGGATCGTCTATATGTTTAGACATCTAGTCAAGTGCTGCATTATCTTTATCCTCCCCTCGTTCACCCCCGTGTCTCTATTGTACCCAAGAGAAAACGACAGAGAAAACTATATGCATGCCTATAAAATAATTCTCAATGGAGTTTTTTCTATGGTTTATAAATTACAATTTAAGATGTAAGTTTTTAAAATGTAATTCAACTTTTTTCATTTCTATCCGCCCACCCTTGACAATAGCCGTTATAATTTAGCAATATTATATTAAATCCTCGTTTTCCGAGCTAGCAGTGTTGTACCAGCATTTACATACATAGGCCTCTGTGAAGCTTATGAAGTAATTGAAAGAGTTCCCTTTTATAAATATTGAAAATACAGTACGGGCATGTTTATGAAATTACTTTGAAGAAGAAAAAAATAGAATTCTTTTTTAAATCAAATCAAGTCATGCCTGATCGATATGTGTAATTCAGAGATTGGGCGTGTGTCTCTATTTAATCGAATGTATTATCATTGAAAACTTGAAGGTTGATAAGAAGAATTCGACAGAAAATATATAGCGAAGACAAGTAGGTCTGAATCAATTTCAGATAAGCCTAATGGAAGGATTAAACTAGGCAAACGCAGCATAGGCGCTGTAAGATGAGCGAGAGCTATAGAGATTATCGAAAACTCGACAAACCTTGACTCATGTAAAATATAAGTTACTTATTCGGTAAATATCGAATCTAGAAAGCCGTGAATCTAGACAATATTTTTCTGCTACTATTTCTATTTATTCGATGTAAAAATACATGTATTGAATTATCTAGTTCAAAACCGTCGGTCAGAATTACACACAAACTTGTCATAATGTGTATCATGCTTTCATGTGTTTTGGAATTTGGAATTATTGGAATTATTGAATTTATGGAATTTTGAAAATTTAAATTATTTAGATGGATTTTAGTTTTCAATTTATAATTTCGCCCAGCCCAATGTTACGGGGGTTTTAGAAACTTTGAAATACTGTCTCTCAAATAGGGTCCAACTAGTAAAACCCAAAATCCAAACAGTTTTTACTTGAATGAGTTTGCGTGTTCGCAAAAAGTTTCATGTCGATCAGTCAAACCGTGCGACCTGTGCAGTTCTAACAACAAAAAACACAGACAAAGATCCATAAGAGCGAAATGGAAGTCTTCGCTATCGCTCATCTAATTATTCGAATTGCATAAAAATTAATAGTCAAATTTACAATTTGATGTATGTGCAGAAACATTGTGTTTCATTTCACGTAACTTTGCCCTCGTTGGCTAGGTTTGCAATGTAGGGCAGGTTATGGTTGGCAGAGCAATTGTTTGTGTGCACTTCAATCCACGAGTGTTGGCGGGTCGTTGTGTATACACGACAATAGCTCGACCGCCAACATTCGTGGCCCGAACTGTACTCGCACATACTGCAGGCTATGAGTACTGCATTGTAATAATAGAACGCCAGAGCCACTTCGATCTAAGCTATGTGTATGTTCCTTTTTAGGCAGTAGTAGTAGTTCATATTTAGTTAACCACTAAATGCTATTTTTGACATTTAAGTTACACTAGGAAAACGCCATATATGCGTTGTTAGACTAGCGAATAGTAATAGTATGGGTTTAAATGGGTAAAAACTGCTTCGAGTGGTACCAATTTAGCACATTTTATGTTTTTTCTTCAAAATGACTGACCCGATTAAGCTGAAGTTTTCTAGAAATGTGTATCAAAATGTAATTGAACTTCACACAAAATTTAATTTTTGGGGATTTTTTTTTCCGCTGTTATTCTAATTGGTATTTTTGAAATTTCTAAAATTCAAAAAAAAAAAGTTAATGATGTGATCACTCGATTTCCATTCGGACAATCGCGTGGAGTTGTCAGTAGGCCCACAGGAAACAATATGTTCCTTGGTATCAGTCAGTATGTATCACATGCTGTCACATTTCACAGGAAATTAGAGTACAGTTAGAGTACTTTACGTTGCGTAACCATTTCAGTTCAACACTATTTAGCACGACGTTAGGGCCGAGGTAGTCATGGAAACGTCTATTACCTCTTCGGAGAGTGAAAAAGATTCTTTATTATCATATTCTTAGCCATGCATGTATACAAGATGAAAAATGAACACTAACTACAAAGGTAGGCACAAAAGGAAATAAAAATGAGCTTTTAACGAGTTTGAAAACAATGCCATTTCGAATGCATTGATGCATAATAAATTATGAAATTCTTTGTACGTGATTTTTTTATAGTTTGAACGAAGAAATGGAATGTTAGCAACATATTTTGAGTATGTTTTGACATCAATTTGAGAACTTCGGACGCTTTAACCACGAAATGCTGAGATTCAATTAATCATTCCATACTTTTTTCCATAAAACTTGATATAGGCCTACTAGGCCTATTTGACTTATTGATCAGCATGGTTTCCAGTGATAGTTTTAATTGAGGAACAGTGGCTTTTGATTGTACTTTTCGGTGTTAGGCATATATATATATATATATATATATATATATATATATATATATATATATATATGTGTGTGTGTGGGATATTTAAGCCATGTCATAAAAGATACGTCTCGACCGGGAATTGAACCCCGGACCTTCAGATTGCCGGTCCGCTGCTCTCCCACTGAGCTACCGAGATATTACTCTTATGTCATGGCTTACTTTGGCTATTATGACGACACTTCCTGGGGCTAGCTCTAGTTTAATGATCACACACATATATATATATATATATATATATATATATATATATATATATATATATATATATATATCTTAACAAATATATTCATAATTTTTCCCCCAAAACATTCAATGTACTAGTTGACCAACAAGTGACTGCGGCTCGAACGAAAGATGTTACCACGTCCCAGCGAGACGCACATAATTAGGCCAACAAATGTAATTAGCAAAGATGAAATGTATACTCAAAATACCAATTATTGTATCCGAGAAAATTGGTTTCAACCGTAAATGCCATCGAGGATTTATTTCCAAACCGTTTCCTATCGACCGACGTCGCGTCGCCGTCGTCTGTCTGTCGCCTCCTAGCTCGCCGTGCAAACACCAGCGACCACCACTAGCGTGTTCTCACGGCGCTCGCTCGTCCACGGATAAGCGACGCTTACACAGACGCCCATTCGAGGCGAAACGCTGGATACGCGTTGGAAGATGAGCGAGATATAACTTATATAGAGAAAACTGTACCCACCTTGATCATATAAAATATATTTCATTCGGTTACTGTCGAATCTAGGGAGCCGTGAATCTATCACTGCAACATTTTTTTGCTAATATTTCTATCTATTCGATAAATAAAGAACAGGTATTAGGCCTACATTACTTTCTTCGAAACGGTTGGTTCGAATTCCATACAAATCTTCAATAAATTTGTATCATTTGCGTGTTTACATTTGAGGAGAATTTGAATTATATTGGTGAGATTTTATTCTCCAATTTTCTTCCGCTCAGTCCAATCTTATGGGTTTTTTAGAAACTTTGAGATGATGGTTCTCAAAAATGGTCCAACCGAGTTGACCCAAAACTATATAGTTCTAAGTTGGATAAGTTTGCGTGTACAGAAAAAGTTTCATGTCAATCGGTCAAAGCATGCAACCTGTGCAGTGTCCACAAACAAACAAACAAACAAACGAACAAATCTGTACTCAAGTGAACCGAGCCGCCGTGACCGAATGAGGGGAACGCAGGTTGCCAATCGCACCGAGCGCTGCTTTTCATCATTTTATTAAACTACCCTAGAGTGAGGTTCGGCTCCTCTTCACAAACTGTTACCACCATTGAATGTTCTATAGGCTCTAGTGATGGTTGAGCTAGTGTAGGTGGGTAAGGTTTTCGTCGAATACACTTCATTTTTAGTTCAGTTCGTTTTCATTTTAGGTCAGTTGGTTGTTAGTGCAGTCTATTTTTAGAACAGTTTATTGTTAGTTCAGTTCTCCACGGCGGCTCAGTCGGTTGAGTGCCGACCATTTCATCAGTAGGTTGGGCATCTGTACAAGCTGGTTTTATCTGTGTTCCGACGAGACTGGCGTCCAGACGAGTGCTGAGTGGCTAGAGTGCTCTCCAGGCGACAATATCATATTGACGACGGGGGAAACGGGAATGCGTTGGGAGATGAGATTGGAAGTAGGGACATGTAGAATGAAATATATTCTGTCCGCTCACACTGTATCTACAGACCTTGGGTTACTTCAAACGTTAATAAAACTTTATGCTCTTGATGGGGTTTTCCGTTATATCTTATTCGATTGTCGTAAAACTCATTGAACATGTGAGTTGTTTTTATTAATAGTTTATAGTTTGTTTTAATAGTTGTTTTTATTAACAGTTGAGAATTTTAGAGCTTTTGAAGATTTTTTGATTTTCAGGTACTTTCCCTCCGGCTTGTTCTTGTAGGAATTTTCTCAACTTTTGTTTTCTCAATTGAATAAAAAAATGTGAGGTCTGAATAACGATCCCTGCTGTACACCATCACGCACACGGTCTCTTGAATATTCCGAGGGCCAATTATTCCTCAAGACGAGATTTACGTTGAGGAACGCAGCTACCTCAGTCAATATAATGTAGAATGTCTTTCAGGAGTGTTGAATTTAAAGCTGTAGCGAGTTTCTCGACAATGTCCGCATTATCTAGTTGAAACGACCTTGATCTCTCGTGGTTACAAGTGTATACATTGACTTATCCTAGAAACTTTGGTTGTCCGAAGTTCAGTTAAACTAGGAAAACGCCTTATATGCGTTGTGAGATGAGCTTAGAAGTATGGATTTCCCCTTAAAACCGTTTGGCCGATTTTTCTGAAAAACGATCCCAACGTATTCTGGTGTGATACCAATATATAAAAAAAAGGTTTCGAGTTGATCGATCCTTTCTCCTGACCTGTATGCCACGTACAAAATTACAAAAAAAAAATATAAAAACGAAGCCCAAAATTTTTCGGTATATGGAACGAAAATCTTCGCTACGCTCATCTAATTAGAATGTAACAATAATTTGAGTATTCTGCATCATATAATTATGTTTAATTGTTTAAGCTTGATTAAACATAAAAGCCGAACATGTATGAGGTATGTCATTATTTGTGTTCCATTATTGTAAATGGAATTATGAGAGAATTGGATCAATAGTAAAATATGTCTGAAGTTGGTAAGTCACGTGTTATGGATTCCAGCTGACATTTAAAGCGCGAACTTGGCTCACAAAATGTATTCGGTTGGTGAGGGGGGAGGGGGGAGTAGTACGTCACAAATAATTATATAACAATGATGAGCGATCAATTGGCGTCGAAACGCTGCTAAATGCTACTTCCCAAAGTAGCTTCCATATTAAAGAATTGGTGCACAAAATATATGAGAGTGTGAACTTAATAATCTTCAATTCACTTTACACGATCAATTAATTCCTGAAATTAATTTCTGAAATTAATTGCAGAAAAGTTGAATACCCACGTTTCCTATGTTGCCTACACATGAGAACGGAAAGCCAGAATTTCACGAAGTTAAAATACGTTCAACTTGACTGCAATCTTTCACCTAGCTGACATCTTGCCCACAGGTATCGCTACTGAAAAGAGAGTTTCGCAACAGAAATTGCAAGCGCCTTTACACCACTGAAACTATTCCGTGCAAATTGTTGAAATTTTATGCGACGGAAATTGATCGTGTAAAGAATGTTTAAAAAAATTCTCGACCCCATGCATATATATGTACGACCCCATTTTGGGTCGCTACCCATAGGTTGGGAACCACTGATCTAATAAATGACTTTTGTGAATCGAACTTGTTTGTGATGATGATGGCACGCACATTACAGTTGATGTATTGTGTATCTACCCTCATGACGCTGCTGCCAACCATGTAATACTAACAATTGATTGTTGTGTTCGCTTGCAGAGACGGAGAGGCGCATCAGGGCCAACGATCGCGAGTACAATGCACAGTTCAAATATGCGGTAAGTCTGTTCGAAAACCCGAATTACCTGCTAGGAAAACGCAGTAAATGCGTGGTAAGATGAGCGAGATATTTATGTGTGTGAAGTACTCGAGGCTAGCGGGCTTTACATGACGCGGATTGTGTGGTTTGTCCAACTGATTGCCGGTGGATTAGTAGATAGTTAGTGGGTTAACTTGTTGCTATACCTCTGGTTACTCGTTATCTTACCAATAGTTCGAGGATCAATACACGACTAAGGCCCGAATCTTAGTTCAGTACTTATCCATTAACTATTAGTTGAAGGTACGAGAATAACATATGTCACCTTGGTGATAACAAGTTAATCCGCTAACTATTGCTTAATCCAGTGTCTTAAAACCGGCTGTAAATGAATGGAGTAGGATAATAAAGAGGAAAGAGTTCGTTCGTTCTATAGCATCTCATCCCTCTCTATGTCCAAACCGCGCGTTCTCTCTCTCGCAATCTTTTCGGTGATAGTGGCGCTCATGTATCCTGGAAGTCGATTTCCGGCAAGTTTCACGCATATTAATAGTCAATTAGCAGAATAGTCTGTGCATGTGGCAGCGAAAGTGTGACTTACGAGCCTGGAATCGATTGAACGAGGTATCAGTGTTTTGATGCCAACTTGCAGGGAAAGGTAACGGGAAATGTCGAGATGGCAGTGGATGATAATATTTGGTTTATTATTTGTGTGACTGTGGTTGCTATCAGAAAACTACAAATAGCCAACTTTCGGTTTATCTACTAAACTAAACTTGAGGTTTCCCTTTTTTCATATCTACTAAACCAGACTTGGGGTTTCCCTTTTTATTCATCTAACAGGAGGACACCACAACCCTGTAACTATATAGATTTTAACGAATAGTGACGATATTTATTTATTTCCTAAATTTTACTTAAATGGAAGAGAAAACTAGAAAATGTCATCTCAATTTCAGAAATCGTAATTTATTTATTTATTTGTACTTCAGGACTAGGTCCCTTTTCTGAGTCGTGACGTAGACATTACTTGATTCTGTTCATGTTTCTATACAGAATCGGTAATGGCCTACGTTATGACTCATGGTCTCCGGAGGGCAAAAAATATAAATGATTTCTGAAATTGAGACGATGATGTCTTTCTAGTTTTCCCTATAATAGAACTCCTGAAATCCGGTGTACATTTTCCATGAAATCTGAAACCTCCTGAAATCCCTTCAAATCCTTTGATATCACTGAAATTCATGAACTTCTTTGAAATACTTGAAAATACAAGTTGAAATCCCTTGAATTCCATGACTCCTTTGAAATCCTTGAAATCACTAATTGAAATCCTGAATTTCCTTAAATCCCGTCCCTGAAATCTACTATAATCTTAAAATCTAAAATCAGATGGACACCAAATTTTCGAGTTTTCAACTCATCCTTCTCAAAACCTGAACAATATTTTTTTTACCTTTTTCAATTTTCACTTCTCATTACTTGAATCCTCGTTGATGCCCGTGTGTTTGGCACGAGTTGCGCGCGCCGTCTTCAAGAACTGTGCCCCGTTGTTCCCCTGTTATCCTCAGCATCGCTTGACCGATAACATCGCCTCGTGCAGGCGGAGGTGAATGTATTTTTAAACATTTCTTTCCTTCAATGAGTGACTGCTTTGGAATTCTAAAATATCTCATTTCGAAATAGATAATCGGTGATATAAGATTGCGTCCTTCCGCCGAAGAAGAAGGTCGTCCACCGAGTCCATGGGAGTCGACTGAGGGCCCATATTACCAATAATATAAATGTGTTGATTAAGCTAATTAATCAATTGCAGTACAAAAATAACATTGGTAACCAAGGGTAATAACAAGCTAATCCACTAATTATCGTTTAATCATCAAATTTATTATTCGTAAAACGAGCCCTTAGCGGAATATCAGTTTTTTGGTGATAACTTCTGAATGGCATGAGATGTGAAAATACTGAGAACGAGGAAAAACAGAGAAAAAAAAGTGAAAAATCGAGAGGAAAATTAAGTAATTAAGAGAAATGAAAAAATTACAAATTGAAAATCGCGAAAATACCAAAAAAATCAAGAAAATCACGACAAATGAAAAGTCACACAAAATGAAAAAATCACAAAAAGTCGAAAAAAATCAAGAAAAATAATTTCAAAAAAAATCACGAAAAAATGAAAAAATGAAAAGATCATGAAAAAAAGCGAAGAGATTTTTTTATATAAAAATCAGGTGTACACTACAATGTCAAGTTCTTAATCCCTCGTCTAGAACAGCACTTATCAAATATCCAGTATTATTGCGTTTCCGTGTCACGCAATACAATATTAAAAATCACTTCAAACGCCTGAATTAAACTCGAATCATGGGCCTATATTTTAACAAGTAAATCGAATCTCGAAGTGGATGCGATAAACCGTGACTTTGTGAACAACGCAGGCGCCATGAAAACGCACCTTCACTTCGGGGACGGAGAAAAGAAACTGGTGGAGGTGCCGGGTATTTGTTCGAACATTCTTATTATGAATAGGAAGACGTGTTATCGCCATCAGTCACAATTGTACACATTTTATTGTGATAAATCTTTCTACTGGTAGCCAAAGGTTATCGACTTATCATCCCGTCGTCTTTCTTGTTCCATAAATAATCTGTTCAAACGGTGACCACATTTCAGTTAACACGAGATTACGTCACCGACATCGTGTGACTAACTAGAAGGCAAACGCAGCACATGCGTAATAAGATGAGCGAGATACTTCTACGAAATGTGCACGAAAGCTGTATATATATATATATATATATATATATATATATATATATATATATATATATATATATATATATATATATATATATATATATATATATATATATATATATATATATATATATATTTAGCTATATGGCTAGTCCTAATATATGTATACAATATACGCATTAATTTTGAAACTATTAAGTCAAGTAAGTCAAGTCACTCACCACCAGTCACCACCTTTGTTATGCCGCTCTAATTGGTTTTACTTGTTGATCCTTCTGATGGGCTTGATAGAGGCAATATGCATGAGCTATTCTGATTGTTGTATTTGATAACCAGCAATTAAAAAACAATGAGTTTATTCATTTTTTTACTTTTTCGGGGTGGTAAGATCACCCTTGTGGTGCTCTGTCCAAACGATCCTACTTTTCGTCCTTAGCCTTAATAGGGGAACAATGATTTTGTATCACGTTTTGATGTATGTAGTATTGATTGTGTCGTCAACATTGTTCTCTCTGGTTTCAGAACAACTATATCAAGACTTCCAAGTACACGGTGGTCACGTTCCTGCCTCTCAACCTGTTCGAGCAGTTCCAGCGGCTGGCCAACTTCTACTTCTTGTGCCTGCTCGTGCTTCAAGTCATCCCGGCCATCTCCTCTCTGACGCCCATCACGACCGCCGTGCCGCTCATCGGCGTGCTCGCGCTCACCGCCATCAAGGACGCCTACGACGACTTTGTGAGTCACGCGCACCACAATTACTCGTTTCTAATGTTGAAATAGTATATCAATTCTTTATTAATTTAAAGTAAAGACTCTGCCTTGTAATGAAGGCTGCCTACAGACACAGAATGAAAAATAATAACGAATATAACAAATTAGTGAATGGTAGAGAAAAATAATAATAATATTGAGCTAAATTCTAGAAAAAAGAAATATTTTGTAGTTGATTAATTAATTATTTAGAAAAAGAATGGTAAAAAATGAGAAAAATCACATAATATGAGAAAAAAAAATGGTTAAACACTGAATTAATTCAAATTATATAAATGGTTTCTAAAAATTGAAATGGATCCTTAATATCCCAATAGTTGGAAGTTAAACGACATCACAAACTCGAAACTAGATTTTAATTAATGATGTCAATATTAATTTTCCTAATTTTGGGGAAAACTAGAAATCGTCATCTCATTTTCAGAAATTGTAATTAATTTCTTCGTCCTTCAGCGACCATGAGTCATGACGTATAGCGACTGTATAGCGACCGATCTGTACAGCGACGTAAATAGAATCGAATGATTGGGTTGATTGGTTGGTTTCATTGAAGGTTGAACGAAATATAGGAATTTTCTAAACAAAATAACTTGGATGAAAGGTTGAATTCCAGGGTTGAATAGAAGCTTTTTGCTTCAAGTTTTCCATTAAGACGATCCGGAAACTTGTAATCAACCCTTGAATCCAAGGACTCGGATGAGAACATGGACCGTGTAAATCAGGCTCGAGTTTTCGCCGTCAACAATCTGATCGCTAATGAAATAACCGCAGCCTTGTCTCTACGAATTGTCCGCGTCTGTGTTGCAGCAACGTCACGTGAGCGACAACCAGGTGAACAACCGCAAGTCTCTGGCGCTGCGTCAGGGCAAGCTGAAGGAGGAGAAATGGGCGCAAGTGCAGGTGGGAGACGTGATCCGCATGGAGAACGACCAGTTCGTGGCCGCAGACGTCCTCCTCCTCACCACCAGCGAGCCCAATGGCCTGTGCTTCATAGAAACCGCAGAATTAGATGGGTGAGCAGCAAGATTGTTGGATTGTTTACTAGGTCATCTCGATGAGGGTAGGAGTAGTGATGGGCGCATGGGAATATTCCCGGGAATATTTCTCATGTTTGAATAAATTCCCATATTCAGGGAATTTATTTTTTGAAAAATTAGTTCAGCAGTGAGATAATTAATTAGATAATCCATCTATTTGCCTACTATGTGTATATTATTTTTATTTATTTTTATTTGTTTTTCGAATGGTGGATTTTCAGAATCCAAGACCGTACTTATGGTGGTAGAAAAATCTTGACAGGCCTCAGATGAGAAGATTTGTAGTACCTTTTTTGTTTTTATGTAATGTTTTGTGATTATTTTTAATTTTTCGTATGGACCAGCTCCATACTCCAAAAATTATACACCCAAAATTGAAGTAGTATCCATAGTTTTTTTAATTGGCTGGATGCAAATTTACTCTCTGTATTTGCCTTTTTTATGCCCTTTTTATCACTACTACTAATTAAATGAAGTGATTCTTAATACGTGTGTATAGAAAGATCGTTATTTTGGTATCTGAATGCTTGCTCGTTTTCCAGAGAGACAAACCTGAAATGCCGTCAGTGCCTCGTTGAAACTGCGGAAATGGGTCAAGACGACTCGCTTATCGGCGCTTTTGACGGGGAAATCATCTGCGAAACGCCTAACAATTTATTAAATAAATTCGACGGAGCATTAACGTGGAAGGGAAAGAGGTGAGCGATTACTTCTTTTGACCTGTTAGTCTTTTGATGGCCGTGGACGCTCTGACAGGCCATTGCCGCATGCGAGCGTCCACACACTTTCCATTACGTTACGTTTAATATCTCGACAACATTACGTCATGTTGACATGGGACTTGTACCGACAGCTAGGAGATAGATTGAGAAATCGGTGTCAACTTTTTTCTCACCAATAGAATACACTGATATACCAAACAATAATATAATTATTATAATTATTAATGACTATTATTATATTATTTCAGAACCTCGTTCTAGGCTTTCCCACGATACATGTGTTCTTGTTTTGAAGAAAGGTTCCAAATTGCCGCCCTCGTTAGCTCAGTCAGCTGAGGCACGCTTCAGAGATCGAAGTGACCGTTAAGCGTGGGTTCGAGTCCCGCATAAAGCATGGGTTTTTGTAAACGTCCTTTCACCTTACACCTATCATCCCTTCATCGTAGAATTATCACCCGCTCATTTTTACCCCTGTATAACCTAACTGTTGGTGGGGTCGTTTAACACCATAAAAAAAAAGTTCCAAATTGAGGTGCTTCTGAATGTTAAATACTGGCCAACGTCTTGTAGATATCAAGTACAAATAAAACCATTTGTTTCTGCTATACATTCTATAAAATGCCATCTGAACACAGTCTCTGTGCAGTATAACCAGAAAATAACCCAGCCTGGGAGTTAGGGTAGTGGTTTCGTAACCTGTGGTTAACCATCACGTGGTCAAGCTTGAGGTTAGATTTGAAGGTAGTTTTGCAGATATGTAAACTGGAGCGTGTTCGAGAAACATATTGGGAAGCGCTACGAATGTCTAGATGGCAGTGAGTAATCAAGTTCATTTGATTGTACGCTCGACGACCGTGGTGATCGTCAGATAAGAACCAATAAACAACTTTTACCATCAACTAAACTGAGCCTTATGCCTTCAGCCTAAGAAAGCTTAGAACGCGTATTTGAGCGATGCGGTTCCCAATTGAAAGGCTGCTTTTTCTATTTTTCTATTTTCTAAAAGTCTCTTTTATTTTGTCCACCTTGGTTACCTCCATGGCCAGTAGTATTGTTATTTTTTTGAATGAGTTTGTAAAATGAATGTGTGTGAACCACACCTTTTCAGTGAAAGGAACTAATATTTGCAGTCAACTTCTGTGCCCATGCCATGTGCTATAGAGTGCAGTGACTTTATCAGTTGACGTTGTCAAGCAAAAACTGGCTCTCCCTACGCCGTTTATCTTATTGACACGAGATTGATACTGTAGTGAAATAACGTTATCATGTTTCTAAATGATCTGAACATCTGTGTCTATAGGCCTACGAGGCAGATGTGACATCAGCTTATGAATGATGAATCCCAAACATTCTATTCACCAGGCTCACAATATTGTAACTTCTTTCAAATTTACTTTTTAGAATTTGTTTGGTAGATTCATCAATGGGGAATCATATTTTCATTAGTATTATCAATATGCCTATTATATTATCATAAAAATTGTATTTTTTGGATCTGCCCCCCCTTGGCTCATTCAGCTAATGCCAGCGCGTTAGAAAATGAAGTCAAGTCGGACATAGGTTCGAGTCCCACGTAAGGTATGGGTTTTTGTAAGCGTCCTTTCACCTTTCGTTACTATATCGATTCATCATCTCCCGCTCATTTGTACCCCCATGTAATTTGACCATTGGTGGGATCGTCCAGCACCAATTATACAAACTCCCGTTCTTAATTTACCCGAGTAACGTTCATACATACATAATGTTATGAAGCAGTACATAATATATGAAGGATGTGCAGACAATCATTCAAGGAGAGAGATAAAGATACATGAGTATTATACGGCTATTATTACATATATATATTACTGAGACAAGTTGTCGAGTGGCTAGCACACTGAACCGTCATTCAGAGACGGGTTTGATTCCCGCTGTGGTCGACCATTCTGACGGGGTTTTCTCGTGGTTTCCCTCAGGTCAATACTGGGATGTTTCCTTAACAACAACGACAGTTAACAACAGTGGGACTGCTTCCCACTAGTCCAAAAACATCTAATAAAATAACCTCACATCCCATCATCCCATATATCATTCACCGACGCCAATAGATTCCAGTCATCAGTACAGTGTGTCGTTAAACCCAATATTAATTAAAAGTGTGTATACATATAAACATAAACAAAGAATTAATTAATTGTTGTATTGACGTTATTCTTGTTTTCCCGCAGGTATTCTTTAGACAATGATAAGATTGTTTTACGAGGATGCATCCTGCGTAACACCCAGTGGTGCTACGGAGTCGTTATATTTGCGGGCAAAGATACGAAACTGATGCAGAACTCGGGCAAAACAAAGTTCAAACGCACAAGCATTGATAGATTATTGAATTTCATAATTATAGGGGTAAGTAAACTCGTACAATTCAATCAATTCAATATCAATTCAATTTTTATTCCAGAAGTAATCAAGGTTACATATACATGATTATAACATAATTATAAAAACATAATACATATTATTATATAGTAGATATTATGTATGCATGATCCGCAAAGATTTATGCAAAGATTTCCATCACATTTCACAAGAATGTGCCTATATTGCTCGTCCAATATCTCATGTGTTGCATTTCCCGAGTTTCACTTAGCGTGTGACTGACTAAGCGATCATTTCAGTTCGTCTCGAATTCCTGCCCGCTCTTAATTTGTTACTCTGTTAATAATGGTCGTTTTATTGTTTTCCAGATTGTATTTTTTCTATTGTCCATGTGCCTGTTCTGTATGATTGCTTGTGGGATCTGGGAGACGATTACCGGCCAGTACTTCCAAGTGTTTTTGCCGTGGGAATCAATTATCCCCGCCGAACCACTTACCGGCTCTACTGTGATAGCATTTCTCGTGTTTTTCTCTTACGCTATAGTTCTTAATACCGTGGTGCCTATTTCTCTATATGTTAGGTGAGTCGATACATTATTCATCGTTTATTAGTAAAAGAAAACTTCCCCTCAAAACAGCTTTTTTATTTGTACGCATTTTTCTAGTTTCAAGACCATGACAACCTGGTTTTATTTTTTTGTAATCTTGACTTTTATAGTGAAAAATACTCAAATATCGCAAACAATATCAAAATGGTAGGCCTAATTACCAGTTGTGAATTTTTTATAGTTTTTTTATAGTCCTGTATTCAATATTTATGTCAAACAGTAATCAAGCAATCAATCAGGCAATCTAAATACTGATTACGGTACCAAAAGTGTTTTTTTAATAGTAAATTAGGTGAAGAGCCATAAAGTGAGGCACTTTATGGTTTTTCAACTTATTCCCTTTTTAAATAAACACTCTCGATAATGAGTATTTAGATTGCCTGATCGATTTCAAGTCATTGTCTCCTCAGTTTTCTTCAATTGATTTATAATGGAGGAAATTTACTCTCTCAGTCCATACAGCCCATTCATTTGGTGTTTAATTGCCTACTTTTTCGTAAAACAAACTCGTAAAAATCTCTACTCACTGTACGTGTGTTTATTTTTCCAGCGTTGAAGTAATACGATTTGTACAAAGTTTTCTTATCAATTGGGATGAGCACATGTATTACGAGAAAACGGGTACGGCTGCGAAGGCTCGTACGACGACCTTGAACGAGGAGTTGGGCCAGATCCAGTACATCTTCTCTGACAAGACGGGAACCCTCACGCAGGTACGTTACCTCCTCTTGTCGCTACTGAACGGACCGTGGGAGTAAAACCATCCGTGCAGGATTCAACACTAGTTAGTTATTTATATGGGAGTTGGGTATGACAAAATGAATGATAGAAGCGGTAAAATGATGAATCGGGGAACGATACGTAGAGGTTTCACTGTTTTTCAATTTTTTATTTGGATAATATTGAAAAGATGCAATGAGGTAGATGTAAGCCTAATGGCCATCTCACCATCCCAAAGTAATGAATGATTGTAGATAATGAACCCGTTTAAACAATTCAATCAATTGTGGTGGGGAAAGGTTGTTTGGCTTAAATTTTCCCGGGATTTTCCTTGTCATGAACTTTCTGTCCCGGCGTCCCGAGAAATGTTCTCAAATGTCCTGGTTTTATGAAAACGGGTTGAGATACTGCTTTGAAATCTGAATCCATATGACTGTGAGTTCCAGTCCTGGTTTTGGAAAAGTCCTTTTCCTATCACTTCATATTTTCACTCTCACCAGCTCGTCGCCCCCACATAACTGGTTATTGGTGAGGTCGTTCAGCGACATTGAACGTGGGACCATTTGGCATCAGCAACAAAGAGTGAGCTGTATTACTGAATTGCATATCTTACATTTTAATTCCTTGTTTTCTTTGTTTCAGAATATAATGACCTTCAACAAATGTTCTATAGGCGGTAAATCGTACGGCGATGTTGTCGATGACATCACGGGGGAAATTATCGAGATATCAGAGGTGAGTTGACTTGATCGGGCCGTCACCGTCGGTATAAACTAACGTCTAGCGTGCTTATTACTAGACCACCTAGATCTATATGTAGAGGTGTAGGAATTGAGCAGAAATAAAATAGACTGTCAAATTTAAATATTCTACAAGGATATATAATTTTTTATAACTATGCCTCGTAAAGAGATTACAGACGTCTAAATGAACATGAGACCGTGGAATATTTCGATAATTTCGATCGGCATTCGATATAATCATTTCGATTCGATATCGAATGGAATTCCTATTAATTCGATAATTTCGATCGGTTTTTGATATAGCACATTTCGGTATCGTTTACGTTTTCTTGATTGGCAACCCTAATATAAATATAAATTTGAGAATTTTAAATATCCCTCGATTTGTTTTCTCACGACTGTAGTTACGTTGTTGTACTGACTGATGGCTTGTGTACTCCGCAAATCACGTGCCCGGCTTGGCAGACCGTTAGCACTTTCCGTGGTTCGGTTAGTCTTTTTCCGCTATAACATCGACAAGTTGACGAATCCAAATAACCTGATCCATTCCATCCTTCTTCTCCAGACCAGAATCCAAACCACTTCCAAGTGTCGGAAATACCGCGGCGGTTGCCTCGATTGCGGCGGTTGCCTACCCCATCCCCTGACCGTGTCGGACATATACTTGGCCGAACTCGACCTGGAAAACCGTTTACTTCCCGGTCCTTATCCCGCAGTAGTCGAATCCAAGACGTATATCAATCCAAGCAATTCTATCGACGAGATGTTCGTCGAGGAGACTAATCCGAATACGAGTGCTGCAAGCGTGAACTCTATCGCACCGTGCGTCAAGGATTCCGTGGCGCGAATCCTTGAAATGATCTACGACGAACTGTTCCGAGGTATTATCACGTTGTTTGTGAATCCCGACGCGGGTTCAAGTCGAAGCGTCAACGTTGACGTCACGTTCTCCGGGGAAGAAACGAACGTGCCTCTCTCAACTGTACGCCAACTGCAAAATGCATATTTACATACTTTATACAGTATGTCAATTAAGTTTTCTCAATATGGAATATTGACATTTTCTTATATATGAATGTCATACGCCTATAATGTATCTCGATTTAATATAGATGTAAACAAATTCACTCACATCTTATGTTTTTGGTATTAATATGAATGAATTTTTTTGTACTATTTTCCAAGTGTTATTGCCAATATAATATATATTTGGTTTCTTGATGAATTCAATGAAAAGAGAGGCAACATAATATACCCTTCAAAGAATTCTATATGTAGGTCCTTACTGCTGCTGCCAAGATCAGGGGTTCTGATTATTTCAGTACCCGTGAAAAAAGTTGATCTGCTTGTCCATAAGGTTAAATGCTAAACATAAAATATATAACTTACATTACCACGTATTTTATTCACGCTGACACACCAGAAAAAACAAAAATATGGAGAATACATTATCGTTGTAACTTGTACCATGTCCCAATTGAATAAGTCAATGTTTCGTATGATAATACAAATCATTAGCACTAAATAGCATTGCTAGCGTAGGACATTCAATTGTTGTGCTGAGATCTCACTCTACTTCAAAACCTATCAATAGAGACTTATTCTCTCATAAATTGGTCCATTATATTAGCAGTTTTCTTCAATTCGTTTATAGTAGAAGATATGTTTTTTTTTCACAATAGACACAGTCCTAATACATATAACATTTTTTTAAAACTATTTTTACAATGACATTTTTTTTATGTGCAGCAGATGTAATAATTTCGAAGTTTCTCGTGTGCTAATGAAATCCGTGTTCTTATCTGTCTAGACGATGCCGCCCGTAGACTTTTCAGCAAACAGAAATTACGAACCGGAGTTCAAATTCTATGACAGTACTTTACTGGACGCCGTGAGGAAAGGCAACGAAGATACACATCACTTCTTCCGTTTGCTGGCCTTATGTCACACAGTCATGCCCGAGGAGAAAAATGGTAAACTATCTATAAACTGATATCTTATGGAATTGTATTATTAGGGAGAGACACATGTTTCTCGTTTGGAAAGGGAGAGACTTGAGTGGACTAGTCAAATGAGACAAATGGATAATGGATACTGACAGCAGTATTTGAGATAGCAGAAAACAGTGAAGCTAAGGAAAGAGTGGGACGACCGAGAGAAAGGTGGCAGGAAGGACTAAAGTACGGAGTAGTCAACCGAGGAGAAAAATGGGGGAAAGTGGTAGAAGAATTTCGTAGCTCAACTTATAGTTCCCACTTAACCAAGATTCGTAAAACCGGCTCTAAGTTAAGTGGGCCTACTAATCTGCTAACTATTAGTTGAGGTACGAAAATAACACACGTAACCAAGGGTGATAACAGATTGATCTGCTAACTATTGCTCAATCTACTAACTAACAATTGTTAAAACTGGGCGTCAACTTGTACCGTCTACTGGCAACTAATGAATGCCTATTTGTGTGTATGTAACGCTTCCTTCACACGTCGAGGTGATAATGGTAATCAATAGATACTTCCTGTTTTCAGGTAAACTTGAGTACCAAGCGCAATCCCCGGATGAAGCTGCCTTAGTTTCGGCCGCCAGAAACTTTGGCTTCGTTTTCAAAGAGAGAAGTCCAAATAGTATCACGATAGAGGTGAGAAAACATGCGGACAATCGCGTGATTCAGGATGTTTGTAAACATTGCCAGGAGATTTATCGTAACCTGTGCCAATCTATCCTAGGGTTGTATTATATGAATTGGGTAAAAGGGAAAGAGAGAACAGCAGCTTACCGAGGTTCACAAGTAGATAGGCCTTCTTGTGGTGGTGTTGCAGCCGTTGATAGCACATAGAGAAGAAGTAACACAAGATTTTGACGTTTCAACAAGCAGTCTTCATTACCTACAATACAGTGATAAAAGCAACAGCCGAAACGTCAAAATCTTGTGTTACTTCTTCTCTATGTGCTATCAACGGCTGCAACACCACCACAAGTAGGCCTATCTACTTGTGAACCTCGGTAAGCTGCTGTTCTCTCTTTCCCTTTTACCCAATTCATATATTAAGCCTGAGGTTATTTTCCTATACACACTAGGGTTGTATTAGGTTATGGTAAGGTTCGGTGTGAACTCGTCCATCCGACACAAGCCTTGTCCAAAACACAAACAATCACGAGTAACCTAGGAAAGCTCAGAAATGATACCTTAACACAAACCAAAACAGGTGGACATGATTCACGCTGAATTTACCAAAGAGTAAAATAATTGGGTGGGCATCTGTACCCGGTACTTTCAATGACGAATGCGGCCGTTCAAACTGAGGGGTCAACAACTTGACATTTTAGTGTAGGCCTACACCTGATTTTTGATTCCACATGATTTCTTTGATTTTCTTGTTCTTTTTCGATTTTTGGTGATTTTTTTTCCCAGACATTTTTTTTTTCTTGTTATTTTTTGTCTTCATCATTTTTTTCTGATTTTTTTTATTTTCCGTGATTGATTTTTCTTCCAAAGTATACACCTGATCTTTTTAGTTGTTATAACCCCTCGGTTGAAACCTCTTCGTATTTTCAGAGTAAATGACGCAAAATGAAGATTCAACTTACAATATCTATATCTATGTGCTATTTCAAGCGACTACTAATCTGACCTTGATATTCGCCCCAGGAAAACGGCAGGAGTGAAGTGTACGAATTGTTGTGCATTCTTGACTTCAACAACGTGCGCAAGAGAATGTCCGTCATTCTTCGTCACAACGGAAAACTACGGCTCTACTGCAAAGGTGCCGACAACGTGATATACGATAGGCTGAGAAAAGATACGTTGGACCTCAAGGCCAAGACTCAAGAACACTTGAATGTATGTACTCGGATGTATTCTCATAATGACAGATCATACCTGCCGCCCCGTATACGTTTGTTTGTACGTCGCCCCATGTGAACGTTCGAAACATCCAAGCCCGAGGGGAGGGGGGCGTAGGATACCTCTGAGCCAGCCCCATGGGGATTACCGTATTGTCCCGAATATAAGCCGACCCCGAATATAAGCCGACCCCCAAACTTTTAGATCAACAATTGAAAAAAAGGTTTTATCTCCTTTTCCACTTCAATCATCACTCGCCTGAGTTTGAATTTAGTTAATTTCGTATTGCGCGCGTGAGGAAGCTATGCCAACTGCGTGTGAGAAACCGTTGATTGGGGCCTCACGATCGTGTGTACTCGGCTAGTGCCGATGACGCGCGATCGGCATATGGCCCGCCTACTCGTCAAGGACCAAGGTCTGACAAGACGAGGCAGTCACAGCTGCTGAGCGGGCATTTGTTTATTATTGCGCGTCAAATAAAAATGACAGATAATGGGAAAATGATGCTTCTTCATGATAAAACATTTATTAATCTTGTTTTTAGTGCAATATTTTGCAGTTTCAAGTTGATTCTGTTGTTCAGAGTAGGCATGTGTAGTGCGCCCTATAATATTTGGTGAAAAACGTGTTTTTGACCGATTTTAGGCCGAGATCCGCATATAAGCCGAGGGTGACTTTTGGACTCAAAATTTCGAGAAAAACCCTCGGCTTATATTCGGGACAATACGGTATTTGAAATTGTAAATTTTGTGGTGTTTTGGGAGATATTTTGAGTAGTTTAGTTGACTTTTAATTTTTTAAGAAGTTATATCCATCAAAGGTTCTGAAAATATCATTACAAAACAGCCAAAGTGAATTATCAGATTCAAACCAGGTCAATGTAGTACAATGTTTCATAATAGACCTATCAATTATATTACTCCAAATTATAGATATACCGGTAAGATTATAATATAATTCAATACTGCTGTGTATAATATATTTCCTGATTTGAATTCTGGAAGGGTTGGGCCAAGCACAACCCCCCCCCCCCCTCCCCCTATTTATGTCATTAACAGAGCCTTTTTGACCTAATTATATTCCTAATTATAGATATAGACATTATTAGAAACTAGGACTTGATTTAAAGAATATATTTCTGTGATGGACGATATGAGAGATGGATGATAGATGAATCATCATCTATCATCCATCTCTCATAATTACGATATAGATTCTTGATAGATTATAATAGGCCTAAAGACCTCACAGATTCTTATCTCCTATTCTAAGAGAAAACATGACACTATCGTAATATTTGACGTACCTTTGTTCGCGTGCTGAATATTGCCTTGTTGTCGCCAGAAATTTGCCAGCGAGGGCTTGCGAACGCTGTGCCTGGCGATGCGCGACCTCAACGAAGAGTTCTTCAGCAACTGGAAGCACGCCCACCAGGAGGCAGCACTGTCCATGGACAACCGCGACGACAAGCTGGACGCGATCTACGAGGAGATCGAGAAGGACATGACCCTGGTCGGAGTCACCGCCATCGAGGACAAGCTACAGGACGGCGTCCCGCAAACCATCGCCAACTTGGCCATGGCAGAAATCAAAATATGGGTTCTTACTGGTGATAAACAAGGTACGTCAGCAATACATTCATATTGAGTGTGTGTCTGGGAAACTATATAAAAACCCTAAATATTGGACGTATACGTGGTACTTGTCGAAGAAATGAAATAAAATACACTGAAATGGGGGGGGGGGGGGGGCAAAGGCAAGATGGCCGTTGTGGTGGCTCGTCCAATTGATCATTAGCCTTCATGGAACATTGACTTGAACGGCACATGCAGCGCAGTGGTTAACGCGCTCACTTCATGTAATCCGGGAGGCGAGGGGCATTTCGTACCCAGTTCGATCGCCTAACATCTTCGCAGGGGTTTTTCATGGTTTCCCTCTGTAGTCTAGGCTAATGCCGAGATGGTTCCTACTATAAGTCGGCCATGACCGCTTCCTTCCCATCCTTCTCATTACCCAAGAATCTTCGCCCATCCGACGCCAATAGATCTGCGCTATATCATTACAGTGCGTCGTTAAACATATTAAAAAAAAAGAAGAAAAAATTCTTCAGAAGCTCTAAACTTTATTAAAATAACGATTACAAGAGTACTATCATAGTTGGCGTTATGAAGTCTTTTTCAATAATAGAAGTTGATGACCAATATAAAAAAAAAAAAAAATGTGTTGTTGTCGAATTAGAGAGATCATTTTGTTTGTTTTGCGTTGTTCCAGAGACTGCGATCAACATCGGCTACTCGTGCCAGCTGTTGACGGACGACATGGCCGACACGTTCATCGTGGACGCGGGAACGTACGACGAGGTGGAGGCGCAGCTGACCAAGTTCCGCGACACGATCCGCAACGAGGGGCCGCCCCCGAACCCGCAGCAGACGCATCCCACTTCCATCAGTATTGTAACATTCAGGTGGGACACTAACAGGTATCGTAGACACGGACGGATGAAGAGAGAATATTACTGTATTATTATCTACGCTTGGAACTGGATGGAATATCAGCTGGAGATGTAGGAATGTAGCATTAGCTTGAAGGTCTTTAAAATATCCTGAAATGAGATTTCGTATTTTTTTCTACTTGTTTTATCTTGATACGTATAATATCTTATTCCATTACACTTCTTTTTGTTGAAAATGTCATTCTCAGTGGGGCTACATTTTAGCTATGCTTATGATATTTTGAGAAAATACTTGTAAATTTGAAGAAATTGAGGTGTATCGTACAGAGTAGGCCTATTATTTCCGAATAATTTGTACTAAATTTGTATCAACTGGAAAAACCAAACTTTCACTTTCCTTGAATTTTTGTGGAAAAAATATTTGCTTTTTGATCGACTTCCTGCTTTAGATTAAACCAGGCCAACAGACGACTCTGAAATGCCTGTCGATAATCAGCTATTGCTGATCGAGAGTTTCGGAATGTCAACCCCCCCCCCCCCACCCTCGACAATCACTCTATTTTAAATTGTTAAATTTTAAGTTTTCAAGATATATAATTGTACAAATGGCCAAATTGTAATCACTCATAAATGCTATATTCCTGCAGCTCTGAATATCACCCGTTCTATGTCGCTTACGTTACCGTGTGTGGCTTCTCTCTCTGTCTATCTTGTTCTACATCGTGTGCTCGTGTACAGTAGAATCCTGTTACGGGACCAGGGAAAACTATCTGTGCGGGGAAGTTCTACATTTGTTATGTGGGGCTTACGGAGGAACCAAATGAACGACGGGCGCAGGAAATCTTTGGATACGGGAACAATACATCTATACGGTACATTATTTACTGGTTCTTCAGTTATTCGTTGAATCAAATGGTTATCGGGTAATGCTTTGAATATTAGATTGAAGGGATTCTACTGTTCATTATGTTTTATTGTAGTTGAAACGTAAAGTGTAAATAAAGTGAAAAAATCTGTTATAATTAACTCGTTGATGAGTGTCTTGTCGAACGAAAAAATTGGTTACTTTGACGAAGATTTGATTTTTGTTGTATCTTCAAAATGTTCACTGTTGTACGTTTGTGATGTTCTAGTCATCATGTTGGCACCAGTGACACGTAACGTATGCAAACCAAAGATTACAGTCTCGCTGCAAGAGAATGTATTGTTAGTGTTCTCATTGCTAGCTCTATTGCACTGCCTCTGCGTGCCTCGGTATTGCAGGTCTACCAACTGAATCATTGTAGAAACTTCGGTAATTCTATAATCTCGCCGCAGCTTGGAGATTCAACGTTTCCGAAACCCATTTGCATTTCTTATCGTGAATACCACCATGAAAAATCATAATACCACCAAAAAAAACAGCTGTCCGAATATAATGTTGATTTTTGTGTTTGTTATGATGGAACGTTGACCTGCTCGTATCACGTTCTCTCGTGGAGAGTAAAAATGTTCGAGTTGAATCAGCGTTGTTTGTCACATAGTGAGCTGACTCGAGAATCTTCCTGTCTCTCAATCCGAGCTCTCTTGCTCTCTCTCTTGCTCGCTTGTTACCGTGGTTACCAGTGCGACCGAGTGAGGAGTTTGAGACGACCTTGGATAAAAAAGAGACGGACTGATTTTCAATCTGATCGCAGATTTTAAACAGTGGCCGACTGTGTAATATTGATAGATTCAAGTAATTATCGTACTAGTATCACCAAGTTCAGTCTTGTTCACATGATATATTTCAGTGGAATGATATCAGCACTGTTTCCGTGGGCTAATGGAAGGTTTGCTTGTTTGGTGTCGGACTCCAGGTGTTTCTGGCCCATGTAAATAAACGTGATGACGGTGAAATTCATTAGATACAAGAAAAGTGAAACCGCCCCTTGATTTACCAGTGATACGTACGGTAACCACTAGTCGTGCTGGATTACTCTTCACTGAGTGATTCCGTACGTCGTTAAGCAACATTAAAAAAAATATATATATCGAAATTATGCATTAATTTTATCTAAAAGAATACTATTTGAGAACCTCAGCATTAAAATACGCATCAATTGTGGTATCTAATTTAAAAGCTTGGTTCAGTTGATACCGGATTGTTTTCTGATGGTCACTATGGTCATGGTCAACCAAACTTCATGATTCACTACCATCTAAATATTTGTTGTGGTTCGAACTCGATGGGATGGAGATGGGATGGTGATGGATTTCAGTTGTGTGCACTTGTATGTATTCCCAACGTGCTCTCCAAGCGTAGCTAAATTCCCCGCCATTTGTACACTTTAATAACATTTCCACGATCGCTTCTATCAATGTCGAGCAGCGAGTCGGACTATCGGGGCCACGGAGCGACGATCGACGAGCCGGAAAACAGCGCAGACTTCGCTATCGTCATCAACGGCCATTCCTTGGTCCACGCGCTGCATCCGCAACTCGAGAAGCTGTTCCTCGAAGTCGCGAGTCAGTGTGAGTAGCCACAGCGCAGACAACAATTATAATAATAATATCAATCTTTGTTTTTCCAAATTCACCAACCAACTTCATCCTTTTTCACCTCAGTTGATATCATTTTTTGACAAAATAGCATCTATCTATAACGCTCTTCTTACAAAATAACGTCTATATCCCCAGTGAGTGCAATAGCGTAATCAGACATTTGTAGCGCTCTGTTGCCTTTTCAAGAACGTGATCAAACAACGTGATATGTATTGAAACATGAAGGACGGCTATACGTCTTCTCGTTGTTTACAGGTAAATCTGTGATTTGTTGCCGCGTGACTCCGCTCCAGAAGGCTATGGTTGTCGAACTTATCAAAAAGAGCAAGAAGGCTGTGACTTTGGCGATCGGGGACGGAGCGAATGATGTGTCCATGATTAAAGGTGAAGAAATGCTTCGTTGCGTGTCGTTTAGTCGTGGTGATGAACTAGTCGTCTCACTCTCTGCGGTATTCTTTCATACTAGGAAAACGCCATATATACGTTGTTAGACGAGCGAATAGTAATAGTATGGGTGAAAATGGGTAAAAACTGCTTCGAGTGGTACCGATTTAGCACATTTTATGTTTTTTCTTCAAAATGGCTGGCCCGATCAAGCTGAAATTTTTTAGAAATGTGTATCGAAATGTAATTCAACTTCACACAAAATTTAATTTTTTGGGAAAATAAATATATATATATTTTTTTCCGCTATGTTATTCTAATGGGTATTTTTGAAATTTCTAAAATTCATAAAAAAAAAGTTACCACCCAATAATGCCAAAAAACTATACAGATCTAAGTTAGATGAGGAACCATATTAAAAACAAGTTTTAAGTTGATAGCTTAGCCGTTTGAAACATAAAAACGAACACCAATTTTTTTCAGTATGTCAAATTGAATCCTCGCTAAAGCTCGTCTAATAAATAATTTGTGAATTAGTTACTAATACTGGAATTGTGTTTTCCAGCCGCCCACATTGGCGTTGGAATCAGCGGCCAGGAAGGGATGCAGGCCGTTCTGGCGTCTGATTATTCCATCGCTCAGTTCCGGTTCCTGGAACGGCTGCTGCTGGTACACGGCCGGTGGTCGTACTACCGGATGTGCAAGTTCCTCAGATATTTCTTCTACAAAAACTTTGCCTTCACACTTTGCCACTTCTGGTTCGCCTTCTTCTGTGGCTTCAGCGCGCAGGTAAGCATTTATACTCAGCCCACTTATACACTTATTTCATCAGGAAAGAGCCACCCTGGTGGCCAAGTCAATTATCGCTAGCGGTAGTAACTGAAGTCACCGTTGGGCGTGGGTTCGAGTCCCGCATAAGGCATGGGTTTTTGTAAACGTCCTTTCACCTATCATTACGTTATCGTATCCGCTCATTCTTACCCCCGTATAACCTAGCTGTTAGTAGGGTTGTTAAGCAGCATTAAAAAAATATATATATATATATATAATATTCGTGACTAAAAAGACATAATCGCGGAAAATTGCGAAAATAACAATAAGTTCTATCAGCTCGGGAAAACCTGAAACGTAAACATATTGAAAAAAAAGCATTCAACAAACAATTCACGTTTATTGTTAAAACCCCAAATACTTACCTCTGCTCTTACTCGCCAATAAAACGTGTTGCTTTCCATACCAGACCGTGTTCGACCCGATGTTCATCTCCGTGTACAACCTGTTCTACACGTCGCTCCCCGTGCTCGGCATCGGCATCTTCGACCAGGACGTCAACGACAAGTACAGCCTGTACTACCCCAAGCTGTACACGCCCGGCCACACCAACCTGCTGTTCAACAAGCGCGAGTTCCTGCGCAGCGCCCTGCACGGCTTCCTCACGTCCTGCGTCCTGTTCCTCATCTCCTACGGCACGTACAAGGACGGGGTCTCGCCCAAGGGCCACGTCCTGTCCGATCACATGCTGCTCGGCAGCGTCGTCGCAACCATACTGGTCGTCGTCGTCACCGCTCAGGTTCGTAGCGCGCGCCCATGCTTTTTAGTTTATTTATTTATTTATTCATTTTTTTATATTGGGTTTAACGACGCACTGTTATGATAACTGAGATCTAATGGCGTCGGATGGATGATTAATGAGATGATGAGATGGAGGTTCTTGGGTAATGAGAAGGATAGTGGGAAGGAAGCGGTCATGGCCGACTTATTGTAGGAACCGTCACAGCTTTAGCCTGGACTACAGAGGGAAACCATGAAAAACCTCTGTAAAGATGGTTGGCGGCGGGGATCGAACCGGGTTCGGAATTCCCCTAGCCTACCGGATCACATGAAGCAAGCGTGCAAACCACTACGCTGCATGTGCCGGTATATTTTATTTATATTGGGTTTAATGATGCGCTCCACTGATGACTACGATCTATTGGCGTGTTTTTGGATAGTGGGAAGGAGTCGGTTGTGGCCTGTTGTTAGGGATCCATCTCAGTATTGACCTGTACGACAGAGGGAAACCACAAAAAAACTGTCAGGATGGTCGACCATGGCGGGAATCGAACCCCGGTCTCCGGAATGATGGTTCAGTGTGCTAGCCCCTCGGCCACACTCTTAGTTTGGTGGTATTGATCAAACAGGGTTGACGCTGATGAACAGAAAATACCGTACACCTGTGCCCGTTGTACGTGGGTTCAAGTTCCACGTAAGCAGGGGCAAGCATTTGGCTGAATTGAAGACAATTTGTTTTTTACATTTTTGCAACATTTGTGATTGAAATGAAAACACCTAGTCGCATAGGCTTTTTTTTTAACTCGGAAAGACCTAAAACGTAAATATGTTGAAGAAAGAACACTTTAAAAACAAATTGTGTTTATTGTTGAATCTGCACATCTGCATATAAGGCATGGGTGTTTGTGAACATCTTTTTTCTGAACTTCTTTCGTCTCTTTTTTTTTTTTTCAACTCTTTTTGTAAACATATTTTAGAAAGATCTTTGTCTTCTCTCGTTCATTATCACTTGCTCATGTATCTCCCCTTTCTATAAGCTGTGTTTACGCCGATTACTGAAGTTCACACGATCTGTATGGCGATTGACCGTGAGGACGATTGAGTTCGTCTCAAACACCTGCCCGCTAATAAGCTGTAGTTGGAGGTCCACGATGCTGGGCTTATCGTAACGTATGTTTGTTTGTCTGCAGATCGCTCTCGACACGTCGTACTGGACTGTTTTCAACCACATCATGGTGTGGGGCTCGGTGGTCTGGTACTTCGTTCTCCAATACGCTTACAATTACATCATTGGAGGACGATACGTGGGATCGTTGACTAAGGTACACAATTACAACCATATCAGTCACTAGGTAGACTTTATTAAAATTGTATATATTAGATACGGTAATATTATGAATTATGAATAATTAAATATTATAAATAGCCTACTGTTTCAAAATTATAGTTCATAGTGACTGATAATATTGCATCAGTAAATGTTCCACGTTTTGATGTAAGGTGTTGGATGCCTCGTTATATGAATAACTTTAGTATGCAACTTGTTGTCCATTTAACAATATTCAACATTTAACAACATTTTCATTTCAACGACCCAAGATAAAGATTCCCGGATCCATTGTTTTCCCGCTTCTATCATTTATTTTATCCCAACCTACTCCCATATAGACCTAACCAATGCTGAATTTTCCTGCATGGATGGTTTCTTTTCCCTGGTCCCTTGGAAAACGATAGATGGATAGACGATAGACACACTCAATTGGAATCATTTCTCTGTTCAATTCTTCGACAAGACAAATGTAATCCTATGCTGGTACAGTGAGCATAATTCATTACAATGTCGTGTGATTGATTTCAGGCACTGAACGAAGCAACATTCTGGTTCACCATGGTGATAACGGTGATATTCTTGACAATACCGGTCCTGGCGTGGCGGTTCTATTTCGTTGACGTCCAGCCGACGCTATCGGATCGCGTGCGCCTCAAGCAGAGACTTGCTCAGTTGAGGTAAGCCGTCATTTCCCTCTCTCTAGGTCTTCATTATATACTAATATCAAATTATACTATTTAAGAATATTTCAGTTATTTTCATTTATTTAAGAATAACAGCTTTGGAACTTCTGTACATAAATATAGTAAGTAAGTACGTAATGGAAGTAAGTAATGGATTTTCTACTAAAAATTAATGATACCAGACGTGATAGTTTGAATGTTTGTAAAGTTGATAGGCCTAATATCCCAAGTTGACAAGTGTAGACCTAAATCTAGTAGCATTTTGCTAAAAGTCTTGAGATTATGGTTTATTTCCATCTTCGCCTGTGATATATGGTTCCACAAGCGACATGTTTTCACCTGTGCCACGTTGTTCCAGATCACGGCAGTCCCAAGACGTGCTCCGTACGCCTTCCGCCCGTCGTACGAGACGTTCGATCCGCTCCGGTTACGCGTTCGCTCACCAGGAGGGCTTCGGGCGGCTCATCACGTCCGGCAAGATCATGCGTAAGATCCCGCGACCCAACGGCGGGGATTTCTTCTTCCCGTCGTTATACAATCACTCGAGCGGTCCGTCGACCCTACCCGTCCCTCCAGACGAGCCGTCGTCATGAGACCGACGGTCGTGGAGCGTGGCGTGGAACGTGAGACTGGTTCTCTCGTGTTGCTGAACGTGGGAAGTTGTTGCGCGTCGAGGCAAAGACAAACGGTTGAACACTACGTCGGTTGGCTCGATCATTAAACGAATCGCGAACAACGTTATTATTTTGTGAGTACAGGCAAGAAGAAAGAATCAGGTTGTCTTGATGGAGCAGGACACTATTATCAATCCTATTCGAACCCATTACGTGGATATTGTACACCATCTATAGTCGAGTTTCTTCGTAAATACTTCACAAAGTATTCTTCTACTACTAATAACGTTTTACCAATAGCTACTTGACTAACAAGCCTGATCCATCTACTTCAAAGAACTGTTTCTGTCTCCGTTATAGATGCGAGTTTATAGCGGAATCAAACCAAAGTCTCCAAGCAAAATACATAATCAAAATAGGTTCCGCTTTATTTCATATGTTTTCTCCAAGATTACTATTCTGCTGTCCGTCTTATCGAATTAGGCAACATAATTTCATCTCGGTATTCAGTGTGGTGACGGGACGTTGTTGGTGTCGGTATTAGATTATAACGCAAGGGATGGTTCGTTTGGTCTCACGAAACAATAACGGAAAGACAACGAGATGTTTTACGGTTCCTAATTGCCGCATGTAGAGCCGACGAAACTAGTTTACAAGGCTTACTACACAGAGAGTGAGAAGTCTGTTGTTATCAAGACAAAGTGAATTAAAATGTAGCTAATAATACAAGCTACTGAATAAGTGAATCAAGTTAATCCAGTGTTACCATTGATGGTTTTGCGTGTGTGATCATATTATTTATCCAAGACACAGACTTACCAATGAGGCTGTCCATAGGCATCAATGAAATCGTTGTTAAAGTATCTCCAAATAATGCCATTTAAATATTAGTGATGAATGGCATTTTGGATATTTTTGTAAATATTAATAATTATTAATTTAAAAGAATATATTATATACCGTATATATACATAAAACTATTTCTGTTGTCAAAACAATGCGGATAGCTAACGTTGAATATTTTTAAATGGTGAACATAAGGGTGAGGCTGAGGGATTAGAGCCTATGGTAATGTGGGAGTGTTTGCCTATTATGTATTAATTAAAGAATATTGTCCTACGCTTTTGATGATTAGACGAGAAGGATGAACCAATTTGCATTTCGTTTTTACCGTACTGAAGCTTGTTTTGTAAACGAACATTATTAATTAATCAATATATTTTATGAATGTCGGTTATGTGTTGAAGGAAGGCAGATGTTGCCATATCAGGATGCGCGCAATATTCGAAACGACATTTTTACTTTTCAAGACGTTTCGTTTGTCTAATTTGTTTATCAACAGTATAGGAATTGTCCTTTATTTCCAGAACTCGAAAGAAATTTTAAATGGAAAATTTAACTCTTCTAACGAACTTATTAATTATGATACATATTACATTAAAATAAAGTAACAGGGTTATAGTTGATTTTATTACATGAAATAAGTAGCCTAAAGTTGGAAATATAGACTTATTTTATAGGCCTAGTAAAATCAGCTATAACGAACTTGAATCAAATTTAGTCGAGTTTGATGATCATTTTCATATTTGGTTAATTAAAACTTATCAATAGGCCTAGACATTTCTTACTGATGTTGTTTTTGTTAGTTAAATCCCGTCATTGATTTGTTTAAAAGGTGTGCCGGTGCTTAAGACGCCCTGCAAGTATCTTGTATTGATCAGGGTCGATAGTTGACGTTTAAATACACTCAGCGTGTGAACATACAATCTAAAACACTTGCTTTCAAATGTGGAACATGTTATTCAGTACATTTATAATCTTACTTAGATAAAATTTTAGCATAAAGTACCTACTAACCACATGAATTTGATAAAAGCTGCTATTGTAATTAAATTTCTATAATCCAATACAAGATGTAAGACTATTTTAATTTGTTCTTCTTAATGCGAGTTGTATTATCAGGATTGCAAATTCAATTTAATTGGCTAATTCATTATTCACAGTTCAAAGATATTAGTGCAGTTGAAACTTCCCAGTGTCAGCTTTGCATAGGCCTTCTACTAAGACATTAACAGTGTGCTACCGTAAGTGAACTGGTGTGAATGGATAAGTCAAAGGTGATAATAAGAGTGCCTGCTATTGAATGTTATTTTATTGGTTTAATGTTATTATATTTTAATGTCAGGTTCACTGAACATGTCAACATAGATGATGGAGCAAGACTGTTGTTACAGCAAGCTCTTTTGCAAGTATTAAAAAATAATATCTTTTAATTTTCAAACTACTAATTTGTTTAATATGTCCGAGGTAAATGCACACGACTAGTATTTCACTATGAACCCGGAATTTTTGAGCTATTCTACGCACTGAAGTACGATTCGCAATGTGTTAAAATAGTACTGGTTATATACCTAATTATACCGTGTACTAAGTAGCCATTAATTATTGGTTTGCCTTTCAGTATTTAATATTTATGCATCAATCAAACAATCATGAAAAACATGTACTTAGTTAACTATCAAAACTGGTGGAAATCATTATTAATTGCCATAGTTAGTATCAATGTGATTTGTAATACATTCAATAATATCATACAAAACAAGCATGATGTTCAATATAAGTCTGTCTTCTGTTCTGTTCATAATGTATTTACTATTTCTTACTAATTTCTACATTTTAAGTAAACAATAAGTGGTATTTTTACATCTATTTGAAATTTATTTCACCTATTATATCCCCGGTGTATTTCAGCAGAAAGCGAAGAACGCACGATTACAGCAAATGGAAGCCATCACAAGATTACCGGTAATGTGATGTGAAGAAGTTGATACTTTTTCCTAAAAATCTTTTGAGGGCTAATAGATGGTCAATAAATAGGCCAACAGACCAGTTGCCAATACAAACATGACGTCAGATATCAAATTTTCAATACAATTTTCAGATTATAATATATTATTGTAATTTGTATTCCTAAGAGCAAAAAACTTGCAAACCTGAAACCATATGAAAGTGGAGACGTGTACGCTGTGTAACCTGTATTGTAGTTAATCACAAGGTGATTATTAGTGGCTCCATCTGTCAAGGCTCCGTCGAAATGACATTCAAGTCAGGCGTGGGTTCGAGTCCCACATAAGACGAGCGTTATTAATCAACATTCGTCCATCACCCGCTCATTCATACCCCCAAATAACCTAGCTGTCAGTGGGATCATTAAGACAACAATAATCACCATCAGCTCATGTGTAAGTGAATATAATTTTTATTAACTTGGTTTTCATATGAAAGATTCTTGTATAATTATTCCAATGGTGTGAGGTACATGTATTTACATCATAAATAAGGTACAAAAGACAACTCGACGACGATCAGAAGAGCAGTTTCTTTGGTTGACAAACTCCGTCGGCTGCCTCGATGATTTTCCTCTTGAGCGTCGTGACGGGTTTCTCTTCCTTCTTGTTGTTACGTATTGATGAGGGAAGCGGTAATAAGTAGCCAGGCGTCGCGTACGGCTTATTGCTAGAACCAAAAGCAAGAAAAATGCATGATTAAAAATGATTTGGAATTATTCATGAAGCGAGTATAACCATCAAACTTTCGGCCAACGTCGGAAGTTGAAATCATGTTTTTGAGCGTTTTCTTCAAACAAATAAGTTTCATTATTGAGTGACTACCGGTATGCAATAATTCTCAGACCACTTTCTCTGGTTGCGTCCTGAAAGCTCGACGAATTGATTGATAAACACAAACAGTTTTCAATACCGGTAGTATTACACATTCAACATGGAGATTGACTTGTTTTGATTAAATTCCACTCATCCACAATATATTTAGCTTTCATAATTAGTTTCAACTTGAGCCTAGTTTTAGTAAATTACAAATCCTGTATTAGTACTAGAGTGAAACCTCCATCACTTTACTAGGGACCAGGAAAACAATCCAGCCAGGGAAATTTAAATATGAGATAAATAGATATAGGCCTACACACACCATCTTGAAGTTATTGACAATATCTGTGTTTCCTCATTTTCAGAATTTCGATATCTCATACCGTTCAAAAGTTATCATCAAAAAACTGATATTCCGCTAAATTGACTCCCTTGGAGTCTTAACCGCAGAGAAACTTGGTAGACCTGTCGACTAACCTGAAGTAAGGCATTCGCAGAGCTTTCTCTGTGGTTATCCTGTTGATTGGCGTGATCGAGAGCATCTCCGCTAGGATATCCAGGAGATCGTCCGGAGCTGCCGTGAAGATGTGCTTCAACGGGGTGCCGGGAAACATCTTGAACTGGATGAAGTCTGGTAGATCATTGATTGCCTGTACAAACAATAACATAATCAATCACAAGTTTTACTACGGTAGAAGCAAAGACCTTATCATCTAACCACGCTAGAAGACGCAAAACTGAGACTCCTAGCGACGACAGAACGATTAGCGCGCGTATCGCAGTGGAGTGAATTATTTCTCTGGTAGGCCAGTTGGAATGATTTTACAAATAGTTTTCACACCCTCTTTGACTGACATACCCGTAATTTTCCAAGTTTTGCTTTTTCTTCGAAATAATTTATTCCATTGAATATTATAGTTCCATCATGAATGGACGAGACGACGCTATCTGTATTATTATCGAGTGTTTTAATCATGTTATGTAAGCAAAAGCGAAGTAATTCTTTAGATCCCCAAGTGATACAGAATTTTAAGTACAGCAAGGCTAGGCCAATTTAAATATCTGCCCATTTGGTATATAGGCCTATCTCTACTATTTATGTTAGAAAATTTGTGTGAATAATTAAAAATATAATAATTACATCTGTTTGGTGTTGAACGGATTGGACGTTGATGGTAAAGCAGATATCTATCTTGTAATTCACTCCAGTCAGACAGGTAGTGTTAGTGAGCAATGTCGCCAAGCGTTACATGGTAAACAAACGACTAGTTTTACGTCGTCTTAGATAATAGTGTCTTTGGTAGACGGCAGTGAGAAATATTGTAGGATTAAAAGGAACTACGGAAAATCACAAACGAGTGTTGATTCCAAAGAACAAACAGCTGCTCTGCTATTAACCGCTCATGTTTGGAATACTGCACGTACCTGCCAGGATTCACCAGTAGGTGTTCCGAGAGCCTGGAATATCCTCGTCAGCTGATCCAAGTCTGATTCTCCGGGTAGAAACGGTACCCTCAACAGGAGTTCGGCGAGGATGCAACCAACGGCCCAAATATCGACGCCAGTTCCGTACATCCGAGCTCCAAATAAGAGTTCTGGAGACCTGGACGACATGAAGTTATTTCAAGTAGGTGTACAAGATTAGGAATGTTTAGTTTGATATACTGGCAACAGAGACGAGAGACCCGGGGTTCACTCTCGACTACGTACGGTTATATAACATCTCAAGAAAACATCTGTTAGTCATTCCGATAATCAGATTATGATTAGGCTTTATAGCAATACAGCTTACAGTAATACAGCCGAATACTAATTCCGTTGAAAATACGGAACGTAATAAATACATCTTAGAACAAGACATTTAACACCAATAGAAAAAAGATTGAACCTCAACTAATTTAAACGTTCAGGAAAAATAAACAACAGAAAAAATCAAACAATATACCGGTACTGAGGCCAGCGGTTAGGCTTATTAGTTTGAAAGTAATTTTTGCCAAGTTGATAATTAATGAGAAGAATCTTGCTTCTCTACATTGTCAAAAAAGCAGTTAGAAGGCTAGAACACAGTCAAACAATAATTGTTCTTACCTGTACCATCGGGTCACAACCTGATGAGTGTAAATTCTATTCGGGGATCCAAAGAATTTGGCTAAACCAAAATCGCCTATCTTCAAAATTCCATTGCTATTTACAAGTAAATTGTTCGGTTTCAAATCCTATGGACAGAAAAACGTAAATAACAAGAGCACGGAAGAATGTGATTAGGATGAGTCCAAGTTGTGGGTCACTCATCACAGATTCATGAAAATGTATAATAATAAATACAGTCTATTTTCATAGTAAGACTCCTTATACAATGTGTATGGGTATAGGCCTACATATATATGATGTACAGTGAAACCTCTACGCATCGTTTTCCTGCTTGTATCATTCATATAGTCCGACCCTACTCCCATATAATCGATGTTGAATTTTCCTAGATGGATGGTTTTATTTTCCTAGTCCCTTGAAAAGCGATGGATAGGGTTTCACTGTATTGTGCAGACATTTTCGTTTTTATATTCTTAATCTTCCATGTTAATATAGGCCTATGGGAACTGGGTTTGGAATAATTGAAATGATTACTCACCCGATGAAGTATCCAATTGTTATGTAGGTAATCTAATCCTTTTAATGTCATTAACAAATATGCTTTGATATTACCAGGCGTCAGAACGATAGTATTATCCTTGATGACGACTTCTAAATCGGTGTCCATAAAATCGAAGACGAGAGATACGTTGGACTTGTGGCCAAATACATCTGGGAAAAAAATCAAATATTGTAATACAGTACCTATGTGAAACCATTATAACAAGAAACTATCACAATTATCACTACTATCACTATCACAACATTGCATACCTTGCCTTTTCATAGTAGGCCCTACCTATAATAACTTGAAACTAATAGGAAAGCTGAATTGGCAAAAATATAGTCGCCGCAACTCTCATAAGCACTCCTCTCATATCTTTCATAATATACTCTCTAGATATGCTCAACAGGTAAATAAACCAAGGTGCGTAGTTCCGTGTTTGCAGATATTTTTGTCACTAGAGACTAGATGTTTCATCTCATTAAATATTCTCACTCATATTCCAACTTGTATGCTACGTTTCTATAGTTTATTCAATATTTTATTATTGTGAGGAAAATAAAACACCAGGGCCTAGGCCTATAGCCTTAGAAATGAAGTAGATATTGCCCCTAAAATATTGGAAGAATAATATTCTTACCCATTAAATCAATTATATTTGGATGCTTCAACTCTTGAAGAAGTTTCACTTCTCGAAGTGCAGTTCGATTGATCCCATCTTTTGCCTCTACACGACTACCCAACTTGATCTGGAAAAAATAATATGGATTTAATTTATTTTCTAATAGGCCTACCATCAGTTTATGGCTACATATGTTTTATAGATGCATACGCAGTAATCTTCCATGTCTGAGTCAGACCGTGCCAGAGGTTACTATAATTAATTACCTTTTTTACTGCTACGATAGTATCATTGGTGATGTCCTTTGCTTTGTATACTGTTGCAAACTGAAAATGAGACAACATATTCAATAGATCTAATGTCCCAAGTGACAATTAACAAGAAATTATAACACATTTCCTCTCGTTTCTGCAAATAAATACATCAAAACCACACCACATAAGGCCAATGTCCTGTTTTTACTCAGCTGAAGCCAGGGAGCACCTGATAACATCTACAACTGTAAATAGTAAGTTGTACAATGGTTGTACAATGTTTGTTCCTAACTCACGAACCACTTGTAAAACATGTTGAAGACTAGCAGGTGCGATAGGAACTAGGGCCTATTCCATAAGAGAATACCCACTTGATATTAGCAGCAACCTCACTGAACGTCGTTTACGTCGAAGTAAAAGCATTTTCCAAGTAAAATCTCTACATTCAGCAGTTATAGGCCTACTGTATTAATGACAGGTCAGCTTTGATAACTGGCCACTGACATGCTCTAAATAATTTTCAATATTGATTTCAACTAGCCCATCTGCTGTAACAATATTGACTTCAGTTACGACATTGAGTAATAATATCCTACTTCATCTATGGTCACGGGAGACGGGACCATTACGGAACCCAACCTAACTTAACGAGGTTAGGCCTATTGCTTTGTCAGTGCCAATGACATTTGGGACCGCTCAAGCAACAGAACATAGCGGTCAACCAATGGCAAAAATTGCACATTGATTTTGAGAGGTCTGTAGTAATTGAATACCTAAATAATTTCGATATCCTATATCAAGACCAAATGCCAAAAGTGAGGTTAGAATACCCCTACAAACACTCGATTAGGCCTATATTTCTAATCACGCTGCCTTACTTGTCCTTCGCCCAAAAACTCGATTTTTTCGTATCGCATTAACTTGTCTTCCATGGCTTGATAATGTTTATCAAATTCAAAGCTTTTGTTTAAATTCTTACGAAATAACTACGGTTTGACGTATTGTTAACACCTATTTACTGCCATGTTACTACGCTTGAATGTACTCTACTACTCGACCCACACTAATACAGCTGGCTCGAATATTATACGCCAATATTTTTGAGCTGGCTACTAGCATGACTGGCAGGCAGCAGTATTTGAATACCCAGGATCGAGATGGAATGGATCCAGTTCCCGTGGGGTAAAGTTTCAATGAATATATTTTATTTTAATATTTATTTATTTATTCAATAGAACCGAATGTAGTACAGAGTTGTTAGACAAAGTAAAACCAGTTATAGAATATGTCATGATTTCAGTATGATAACACTTTGATAATATGGTTACAATGTGTTCCGTGGAAATTCGTATTGTAGATACTCGTTGACGGTGTAGGGGCATAGCTCAAGGAGAACACGTTTAAGAGAATGAAGAACGACTTTCATTGAATACGAGATGGAATAAAACTAGTTTCCTTTTGGATATAGATTCAGGCAACTGAATTGCTTTCTTTTGATTGACTGCCGCTCTCGGCTAATTACAGTTACGATAGTGTCAAAGTTCACATCTCATCTTACTACGGGGCCTGGGGCCGAACGGTGGTATGTGACAGAATTGAAACGAATGAGTGCCCATAAATTTACTATTTGCTAACTTGTAGCTGAGCAATGGAATAACGTTTCAAAATTAAATCCACGAGACGTGATTTGCGAAGACATATTATTAATTACAATAATATTGTTATTGATAATACTAAATAGTTTTATATTTTCTAGATATTTTAAAATTAAAACTTTTACTTACTGCCCAGTTGGGACGGCCCCCCAAGCCGTTCAGGCCTGCCTACCCCTACACTATTTTTTTTCATTCATATCATTTTTCTAAATCATAGCATTTGCTTTTGATTCTTCTAAATCCTTGTAACCTGTACTTTCATTGACAAACTTTAATCTCAATATTGAAAAGAAATTGAAAAATGAAATCTCACCTAAATAATTCAAATTTTCCCCAAATGTAAACACAAAAATAGTACACATTATTGAAAATTTGTACCAGTACCGGTATGCAATTTGGACCAGCCATTTTGAAGAAAATAATGTAATAAATGTTTTTTATTCATTGAATAGATAGAAATAATAGCAGAAAAATATTGCAGTGATAGATTCACAGCTCTCTAGATTCGTTGGTATTGAATACAATCAAGGTGTGTAAAGTCTTCGATTATACTTTATATAGACATCTCGCTCATTTTACAACGTATATTCTGCGTTTGCCTAACTATGTTGGTAATCGACCCTCTTTCGTGTATACAGGAATCAAATCTTCAAGTGAAGTATCAACATACTACAGTACGGTACTATCTTTTAGAATAGTGTTTAAATAATTCAACAAATATACAAATGATTATATACACATTTATTATAACACCAAAAGGTCGTCTTCATAGTGAACAATATTACAAGTAGGGCACATATTTAAAGATGGAAAATGTGTTTGTTTACAACAACAAAATATGACAACAAATATATCACAGAACTACAAAACTGTTGTACTGTATTTGACAGTGAAGCAACATATTCAATATGCCATTAGAAGCCATTAGAATTGTGTTGATACATAAAGTAGATTACAAGTTATATCATAAGTATTTTATTACATGTGCACGTATTAGAGTTGCTACTGGCTACAATTGTGTTCTTATAATGCAGAGGTAAAACACGCTAACCAGTCCCACTGAATCCCACAGTCACCACAAAAGTAATGACTTACAAATCACAAAAAAGTCTATGTATGAAAATGTAAAAATAATTGGTACACTTAGATAAGAAGTACGTGGATTATTGATACAAATAACCACCGTCTATATACACACTCACGTCAATCCATGGGTGATAGAAGAAGGTAACAGAATACAAGAGTACGTTAGATAATAGCAACTGATCCATGGGCTGCTATAACTAGGGTTGCCGTTTGATATGAAAATTGCAAACGATATGGATATTCTAATATAGAATATCGTTCGAAATATTTCCAACTTTTCAATCGATGCAAGGTCGAAAGTATCGGAATGTATAAAAAAATACGCGACTCGAAGTAATGAATCTCGATCATGTAGTGCATTGGCATTGATTCATCTTGATAAGTTTTACACGTATTCTGACCTCGGAAATCGATTGATAAGGTGACCATTTCAGTTCGTCTCGAATGCATGCTCGCTCTCAAGATTGTCAATTCCTTTCTCCAATGAGAAAAACATTGACTATCTAGTAGTTACCTCATAGCAACGGCTATAAAGTTGACACTTGGTTATTCTTGTTCATTACTTTAGCTATTTACAATTTTTATTTTCGATATTGATCATTGTTTCAGTATCGAATAGGCTTATCAATAGTCCACTTTGATATCGAATCGGGCAAATATATCGATATTGAATGGCAAGCCTAGTTATAGCGTATTTTATATCTATGTTTAGGACAGTTGATTTCTTACCTATTGGCTATCTAGCTATGTGTCAACATACATTGCATTATATAACAAATGAAGTAAATGGCACAACACAATACACTCTTAAATCAACTGTTAAATAGACTCTAGTCTAGACAGAACACTGCTGTCTGAGAACAGAATGTTACGATAAGCCTCGGGGACATCAGACAGGATTGGAAAATATTTCAACTTTTCGATACCATCACGTAAATTTCAACCCAAATCTGAAGAACAAAACGTACCAAGACCTTTTTTCTTAATCGCTGCAGATACGGCTTGATCGAGAAAGTCATTATGGTCAAACAGCGGTGATATTATTTCTTCAGCACTCTCTGGAACAAGATCGTCTTTCGACTCACTCGATTTCGAATCATCCAACAGTTCGCCCGTCTTTGTTTCGTTACTAAAATGAAGAGTATCGCTACCCGAAGAATCTGTTGATTTTGGCACTCGAACGCCTTTTTCGTGGGTACTGGTAGGATTCGTAGGTTCTTGGTTACCAATACAAGATCTTCTTGGTCGGTCTACGTCATTCAATTGGTCTAAATCGACAGGTAAACTTGTAACCGGTCTTTTATGGAAAGGATTCAGTATTTGAGTATGGTTTGATGAGTGATGTCTGCACATACATGGAATTGTCAACACGCCATCGTTGTTGGAGCATTTCGTTCCAGACACCTGGTTTTCTCTTTCCATCTGCAAGCCATGACTGTGAATTGCCATTAAAACCGCTTCGTCTTCAAGAGTTTCACTCGACGGCGGTCTATACTCGTCGCCGGAAATATCGACAGAATCAAACGGAATGAATCCCATAACCTCGAGTACCCTGTTGATTGTGTTATCGACCAAACATCGAGCAACCTGCCGATCCTGCCACTTCGTCAGTTCCAGGTTGCTAATAGTTTCCGAGAGGCGATACATCTCGTACGAAGAACAGGGAGATGGTGATTCCAAATCTTCTTTATTTTCTACCGAGTCTAACATGAAATTTGGTAATAAGGGGATAGATTTCTTGGTCACTTCATCTTCGAGATCATCAACGCATTTCAAATCCACAACTCCTAATGGAGTGAAATCATCGCTCGCAACACTACTTTCACATATGCTAATTTGATGTCCTCTTTCATCTTCATCGGGTTTTTTTAAATGATATTTTCCTTTGATTTGCCAGATATATCGAGCTTTTTTCAAAGGTCTTTCATCAGGATTGGACGTTTGGGATGACGATTCACCTTCTTCGTCACTTGTGCTGACCATTGTTGAGTGAAATAGTTGGCTACCTTGAAGCAGCGGCGTCAGGCCCAAGTATTATCTGTAATGATAGAAAATGGTGGAGACTTATTACATTTATAGTCCAGAGAAACAGTAGGTCTAACGGCATGCTATTGACTTATTGTAGACTAAAAGATGGTATAAAAGATCGAATGGAGGAAAGGGGCTCTAGGGCTAGAGCCTGTCTTTGGCTGTGGAGCTAGTTAAAAGCCATAAATAATATAACAATTTCAATTACAAATCCAATAGGCCTATATCAAATGCAAAGGAATAATTATTATTATAGGGCCTACGGCCGAAAATATCCTGTAATAATTTTGTTGAAACCTGGGATGCTGAAGGGGACCATTGACTCACTGACGGGGCTTACCATTTTGAATATTGTAGGTCGAGCCTGAGCCCATTTCATTATTGTTATCGTTATCTTACTTGAAATAGCTTCTTAACAATACACGCGTTAATACCCAATAGTTTATGAGTAAGATTTTAAAGTTCTGCAATGAAAATCATTAACTAGGCCTACATTTAACATTTTGTAATCACGAACAGCTGACAGGTTGATCTGAAAATATTGGTTGATCAATGATCTAATGTGTATCTTAGTTCCCACAACGTTCTGCTAGGGGGCGTGGTTATGTACTGATACCTACCTAACCATTGTATTGTATGGTATTGTATTCTTTATTCACCGTAGATCAGTACATAGTAGTAAAATTGGTTTCGTCAAAACTAAAATAATTGAATATAATATTATAATACATTTCCACTAGGCCACTGGTATCTTCGCTAGCATGTTTCCACCATGGTCAGACCCAATGGCCAGTGCCAGAATCTTTGGTGCCAGACATCATTGGACCCTGTCATGGCAGCGATGATTACAACGAGTAATGCTCAAAGTTTGAAGTGCACTTGACGTTTAAATTGAAAGTGCACTGCATTTTAAATTAGTATGTTTAAAATTCAGATAACAAAATCTGAAATGAATGAGACCAAAATGTCCAATACTTTCAGAAGCTATGTGGGATTCGAAGACAGTGAACCGCAGGTGAGTTGATTTAAGGGATTAGGCCTAGCCGCTGCCCCTACCTAGCCTTTGCTGCCTTGGTAACAATATGGGCCGTAACTATTTCAAGTCGCCTAACCTATAATATAAGGCATTCGTATGACACAATGGTATGGCTATTGACTTTATTATCATGGCGTGGCCACTAAGAAGCCTATGCATATTTATCCTGGACTAGGCCTAGGAAAAATAGGCCAAACTAGGCAATGGCCTTGCCTAGGCCAGATCTAGAATCGTACACACGGGAGGAATGGGTGGAAAATTGATCGGTCCCGAAGTCAAGTCATGTGGGCTCCCGAGCATACCTGATCTCTCCGCTCCAACCGTAGAACCAAGAGAAACATTCAACTGATGTAGCCCTATGTCAGAATTGCCTCGTGGTCTAGTGGATAAGGCGCCGGCTGTTGAAGCCGCGGAGTTGGGGTTCCAATACTGCCAGTTCCCTTTTTTTTTTAATGTTAGGTATATGAAAGCTTCTAGTGATAGGTTGTAGGTCAGGTATTTTTTTTTTATCCGTGAACGTTTGAACTATAACTTTGATAATAATCCCTGACAAAATACAAAATATTCGGATAGACATCATTCTGATCCATTTCTCATCCATTCATCCCATGTGTAAGACTCCCTAGATCTGTGCTTAGGTCATTGCTTACGTCTAGGCCTATACATATTCAGGGCAAACTGGGCCGATTTCTAATTAAATACCCAGGCGTACGTTCCCTAATTATTGTAGGTGTAGGCATCGTTGAATGTCAAGAATATCAAATACAGCCTAGTTGTGAAATTTTTGGGGGAAATTGTAATTTCCTACCAAGTTTGGGCATGTAAATACTAAATAGACAAGACGTTCAAATTATTTGAAAGCTTGAGATTTGAGGTGAAACTGCTGATTTATTCTTCTTTGTTAAATAATATTGTGTGTTATGTTTCAGTCCTTGAGTACAAGTGGTGACGAATCCTACACTGACCATGGCTTACTGAAACTTCGGCTTTTACCAGGTAAGCAAGCAATTCAGCAAATTATATGTAGGCCTACCGGTATAGTAAGAGATTTTATGTACCGGTACAGCACGATACCAATAGCAGATTCCAAGTGCCCCGGAAACTGACACAAATTCTAATTTAGGCTATGCCTGGTCATATTATTTTAAAATTGGAATTGAATAGTTATCTACGCTGGTAGGGTCTATTCTGGTCACTCTCCACATTGCGTTAGGAAGCGAATTCGCTGAAATTCAATTAAAACTACTCTCTTAACTTTGCGACTCTCCATGTTAGAGGGGGAAATCCAGAAAAACACTCAAAACCTTAGCTAAAACAAGAACGTAACAAGAAGTAGGCCTACCTACTTCATGAACTCCTATTGCCTAACCTCAAAAAAACCGGAAGTAAGCGGAACTTGAAAAGGTAATACCGGTACGGTAGTTGTAGTTTTAGTTGGAAAATAGATACCGTAACAGATACTTTGAAATATAGCATTGGTGCTAGCTCACTACCAAACATGCAAGATACATCACCAAAATGCTGCTTATTACATGGGACGTAATGTAGGAAAACGATGGATGCGGAAACTATTGTTTATGTAAGCCGTAGTCATCTCATCAAATTTTCTCCTCTTTATAAGATTTATTTTCCTTTCTTGTAGGTGAGATGGTGATAGCTGAAGCAAAGAAAGTTCTTATGTTTGCCCCTGTGAGTGAACAAAGACAAGGCAAATCCGGAATTCTTAGCGTAACTAATTTCAAACTCTCGTTCATTACGTCGGAAGAAAAACCGAAAGAGGTAAGTTTTTCTGGTTCAAATTACTGAAGGGCATCTCAACTCGGAAACTAGATTTGAATGAACAATGGCAATAGGTATTTATTTTCCTGATTTCAGAGAAAACTAGAAATCATCGGTTAAATTTCAGAAATTATAAAAAAAAATTGTTCCCCAGAGACCATAAGTCATGACGTAGACATTACCGACACAGAAACATGAACAGAATCGAGTAACGTCGATGTAAAAAGTGTCGGGTCCTGGAGGACAAAGGAATGAATGATGATTTCTGAAATTAAGATGATGATTTCTAGTTTTCTGTAACATTATGGAAATACCTTGAGTGGGCCTATGGTCATTTTTTGTCAAAATCTACTTCCAGGGTTGTGATTTCCTTAACTACCAACTAACAAACTTGAGGTTAACTACTAGTGGCAATGAGCTAAATGTGATTTTTGTCGATCTGTGATGTACCGGTACTTGATTTGGGTACCGGTAACTAAAGTTCTGCCAACGCACGTTTGTAAAGGTATTGGGTGTTCTCTTTTGCAGGAGTTGGGCTACCAGCAAAACCTGATTCTTGGCGATCACGAAGTCTGCTTGTCGAATGTTGATACCGTTTATCAATTACTCGGCGATAAGAAGCGCCGACTTCTTCCAGGAAATAATGTGTCGGGCAAAGTCAAAGGCCTACATATACTGTGCAAGGTACTGTCTTTTAAGTACCGTAGCTTACTTCACTCTTTATTCAATCTAGTTTTATTTTTTTTAATGAATCGTGAAAGCAATTTAGTACGGTACTGTGATATTATGGACAAATGTGGGTAACACCATTTTTGTACAGTAAACCCTAGTTAATCCAAACTCGGTCAAGCAGGGTTTCCAGTTACGATTTTTTCTTGTCGTACGACACGATTTTCCCAACTGCCCAATCACAAGCCAGTATTCAACTAAAAACATGGCGGTTCACGACACCGATTCGGTGTCGTGAAATCACGATTTTACCGGAAGTGACGCTGCGATTGCGATTCATCTTCTTCCGGTTGCTAGGATTTATATCGAAAGATTGAAAAAAAGGAATCGATTCATCTATCCATAAAAAGTGTGATTTTAAATATAATTCCTAACATTCAAAGAAGCCTGTGCATATAGAGGTAATGAAGGCTATGACTCTGACGTCACGAAAACGTTACGGTACCAGTGCACCATGAGGTTTCACATACTGTACTGTAATTTTTCTGTTTGTTTTGTTGCAGAACATGAAAGTGCTTTCATTCAGTTTCAAATTTTCGCCGGTTGGCAACGGAAAGACGTTAACAAATGCGCTCTTACACCATGCCTATCCCAGACGACACCAACTGCTCTTTGCTTACGACTACAGGTACATTTCTCTTGCACGATTACCGCTACCGGGGGAGGGGGTACGAACAGGTACTGAGTACTGACTAGGAAAACTAGGCACATGCGTTGTCGGATGAGCGATAATTTATATGAAATGTACTTGAAAAAATGGTGAAGGTGTTTACATCTTGATTTGGATCTATTAACGCAGGGCCTACCGTTCACCTCTTTGTGATATCGATCATTTCACAAACAAATTGGTTCTACCTGTTGTTGATCATCTTGTCTTCGGCTTCCTTAGTAGAGCTCTTTAATTTGATGTAAGGAAAGAATACTTATTAATTTTCATTTTCAAAATGGCTTCCGATTCAAGTAGAACTTTGAAATGATGTGTAAGCCTACCATTCATACAGTGCTTAAATTCCGTGGAAATTTTTATTCGTTCGTAGGAAATATTTTTCCTCTTTGTTATTCTTAAGGATTTTTTCAAAATTTTGAATTTATTTTCTCAAAAGTGGTTTGACCGACTGCACCTTGTAACTATACCATATCGAGTTACATAATGACACGTGTCTCATCAAAATGCTTCGTTTCTCTCCGGGATAATGACTAATACAGTAATTTACGTTGAGGAATTTAAGCAATCTTTGATCTGATCGATCTTCATACTCTTTTTCATCGAAGCATCTACTTTTTCCTTCCAAATCTTTCTTTCTTCTGCTTATTCATCTTAATTGTTGTTCTCGACACAATTTCACTACCCAAACCCTCTGATTTCAGGGAGCCTTATTACCGCTGCCAGCGTCAAGTCTGCCTGTACCGCGACTCGGGCGACTGGTCCAACGAACTGTCGCGCACGAACTGCGTCGGCTGGCGACTGTCCGCGGCCAACCAGAGCTACCAGCTCTCCATCAGCCTACCTCAGTGGCTCATCGTCCCGGCCGAAGTCCTCGACTGGCAGCTGGGGGACGCGGCGAGGCATTTCCGCGGCAGCCGCCCGCCCGTCTGGTGCTGGAGTTCCCCACAGGGAGCAGCACTCGTCAGGATGGCGGACATACAGCCGACGATCACCGATCGTGTTCAAGAAAACGCCATGTTGGAAAGTGTCAGAAAATCGCATCCGCAGCGTAAAACACTCGTTCTGTTGGACCTTACTAAAGATTTGCCGTCGGTGCGCGACGTTCAGACGAGCTATTTGAAATTGCGCGAACTTTGTACGCCGGAAAGTATACGACAGTTTTGGTTACAAGACAGCCGTTTCTCCAGTCTTTTGGAAGCTAGTCGATGGCTGCATACGGTATCGCTTTGTTTGGGAAAGGCGGAAGAAGCGTCCGAAGCAATTCAACGGGAATTGACTGTTGTTATACAAGGTAAAATGCTGTAGAATGTATTTGTAGATATCGTGTGTATCTGTGATGTATTTACGTCATATTGTAGACCCTTAAATGTAGACTTTATTACTTACTAGGAAAACGCCATATATGCGGTGTTAGACGAGCGGACAGTAATACTACGGGTAAAAATGGGTAAAAACTGCTTCGAGTGGTACCATTTCAGCACATTTTATGTTTTTTCTTCAAAATGTAGACTTCCTTCTTTCAATGTCTCGTCATTTCAAAATGCTGCGTCACCCGTCTGAAATATGTGTGGGTAACATTTTTTTGTTTTTAAAAGGCTAGGCCTATGATTCGTGCCGCCAGTTGAACTAAACCTCTGTTCAACAATGTTGATTACCATGGGTACAGAGTACCAATTTTATTTCATGTCACATGTCTCTGAATTAACGCGTTGGATCATTCGTGAGGCCTTCTTTATTGTTAAAAGAAGTGCATTTATACTCGGCTAAAACAACTTGACAAGTGTGTGCGTGAACGCATTTTCACTGCAACGGAAAGTAATTCCAAAATCAATGTATTTTAAAATGGTAATATCGATCACTTTTCATTGTTTGAAGTGAAATGTGATTTCAATCATGTTTTCTTTCTGAAAATGACAGGAAAACAAAGAACAGTGGTGAGCTCCTTTAAAGTAATGAAGCAACTGGACAGCTTCGTTTGCGATCTGAGTTGTCATTTTAGAGAGAACTAGAAATCATAATCGATCCATGTCTAATCCAGGACCAACCTTTTTGTGGGCCGTGACGTAGACATTAGCCTACTCGATTGGGTTTATGTTTCTATACGGAATCGGTTATGCCTCCGTCATGATTCATGGTCCCTGGAGGACAAGAATAATGGTTATAATTTTTGAAATTGAAATGCTGATCTCTAGTTTTCTATAAAACAGTGAAAATAAATATTGTCACCATTCATTAAAATCTAGTTTCAGGGCTCTGATGTTCTTGAACAATAACCGTACTTTCCATTCAACAACGTTTCCATTCACGGTAGCTCAGTCAGCTAAGTCACGCTTTAGGGACTGAAGTGACCGTTGTGCGTGGGTTCGAGTACCGCATAAGGCATGTGTTTTAGTAAACGTCCTCTCACCTATCATCACTTCATCGTTGCATTATCACCCGCTCATTCGTACCCCCTTATAACCTAGCTGTTGGTGGGGTCGTTACGCAGCATTAAAAGAAAAATCATAATCGATCCATTTCTAATCCAGGACCAACCTTTTTTGTGGGTCGATTCTATAATATTCTGAATCTATAATATTGTGGACATGAATATTGTCATCATTCATTAAAATCTAGTTTCCTGGTTCCGATGTCCTTGAACAATAACCGTATTTCCTCCCATCGCTGAAACAACGTTCCGTTCTTGTCCGCAGAAGGCGAAGGCCGAGACATGTGCTGCGTCGTGTCGAGCCTGGCCCAGCTGTTGCTCGACGACCACTGGCGAACGCTCAGCGGCTTCCAGTCGCTCGTGCAGAAGGAGTGGGTCGTGCTGGGTCACCCGTTCTGCACGCGGCTGGCTCACGTGATGACCTCCGAGGCGGACCAGTCGCCGCTGTTCCTCGTCTTCCTCGACTGCGTGTGGCAGCTCCTCAAGCAGTTCCCCACGTCGTTCCAGTTCACCGAGACGTACCTCACCACGCTGTGGGACTCGGCGCACATGTCCGTGTTCGAAACCTTCTTGTTTGACAGCGAGCGAGATCGGTCGTTTGCTTCCACGGTAAGATCACTGTGTATATATAACCGATAGCTACGCTATGTTTCAGTCGCGTCAATTAGTTGGCCGCGCTTGCTACAAATATATGACCGCATTTGTTGAGTCGCTTCTGGGGGGGCATTCCTGTACGATTTAATCCGATTTTAGTGAAGATAATACCGAAAAACAGAAGAGAAGCGGTATTATCCTATATCAACAGCCCATACACGGCCACCTTCAATTGTGGGTTTAAGTTCAGACTGGGTTTATCTTGTACAGGAATGCCCCCCTGGTGTTTGTGCGTCGAAATACGTGTAGTTGCGCGCGCATCATCCTGACAAGGGTTTATCGTGGTTTCCCTCTGTCGTTCAGGTCAATACTGGAATGGTTTCCAACAACAGGCCAAGACCGACTCCTTCCAAAATCACCTTCAATCTTCATCTTATTCATGATTCACCGACGCCAATAGATCGTAGTCATCACTACGGTGCGTCGTTAAACCCAATATACAGTGAAATCTCTATGCATCGTTTTTCAAGGGACCAGGAAAATGAAACCATCCATGCAGGAAAACCATCCATCCAGAAAAATATAACATTGATTGTGTCAGAGTGGGGTGAGAAAAAATGAATGATACACGCAGGAAAACGATGGATCCGGGAACGATGGATAGAGGTTTCACTGTATAATCAATAAAGTACACCCAAGTCCTAATGTTTGAATGTCGAGACCTCCACTAATTGAACGAATATCCTCAGGATCCCGTGAATCCGCTTGTGATGCGCAGCGTGTGGGACTGGGGCGAACAGTTCCCCGAGAAGGACGTCGCCCTGTTCACGAACCCCCTCTACGCGCCCGCGCGCTCGCCGCTCCCGGTCCAGCCCAGCCTCCCGACGCTGGAGATCTGGTCCCAGTGCTACTTCCGCTGGATGCCGCTGCTGGAGATACGCGGCGGTGGCTCCCCGGTCGTCGACCTCCAGACCCGCCTGCTGGTGGCCAAGGTCGAGGCGCTGCGCAAGGGATCGGTCGGCGACGAAACGCCGGCGTGCTGGCACGACGAGCTGGCGCACCAAGTAAGTTCGTTCTTTCCGTTTACGCGCGACAACAATCAGGCGGGCGCGATCATTGCGAGCACGATGTCGCTGAACAACAGCTACGTGTCGGGCGATCCCATGCTGGACTCGCAGTCGCTGCTGAACGCTCCCGATTGACAAGCGTTCTGCGATCGACGCCGTGATTCTTTGTGTTTGCGTAACCCGTAAAACAAGGCAGGACCAGTCACAGTGGTATATCTATTGATATAATTAATTTAGATTTGTATTTAGTTGAATCGAAATGAAACAACAGTGCTATATGTGTGCACTGCTGGATAAGAATATCGTACTAATAACACTGTACGTTGAATGTTGCAAGCATCTGCTGAGGATAGTTTTACGTTTTACCCGTTGTGCATCGATGGTGAAATATGGGTCTTTTTACGAGTTCCGAGTGTGCTTCCACGGAACATGTTTTGATATACAGTGAATCCTCTATTCGTCGTGTTAAAGGGATCAGGGAAATGAAACCATCCATGCAGGAAAACAATTTGTCCAGGAAAATTTAACATTGATTATATGGGAGTAGGGTGGATAAAGGCAGGAAAACTATGGATTCGGGAACGATGCGTAGAGGTTTCACTATATAATAAAAAAAGGCTTGAAGAGCCGGTTAATCAAATAATCTTCGTAGAAAAAGAAACTTTGAAAAGTTTTGGAACACGTGAATTTTTACCAAAGATATTCAACTTCACATTTCTTATTCGTCAACTTACCTTGTATTTTATTTAGCTCAAAATTGTCAATTTGACTGTGTAGGTATTCTGGGTACGGGTAGCCTTCACGATATAGTTGTCTATATACATGGAGGTAGGTAGATCAGCCGCTAGCGTGCATCTTGGCCGGGGTTTCTCGTGGTTCCCGTCAGTCGAAGTGATTAGGCCCACTGGCACGGTTTCTTACCGAGTTGGAACCACTTCCTTCCAGCGTCCCAAAAACTCCGGTAAAAATCCTCTCATCTCATCTTCCTATCGTGTCGTTCTTCATTCACCGATACCAAGAGATCATGGTCGTCATTAAAGCGCGTCTTTAAAACTCAATCTAGGCCCGGTTTCTCAGCAGATCTTCAAAAGTCAAGTAAATGTCAACTTGTTATCTCGTTTGATTAACGTTGTTATTTTATCGACTAATCGGACGATTAGTATGGCCTAACGGACTTTTTAACGAAGTATTGTAAAACTAGGGCTTCGATACAGTGACTATTCATTGTCACCATCTACAGTGAACCCTTGTTAATCCGAAATCGAAGGTACTACCCAAAATATGATTTCAAATAATGAAAGTTTGGATTAATTAAAAAGTCATTTTTCCCGCTCAGAATATAGCTGATTTTGTATTGCGCGCTAGAGGATGTTATGTCATCAGCTGAGACTACGTAATAGGTCCATTGCTAAGGGCCTCACTGATCGTGTGTACTCGGCTATCTCCGTGACGCGCAATCCTCATATGGCACGTTTCTATTGCCGCCCGAGTCGGACGAACGAGTGTTCCGAGTTCAAGCTTCGTCGCATTCGGTACACAAAGCATGGAACAGCTGAGCGAGCTTCCACTCATTCTTACGCATCAAATAAAAAGGGTGGAAATTGGGAAAACGATGAAAACTTCAAGGAATTTGCCAGAATTATTTCGAATTGTCCAATCCGAAATCAGTGTTGAAGCAATTGAAGGGACGAAATATTAGTTCGGACTACAGTTTAGCTGGAATTCAGATTAACCATATTAAATTATTAATTAACATCGAAATGCCTACACCTTCAGCTGGGGACCGATTTCAAGTTCGAATTACGTCAGATCTCTGATTAACCGTGTTCGGATTAACGAGGGTTTACTATATATTGAACGTCTGAAGTGTGATAATATATAACTTCCACTGTGATATGTGTGCACAATATATCTGACAGTATTGAGCTAATAATATCTAGAAGCAATCGATGGTTTGGCTTTAACCTGAAGAAGCAATGCAAGATTCCTGCATGGCGTAAAGCTATTAGGGTAATAGAAAATGGAACGTATACCATTATGTAAGCTAATGCATTCTCCATTTAGAATAACAACAAATTTTACCATATTAGGCCTGAAATGAGATGGTTGTCAACCAACTAAATGATTGTTAAACTTCAGTAATTACATAATCTTGTTCCAATATTAGGTATTCAACGCTTTTGAAAAATGCAGTTGCGTTTCTTGTCTTGAACCTCGTCTTGGAAATAATTCATTATACCGTAAAGTATTTCATCTGTACAAATATAACGGTGATATGTGTGTTTGTTATATTGGTAAACGACCTTCTCATTTCATGAATATAAGTATAGTATATGCCTTGGTCGATTAGTAGGCCTTATATATATTATATATATGTACATACAGTACGGAAGCGTTGGGGTAAACATTGAGACAATACCTACCTAAAAAGAAAAGGGAAAATTGTATACTCATTTTTCACTTCAAATTGATTACAAGTTTTTTACGGAAATGCTATATTAGTGCAGTGTTTCTATGTGAGCTTGTCCGTGCATCGTCTCGTTCAGTCCTACACATTGTGTCTTCCTGAGCCCTATCTAGTACGTTTATTGGGCCGAGCGCAGCTGTTTCTTCCAACCCCGAAACGTGTTATGAGAGACGAGTGAATCGTGTCTCCAAGCGCGCTGAATCTGATTCTATACGGGTTTTACTAACGTTCTCGTACTTCCGCTTTGAGATTCTTTCAGCGAACTGGCCAACGCCCAGATTTGTCTTTTATTACGTCATACCTAAGTGGAAATATTGGCAAAAATAAATACACCACTTATTGAATATAATTATCTTTGTATTGTTATTTCAGTTATTGTTCCAAGATGTTGGTAGTTCTTCTGCTTATGGAGAAGGTCTGGTAGTGTATGTATGAGAGTTGAATGGATAAACAATGTACGTGACCTAAAGTCGAGAGCATGTCCGGCATGTACGTGAAAATGTCCATCACAGAAGTCGGAAAGTTACATTAACTTTGTATTCAACTCTTCATTATCTAACCCGCCGAAAACCTGTACTTTTTTCTGTGACTGCGTTTTTGTGATTTGTGAACCCGTTGGTTTCACTCGTGGTAAAGTCCCTTGATGGAAGCAAAAAGCGCAAAGCGTATTTCTTGGCTTCACAGTCAACAGTAATTCCTGTGCTTTTTGCAGGAATACATTATTTCATATTGTTTGCTTACTAAACCTGGTAGTATTTTACTATTATTTCTGTTCCTCACTTGAAAATGATTTCATAAAATCTCTGAAATAACACATTTTTTGCGGGGGATATCCCTCCCCCCCCCCCCCCCCCCTGTAATCGCCTGTCTTCGTTATTGCGTCTCCTCTATCAAATGACCTCGTTGCGCCTCTGTATATATATATATATATGTAATGTATATAAAATATGTATGTATATTCAACTTGGTATTTATTATTTGATAGATGCAGTACAAGCTAACCCGAAAGAGTGATTGCCTTGAAGTAGATGATATATTTTAGTCCATGCAAGCATAGTGACGTATTTGTTAATTTGTGATATGAATTATTACTGCGATCGTGAGTGATGGGAGTTGTCGAGCTCGTACAGGCGTTCGATTCTCTAGCTGACCAATCAGTATTTCCAGTCTTAAGAGCCCGCATCTTAGCTGAGAATATTTCTCTTCGAAATGATTATATATTCAGCGTGACAGCTTTCATAGTTAGGGATGATATTCTAAGAGTTCCAGTAACCACCGCTAGATGGCGGAGTTTTCCATATTGTAATTTTGATAAAATCTAGTCACATTACATATTTCGGCCAAGGAAAATGGGAAGACTGTAAAATTATAGGCAAATCAGGATTTTAAGTATAGATGAGCAAAGTTGAACTTGAAGATGTGCCTTTGTAGTATTTTTTCTACTATCATTCGATAACCGGGAATTTAACAATGAATACCATCAAATTAGACACATTTTGATTCAATTGTGGCTCGATCATGAAATTATTTCCCAAAATTTGACTTGACACATCTAATTGTGAGGGTATTATTGATTGATTGAACTTCACCGCAAGTCGGTGGTGTTTGTAGTTGTTGAGATATATATTACCAAAGTGCACGCTGTAAGTCTATCCAAGATGCGGGCTCTTAACCACTCGACGGTTGTGAACGCTCTTGATTCTCACCGGCTGGGACCCATGCCTGTGTTCTTACACTTTCCAAGACGTTGCATTCAATATAACGACAGCTTTACGTTATATATTGACATGAGACTTGTACTCACATCTAGGAGATAGATTGAGAAATTTATGTCAATTTATTTTTGCCAATAGAATACGATAATGCATTGAAAAATTATATAATGTATTATTCCAAAACCTCGTTCTAAGCTAGGTGTGTCAAATTGACGAGCTTCTGAATGCTGAATAATAGTGATATTGGCAAATGTATTATTTCATATATCAAGTACGGCCTACAACAAGATATCAATACAATAAAACCATTTGTTTCCGCTAGATGTTATAAAAAGCCATATAAACAAGTATTTATGCAGCATAGCTGGAAAATAAACCGGCCCGGCAAGTAGTCGTGATTTCCTAACCTGGCCGTCAAGTGCGTAAGATTCATCAAGCAGTGCGATTCCCTAATTTCAAACTTTTAACCTAACAATCGTTGAATATGCCTGCATTAACAATGTGAAATTTGTGGACCTGAAAGTCCGTGCTATAGTCAGTGCCGTCGTGGGGTGAACAAGGAAACGTGAGAGCGAGAAACAACTCGAATCACTCATCGTATTACAGTAAATTGTTGAAAAATCTAGATTGAAGCAATATAAAAATGTACAATTTATACTAACGATTATTGATAGACGAAGAACTATATTTATTTAATGCTAATCTGTTTTAATAAAGAAATAGTATATTATATGTACCTAATTTAAAATAGTAATAGGTAACTTGTGAAGTGCAGGAGAAATGGATATTGGTTCTACAGTACATTTTTTTTGTGGCAGCCATTTTTGCTTATCTATTGAATATCGGCAAAATTGTTAGTACCGGTATCGTTTACTTTACTTCACGTTTACATTACTGTTGAGCTGATATGTGTGAGAGAACATTATATTGGTTTATATTCAATAAAATTGAACTTTTTCAACAATTATGCTGGAAAACGTTAGTTATATGGAAAATATAATTACCGTCAAGGTATCAATCACCAGCCTGGAGTCTGAGGTAATCTCAGAAATATATTTGTTTTAATTCAATTATAATTTTCATATTATTAGCATTTGCCAGCGTAAATGTTCAAAAAGTTTGTGTATTCAAAATATCCCTGGCTTATTAAATCCTTTCTTTATAAACTCGTTTAAAAGCCAAAACTTTAAATGGACGTTATGTAGTCAGAGTTGAAGTCCATAACCTGTTGAGTCCATTTCCGAGTCTCGTACGCGATCAGAGATGAAGGACATGTAGTGATGAATGTGTAACGACCCCGCCAACAGCTAGGTTACATGGGGACATGTTGTTACGTATTCTGGACCTGGAGGTGAAACTTGAGTACCACGTTCAGTGTGTGTGGTGCGACTCTGAAGAAGTAGACATCTTCTGTACCAGTGGTATTGTCGCCAAGCACTGTATTGAGCTGTCTCGAATTGTAAGCCCGAGCATGGTGAGAGATTTATGTTCCCATCATTCGGTATAATATCTTCAACTTGTGAAACAAACACAATAGATATACTCAAGACATGTCACGCAATATTGAAATGAACGTGCCCCTCCCCCTCTATATCACTCCCTTCTAACCCCTCACCATTGAGCACCTATGCAGACCGCTAGAAAACTCTTCAAGCATGCTGTGATGTGCTGCTACCGAGCAGCCAGCATGGCCGGTACTAGTTGCAGACATAGGCGAGGGGAATAACATGTGCTTGGAAATGTATTTTTGGTAAAATTACAGAGACACTGAGCACGCCTACTTGCGTTTTTTTTCCCAACCTCCTCCACTAGCCTACCGGACATATTACACCCTCCAGAAGCCCCCCCTTCCCCAATGGCATCAACCTACCCCCTGACCTAACCAACAAAAATCACCCCCTCCAGCACCACCCCTATCAAACAACATGCAAAAACCATCAGATTCAAGTGAGTTTCAAAGTTATAAAAACCAACAATTCTCAACCTTCCGCAATGTTTTCTGAATGATATAAACAAGATCTTTCAGAAAACACCAAAAAATCGAAAATCGAACATCAATCAGCAATGCTCAGTGTCACAGTAAAATTACCGTATTTTCGTTCAGCCGTGAGAGAGCAGAGTGTCTTGGTCGTATATCTTTTGTCTGTTTGTGAGAGTACCAATAGTGTTTCTACTGGAACGGAATGTTACGACCTCAAGCCCACAATACGGTCCGCTGGAATATGTACACACAGCCTGGAAGGCATATCATCAATTGGATACATTTATAAAAATAAAATTATCATATTTATTGCACCGTTAAGTCAAAAATACAGTTTGTCTTTGAAAGAAAGTACGTTATACCGACGTTAACTTATTGAACATATAAAACACAACACCAAAGTTCTGGCTTATTATTCATATTCTATTCTCATATTTCGTGTCCTGTTATTCGACGTTGCCGAACTGTGTGGTCGACGCATGTTTTCTGGTTGAAGATGCTCGAGCAAGAAAGATCAAATATTTCATATTTGATAATGATTATCAATTGTGTATTGTTACGTTCTGCTGTGTGAAATTAAGATGCGTGCTTGAACAGCAAATACGTGGCGCTGGTTTATGTACACTGAATAAGTAGGATCACTTTTGAAATGAGAGGCGAATAGTAATGTATATGAGGGGTCGTACTTTCACTACGCCACGCTTGGGGGGAGAGGGGGGGGGGTGTCAAGGTGCTTGAATTGATGAATTATTAGATGAGGGATAGCAAAGACCTCTATTCCATTTGTATGGAGTTTTGTCTGTGTTTTTTTTTTTTGTACAGGCCACACTGTTTGACTGATCAAAGTGAAACTTTTTGTGGACTCGCAGATTTATCCAACTTGGAACTGTAGGCTAAAAGTTTTGTGGCCAAATTTGATGAACCACTTCTGAGAAAATCCATCATGAGATTTCGAGCAGCCAACTAAGATTGTGGCCGGGTGGGAAAAGTCGGGAAAAAATCTCTCAAAAAAAATTCAAATTTTTACTCGGTGTAAACATATGAAGAATATACGTTAGTCTTTGACAAATTTGCAATGTAATCGGACTGGCCATTTTGAAAAAACAATTTAATGAATACTTTTGTCTACATCGAATAGCTAGAAATAATGGTTATTATTCTTAATCATGGCAAGGTGATTCACTGGTTTTTAGACTCGATAGTTTCAAGTCAAGGTCTTGAAGTGTATTCCGTAGGAATATCCACTCATTTTACAATGCATGCTGCATTAGCCTGGTCAGTATATTCAAAATATATTTCAACTTTTTCCTCCCAAATATATTGTAGATGTACATATTCGTTAGTAAACATTATTCAATTTCATTCAGGCCACATTTAACAAAAAATTAAAATGTGTTCAAAAGACTTTACTAATAATGTCCCATGTGCCCATAACTGTATTTTGCTTGGAATAAACCCTGTAGGGATGGTGAAGTAATTTCAGGGGATCGTAACGTATCAAAGGGGAAGTACGTAAAGAAAGCGTGAGGTAATTCAAGTACGACCCCGGCCTATTTCCAGTATGTATCCGTAGCTCCGATTACGTGACGTCGCGTGGTTTCTTGTCCACGTTATCGGAGACACTCGGTGATCCACTTGGTTCAGTTTATGTCCACGATGGGCTGGACTTCATTGTGAGAATGCACTGGAAAAAATCAAAAAGTTATTTTACTTTTTTACAAATTTAATAAACAATATTGCTGTATAGTTTATGGACTTTTTTTCGACAATACCAATGAATCCAATGATACATTTTCTACATTATTCCTAAATCCTATAACTGAGAATATTATATTTGTTGTGAATTCATAACCATTGGTTTTACACGAGGGGTTTACAACTAGAAAATTTGGTGTACACCTGATTTCAGATTTCAAGTGATTTCAGGGATTTCTGGTGATTTTAGGGATTTCAGGTGATTTCAGGGATTTCAAGTGATTTTAGGTGATTTCCGGTGATTTCCGGTGAATTTAGGGATTTTAGATGTTTTCATGTGATTTCAGGGATTTCAAGGGAATTTCAGAGTATTTCATGGGATTTCAGGTGATTTCAGATTGCAATTTCTTTGAAGCATTGTATAACTTGACTGGTTTGGAGGAACTGAGCAATAGGGTAGGTAAGGGGTTGCAGAGAGGCGAGAGGGGAGGAAGTGGAGAGGGCTACGAAGGTGGGCCAGAGTGAATTCATCCACAGGACCGTAAGAGACTAGCATGAGAGGGAAAGAGCAGAAACGCGAAGAAAATTGAAAAATTCAAGAGAGTGTTGTACGAATAGATATAAGGAAGATAATTAGGACTGGCACATGCAGCGTAGTGGTTAACGCGCTGGCTTCATGTGATCTGGGAGACGAGGGGTTTTCAGAACCGGCTCGATCCCCGCCGCTGACTATCTGTACAGGGGTTTTTCATGGTTTCCCTCTGTAGTCTAGGCTAATGCCGGGACGGTTCCTACAATAAGTCGGCCATGACTGCTTCCTTCCCACTATCCTTCCCATCACCCAAGAACCTTCATCTCATCATCTCATCATCCCATCCATCCGACGCCGAATAAATCTTCGCTATCATTACAGTGCGTCATTAAACCAAATATATATTAAAAAGAAAAAAATCAGAGCACTTGCCACAGTGCATCACGCACATCTGCAAGAATGATAAACATGTAGATTACTAATAGAACGTTGTGAACTGTTACCGAAGAGTATGTTGAGGACTAGTATGAGAGCGAATCCGACGGCGACGGAGAGGAACTGGACGAGACCCGCCGCCCTGCGCTGCGTCTGGTGATGCCACTTGGCCCGTTCTCGCGGCAGTACTTCGCACACGGTCACGTACAGCAGCGTTCCTCCGGCTATTCCCTGGAATCAGTCAGGACGTCACGAACCTGCGGCTCGGTCGACTATCGCTAGCGGTAGAAACTGAAGTCGGGCGTGGCATGAGTACAATGAATCTATTTCTCTAATACACGCTGGACAGTCCCGAGAAGTGTGTATGATTGAGATTGACGGACCGTGGCACAGACTCGGAGTCATCGAGTGCAATTCAACAACAACCTGGTGAGTACTGCTCAGAGCTTTATTATTGGTCAAGTATCGCTATTGTGAAGCCAAACTATCAGATCCATCCAAGATCCAATTGGCTCTAATCACGGTGATATCTGTTATTTTCCCTTAACTATCACATTACTTTCCAACCTACACGTCATAATACCGGCTCTAATTTTCAACTAACGGACAGTTTTACAAATATTAGTTGAGAACTAATCCACTAACCATTAGTTACGGTACAAAAACAACATGTGTAACCAAGGGTAATAACAAGTTAATCCGCTAACTATCAATTCGTAAAACTGGGCTCAAGTACCGGTAGTATAAATTTGTCCTGCCTTGCACACAAGCTTTACAGAAAGAGTGACATATTGTATTTTGGCACTTTTTTTTTAAATGCTGCTCAATGACCTCACCAACAGCTAGGTTATACGAGGGTACGAATGAGCCAGTGATAATGAAGTGACGATAGGTGAAAGGACGTTCACAAAAACCCATGCCTTATGCAGGACTCGAACCCACGCCCAATGATGACTTCAGTTTCTACCGCTAGCGATAATTGACTGAGAGCTTTTGGCACCTTTATAGGTTGACCCTATAAGCTGACCCCATACCTAGGTGGGTGTAATGACAAACTAACTTATATCATCTTTCACATCCTTACCTGCAAGATTGGTATGGCTAGTACCGTCCACGTGTCCTGTATTTGCGAGATACCCATCCCTATCCCGATGCCCGCTACACAGCCGATTGAGAACAGCGCCATCTGAGAAACATGCCTACAGGTACTACTCCTGCCGGCGCTGAGTTCGATCCCCAGACACAACGCAACCACCAGCTTGTGGCAAGCTACGGCACCAACCAACAACAGAACCTTACTGGACGAGTCTTGCAGACCGATGGCTAGTCCCTCGAGAACTGTGTGCAGGGTGAGAGCAATGACGAGACCGATTCGACCTGTCGTAGAGTTCGGACAAGGCTCCTTGAAAGTCGTGTGACAAAGTAACGACGTCGAAGAGTCGGCTTGGCAACGATCCTTCCCCGTGCTCCCGTAATCCGGAACGTGCGATCCCAACATGTGCGAGTGGTTCGGAGTCGCGTGCGAACACGACGGGGCACTGCTCGAATCGTGAATCAACGATTGTAGAGTGTCTATCGAATCGGTCCAGAAATAATGCACGATTTCGTCGACGAAGTAGAGTAGCAAGAATCCTCCGCAAAATACAGGCTCTGCGTATTCGGGTAATTCCTCGCGCACGTCTGGTAACATGTGAATGATGGAAGTGGCGAGCAAGACCCCGGCTCCGAAACATAAAGACGCCGACATCGTGACTGGATAAGCGTGGCGGGATCGAGAGAAACAGAGGGGAAGTATTCCCAACAAGAAACTTCCTCCCCCCAACCCAATCATCGCTATAACTTTAGCCCCTGCTATGCTCAGCATACTTGCATGCCGTGAAGAACTTGTCGTGAATAGAACTCCTCTTGCTTTGATAGAACACTGGAAGTTGTGTCTAGTGGCGGCTTGATCAAATAATGGGCAGCTGATAAGGAGTTTGAATAACATCTGTAATCTTGTTGGCAGTGTGTCACATGTGGCAGACAGGCAGACAGACAGACAGGCAAACAAACTGATTATGTGTCAAGTCAAAGTTCAACTTCCACAAGAGGTTAATTGGTAATGGTAAACATAACTTCTATCTCACTTGATACATCTGAAGTGTGACTAAGGCAATGATTCGTGGGGTCAGATTTGTTTTTTGAATTTGAAATAGGCTCAACTATTGAAATTCAAGTACCAAAAACGTTTAGAAATTGATGTAAATGAAAGCTAGTACAATTTCTATAGGTAAAGACATCTTGTTTATTCATCAATTATTTATGTTTTGATATCTTCAGTGCACAAGTGAAGGAAGTAGGAAAGGACAGCATAAGGTGAGCGAGATATTTATATGAAATATACTCCAAAACTGTACATGCCTCGACTTGAAAACTATTGTATATAAATCCATGAATCACTGTCCCAGGATTAAAAATTACCATTATTATTTATTACATCCCTAGCCTAATGTTACGGGGATTTTCAAAATTTCCGAATGATTTTTCCTACAAGTGGTCAAACCGATTATTGATCAAAACTATACAGTATCAAGTTGGATGCCTAGGCACCTGTGTGCCTACACTGAGCGCTTTACATAAGCCACACGCAGACGACCCCCCCCCCCCCCTGAGATCTTCTGCCCCCCCTTCTCTCCAGATCACCATCACTCTTTTAATAACTAGAAGTTATGCAGAACTATCGGCACGGTGATGTACAACTTTCTAGCCTCGATAGTTATCAAGTCAAGGTTATTGAGGATATTTCAGGTAAGTCAAGGTGTGTGGAGTTTTTGAGTACATTCTACATAAATTCTCACTCCAAGCACCTGCATTATTTCACCTAGAAATGCATTGGAACGCACACCATCAATAAGAATAAATAAATACAAGTACGCATTAATTATTAAATGTATCTTTGTTTATTTAGAAGTTGGCATTATTATATTGTCTGCAAAAGTGATCGACATGATGTTCTGGTAACTGGCAACACGGGAACAACGTGAGCAATAAACTAGACACATTTGTTAGGAGGCCTACTGCCATATTTTAAAATGTATTTCATGGCGTGACGAATTCTTGAATTTTTTAAAAAGATTTACATAATTACAGTGAATTTCGCTTAATATGAAGTCGCATCGACAACAGATGTGATTCATTTGGAACAACAGTGGATTTAATAAATCTTCAATTTCCACCTACAATCATCTCATATCCTGGGCTTCCAAATTTTTGTTTTTTCTTCACTGTGTCATTTATATACGTACCGGTAGCTATTATTTTAAACCACTCCAAAGGTTTAACCTTGAAAAAACAAACCATTTGGCATGGCCCACCGCTGGAGGCTAAGAATTGCTAGTAATGCCACTTGTGTTGACCCTCGGCTGGCGTCAGACAACTACTCGATACAACCGAGAACCGGGCGATAACATAAGTAATATTTATAGTACGTAGTAATGTAACGGGCAACATTTTGTGTTTACACTCACAGTAATATGCCAATCATATTTATAATATTGTTTCAGACCAAATATGTTTTAGGGTGTCATTTTCAAGTCGTTAATTTTGCGGTTCAGACAATGAAAATAAAATAAAATTACCGAGTATAAATTTCGATTGCTCAACAATAGCAGATAGCCATGCTAATTTAATTTTGAGAAGAATACAACTTTTGCCACATTACCCAGATAGTGTGTACATTAAATGAAAATGTCATTACTAACAATACTAGGTCTATAATTAGTATTTACACAACTGTGCTCAATTTTCTATGATTTGTGACGATTGTTTCGGACACATTGATATAGCGTTAACCACGATTAGTTACTTCAAGACGTCGCATTGAGCCACATTGATTTTTCAAATTCATAATATAAATTTTAATGACACATTATAGTCAAGAAGACCGTTTTTGGACATTTCTTATCCGAAACATATGTCTAAAAATAGATTTGTGGTTAACGCTATATCTTTCATTTAAAATACAAGTCCATAAAATGGAAGTTAGCTAGAGCTCGATCTACACCTATGGCCGGGTGAACGATTACAAATTACAGACGCCACATGACAACAATAAATGCATATTTCCTATTTAAACTATCAACACGGTTATACATACCTATTCTACCATAGTTACGTAGTCTGTTATATTTCCACTGGCTCTAAAGACTTATCTATTCAATGTCACATCGTGGTTACTATGGAAGTAAGTATGCCATGACTGAATATGAATGAACGAATATTAGGGTTTAGATGAGCATTGGCAAGGAGCTCATTTTGTGCCTAGATACTTTGTATATTTTTGTGATTTAGTCAAATTAATTAAATATACACCGATTTTCAATACAGGTGAACCCAACTTTTGAACATAATAATTATTGTAACAAGGACATACAGTGAAACCTCTATGTATCGTTTTTCAAGTAATCTGGAGAAGTCAACGATCCATCCAGGAACATATAGCATCGGTTATTTATATGGAAGTAGGGACGGACAAAATGGATGATAGAAGCGGGAAAACAATGGATTTGAGAACGATGCATAGAGACGTCACTGTAATACATAATTTACATAATGCAAAATCTATTTGTTTCCCCCCTCCCAAACACGATGATGAGACATTTTAAATTTTATAATTTTGAGAAACTATCTAGGCCTAGAGTAACTCAAACATGAGCTATTTCCTTTTGAAATACGAAATATATTTAGATAAACATGATGGCAAAGACCACAATAGGTACATTATTGCCAGTGAAAAATATACATGTTGCAATTGTTAATGTGAGGCCTAAGCTCTATTAATTATAAACATGACCTAATGTCTAAATTTTGTACTTTAATGACTTTGATTTGCAGTCTATTTTTGTTCCTGTGTAATTATTAATACATAATCAGTAAATTAGTAACTTGCCCAATCCGATACATATTATTTTTTGATGCAAAGTCTTACAGCTGAGTTTACCTCAAACATTATCAAAATTGATTCAGAAATTATAATTTCGAGAGTTAATGCCAAATATTTCGTAGTCGATTTAGCCTTCAAGTTGGCTTAGTAGTACATCTCGCAGTTGAATTTTACATTAGCGAGTCACTTTTACCGGAACTCTGTCAACGTCAGATAAATAATAAAAAAGATAGAAAAGCAATACAAACAATTAACAGACTTAGCCTATAATCAGTTATAATAAATTTATATTATATTTGAGATCTTGAAGAAATACAGTGCACGAGAAAAATATGAACTCGAATTGCGAATAAACAAAAATGAACTAGGCTAACTCCATGTAACAACTCTGGTGATATTTTGAGAAGGTAATTTTACAAGTCCAGCAACCAAGTGAATATTTAAAATATGGTTATTTCTCCAATAGGTTTTGTTCTTTTTTGGCAGTGTCGACTGTTATAATGTAGCATAAAAAAGTATACTTTGTATTAACAGATCTTTCAGTACATATATAATAAAAGCACTATGGTTCCTAAAACCTTGTACTCAACTTCTCATCATACCGTCTAAATATGTCTAACTGCATTATTATTATTATAATAATTGAGTTTTAGTCCACCTTTAAAAGCTGATCTATCAATCAACTTGATCAATTCAACTATTAGAACTTACTGAATACATTCCAAGAATTGTGAATACGTAGAATTTCTGACTGACCTTACCTTACATAACTGAAATAAATAATTTCATTGGTTACCTTAAGAAATTGCTCACGCTTGGCTAATAAACGATGCAGACTGAACATTTAACTTATACTGCTAGCTTTATACTCGAGTTCCTTAAATTCAACGGGACAAATAAACCTTCATTAAATAAAGATATACCGTAAATAAAATGAATTAAAATCAACAAAATTAATTAAATTATACCTAAAGGTAACAAAGCATGAATAACATCATTACAATTTACACAAACTGCACCACAAAACTGTAATCTTTACACTACTTATCAACTGAATAGTACCAATGGTACCAACTTACGTAACTTAATGTTAATATTAAGTATTGCAATGTGTGACTGGTTTGTCAGGATAACTTAGGCAGCCGTCCTGAATATCAACGAAAGTGCACGGCCCCCCTTTTTGTCACGACGCAATAAAGAAGTCTTGTAATCTCTTGACTGTCCTCTGATCTAACGCACATAGATCAAAGTCGAATGTTTTCTTGGTGATCTCGTATTGGCCAGTCTCGGCAATAACTTGCACCACTCGCTGCAACTCGTCGTTATCTTCCAGCGTCATGATTTTCTGCTGAAGTTCTTTGAGCTGAGCAACGTAGTCCGCTGTGAAACGTTCGTCAAGTGTGCCGACCTCTTTGTGTTGATCCAGCGTACCGGTGTCTCTCACCTCGGGAGATATCGGCCTTTCGACCTCCATGGCCACAGGTTGGTTCCCTTTGAGAACTGCGACCGGACTGTCTGATACGGTTGAATCAACAGTTTTCTTCAATATCTTCTCAGGTAATTCGCCAATAATTGTTCTCTCGTCCTTCAAACTACTCGATCGTTTTCTCTTCTTAACATCCTTACTATCGAGCTTACCGTCCTCTTTCGTCTCGGATTTAGCCAAAACCTTCTTTTTATCTTTACTCTTTTTAGGTTCACTTTTATCTTTGTGTTTTCCATTACGATCTGTTGGGCTGAACTTCTCTTGAACGTTTCCCTCTTTGGTTTTTTTAACCATTGTTTTATTATTTGCAGGGCTGTGTTCGTAGCTATTAACTACATTCTCGATGGACTCGATGGTTTTGGCAGCAGAAGATTGACTAAATTTATCAATCGATTTGGTCATTGGTGGGTCAAACGAGTCCTCCTCAGACAAAGGAGAATTATTCGAGTCACTACTCTCATGATCTGTCAGTTCTTCAAGGAGTCTTTTCAAGGGATGCGGTTTATCTTTGGAGGAAGAAGGTTTGTCGGCAATTGCTGGGGTCTGTTTAACAGGACTTGCGACAAGTCTAACGGGACTCGGAGAATCACTGTGAGCCTGTTTTTTGCTTGACGTTGAAATTGCACTGCTGCCATGTCTAGATTCTTTGCCGACACCGTTTTTGTCAAAATCTTTCACTTCGTTCACTTTGTCTACAACTTTTTTGGATGTTTTTATTTTATCTTTGCTTTTTTCTTTACCACCACCATCTTCTTCCTTGTTCCTATCTTTCTTCTTATGTTTGTGTTTTTGTTTCTCTTTGTCTGGTTCACTATGTTTTGTCTTGATCTTATCCGATTCTTTTGAAATAATGTCTTTTGTAATTTTCTTTTCCTTGTCTTTCAGTTCCCTAGATTTATCTGCTTTCTCACCCGTATCTGAATTTTTCTTTTCGTGCCCTTTTACCTTCGACTTCTTACTCTTGTCATCCTTGCTTTTCTTGTCTTTCTTTTTCTTTTCACTTTTGCTGTCAGACGATTTCGAGTCAGTCTTGCTTTGCGTCTCCTCGGAGCTCTTCTTCACGTCATCTTTCGGTTTGGGAGTTACAGGTCGTTTGTGAGGCGGTGAGGATCTTTTCGAAGGAGTTATCGATCGTTTTGTTGGCGGCGTCGAAGGTCTTTTAGGTGATTGTAGCCTCTTTGGAGAACTTGGTGACTGTTTCAATTTCTCTTTACTTTTATCTCTCTCCTTACTATGCTCTTTTGTTTCTTCTTTTGAATTTCCTATTTGTTTTACTTCTTTCTGAGGGATGTGTTTCAAGGACTTGCTACTGTGTTTATCGTTGGATGTTTTCTCCTGAGACTTGCTTGATTGACTTGATGACCTTTTTGGGTCAGGATCAGGTGAAACTTTCGTCTTGTGGATCGTCGGGCCGAAGAGATCGGTAAACTGGTTGTTTACTCTAGGAGGTTCATCCACTGGCTTGTGTTCTTTGATCTTTTGTTTCTTACCACCTTCACCTCCTAGCTTGGGTTTCCCTACTAGAGGGACCGGCGGCTTCAAGGGGGGAACACTGTCTGCAGGCGCCGAAGTTTTATCGGGAGACGAGGCAAATCGGCCAACTTCACCACCACCTCCAGTGACACCAACCTGAAAGCAATTCATTATATTACTGAATGACATACTGAACTAGAAATCGGAAACCTAAATGTATCTTCAAAAAAGGCTGTTAGAAGCTCTAAGGCAACGTCTTTTAATCACAATGCCTATTGCGTGAAAATCTTTCCACTGTTGCAAGAATATCTAAAAATGCTTACGTGATTAGTATCATATTTTGGGAGTTTAGCTTGAATTTGCTGAAGAAATCCAAAGAATTTCAGACTAAAATTCACAATTGTCAGTGTCAAAGGACAGACACAAAAAAAGAGAAAGCTCTCATTTGGAACCCTTATTTTGCCAGCTACTGTATTGTACGGTCAGCTATGCATGTGTATATACACTATTGCTACCGAGGACATTGGGTCTACTTATGCTTTGGTTTAAACAAAACCAAATTTAATTAAATGGGCCAATTGAACGCTACCGGTAGGCCTACATGTATTCAACTAGGCCTACAATACTCGAGTGTAAGTTGTGTAGGTCTATCATGATTAATTATATACTAGAAGTTAACATAAGTCAATTACCAAATCAATATCAAGACCGACAATAATTCAGACAGTTAATATTTTCAATTAGATGCAAAGATATTGTAAAACAAATAAAACCAAAATGAAAGTTACAGAGCAAAGTTAGTCACACATAACAGAGCAAATAATCTGGAAGGTTAAAATATCTTTTCTAGCAACTAAAAAGGATTGTAGATACATACCCCTCCTCCTTTGATGAGCCTGCGACGCAAATCCTCAGGCGGATTAGGAAACTCATACGTTTCTCGTATGACCTTACTTATTGGTGGCCCGCTCGGCTGGAGCGTCAAATCATAATTGAATCGTACCTTCTTTGGCTCTGCATCTTGAGTTTTAAAGTACACGTCAATTGACAATTCAAACCCAGCGTAACCAGATTCTTTGACCGAGTATGGAGGGCTTTTTATTATTCGTTTCGGTTTTGGAAAAGTTTCGTGTAGATAAAAAATTACTCTGTCAACAAACTGACTTATATCGGTGTTGTCTGCTCCCCTTACAAACACTTGCCAGTCATGTGTGAACCCCTCAAGAGTGCGTTTGTTTCTAAGCGACGCTTCATGGCCGACCTCAAATGAAACTTTGACACACTGAAACATAGTAAAATTGGTGTACAGATAATGTCACACATATGAGAGTAGTGCAATTATGAGGCACAATTACAATATAGAGTAGATCCCAGTAGGTTCATACTTTTAATTTAGTGTACAGAATTAACCTAGGCAACCTACCGAAAATGCCATTTCTAGCCCAGCACTACGCTTAGATGAAACGGAGCATTCTTTAATTTAGGCTAACCAAGTCAGCCTAATTTATTGTATTTTCTGGATTATAGTATCACTATCACAAGTATGTAACTACGGATATATCTGTGGACGATTTTCTTGATTAAGATTACAGAAATTAACGACTTAATGTTGTCAACAGGTAAACCTTAACTTCCATCACAATAAGTGTTACCAAATTAACCGAAGTAGAAAGATCGATTAAAGAATATTACCATTTATCCCGTTGGTATACTCTATCGACTCGCCGCCTTCTAATATTTCGGAACTCAGTAGCACTGGAAAATGACGTCATGATTTTTGATCGAGACTATGAGCCGTGATGTAGAGAAACCTTGATGAGGTCACAAAATGATTTCTCTCTCATTTCCGTCTCATCTCTCTTTGTCCTTTCACTTCCACTGACAGGCAGAGAGTTGTTTTCCTTCTACTTGGTAGCAGCTGTAAGCAGGAAGCCTTGCGTTTACTCAAAAAGGCCTGGGCCTAGGCCTGATCGAGGTGAAATGTCAATCTGTTCAGTATATTGCCATTTGTCACGAACCTGATTCGTAAATCAACAAATTATTGTAGCTGAGGTACGCCACCATAAATAAATATAAAAAGGTAAGATGTATTCCAATTAGACTAGAGCCTAGTCCTACAAGTGAAGTTTGCCACATTATTTTCTTACTAGTGGCCTCGCAGTAAATGATTTGCGCATCTAGGGGCCTAGCCTACCCGAGCTGTTTCAGAGTGTGCTGAAAATATAGGAAATTGGCCTTAGGTTCCTAGACCCATAGGCATTGAGTTTGTAGTGTTAGACTAGGCCCAACATTACAAACTCAATGGCCTAACCCTACACAAAGACATCCAATAGGGACCTAGGTAGGCTTAGGTCTGAACCTAGGGTTAGACTCTTAGGCCAATAAATAGGCCTCGAAAATCTAGCTTCGACTGTCAAGTTTGCATGACAAATGATTTGCAATGTATAATTTTCTATTTCGTTCTAAGTGTAGGCCTAGGCCTACCCACCAGGTGAAACTTGGGCCTACTTCCTGAATGACAGCTCATTTTAATGAATGCCTTTGCCTACATACTGTGTAGGGACTCCTTAGCCATAGTGATTGAGCTTGTATTTCGAAGTTTAAATGTAAGCTCAATCACGTGGGAGACGAGGCCTATGAGCATTGCTAGGAGGTGTGGGACCCAAACTTATCCTCAAAATGATATTTGGTTAACCCTTGGCCGGCCAAATGCTCCGGTTGCTCTTTCACCTCTTTCATTATCACTAGCACTGAGTGATACTGAGTGTGAAACGGCAGATTCAATTAGCAATTGAACGGAACTTCAAATTAGCAATTTTGCTCTTTCTAGCAGTTCTTGAGGCTTTCAAAGTTCTCAGTTCTTGGCTCAATTCGACTGCAGGAGGCCAAGTGTTGCTTACAGGGGTTTTCAGAACGCTAGCGGTTTGAAAACTTCTTTCAGTTGATGTTAACGCCCAATTAGAGTTTGACTTGCAAAACGCCATGCTTTCTAGAACGCCTTTTCTAGCATTCTAGTACGCAAGCTTTTAGAATGCGTTTTAGGATTCCGAGGTCGTACTTGGCTACATAATATGGTGCTCGTTGTGTTCACTCCATATATGCTTAAAACCCTTTCACGGTTTCGCACGTATGCAAGCCGTTTTACAAAGTCGCCCGCCACAGGTTACGCACGGAGAGATACGTTCTCGAATGAGCTAAATGTAGGCATTTTTACCGACTGAGTAGTGCTTCAAATTTCATTTATTTTCTGGTAGATGTCGTTAGTAGTTCGTTACCGATGATTATAGTGGGTGCGTTCTCAAATCCATCAAATAATAATCTAATGTAAAGAGATTCTAAGGGGCTATGTTTGTTGCCAAGGTTCTAAACAATAATAATGGCGTCGTCCAGTTGTACGCTTTTCCTTCCTCTATGACGCCGGCAAGTGATTCTCGTCACAATAATAGACATCTAGCAATTAATTCCGATAACTTGGAGTATGTGTTAGTCTGTTAGATGAGGTAAGTGATCTTGAGTTCAATGATGAGGATAATGACTATGACATTTTTGGAGAAAGTGATAATGAGAGTGAAATTGAGGGTTCTGTACACAACATAACCTCAACAACTGACAGTATTGCTATGTTTTTAATTTTTCTAAATTTAAATTATAACATTGAAATCACAACATTTTAATTCGAAACAAAAATTAAAGTTTTGTAATTTGAACTTTTATCTGACCAAATCTTTTGAAATTAATTATTTACCTTAATTGTGTGCTGAGCTATAAATTTTAAATGCAAATTTAACAAATTCTGCACCATAAAACTGAAATATTGATAATGAACTAAAAACAAAATATAACCAAAATATTTGGTCCAGTTTTTTTCTTCGTACCGTCAGAATAACAAATAAACGCTTGAGGCGGGGAGGAATTCCATAAAAATATTTGTAAACACTTGAAACTTGCAATGTTAATGTTCATACTATTGGATACATTATAAGATGATAGGCCTATAATTAAATAAAAGTTGACAGGTCTTGCTGTTCCATTGCTATATAGGCCTACCCTGGGGTGGCATTGTATTCTTGAATAGCTAGGACTGGATCACGATTGGAGCGAACTGCGATATAATACCCACGAGTAGCAGTACGTAGAGAATGCCGCTGTGATGCTGGCCCGAAGCGGTAGCTTTTTATTTAAACAAAATAACCATTAAATGTTTCTCGAGCACAGGATTATGGTGATTTTTTTTTTCAACTTGATCACAGAAACAAAAATCTTTACACAAATGTTGCGCTTTCCAATTATTGTTTTTAGTCCTTTTTAAAAACTTGCAGGAAATTTCATGTGCTCTGGTCTAGTCAATCACTATACACTTATGGTTTTCTTGCGTGTTTCCAGGTAGATAGAGCTCGATTTGGAACCTATTTCTCGTGACCGTACACGCGATCAACATGAGTGACATCGACAACGACGAGGAACCCAGTTCTCTCGGTGACGTCGAAATGGAGCCCGTCCCACCGGTCCTGTTTCCCGACTCGGCCAAGCCGTGTGTCGACGTCTGGATGGAAATGCTCGACAAAGGTATTCTAACATGCACACATTTCAAAGACCACTGGCGAGTTTGGGTTCCCAAAATGTACAGTCCAGAGCCGAACGTGAGCTGCCTGGATTGGAGTTACGACGAAGCCAACGCTCAGGAAGTTTTGTTCGAGTCTTTGGAGCGGTTCATCTGCAACGGGGATCCGCAAGTGGTTCTGCACAACCTAAGTCAGCTGGATAATCCTCCGTCGGTATGCGGCCGAGTTTTCAAGATGGGAGAACCGACGTACAGCTGCCGTGAATGTGGCATGGACTCGACGTGTGTTCTGTGCGTCGACTGCTTCAAACAGTCGGCACATCGCCATCACAAGTACAAGATGGGCACGAGCTCGGGCGGTGGATGCTGCGACTGCGGCGACCAGGAGGCCTGGAGAACAGAACCGTTCTGTGATATTCACGTCATCGGCACCGAAGTCACTCCGGAAACCAAGAGGTGTTTACCGACCGATCTCATGGCCCGGGCTCGGGCTACTTTCGAAGCAGTCCTCAAGTACGCCTATCAGCTGTTGACGTTGGAGCACGCGCCTAGCCTGCCCTCGGACCTCCGAGTGAAAGTGTCAAACCAGGATCCATTCAGCTTCTTGGATACCCCCGACACATATTGTACCGTCATGTTCAACGATGAAACTCACACGTTCGAACAGGTCATCGCGATTCTGACGAGACTTATCAAATGTTCGCAGAAAGATGCGATTGAGTATGTCACTAATATAGATCGAGAAGGCAGGGCTGTGGTGAAATGCGCTTCCTTTCAAAGCTGCAGCGAATTGAAATCGGAAATCGAACGATTTACGTCTCGAAACGGAGGTCGTCCTCTGAAAGTCTTGGTGGTTCACGCCCACGTTGTTGCTCATCAGTTGTACGCTATGAAACTTCTGGACTGGCTGCAGAAGATACTCGCTTACACGGAAGGTTTTCGTGTTCTCTTCAGCGAAGTAGCGTTGCAGTCGAAGTCTCCGGACGCGTCCATCGTCGAAGGAATTCTTCTCCGAGATTCTCACCTTTGGAAATCTGCCCGCCTCCATTGGCACCGGCTGATCATTTCTGGAATGCTTATGGAATATGAGAGTAAGAAAATGTTTGGCCAAGTATTCACCAAAAACTACGGCTCGGTTTTGAAAGATTTCATGCGAGACGATCACGACCATTCGTTCTCCGTAGCTGCAATTTCAGTTCAGATATTCACCGTACCAACATTAGCACATTACCTGATAGCACACGAAGATGTATTATTCATATTGCTGAACACATTTATATCGGAATGCTCCCGGAAATTGAATAAATCCAATAAACTTGAATTTGAACGTAACGTTTCCAATGGGACATTCAAACGAGCTCAATACATTCTCTACGATCTGAGATACTTGTTGAGTGCTCAACCGAAAGAATGGACGGATCCTCTTCGTAAAGGTTTCTTGCAAGGCCTGACGCTACTGTTGCAGCTTCTGACGTACATGCAAGGCATGGATCTAGTCACGAGGCAGGTCGGCCAGCACATGGAGTACGAACCCGAGTGGGAGTCTGCGTTCAACCTCCACATCAAGTTGGCGCACGTCATCACCTTGGCTCTGGAGTGGTGCGGCACAGATCGAGTCGTTCTCATCAAAGCGTACAGAGCTACTCTTCGTAAGCTGGCGGAGAATCCGATCTTCGAACAAGGCTCCATCGGCGAGGTTCGAGAACTGGCCGATCACAGTGCTTCTTGCCTACCGTGCGACGTGTCCAGCCAGCCCGTGTCCATACACCTTCCTCTCTCGCGCTTCCTAGCCGGCCTGCACCTCCATCTAGAGAAGTTCGGCCTGAGTTTCTCCAGTCCAGAGTTCCAGAACACGGCTAAACCCACCCCGGAGCAGATCCTGGAGAGCGTCCTCCGTACGCAGGTGATGATATCGCAGGTTCACGCCGGGATGTGGCGGCGCAACGGCTACTCGCTGTTGAATCAGCTGTACTTCTATCACAACGTCAAGTGCCGGTCGGAGATGCTCGACAAGGACATTGTTCTGCTGCAAGTCTGCGCGTCTCTGATCGAAAGCAACGAATTCTTGATACATCTTCTGAACAAGTTCAATCTGATGAACTGGGCCAATCCTCAGTTCGAAGTGAACACGCTGAAGAACCCCGAGGAAGAGAGCATGAGGCAAGTGATCAACCTGGTGGAAGAGTTTCTGGGCGTGTTGGTCATGTTGGTCGGGGAGAGACACACTCCCGGAGTGGGCCAAGTGACGGCCGACGATCGCACGAGGAAGGAGATCATCCAACAGCTTTGCATCAAGCCGCTGGCTCATTCCGAACTCAATAAAACGCTGCCGGAAGATGTCAATCACGAAACGGGAATGGAGAAAGTTATCGACGACGTTGCCGAATTCAAGAAACCCACGCAGGGTACCGGAAAGGGTGTTTACGAATTGAAAGCTCATCTTTTCGAGGAATACAACGTGTTTTTCTATCATTACACGAGAGAAGAGTTGTCCAAATCGGAGGAAGCTCAACGGAAGAGAAGGAAAGGTGCTGGCCAGTTGGAGTGTTGCCCGCCGCCAGCATTGCCTCGTCTGACCGAGGGGTTCCTGACGATGGTGAACATCTTGCAATGTGACGTGATGCTGCACATCATGCAGACCGTGCTCGAGCGTAGTGTCAACTTGCGGGCTAGGAGCTTCTCGGAAACACAACTACACAAAGTGCTGTACTTGATGGGCTATGCGTTGCTAGAGGAAGAAACGCAATATTACCCGTTCATAAAATTCACGGAGCGCATCGAGACTTGGGGCCTGATTCGTTTGGTGGAGGAACTGAGCGCAAGTCCCCGCGTCGAAGCTCACAAAGATCTGTTGACGTGGGTGTTGCAGAAGTACCGCCAGGTGGCAGCACCGCGGAAACAGGATGCCACGAGTGAAACTCCGCAATCGCCGACAGATGCGAGCAGTACGCAGGGTGACGAGGCTGCCAAAGAAGACAAGGAGTGGAGGGCTAAAATGGCCGCTTTGAAACGGGCCAAAATCATGGCTCAAATGACGGCAATGCAGAAAAACTTTATGAAAGAGAATGCAATGCTGTTCGAAATAGCCGAGGGTGATATTGTGAAAACAAGTCAACTGTCTGGATCCTCCATGGATCTATCGGAGACCGAGACAACTTCCGTTGCTCTCGGCAAAAACCAGACGACGAAAGTAACTACCCAGCGAACGTACACTTGCATATTGTGCCAGGAGGATCAGACTGTTTCGACAGGGCCTGCGTTGGTGCTGGCTGCGTTTGTGCAACAGTCGACGGTACTGTGTCAAAACAGACAGACGGCCGATCACTCTCCGAACCCGCTGTTCTTGCCGGCGACCTTGGGCTACAGTCCGCACACCAGCTCGTGCGGCCACGTCATGCACAGCCATTGCTGGCAGAAATACTTCGACAACGTTCTCGCCAAGGAGAACCGTAGACCTTATCGAATTCGTCAGCCGGCCAGTTTCGACGTCGAGAAACACGAATACTTGTGCCCTCTCTGCGAGTGTCTCAGCAATACTATACTTCCTCTGTTGCCACCGTTGGGAAGTCTACAAGCGAGTCAGCCGTCACCGGATATCACGTTCGAAGAGTGGTTAAAGTTTTTATTCATCGCTTTGAAATATAAGAAGAAATTAACACCAAAAGTGGAGGATGAAGATGATACAGAATTGGAGAGCCAATCTGGTAATGGAGATAGCGGTAAACAAGTATTGCTGTACACTTGTCCAATAAACCAAGCGTGTATCGACATTGGCGATTGCAAATTCTCTTCTCTCTTCCCCACCCCATCAAATGATGATGATGAACCGTTGCTGTCATCCAATTTAACCGAAATGATCCATCTGTACTCTCAGGCCTCGTACACGAAGGGCCTGAATTGTAATCCCGACGTGAGCGACACCAGAGTCCCTCTTCTAGCTTGGAAGTCGTGCGCGTACACGATACGTTCGATAGAGTGTTTGTTACGATATTCAGAGAAACCTCTGCTGGGAGGCTTATCGTCGCGGCAACAGGACTGCCTCGAGGCGTTGGTTCGTATTGTTGGCGTCCTTGGGGCTAGCAAGACCCGTTTTGAAGTTATAACTAGTCATGCTCTGAGTTTGCTAACAATGCTTTTGGAAAATACTGATGACGAACCTTGCCTCCTGGATTGGGATAGTGTAGGAGTTTTGATACCACTCTCTCTGTCCTTACCTAGTCTATTTCTTGGCAGCCAGCCTGCCTCGATCCCTTCTGGCGACATCCAAGATCTCTACGTATTTCAGCTCGTTTTTCTGTCACATATCGTGAATATTCTCATCACCAATGATTTTAAACAAGAGGACTCGTACATGGATATAGACGAAACGAGTGATCCTCAGTCTCCAGTCATCGAATTGTTGAACGTCACACGAAAAGCAGCCGGAATTATCGACGACGAGAAGCGAATGTCGGGAAATGCAGTTTGGAACGTTGTCAAAGAGGCCTGTTTACCTTTCCTTCGTTGTTCGGCAATGTTCTACCACTTTCTGACGAGCGTTCCCGCTTCACAGCCGCTACTGGAGGTCGGCGGGGACACCTTCGACAATCTGTGTCACTACCTGGGCGTACCCGAGATAACGACCCTACTGAACTCGGCGCAGGCTTTGCAACTGGCAGCCAAGTGGGCTTCACATCGCAAAGTGAAGTCGTGTTTCTCACCCGCAAGTAACGTCCCTATCGTGCGTCCACCGCTGCCCGTCAATCAGCTCGTACCTTTACCTGTTGATTACAGCGAACTTATCAACACCGTTTCTCTTTTCAATTGCCCGAATAATGACCGGGAGGACTCTAGGAATCCGACCATGTGTCTGGTGTGCGGGGAAATGCTGTGTTCGCAGAGTTACTGTTGTCAGACCGAGTTGAACAAGATTCTGGTCGGTGCGTGTACTTACCACGCTCACGAGTGTGGCGCCGGCGTCGGTATCTTCCTCAGGATACGCGAGTGCGAGATTCTTCTGTTGGCTAGTCCCAACAGAGGTTGTTTTGTCACGCCACCGTATCTGGATCAGTATGGAGAGTCCGACCAGGGCTTACGGCGTGGAAATCCGCTACGGCTTTGTCCTGATCGTTACAAGAAGTTACAGCAGCTCTGGCTGAGTCACGGCATTCACGAGGAGATTGCCCGAGCACTGGAGTCGACGAGTAATCTCGTTACTACGCAGTGGCAACATCTCTAGATCTTAATTCAGATTCTCATTGGCTTTTATTACAACTTGGAACCGAACAGAGTTGAAATCAGTTGAAAGTCACGCATTCTTTTTAAATTACTTTGCTGAAGGTTTCTTTGTGATTTTGTTAATTTTGTGATACATTCAAATATTTAAATTAAAAACTGGACTAAAAATGGAAATGGCCTTCGTTAATTTTAAATAAAGTGTAGGCCTAGGTAGTGTGTGTGTATCATGTTTAATTTTGTTAGTAGATGTCCATTAAGTGGTGCTCGGTTGTTATTTTGAAGAAGTGTTGAATAAATATATATGGACTTGCTCTACATTTTGCTCAGCCACTTGAAATTTATGATATATATAGTAGTTCAGTCTAAATAAATCTTATACATATAAGCTTTAAAAAATCAATGTACCGTATAAACATTATTTCAAATCGTTTAAATCATACCTTTGAAATATTTTCAATCTTGATTGTACTAGTACGGTAACCTTTTCATTTAATATGCCGATGTTTATGTGAAGTTTATTTGTATTTTCAATTACAGTTTTTCTTAAATGCTTCTAGGCCATATTTTGCTGTGTTATAGGACTAGTGGTAATATATAGTCACGTAAAACCCCAGTTAGCCTATAGGGTATTTTTTTTTTAAATAAAATAACATGTTAATTTCATTGTCAGTTGCCTTGAGCATGTACGCTATAATTGACTAATGTGTGTAATTGAAGAGTTTGCCAAGATTTTGTGTAGATACTACGTGCCAGCTATCTTGAAACTGAGGGTCCCACAGTACCGTACCAATATTACCGTTTGCAAGTTAGTTCACGTATTGGTAATACTGAATACAACAATCATTATCTTCTTTGACCTTGAGACAAGTGTAGTTTAGTTTTTGTTGAATGACTTCTTTCATTTGGTTGATTGCACTAGATATTTGAATATTTTTACGTATGCAGCCAGCAGTTACTGAACATACTTCATCGTTAGCTTTACAAGAATGCGATTTAATTTGCCCCCAACGCAGGGAATTTACTATCAGAGATTATTACCGTATCTGTAGTTTTTATTAGTGCTGTCAAGTCTAGATTTTCTGAATGCTCTAAGTCTTGTATCCTACAATATATTACTGAATTTGTAAAGTTGTGGTCTCAAATGTTCAAATAACTGATATTTTTCTTGTATTATCAACTGACTCAGCGTATATATTATTCGTACAAATGAATAAACATAATAAATATTGATTGTTGAAAATATTACTTCCTGTGTTTTGAATTAGTTTACCTCATTCCGAATGTCCGCCGGTAGTGATGAATATTTACGAGGAAAACGAGATCCAAGAGTATCGACAAATGACTTCATGCAATGCAAATAGTCAGCATATCCGTTGTATGTAACTGTTTTGAAAACATATTTTAAACTTGAAACTTGACGTCCATAAAACTTCAAAACAATTCGACTTTCAAAAATATGAATTGTAAATAGTTTGACATAGTTTGACCTATTGGAAATGCTATTTATTTTTCAATTTTTTCTATATCTGAAACAAAATTAATTGAATGACTAAAATAAGGCCCCATAAAGAAATATCAGATCTCATATGACTCGATGATTTTGGAACTAACAAAAGTTCCTCACACTAGCCGCCCCAGTGGCTGAGTCCACTATCGCTAGCGGTAGAAACTGAAGTCACCGTTGGGCTTGGATTCGAGTCTCGCATAAGGCATGGGTTTTCTGTAAGCGTCCTTTCACCTGTCATAATTTCGTCGATTCATTATCACCTGCTCATTCGTACCCCCGTACAACCTAGCTGTTGGTGGGGTCGTTAAGCAGCATTAAAAAAAAAACATCAACACTTGGAGGAGATAAGACATTTTGCATATGTTTCAGTGTAAAAAGAATGAAAAAATGATGATATAAAATGATTTAATAATGAAATTAAAGAGTATGGACAATATGCTATTTAATTTACAAATCTTGAAATAAGTAGCAATTCCTAATTTTATGTTCTAATGCATTGAATCTTCAAAAATGTATAAAAAAAGAATATATATCTTTGTGATGGAATACATCAACTTTGTCCTTTGATTTTCTTATCAATTTCAACTGTGGATCACTTTTATTTTATTTCCTTCAGCTATTCCATTTGACCTTGTTCAATATGGCGATTTTTATGGTAGTAGGAGATTATATATATATATATATATATATAATATTTATATATATATATATATATATATATATATATATATATATATATATATATATATATATAATATAATATATATAATATATATAATATTTTTATATATATATATATATATATATATATATATATATATATATATTTTTTTTTTTCTTTATTCAAGGTGATATGTGGATTTTTTATATCAGTGACTTTTTTATTCCTTCGATATTATTTCGTTACTTGAATTTTTTATTCTTCTTGCTTTTTTTATTTTACTTGATTCCTTCGATTTCTAACTTCCTTTTTTTATTCCAGTGAATTTTCCAAAAAATTATATCAATTATATTCATTTATTCAATTTTTATATTTTGATTTATATTCAAATTTATATTCAATTTTATCCTATTAATTTCATTTTACTTCATTCATTTTATTCACAGAAGAGGAAAATAGGAGGACCACTAGGCTAAGCCCACGTAAGTCCGGCTTATCCGATCGGCTTATCGGATCGGGACGAAATAGGAATTTTCCGCAATCAATTGAATGAACCTTCATGTCGATACCTTACACGACCCTATCAAAAATTTTCCAGGGAAAATCGCAAATTTTCCGACACCCCTCTGCACGGGGGGTTGTTCGCGATTTTTTTTCTGGAGAACCACACATTGGATCGGGACGAAATAAAAATTTTCCGCAATCAAATGAATGTACCTTCATGTCGATACCACACACGACCCCGTGGAAAATTTTCCAGGGAAAATCGTAAATTTTCCGTCACCCCTCTGCACGGGGGGTTGTTCACGAATTTTTTTTTCTGGAGAACCACACATTGGATCGAGACAAAATAAGAATTTTCCGCAATCAATTGAATGAACCTTCATGTCGATACGTTACACGACCCTGTCAAAAAATTTCCAGGGAAAATCGCAAATTTTCCGACACCCGATCTGCAGGGGGTTGTTCAAAGCCTGTTTGCCGGAGAACCATACATCGGATCGGGCTGAAGAATGAATTTTTCGCAATCGATTGAATGTACCTCCATTTTGATACCACACACGACCATCTGAAAACTTTTCCAAAGAAAATCGTAAGTTTTCCGACACCCCTTTGCGCAAGGGGTTGTTCAAAACATGTTTACTGGCAAACCAAACGTCGGATTTGGCAAAACTTAGATTTTTTCGCATTCAATTGAATGTACCTTCATTTTGATACCACACACGGCCCTCTGAAAACTTTTCCGGGGAAAATCGCAAATTTTCCGACACCCCTCTACACGGGGGGTTGTTCAAAACCTGTTTGCCGGAGAATCAGACATCGGATTGGGCCAAACTTAGATTTTTTCGCATTCAATTGAATGTACCTTCATTTTGATACCACACACGGCGCCGTCAAAACTTTTCCAGGGAAAATCATAAATTTTCCGACACCCGGCCTGAAGGGGTTTGTTCAAAACATGTATGCCGGAGAACCATACATCGGATCGGGCTGAAATCAAAACTGTACGTCATCAATTTCGATTGTCTTCAATTTGATACTACTCACGGCTGTGTAAAAACTTTTCCAAAGAAAATTGCAAATTTGCCTTCATTTTCAAGAATTGTTTTACGGAGAACCAGACATCGGATCGAGCTAAAATCAACATTTTTGGCAACAGATATTATGTACCTTCATTTTGATACCGCACACGGCTTCGGCAAAGAGGTTTGACTTTTTTTTAAATTTTGGTTTTTTCCCCGTACTAGTACCCGTCCGACAAAAAAAAAATGACAATCTTCGATCGACGATTGCTGGAGAACCCACGATGCGATCGGGCTGATTGATCGATTTTCGGAAAGCTAGCGATCACGTGAGCATTTTGATGCTACTCACGTTTTTCCAAAAAAATTTCCAAAGAAAATCATAAATTTTCCGAGAGGGTATTCAAGAAATTTTTTACGGAGAACCGGACATTGGATCGAGACGAAATAAGAATTTTCCGCAATCTGATGAATGTACCTTCATGTCGATACCTTACACGACCCTTGGATCGAGACGAAATAAGAATTTTCCGCAATCTGATGAATGTACCTTCATGTCGATACCACACACGACCCTGTGGAAAATTTTCGAGGGAAAATCGCAAATTTTCCGACACCCCTCTGCACGGGGGGTTGTTCTCGAATTTTTTTCTGGAGAACCACACATTGGATCGGGACGAAATAAGAATTTTCTGCAATCAATTGAATGAACCTTTATGTCGATACGTTACACGACCCTGTCAAAAAATTTCCAGGGAAAATCGCAAATTTTCCGACACCCGATCTGCAGGGGGTTGTTTAAAACCTGTTTGCCGGAGAACCATACATCGGATTGGGCTGAGGAATGAATTTTTTGCAATCGATTGAATGTACCTTCATTTTGATACCACACAATACCCTCTGAAAACTTTTCCAAAGAAAATCGTAAGTTTTCCGACACCCCTATGCGCAAGGGGTTGTTCAAAACATGTTTACCGGCAAACCAAACGTCGGATTTGGCAATACTTAGATTTTTTCGCATTCAATTGAATGTACCTTCATTTTGATACCACACACGGCCCTCTGAAAACTTTTCCGGGGAAAATCGCAAATTTTCCGACACCCCTCTGCACGGGGGGTTGTTCAAAACCTGCTTGCCGGAGAACCAGACATCGGATCGGGCTGAAATCAGAACTGTACGTCATCAATTTCGATTGTCTTCAATTTGATACTACTCACGGCTGTGTAAAAACTTTTCCAAAGATAATTGCAAATTTGCCTTTATTTTCAAGAATTTTTTTACAGAGAACCAGACATTGGATCGAGCTAAAATCAACATTTTTGGCAACAGATTTTATGTACCTTCATCTTGATACATTACACGGCTTCGGCAAAAGAGTTAGACTTTTTTTCAAATTTTGGTTTTTTCCCCGTACTAGTACCCATTCGACAAAAAAAAATCGACAATCTTCGATCGGCGATTGCTGGAGAACCCACGATGCGATCGGGCTGATTGTTCGATTTTCTGAAAGCTAAGGATCACGTGAGCATTTTGATGCTACTCACGTTTTTCCAAAAAAAAATCTAAAGAAAATCATAAATCTTCCGAGGGGGTATTCAAGAATTTGTTTACGGAGAACCAGACATTGGATCGGGACGAAATCAAGATTTTATGCAATCAAATGAACGTACCTCAATTTCTATACAACACACGACTCTGGGAAAATTTTTCCGAAGAAAATCGTGAATTTTCCGACACCCCTATGCGCGAGGGGGTGTTAACGATTTTTTTTCTGTTGAACCACACATTGGATCGAGACAAAATGAGAAATTTTCGCATTCAATTGGATGTACCTTCATGTCGATACCTTACACGACCCTGTGGAATATTTTCCGGGGAAAATGGCAAATTTTCCGACACCCCTCTGCACGGGGGGTTGTTCACGATTTCGCAAATTTTCCTACACCCCTCAGCACATGGGGTTCTTCTCGAATCTGTTTCTGGAGAACCACACATTGGGTCGGGACGAAATAAGAAATTTTCGCAGTCTAATGAATGTACCTTCATGTCGATACCTTACACGACACTGTGGATAATTTTCCGGGGAAAATCGCAAATTTTCCTACACCCCTCTGCACGGGGGGTTGTTCAAAACCTGTTTGCCGGCGAGAACCAGACATCGGATTGGGCCAAACTCAGATTTTTCTGCATTCAATTGAATGTACCTTCATTTTAATATCACACACGGCCCTGTGAAAACTTTTCCGGGGAAAATCATAAATTTTCCAACACCCCTCTGCACATGAGGTTGTTCTCGAATCATTTTCCCGGAGAACCACACATTGGATCGGGACGAAATAAGAAATCTTCGCAATCTAATGAATGAACCTTCATTTCGATACCTTACACAACCCTGAGGAAAATTTTCCGTGGAAAATCGCAAATTTTCCTACACCCCTCAGCACATGGGGTTGTTCTCGAATTGTTTTAGGGAGAACCACACATCGCATCGGAACGAAATGAGAAATTTTTGCAATCTAATGAATGTACCTTCATGGCGATGCCTTACACGACCCTGACAAAAAATTTCCAGGGAAAATGGCGAATTTTCCGACACCCCTCTGCACGGGGGGTTGTTCACGATTTTTTTAAGGAGAACCACACATTGGATTGGGACGAAATAAAATGTTTTCGCAATCTGTTGAATGAATCTTCATATTGATACCACACATGACCATGTGGAAGATTTTCCGGAGAAAATCGTGAATTTTCCGACCCCCTCCTACACATGGGGTCGTTCGCGATTTTTTTTTGGGAGAACCAGACATCGGATCGAGACGAAATAAAAAAATTCCGCAATCTAATGAATGTACCTACATATCTATACTACACATGACACTGTGGAAGATTTTCCAAGGAAAATCGTAAATTTTCCGACACCCCTCTACACATGGGGTTGTTCAAAACTTGTTTGTCGGAGAACTATACATTGGTTCGGAACGAAATAAAAATTTTCTGCAATCCAATAAATGGACCTTCATTTTGATACCACACACGACCCTCTGGAAGCTTTTCCGGGGAAAATCATAAATTTCCCCCCCTCCCCCTGCGCATGAGGGTGTTCAAAACATGATTGCCGGAGAACTATACATTGGATCGTGACGAAATAAACAGTTTATGCAATCTAATGAATGGACCTTCATTTTGATACCACACACGGCCACATCGAAACTTTTCCAGGGAAAATCATAAATTTTCCGACACCCGATCTGACGGGGTTCGTTCAAAACATGTTTGCCGCAGAACCATACATCGGATCGGGCTGAAATTAGAACTGGACGTAATAAATTTCGATTATCTTCAATTTGATACCCCACACGACTGTGTAAAAACTTTTCCAAAGAAAATTGCAAATTTGCCTTTATTTTCAAGAATTGTTTTACAGAGAACCAGACATCGGATCGAGCTAAAATCAACATTTTTGGCAACAGATTTTATGTACCTCCATTTTGATACATTACACAACTTCGGCAAAAGAGTTGGACTTTTTTTCAAATTTTGTTTTTTTCCCCGTACTAGTACCCATCCGACAAAAAAATATCGACAATCTTCGATCGGGGATTGCTCGAGAACCCATGACGCGATCGGGCCGATTGTTGGATTTTCCGAAAGCTAGCGATCACGTTAGCATTTTGATGCCACTCACAATTTTCCAAAAAAAATTCCAAAGAAAATCACAAATTTTCCGGAAGGGTATTCAGGATTTTTTTTTAGGAGAACCAGACATTGGATCGAGACGAAATAGATTTTTTTTGCAATCTAATGAATGTACCTACATATTGATACCACACATGACCATGTGGAGCATTTTCCGGAGAAAATTGTAAATTTTCCGACCCCCTCCTACACATGGGGTGGTTCTCGAATTTTTTTAGGGAGAACCAGACATTGGATCGAGACGAAATAGAAAATTTCCGCAATCTGATGAATGTACCTCCATATTGATACCACACATGACCATGTGGAGAATTTTCCGGGGAGAATGGTAAATTTTCCCGCCCCCCTCCTACACATGGGGTCATTCGCGATTTTTTTTAGGGAGAACCAGACATCGGATCGCAACGAAATAAAAAATTTCCGCAATCTGATGAATGTACCTTCATATTGATACCACACATGACCATGTGGAGCATTTTCCGGAGAAAATTGTAAATTTTCCAACCCCCTCCTACACATGGGGTGGTTCGCGAATTTTTTCAGGGAGAACCAGACATCGGATCGAGACAAAATAAAAAAATTCCGCAATCTTATGAATGTACCTACATATCGATACCACACATGACCATGTAGAAAATTTTCCGAAGAAAATCGTAAATTTTCCGACACCCCTCTACACATGGGGTCGTTCGCGATTTTTTTTTGGGAGAACCAGACATCGGATCGAGACGAAATAAGAAATTTCCGCAATCTGATGAATGTACCTACATATCGATACCACACATGACCCTGTGGAAACTTTTCCGGGGAATATCGCAAATTTTCCGACACCCCTCTACACATGGGGTGGTTCAAAACCTGTTTGCCGGAGAACTATACATTGGATCGGAACGAAATAAAAATTTTATGCAATCTGATGAATGGACCTTCATGTCGATACCACACACGACCCCCTGAAAACTTTTTCAGGGAAAATCATAAATTTTCCGACACTCGATCTGAAGGGGTTCGTTCAAAACATGTTTACCGGAGAACCATACATCGGATCGAGCTGAAATTAGAACCGGACGTCATCAATTTTGATTATCTTCAATTTTATACCACACACGGTTGTGTAAAAACTTTTCCAAAGAAAATTCCAAGTTTGGCTTCATTTTCTAGATTTTTTTTACAGAGAACCATACATCGGATCGAGCTAAAATCAACATTTTTGACAACAGATATTCTGTACCTTCTTTTTGATACCAAACACGGCTCCGGCAAAAGACTTCGACTTTTTTTCAAATTTTGATTTTTTCCCCATACTAGTACCCGTCCGACAAAAAAAAATCGACAATCTTCGATCGGGGATTGCTCGAGAACCCATGACGCGATCGGGCCGATTGTTGGATTTTCTGAAAGCTAGCGATCACGTGAGCATTTTGATGCCACTCACAATTTTCCAAAAAAATTTCCAAAGAAAATCACAAATTTCCCGGTAGGGTATTCAGGTTTTTTTTTTTCAGGAGAACCAGACATCGGATCGAGACGAAATAAAATTTTTTCGCAATCTGATGCATGTACCTTCATGTCGATACCACACACGACCCCCTGAAAACTTTTCCAGGGAAAATCATAAATTGTCCGACCCCCTCTACACATTGGGTTGTTCAAAACATGTTTACCGGCAAACCAAATGTCGGATCGGACTGAGGTTTGAAATTTCTGCAATCTATTGAATGTAGCTTCATTTAGATACCACACACGACCCTCTTGGAGCTTTTCCGAGAAAAATCATAAATTTTCCGACCCCCTATACACATTGGGTTGTTCAAAACATGTTTACCGGCAAACCAAATGTCGGATCGAGTTGATGTTTAAAATTTCTGCAATCAATTGAATGTAGCTTCATGTCGATACCACACACGACCCTCTTAGAGCTTTTTGAGGAAAATCATAAATTTTCCGACCCCCTATACACAATGGGTTGTTCAAAACATGTTTACCGGCAAACCAAATGTCGGATCGAGTTGAGGTTTAAAATTTTCGCAATCTGATGAATGTCGCTTCATTTCGATACCACACACGACCCTCTTAGAGCTTTTCCGAGGAAAATCATAAATTTTCCGACCCCCCATACACATTGGGTTGTTCAAAACATGTTTACCGGCAAACCAAATGTCGGATCGGATTGAGGTTTAAAATTTCTGCAATTAATTGAATGTAGCTTCATGTCGATACCCCACTCGACCCTCTGAGAGCTTTTCCGAGGAAAATCATAAATTTTCCTTCCCCCTATACACATTGGGTTGTTCAAAACATGTTTACCGGCAAACCAAATGTCGGATCGAGTTGAGGTTTCAAATTACTGCAATCAATCGAATGTAGCTTCATGTTGATACCACACTCGACCCTCTGAGAGCTTTTCCGAGGAAAATCATAAATTTTCCGACCCCCTCTACACATTGGTTGTTCAAAACATGTTTACCGGCAAATCAAATTTTGGATCGAGTTGAGGTTTGAAATTTTTGCAATTTGATGAATGTAGCTTCATTTCGATACCACACACGACCCTCTTAGAGCTTTTCTGAGAAAAATCATAAATTTTCCGACCCCCTCTACACATTGGGTTGTTCAAAACATGTTTACCGGCAAACCAAATGTCGGATCGAGTTGAGGTTTCAAATTTTCGCAATCTGATGAATGTAGCTTAATTCAATACCTCACTCGACCCTCTGAGAGCTTTTCCGAGGAAAATCATAAATTTACGACCCCCTATACACATTGGGTTGTTCAAAACATGTTTACCTGCAAACCAAATGTCGGATCGAGTTGGGGTTTGGAATTTCTGCAATCTATTGAATGTAGCTTTATTTAGATACCACACACGACCCTCTTGGAGCTTTTCCGAGGAAAATCATAGATTTTACGACCCCCTATACACATTGGGTTGTTCAAAACATGTTTACCGGCAAACCAAATGTCGGATCGAGTTGAGGTTTCAAATTTTCGCAATCTAATGAATGTAGCTTCAATTCGATATCTCACACGACCCTCTGAAAGCTTTTCCGAGAAAAATCATGAATTTTCCGACCCCCTATACACATTGCGTTGTTCAAAACATGTTCACCGGCAAACCAAATGTCGGATCGAGTTGAGGTTGGAAATTTTCGCAATCTTATGAATGTAGCTTCAATTCGATACCACACACGACCCTCTTAGAGCTTTTCCGAGGAAAACCATAAATTTTCCGACCCCCCATACACATTGGGTTGTTCAAAACATGTTTACCGGCAAACCAAATGTCGGATCGGATTGAGGTTTAACATTTTCCCAATCTGATGAATGTAGCTTCATTTCGATACCCCACTCGACCCTCTGAGAGCTTTTCCGAGGAAAATCATAAATTTTCCGACCCCTCATACACATTGGGTTGTTCAAAACATGTTTACCGGCAAACCAAATGTCGGATCGGACTGAGGTTTGAAATTTTCCCAATCAATTGAATGTAGCTTCATGTCGATACCACACTCGACCCTCTGAGAGCTTTTCCGAGGAAAATCATAAATTTTCCGACCCCCTCTACACATTGGGTTGTTCAAAACATGTTTACCGGCAAACCAAATGTTGGATCGAGTTGAGGTTTGAAATTTTTGCAATTCGATGAATGTAGCTTCATTTCGATACCACACACGACCCTCTTAGAGCTTTTCCGAGAAAAATCATAAATTTTCCGACCCCCTATACACATTGGGTTGTTCAAAACATGTTTACCGGCAAACCAAATGTCGGATCAGACTGAGGTTTAAAATTTTCGCAATCAATTGAATGTAGCTTCATGTCGATACCACACTCGACCCTGTGAGAGCTTTTCCGAGGAAAATCGTAAATTTTCCGACCCCCTATACACATTGGGTTGTTCAAAACATGTTTACCGGCAAACCGAACGTCGGATCGAGCTGAGGTTTGAAATTTTCGCAATCTGATGAATGTAGCTTCATGTCGATACCTTACTTGACCCCGTGGAAAATTTTCCGGGGTAAATCGCAAATTTTCCTATACCCCTCAGCACGAGGGGGTGTTCGCGAATTTTTTTAGGGAGAACCACACATCGGATCGGGACGAAATGAGAAATTTTCGCCATTTAATGAATGTACCTTCATGTCGATACCACACACGACCCTGTGGAAAATTTTCCAAAGAAAATCGTAAATTCTCCGACACCCCTATGCGCAAGGGGTTGTTCACGAATTTTTTTAAGGAGAACTACACATTGGATTGAGACAAATTAAGAAATTTTCGCAATCTAATGAATGTACATTCATGTTGATACCACACACGACCCTGAGAAAAAATTTCCGGGGAAAATCATAAATTTTCCGACAACCCTCTGCACGGGGGGTTGTTCAAAACCCGTTTGTCGGAGAACCACACATCGGATCGAGACAAAGTAAGAATTTTCAGCAATCTCAAGAATGTACCTTCATGTCGGTACCACACACGACCCTGTGGAAAATTTTCCAGGGAAAATCGCAAATTTTCCGACACCCCTCTACGCGAGGGGGTGTTCAAGAATTTTTTTCTGGAGAACCACACATCGGATCGGAACGAAATAAGAATTTTCCGCAATCAATCAAATGTACCTCCATTTCGATACCATACACGGCCCTGTGATAACTTTTCCAGGGAAAATCATAAATTTTCCGACACCCGATCTGCAGGGGTTTGTTCAAAACATGTTTGTCGCAGAAACATACATTGGATCGGGCTGAAATTAGAACTGTACGTAATCAATTCGATTTATCTTCATTTTGATACCACTCACTGCTGTGTAAAAATTTTCCAAAAAATCGCAAATTTTCCTATATTTTCAAGAATTTTTTCACGGAGAACCAGACATCGGATCGAGCTAAAATCAACATTTTTAGCAATAGATTCAATGTACCTTCATTTCGATAGTGCACACGGCTTCGGCAAAAGAGTTTGACTTTTTTTGAAATTTTGGTTTTTTCCACGTACTAGTACTCGTATGTCAAAAAAATCGACAATCTTCGATCGGCGATTGCTGGAGAACCCACGATGCGATCGGGCTGATTGTTCGATTTTCGGAAAGCTAGCGATCACGTGAGCATTTTGATGCTACTCACGACTTCGAAAAAAAAAATCCAAAGAAAATCATAAAGTTTCCAGGGGGGTATTCAAGAATTTTTTTACGGAGAACCAGACATTGGATCGGAACGAAATCAAGATTTCATGCATTCAAATGAACGTACCTTTATTTCGATACCTTACACGACTCTGTGAGAAATTTTCCAAAGAAAATCGTAAATTTTCCGACACCCCCATGCGCGAGGGGGTGTTCATGATTTTTTTTTTTTCATGAACTATATTCATTATAGCTAGCGAGTAAGCCGGGCTTACACGCTTATTTCTAGTTCTGGTGTCATGTAAGATCCATCTTTAACAAAGCAAGTAAAATGCTCGTAAAATGTTTACCAAAACGCGTAAAATGCACTAAATCTGACCCCAATTAATTCTTCCGCATGAGCTGGGGGGCTCTCTCCCCAGACCCCCCCCATTGTAACCGGGAGTTATAAGTACGGCGAAGGCGCGATAAAATAAGATGGACTACTGTTTAGGAGGGCTTACCCACCTTTCCTTCACAAATTAACCGCTGGATGAGACAGGAAGAAGTGATAAGGTGGGATCCGATAAGATGGTGCAAGAGAGTGAAGGACGAAGAGAGATCGCGCTTGTGGAGAGAGTGGAGCTAGAGGAGCTTGAGGAGAGCGAAGATGGCGAGGGGTGTTGTGACTGGCGAGCACATAAACACGTCGCGAGTGATTCGCCCATGTGTTTGGTCACCCCCTAACCGGACTATTCTTGGAAATAAGGTATGATTTTATTATTATTATTATTTATTCATATTGTCATTTCTACGTCAATCTAGTAGTGAGTTTTAATTCATTTCATTTCGGTGATTTCTGTTTAAATCCTATGATTCCATTCAACTATGTTTTATTGTGGTGATTATTTGTGATTTTGTTTGAATCAAGTGACTTATTTGTCTTAACTCTTGCGAGTTTATTTTACTGTTAATTTCTGTTGATAATAAGTCTTGGGCGACAGTGTTATTAGCGCCTGTCAATTATTGTTATTTCCCAAACGGCAGTTCAATCTGCACATTTGTTTTCAAGTGCGTATATAGTGCAGATTGCTATTTGATCTCGATGTATGTGTATCAGAGAATGGTCTCGCTTGGAAACAGGATATCGCAAGTGGTTTCCAAACATCCTGGCCACATAGATCATCAGCTGGACGTAGGTCACACAGTCACCATTCATAACACGTACTCGAGCTGCTGCACGCACAGATGTGTTGGTTGTCTGTCTGAAGTGTCAGCTAGGCCTACACCGGTCAGTGTGCGTATGGATCTAGTAAATGAGAGAATCGAAGGTTAGTAAAGTACAACTCAACAAATAACAAATAAAGGTATTCGATCAAGAGTTATTCCTCTAAGGCATAGCGGAAAAAAAGAAAATAATTTTATTTTCCAAAAGAATGAAATTTGGCGTGGAGTTTATTTACATTTTGATACACATTTCTAAAAATTTTCAGCTTGATCTGGTCAGCCATTTTGAAGAAAAAACATAAAATGTGCTAAATCGGTACCACTCGAAGCAGTTTTGACCCATTTTGACCCATACTATTACTATTCGCTCGTCTAACAACGCATATATGGCGTTTTCCTAGTTTTGTTTTTAAATATTTGTTTAAATCTTAAAGTCGCTCTCAGGTCTTGTCGCTCTGACGCGTGAGTTCCTAGTGGGAGTCTGTTTTGTATACTATATAGGTACTTGGAAATGTGTTTGCTATCTTATCTCAACAGGCCACCTTATCGTATCTTAAGTTATAATCATTGATCGAGTATATTAAGCCGGTTTATCAGTAGGTTTACTGTAAAACCATATAATTTTCACGTCAGATCAATTGTGATCTGACGTTCATAGGAATGTCGGCGGGAGATCATACACAGTGAGTCTGATTGTTCCATTCACTTATTTATTAGTTGATTTAATAATTTATTAAATAATTTTTTCGGTGATTAATTAATTAATTTATTTACTTATTAATTTATATATTTTTTCCATTCATTCTTTATTTATTTGTCCATTTATTTATTTATTCACTTAAATGTATCTTTGCATTTATATATTCCTGTATATTCATGTTTCTATTTGTTTATTCATCATTTCCATTTCCTTCCAAGGATGGATACACATACATGCGAATCATGTGGACAGTCAATTAGTTGAAAGTAAAGTATAATAAATTTAATAAAATTAAAAGTTATTGAATCAAGTTATTGCCATCAAAAATCTCTTACACCCTACTGTAAGTTTTAATATATGAGTGTATTACACAATAATCGTTCTTTTTTAGTTCTTATATATTGTATAATCATATAACTCAATCATTTTAGAGTTTGATTATATCGGACCGATATGAATGATTTAATAATTCCATTGATAGAATTTCCTTTAGCAGACACAATTTCATAGTAAACGAACAAATTCCGTATTTTGTATCCTGATAAGACACAAAAAGTGAATCACACAACCCTAATCTTCTCTAAATTGTTGAAAGAGTGTATTTTAATCCCTTGCTTGCGCTTTGATGCACTAATCAATCAATCAACGTCAATCCTAGGACATGACCAAACTATCTAGGGCAGACGGATTAAATTACGGATTACAGAGACTTGCTATTTCTTCCTTCTCTTTCTCTTTATCGTCCTCTTCATTTCTGTATGCACTTAAGAGATACAAAGGCAGTTCACCCAACGTTAAACTCTACCCTCCACATACCCCTTACCATGTAGTACGGCAATCACTGCTAATGGTGCTCAGAATCGTTTCGGCGATTGTGCTTCGGTCGATGGTTATATGGATGCTTGCCTGGCTTGTCTGACAAGTCTTCAACGTGACTGCTAGCAGCGCTCTAGGAATGTGTAGCGATGATTGACGTAACTTGAAGTAATAATGAAAGGGTTTCGAATCTCGCGAAGTAACTTCCATGAGACGTCTTGAGTAACTCTTCAGTCAATGATCTCTTCCACCGTTCTCTATTCGGTTGTCTCATAGCACCTACACTACATGTTTACCTTCTTCTCATAATGCATACATTTTTCCTTAAAACTTGAAACTATTTTGCCAAATTTGGTACCGTATTTAGATGCTCTCTCACTTTCGCTAACTTCGCCGTTCACAACAGTTGGAGACTTGATTTCATTTACGTATAACTCGATCTTATTGCGATTATACCGACGCCATCTTGGCAATATAGTTGCGACTTGACGCTTCTTATTTGATAAACAAGTCTGTTTTTTACGCGTCGTTAGTTGCACTATGATCCCAGATGTATTTCTAAAGGACATCAAAACCCTTATTAAACTAGGTTTTTCTGGTTTCCCTCTGTCGTTCAGGTTAATACTGGGATAGTTTATTCACAACAGGTCATGCACGACCGACTCCTTCCCGCTAACCAAATAAACCTGATATTCCTTCATCTCAAATATCATTCACCGACGCCAATATATCTCAGTTATTAGTACAGTTTAACCCAATATAAATAAATAAATACGCGTGCTTAGTGTTAAACACTTGTAGCCACAAAAGAAGGTTCCGACTTTCGAGCGACCGTCCCGCATCCCCACCAACGACGCCCGGGGTTCCATAGAAATAAATAAATATACCCAGCTTTATACGTAAACTAAAATTGATTTTTAGTTACATTAATATCCAGAATAAAACTTGTTTTAGAACGCTTTATCCATGTATAGAAGAATACTGCGCGAACCACCCGTGCGCTAGTGCTGTGGGTTGAATGGAACTGTCGCTCGGAACCTTCATCTCTCGTGAATACCTTATAGAGTTCAAGTAGGCGGCGAGAGACCTACACGCTACAACAGCGACTCAAGGTGATATTATTTCGACATAACTCGAAGTTACGCATTTGTTTACGTCATGGCGAGTGGGTGTTGCTCACGGTTTGACAGCAGCAGCGTGGACTTGAGTGCAGTATTATTGTCATCATCATGCAAGGTTCTAGCCGTCTGTAATGTGTTTCAAGATAAAGATGCTCGTTTCATTATCTGTATTACCGTTAGTACAATTAGTTTTGTATTCGGTGTTGAACCAATATGAAGCAGGCAGTCTATCGTGACTTGTGTGTTGATATTTAATGTACGCTAATTAGTTCTCAGTCTGGTTTTCAAGTGCGATAAAAGATTTACAATGACTGCGGCTGTGTGAGTGGTCATACGTATTCTTACGATCAGGTAAAATGAATATTTTGAAGAATAGTTTGAAGTGGTCATAGGTTTTCTTACGTTCAGGTAATTCATATTTAAAAAAATAGTTTTGTGTGGTCATACTCATGAGTAGAAATATATTCTAGAAAAATATTCATTACCTGTTCCTACGAATATTTTTCTGAAAATAGTTCTGTGAAAATGAATAGAAGATCGAAGCTTGCTGAAGTGGTAGTGAAATATAAAAACAAAATATTTGTTATTTTGAAAATTTTCAAGTCGTGTCCTATTAATAATAATAATAATGTTAGTTTATTAAAAGTGCGCTATTCAATGATGGATTACATGTACAGATGGTACATTTAAATCCATGCCATGCCAGACCATGCTATTATATATGGTTGCCAAAGACAATAATAATAATCAAATATAAATTAATTGAGAAGAAACAAACACAATAATTATTGGATTAGGCAAAAAAATACATTAATAATACATTCAACGTTAGTGAGAAAATGATGGTAGAATGTAATGAGGTGGTAATGAAATCTAAAAATAAAATATTTGTAATTATGAAAAAAAAATTGTAATTTTTATTAAACTATAGATTATTATACATGTAAATGAAATAATAAAAATTAATGAGAAATCATAAATCATAAGGAAGGATAATAAATGAATAATTTTGTGTATTAAAGTGATTGATTATATGAAAAATTAGTATAATTGATTGTAACAATGAATAAATTGATTGATTCTAGAGGACAAAGGCAGTTTGAATTCAAAATTGTAGTTTACCGGTACTTTTGATTTTTAAATACATTTGATTTTTTTTTATGTACGATAAACAAATGTATATATATTCTTTTCACTCAGTTTTCGTGTTGTTCCTCTTAATTTTTGTAATTATTTGATTCTTCTCAACTTTCTCACTATTTTGTCTGTTAGCTGCAGTAGTAAACGAGCATAGTAAAGGAGCAAGAGAGAGAAGGAAGGGATGGGTGGATCGTGTCGACTCCTCGTGCTGCTCACGTTCATCAGCCTCGCAGCCGCGTCAAGAAACACGTCAAGAAACACGGATCACGACACGTCCGATGCACATCACGGCATACACGTCGCCTCGTGGCGGTGGGACGAGATCGGAACGTTCTACACTTTCACTCTATTCATCATCATCTGCGGACTCGCAAAAATAGGTAAAAGGGAAATATTATTACCAATATTTATTCATTATTTTCCGTGTTTAAATTAGTGTCATTTTATTGGCGTACCACCATGAGCACATGCATGGGCCTTTAATAATAATATACGGTAATTTATTGTAATTAATGTTTGATGATTGATCAAATATTTTAACCCTGGCACGTGGGCTTAATTATTTCATTTTTATACATATAATGTTTTGTTTTCAGCTTTCCACCACGCTCACTTCTTATCGGATCATGTCCCCGAGTCCTGGTAAGCACAAGTATTTATCTTGATTCTCATTTCTGGTCAGGCTGCGGCCAACTCTTATCATCCTTCGTAAACGTGTCGAGATCAAATCAATTAGTTCTTACTGTCGTATTGGTGAGGTCTCTGTCTGCTTTCGTCCATTTCAACAAGATCAAATTGTATACATTCTACTTATTTAGTATAGTGGTATTAGTATGGTATCGTTGAAGTATTTAATTATATAATAACAGATATAGTATGATTATTAATGAGTGATTCATTGTTAACAAACTTTGGATAGTACAAGTGTACCAGTACATACAATGATGCAAGCCTATAATTTCGAAAATAATACTCATCACTAACGTTGAGACGAATGAATTTTTTATTCACTATAATACACTATCTTATAGTTTATTTCACTTTAGTTTAGTGTATTCACGTTCTCCTCACAAAATTGTTCCTTTACTTCTATATTTCTGCTGCCTCTATTTACTTCTCTTCTCCCTAGTTCATTGACCATGCATTGTCATCTAATAAAAATATTTCTTTTTTGTTTTCTCTTTCAGTTTGATGATTATTGTAGGTGTCTCGGTGGGAGCGATTATTTAGTAAGTCTTAACTCTTTCAACAATAACGGTTGGCAATTGGGTATCTTGAACCAATACCAAGTGCACGGGCACTCGTGTAAAAAATGAGCGATGAAGAAATTATTATGAGAGTGACTGATAACAGAGATATCCTAACAATTCACATCGAGCTATAAAACTGCTATTAAAAAGTACATTTTCATACCAGTACCGTGAAAATAGGTTAGACAAGATTTGAACTGCAAAACGTTGGCTTGCAAAACGTTGGCTTTTTTAAAAGTGGTTGAGATAGAAGAATGTTGAAAACAACCTGTTGGTTCATTACATGCTCTTTGGATCTATATTGAATGTTTTCCGTATTATGCTGACCTTCATTGTTTACATTTGTTTTCAGCTTTTCTAGCAAAGGAGAAACGATGTTCATTATTCCAAAATTCACACCAAAAGCCTTCTTTCTGATTTTACTACCGCCGTAAGTATGCGTTTCATACGTTCTAAGAGATTGATCATTTTCTAGTCGTAATATAAGTACCGGTAATTGTCATGGAAAACTTTGATTAATTGATGTCAGTTCTTTACTTTGAATGGCAACCCTAGAAATAATAATAATGTCTATATTCTGTTCACAGGGTGATTCTGGAAGCTGCCTATTCACTTTACGATCGAGCGTTTGCAGACAATATTGGCACAGTGTTACTTTATGCCGTCGTGGTAAGTGAGATTTGTACGATTGCCGGTAGTTTTGTGTATCTCAATAAAAAATATAAATAAATTGGAATTCATTCAACTGAACGTGAACCAACTTTGCAGACCTTTACAATAAACAGACTTGTTTAGTTAAATACGGTATGTTTATAATCAAGTGAAAAATACAGAAACTGTACATTGTTGTGTTATGACATCTATACAGAAAGACTACAAACCAAAATTATGTAGCTTTCAATATATGCATATATTTAGTTGACCCTTAAACAACCCATAATTGTGAATAAAAATACATGATATTAATTTTGAGGGAATTTGCGTACGATGTAAAAAAACTGCCTATGGGAGAAAATGTAGACCCACATTCAATTAACAAACGAATTCAAACTTTAAAATAATATGCAGAATCATTTTAAAACAATTGGCTTCTGCTCCTACAAAGCAAAATATGTAAAACTCAACTATATAGAATGATCCTGATCTTTTTGTGTATTTTGTGTTATTTGGTTGGTGTGTATTTAAGTATTTATGAGTTGGAGATGGTATAATTTTATTTAAGTTACGAAAAACTTTTGTCTAAAACGGGATAACATGAGTCCCGGCTGGAAATTATGGGAACACCGGGACAAGAAGTTCAAAACCAGGACTGTTCCGTGAAAACCAGGACACCCTAGGTTCAACGAACTGATAGTTACTGGATGGAATATCTTTTCATCGTCCTCGGTTACGTACCGGTGTGTTATTTTAGTTATATGACTAATAGTCATATAGGCTAGATAATACAACATGATTAACCTAACTAAGAGTTTGTAAAACTGGCTTCTGGTATTGAAAAGTATAAACTCGTAAGCTTTAATTTAATGTAGGCCAATGTAGTGAAAACAGAGACTTTAGTGGTTCCTCGATAATTGATTACTATATTACTAAAACGTAGAAACTCACAATTTTGTCACTGAATTGAAGTGTTTTTAATTCTATTTCTTATTCACAGGGAACTTTAATCAACACTTTCACTATCGGTACGTGACTCTTATTATATGATGACTAGTACTGTGTTTCCATGAACGCGCAATCGCTTTTCCACTGCAAACTTCTTGCCGCTGTGAAAAATCTTTTTACCACGACATCTACCATGTACATATTGAATCACAACCAAGAAACTACACTTCTAGCGATAATTTCAGCGATTTGACGGCAGAATATCCAATTCATGTTGACAGCTTGCTGGATGTACAATGGTACCATTTTTTTCATTGACAAACAAACTACTTCTGCCAGGAAAGCGAAATATATAGAATTTATTCAACTTTCCTCGCCCATGCCGCACCTGCCCAAGCATACCGATTGGTCGAATTTTCAAGATGTCCGAGAAAGTGGCATGAATTCCGCAGTGTGAAAGCGATTTCGCGTTCTTGGAGACACAGCATTATGCAAATTATGACAAAATGGACATGAAGAGCCTGTCTTCGTTGCTCAGTCAGCTGAGGCACCGCTTCAGAAACTGAAGTCACCGTTGGGCATCGGTTCGAGACCCGCATAAGGCATGGGTTTCTGTGAACGTCTTTTCTCTTACCATCACGTCCCAGTTTCATTATCACCTGCTCATTCGTACTCCATATAACCTAGCTGTTGATGGGGTCGTTAAGTAAACGATAATCATCATCACAGACGTAAAGACTTGTAGTTATAGAAGAATAACTATTCAAAATGTATTGTTCAATGATCTACCGTAAACTGGGAAACTTTTTAAAAAATGTATTCAGAAGTGACCAGATTGAATAATGATTGATTCAATTTGATGACTTTTTTGTGACATAAATGCCAGATTACACTTTTCAAGTTGCCTAAATAACCTCCTTATAAAGTACCTCTAAACCTTACAAAAAAATGATATCAATGAGTCCCTACACGTTATTTGTTTGACGATATCGCTATATGGTATTCGTGTTTGTTGACCGCCATGTTGTATTGCAGGTGCCCTGTTGTACTTGTTATCTGCGGTCGGTGCCATGGGCGCAATGCTCATCTCGCCAAGCGTTGTTGCCAACATGCGAGCAATGTCTTACAGCCTCACGCTCACGGACTGTTTCGTCTTCTCCGCCCTCATATCGGCCGTCGATCCCGTCGCCGTATTGGCAATCTTCCAAGAGATCGGCGTCAACAAAGATCTCTACTACCTCGTCTTCGGAGAATCGTTATTGAACGGTACGTCGCAAATGTTTCGTGTAGTCTTATCATAAATATATATTACTTAGTGAGATACGTTACTCCTCGGCCGACTAGCAACAGAGCAGACCCATGAGGCCTCTTGATAAACGAGTGTCATTGAAATAAAACGTCAATTCATTCCGTGTCTAGATGCTGTGACGGTGGTCCTCTACACAACGATGGTGACTTTCAAGGAGATGCCAACGGTGCCCGTTGAACAGTACGGCCTAGCTATCGTTGCGTTCTTCACGAGTAGCTTGGGCGGCCTGCTGATTGGTATTCTGTTCGGTTTACTGACGGCTCTGATAACGAAGACGACCAAGGAGACCAGAGGTACGCTCGTCACCTGTCTTCGGGCTCGTGAAGAGCGTATACTGGAACAAAGTATACTCAGTTGTGTCAACCCCACGTGAACCCTGACTACATTTTACGACCATCCATTCATAATTCCCCAAGCCCATGTCACACAATCGAGTATACTTCATTCCAAGTTTACTTTATACCGAGTATATTTTATACCAGTATACGCACTTCAGCGTCCGTCTTGTCTTCTCGGAAAATGTCAACTTGATAAATCTCACAGAAATGTATTACCGACAATACTTGTAAATAATTCAATGAAACGACGAAGTGAAGATGGGTGAATTAAGTTACGAAAACGCAAGCCCTAAAGCGGGCCTCAAAACCGCGCTTGTCCGGCTTGATAGTTTAAAACCTATAACTAAGACCTAGCTGCTGACAGAGTTGTTAAGCAGCATTAAAAAATTAAATTAAATAATTGTAAGATGAATGTTCAAAAGGTCAATAGATTTTAGTCACAGTGCGTCGTTGCACCCAATATAAAAAAGGAATAAAGAAAAAAAGAGACTGTCCTGTCTGGCGCTTCATTATGAATGGTAGATCGGTTTACTTTCTAATTGACTTGACTTTCTAATTTTGTTCAATCCTGACTATGTATTTAAACGTATGGCTAATGTGATGTCTTTTATCATTTATTACTTAGTTCATTTTTATCATTCATTTTGTATTTTCTATGTGACACATTCTATAACAATGTATATTGTTCCTTGAATAAAGATTATTATTATTATTATTATCATAAGAGTTGGTTCCCGTGGTCGTCCATGCTAACTGAGGTGCATCGAGTTTTCCACAGTCGTAACAGTGAATACAGACAACGGTCGATGGCGGAACAATCATCAACCTCATATTTAATGTTGAGTGTTATCTGTTGCATGATACAGCACGGAACTAGATGTGCAATAACTACTGGTTGTATTTTCAGTTGTGGAACCGCTGGCCATTCTCGGCATCGCGTATCTATCCTACCTCTCAGCCGAGCTGTTCCATTTCTCTGGGATTATCAGGTACGAGACACATTGTCTTCAGATGAGTTTTGTTTTGCGTGCTATTCTATTCTAGATGAGGAATCCATGGGAGTCGATTTAGCGGAATATCAGTGTTTTGGTGATAGCTTCTGAACGTAATGAGATATCGAAATTCTGAGAAAGAGGAAACACAGATATTTTCAATACTTTCAAGATAGTATGAGTAATAACTATTTTCTGATGCCTAATTGATCACGGTACGCTAAAAAAATAGTAATATACCGTGTAAATATGCGATGTGAGAGTAAGTCATTATTACACGTCTGAAAGTAGGTCAACAAATGTTTCTTTAGAATAGATATTCATACTCAAAGTATCAAAAAATGTTATTGCATTAAAATCGCCCATGATTCTAAGGACATTTCCAATTAAACGTATCGTCCTTATTGAGTCCAGTGTTCATCGTATCCAGGATACCCGGCACACACTGTTTACTAGTTGTATTGATGACAGTAGCAAAACTGATAATAATTCATTTAGATATGAGTTGAGTAATGTTATTTACTTATCTCGAAAGATATGGTCAACAAAATTATATAAATAAAATTTAAAAAAAAAAATGTTTGTATATAGCATTTAAAAATCTGCCTCAATTGAATCAATCAATTAATCTAGCTCCAATAATCCGGCTCAGTGTTCAAGTCTACGGGTTTATACCCACACAATCTATGTTTACCTCGTCTTATATTGCATAGCAACCTGATATAATCAAAAACAAAAAGTCGAGTACATCTTAAAATCTAGATAGACAATTTTTCAAGATTTTGTTCTATTCACTACTGCATGAATACTCTAGAAAAATGCGTCAAAATATTTTTGTTATGTTACACGTGAGCCACTTTTAATATGAAGATAGCTATTTATTTCTAAATAACGTTATTGTGGTTTTGTTGTTTTCTAGCATCATCGGCTGTGGCCTTGTACAAGCTCACTACGCTCTCAGGAACGTTTCCAACAAGTCTTACACGACCGTTATTTACTTCACCAAGATGCTGAGGTGAGTCTGTCTATGGCCTACTAGATTCGTGCTAATACCTATAGAGTTTTTATAAAATTATATTCATGTGCTATAAATTTATAAATCATACAGCATTACTAGGCCTATATCATCATTATTTATTTTATTATGAAGTATAATATTATGTGTATGTATGCCTCGAATTAAACAAGTTTTAAACAAAATACAGAAATTTCTTGAGGGCATGGACTTCAATATTTTCTTGACTTAATATGATATTCTAATATGATATTTCAATATGATATGAAGTTTTAGCTATGTACATGCATATAATATATATATATATATATATATATATATATATATATATATATATATATATATATATATATATGATACGATTTAAAACTATTAAAAAATTGCGACGTCCCCCGGGACTTGAACCCGGATCTCCAGATTGTCGGTCTGACTCGCTACCAATTATGCCAGAGAGGAAGGTCAGAAAGTTGTTGAAATAATATGTATGTACGTATATATATATACGGGTATACTATTGATATTATAATGAGTAAGTACAAATTCCATTCACCATCTTTCAAAAAAAACTTTGATAAACAACAGAAACAATTTGATCTATTAACAAGAACACCAACTTGTACCTTCGCACCACCAAGAATACCATATTCAAACATTATCTCTCTCCAAGCGTAAATGAAACTATTCGTTCATTCATTCAACAATGTGTGCCTGGTTGCAGTTCTACGAGCGACGCCATCATCTTCCTGTTCCTGGGCGTGGTCGTTGTCGGCGACCACCACGCGTGGCACACGGGCTTCGTCCTGTGGTCCCTCCTCCTGTGCCTCGTGTGCCGCTTCGCCGGCGTCTTCCTGCTCACGGCCCTGGCCAACGTCTTCCGGGTCTCCCAGATCAACCTGCAGGAGCAGTTCCTCATGGCCTACGGCGGGCTACGAGGGGCGGTCGCATTCTCATTGGTCGAGATGTTGGATCGGACGACCGTCGAACCCAGACAAGTGTTCGTCACGACGACGCTGGTCGTTATTCTCTTCACCGTGTTCATTCAGGTAGTGACGAGCATGTCCTGTTTTGTGACGGGATTTTGTTTGTGTTTTATACTTCTTGGGTTGAATGGTTAGAGGTAGGAAAGAATTGTTTGTTGGCAGATAGTAGGGTACAGAAACTAGAATAGGATTACTTTTGTGGAGAAATTTGCAATACAAATTGTAAATTGTATTGAATTTTTAAAATGTGCATTCAGTCAATTTTGGAACTTCGATAAAAATACTGTTTTTGTTCATTTATTCACCGTGGAGAGATTTTGTGTTAAAAGCCTGTTAGGCTTGAAAGTTTAAAGGGAAGGAGGGGGGTTATGTACATTCCAACGCCGTGAAAGGATTCGTTGATTTAGCCAGTTCTTCACCTAGAAAATGAAATCGTGTAATAATTTGTCTCGCGGTTTGTTTCTAGGGAAGTACGATAAAACCGCTCGTGAATCTGCTCAAGATCAAAAGAGAAATGTCGGGGAAAAAAACGATGAACGAAGAAATCAACGAAAACGTAAGTTCAAACTTTAAACCGCTCATTTTTCATTGTTATTGAAATGTTGATTAGCGCTAAAAATGCTTGTGTGATATTTGAGTACGTTGTTCACAGATTATCAGCAACGTAATGGCTGGCATTGAAGAGATAACTGGCGTTAGAGGTGACTTCTACATAAGGGTAAACATGGCCAAGTTTCTTACAAGCTAATGTAGACTTGTACGTCATTCTGAAATGTATGAAATCAAAAATGAAACTAATTTAATCATTTTGTTTTCCAGAGAAAGATCGACTATATTGACGAGAAATATCTTCAAAAGATATTCCTTGTGGACAACCAAGAGAATGACTTGACAAAGCTGTATAAAAAGTTGTCTCTAATGTAAGTACACATTTCTGAAGGCAATAATATCAGGCTGGTTCTGTAGTCAGTGCACGATTACTCCACCAAAAGCCATATTATATGGGGGTCATATACTTGTCCTGAACCAACGTGCAATCAAAACAGCTGACAAAAATCTGGTTTTCTCATAACTGAAATTGAAATAAGCCTAAATTGATTTACATAAATTTGAAATGTTCAATTGAATTTCTTCAATTCAGTCAATGTTTGATTTCAGCTTTGAGAAAAAACATATTGTCAGTTGCTCACCATATGTGGATTTACTAATGTGATTCAGCTCGATTATTAAAACAATCGATAAACAAACTACACTTGAAGTTAGAATGATTAAAATAACATCTTTTATACAAATTTGACGGTGTTCAAGTGCAAGTTACAAAATCGCATTATATGTATATACATCATTTTGATTTGATTAAGATAGAAAAACAAATATTTTTTAGTTTTTGTCATAACTTCATGTAGAAACGGTCCAGGAATGAATTCGTTTTGGAATTGAATTGACATAATTCATACATTATGATTTATGAATTTATTTTTGTGATTTACGACATAAGAGATACATAGTAGGAGAAGCAAGTGATCTACTATGTATCATCGTCTGTCATCCGTCTCTCATATCGTCAATCACAAAAATATATTCTTCAAATCAAGTCCTACTTTCCAAAATATATACATTATGAATTGTAATTCTATACTATGAGTATAGTGTACGAGTGTTTGTTTCTTGCAGGGAGCATTACGCCCACCTGTACGGTCCCGTGGCTCTGGTCGAAGACAACAACACCGTGATGTTCCGCAACGAGACGCTGCCGCACGAACCGACGCCGCACATCAGCGCTACGGCCGCTGACGTCATTCGCCGAGAGTCGTTCTTGATGAAAGACAAGGACAAGACTATGAGCTTATCACCGGGCGTCGAGTTGAGGCGCCGCACCAACGTTCGCACTAGCGACCGCACCAACGTTCCAGTCGTAGACATTTCAAACACGGACGCGCTGCGGAGAGCTTTCCGTAATCACCCGCATAGAAAGGTAACGTGCACGCATTTGAAATTGTCGACGCGGTTATCAATGGTGTCTCCGGAAAAAATTTGGAAAGTATGGAAATTCCTCCCAAGAATAGGCCGGGGAGAAATACTTGGAAAACCAAAATTTTCTAAAAGCTCTCAAATTTATACTAAATGTGGAAAGATCTATCATACATATTTTAAGCGATTTGTGAGACAATCGGATGTGAAATAACGAAGAGAACGTATTTTAAATGTACTTTTTTACACATCAATAAAAGCAATTAAGAAAGCAATTAAAGAACTATTAAATATGAGCAACAAGTGTCACCAATAAATTAAAACGTTCAAAATCTGTGATGGATATGAAGAACGCACTGGTATAATTGTTTGGAAACCAAGGTCCATATACCAACAGACAGCCGCGGTTTTTAAACCTTCGAAGTGATCCATGGCCTGTATATGTATACATTGAGCTGACCAAATGTTCTTAATTCTACATTTCCATACTTCTAAGCTCATCTCACAACGCATATAAGGCGTTTTCCTAGTATACATACAAGAACAGTTCAAACTTATCAATATCTCCTACTGTACAATGAATCATCATCATATCCTCTATCAGAGAAATATATTGTTTAAATCAAGTTCTACTTTCCAATACTGATTATCAATCCTTGTTTTGACTTTGGTGCGTTTCAAAGGCATGTCTATTTGCCATTTACCTCCATACTACCTTTCAGGGTCAGAAAATGACATTGTTTCATCAAATTTTCCATGATAATTGATTACTCTACCACTGAAAAATGATGAAATTAACCTTTATTTGATAATACGATGAAGTAAGTGTCAAAATATTCAACTACAGAAATAAAATCACAGTTTATGAATATCATACTCAGCATATATGTCCAAACAATGACTTAAAACTCAACCTTACTATATGTGGTACTTGCCTAGCTATGCTACAGTGATCAATACTAAACCTCAAACGTTGGTTTTGAAAGCGCATCGCACACTTAGCAATGGAGTTTCGAGTGAATGAATAATCGTTGATCATTTACTGACTGATGCAGCTTGATCAGTGATCCAATATATGATTGAGAATTGATTGATTAATCCCTAATTGGTTTGCATCCGCACTTCATATTATTTCTGAGTATTAATATTAAATAGTAGATCTGACTTATAAGAATTTATTTTCAGTTCCCGAGCAGACTTCCTCACGAACGTGAACAAATTAGTGAACAGTTACGATTGCGACACTTGACGGCTCGTTGCATTACCGCTCTCGTCAATCGTCAGTCGCTACCCTTGGATCACGTGACTCTGCCAGTCGACCGTCAATCACTGCCAGCGGTTCCCATCGATACGAGCGAGGCACTTCAACGTCCCAGGAGGCTCATTCACTCAGGTCGGTAAACGTTACTTCGTCATTTGGTGTTTATGAAAATAGCCTGAAGCTGGATGTATGAATTGGGGTAAAAGGAAAAGAAAGAACAGCAGCTTACCAAGGTTTATATATATATATATGTTTTCAACATCTTTTTTTTCAACATTTTTTTTTCAACATCAAAACTTGATACAAAATTATTGTTCTTCTATTAAGGCTAAGGATGAAAGTAGGATCTTATAAGAGAGTAAAGTAAAGTAAAGTTAGGAAAGTAGGTTTAGTATGCTGCTTAACGACCCCACCAACAGCTAGGTTATACGGGGGTACGAATGAGCGGGTGATAATGCAACGATGAAGTGATGATAGGTGAAAGGATGTTTACAAAAACCCATGTCTTATGCGGGACTCGAATCCACGCCCAACGGTGACTTCAGTTACTACCGCTAGCGATAATTAACTTAGCCACCGGGGCGGCTCACTTCATATGTATTTTATTTTAATGACATATTATGGTTTTTAACATGTGCATAACTGCCTAAAGCTGACTACGTGAGCAAAGCTTCAAGCTGCTCATAAGGAATCAACGCAGTCTGCGCGTACTTGAGCACAAGTGTGATATTGATCGCCGTTGTTATTTTGTTCAGAACTCGAGGACAATTACCCCGACGAGTTGGAGGGTATGGACGTCATCTTGGATCGAGCTAGTCGCCGAAAATTGCTGCGAACTCTTTCGTTGAATACCGAAGGATATGTAAGAAGTCCAATCGTAAACCGTAACGTGAACCAATCCTTAAACGACGTAGAAGAAACAGAGATGGACGTGTTTCTACCGAACAAATAATATCATGCCATATTCGTATTGGGTTTAGATTTGATTAATCGTAACTATAGTCTATTTAGAATGTACGTGCTTTAACAATAACTAGACCATTGCAGCATGTGTGTTGTAAGATGAGCGAGATATTTATATGAAGTATAATCAAAAATTCTACACAGCTTGACACGTATAAAATATGCTTGACTTGACAACTTTCGTGTCTAGAAAGCCGGGAATCTCGGCTACATGGTTCTGCTATCATTTCTATCTATTCGATGAGTGAAAAACATTCATCAAATCATTTGCTTCGAAACGGCTGGTCCGATTTGAATACAAATACGTAATAATCTGTATCATTTATGTGATTACATTCAGTGAAAATTTGAATGTTTTTGAAGAGATTGTATTTTTCAAATTTTCTTTTTACATTGCAACGATTGCCATTATGGTGCCCTGCCTGAGCTTTCCTACATTGTCGTCCTCAGCTTTAATTGGCTGTTTGATTAATCGACTTGATTGGCAACAAGTTTTTGAATAAGAAAATAATGCACCACTGATGTTAGGCCACATCAATAGGCTTATAACGCGACTGTACGAACATACTGCCAAACGACCAACCACAGATTAATTAAACGTACGTTAAAATAATAATAGGCACTTAGTAAATGAAATTATATTTTCACACTGTTACTATTTATATAATTATATATTGTAGGACCTACTGTCCAGTTAAATAGTGAACCATGCTTTTAAATAATCATTCGTTTTGTTCGTAATATTTTGTAATGAAAATAAAATTATGTTTTATACACTCGTCGTAAATTATTTATTGTTGACTGTGTGTCTGTTGCTTGGGTTGAGCGGCTTGTAGAAGACTTCGGTGTCGTCCGAGCTCGATTTCCGCCGCGTTAAGACTCGCGTCCAGGTCGTCGAGTACTTGGTTGTGCACGACGAGTCGCATGTGGTAGTTCATGTCCGAATCCATCGTGACGTCGCACGGGTGCATATAGTTCATGGCCGAGTCGAACAGACGGGTATCTTCTTTACCGCCCATATTACTATTACAGTCGATTTTTATGTGATTAGGTTCAACGATATCGGAGTTATTATGAAAATGTTATCATTGTACAAATATTTCGTGTACTTTTCTAGTTGATTAATTTGTCACTGTTGTAGGATGAAAAGTATCGTAGCAACCGACGTAATAATAGCTTTCAAATTAGGTATATTCTATTCTATTGTTTTTCTATTGCTATTATTAGAAAATACCTTATTATAATACCTTATTTTCTGAAGGCCCAGTTCCCTGAATCTTAGCTAAGTACTAATTAATCCACTAACTGTTAGTTAAAAGTACAAAAATAACATATGTAACCATAAGGGTGATAACAAGTTAATTCGCTAACTATTGCTTAATCCACTAACTATCAATTCGTAAAACTGAGCATATATTTACAATGTAACACTAGGCGACATTGCTCACTAGCGCTACGGTATCTGTTGCGCTAATTACAATTAATAAGGTACGGTATTTGGTAGTAGATCTTAGTTATTACAGTGCATCGTTGAACCCAATATAAATATATTTGATTAGTTTCTAAAATAGTACATTCCATTGTATTTTTGTTCTATTACATTTGATTTTTTCATAAGATTTCTACTAAATCTTTTATTAGACAAATAAGTTCTTTAATTTGCAGGTCTGAGAAAAAATATGAGAAAATGTGAAAAAGTGTAAAGAAAATGGAAAATGATGGATAGGCCCTACCATGTATAAAAAATGTTGGGATGAAAAAAAGGTAATTAAATAAATGCTATAGTTTCAAATATTTCAATTGATCCACGTTTATTTAATATGGTTCCATGTTACTCGAAGTCGAATGTGTTTTGTCCACCTTTATTTATGGGATTATTCTATTATTGAGCTGGTATTTTTTTCCCGTTGTTGGCTATGATACATTTTCGGAAGCCACCGGCATCTCGGAGCCCACTTCACACTGGCACCTGTTTGAGTGGGGTCATATCATTAAAGCATTTTATTCAAGACTCATGACCAGACCGAAAATCCAAGCACCAATGGAAATATAATCAGAACTTTTCGGATAGGTGTGAATTATTATCACAACTCAAATAGTACGGGTGGTGCTAAAATAGACACATATGTTCGCCTATATTGTTGATTCTAGCCATAAAATGCCAATCAAATGAAAACCATTGATTTTGCTGTGCCGATCCCCGCTTCCGATTCGCAAGTTTGACCAAGAAGATTCTCGACGTAAGTCGTATGTCCCTGTAGGCTCTTGCTACCTGTTAACCGAATAACCTGTTTGACCGTGTTTGACGTTTGCGAGATCGAACAACTGGAGTCCGGAGGCTGTGTTAGATCCTGGAAATGAAGCCAAATAAATGGCATACTATTAAGACTAGGCTAGCTAACAAGGCACATTTGCAATAGACAACACTAGTTCTATAGGTTTAGTGCTACATACAATTTTAAATCAGGTAAATATTAACGTGGGATTAAATCACGGGAGTGCAGTGTTTTTCAAATTACCAAGTGGGTTAGGATTAGCGTAAGGTAGCCTACCCTGAGTGGGCGTAGGCATTGTGTTGTAGATACATATTTGGTTTTGCCTGTAATGACTGTGTAATGCTTGAAGTTTTATGATGTTTTTTTAACAAGTCGTTTGAATTAATGTTGACTTGCTTGACCCATTTCTCTTTTGACAGAATAAATAGAAAAATACCATACATTAAAATAATAAGATGAATCAACTACAGTCTCCTACATTGGACGGTTTGCCGAAACAATTTGTCGTTGCGATGCGAACTTTGTTCGACATAATGGATGATAAAAAGACTGGATATGTCAGATTTACAGGTAAGTTCAAAAAGCATGTATTTGTTTATATATGTATAAACCATGAATGTTTGTATTACACAATAATGCAAAGTCCCCCAAGTTCACAAACTGATGAAAGTTGAAGTTGTCATAATTTTTCACACAAAAGTAATTTATTTTTGTCCAAATTACGTAACATGAATATATTTTTGTTATTGTTACGTAATTTTCAAAACTTTCATCAATAATTGAGAAATTGAAAGTCAACCGAATGGTCTAAAAAACTTTGTAGCCCGACCGGTACCATTGATGCCGGTACCGCCACAAATTTAATAGTATAGGTAGTTCTGTTCTTGGTAGGTTCTATTGTGAGTAGTATTTTATTCTGAACATCCATTTTAAAGACTAGATATAGGCCTATACCATGCGTCGTTTCCAGATTCATTGGTTTCCTGCTTCTAGTCCCTACATAATTTTAATTCATTGTGTCCCACCATATTCCCATAAAACCACTGTTAATTTATTCTAGATGGATCATTAGCCTGCATTGATGGTTTTGTTTTACTAATCCCTTGAAAAAAGATACATAGAGGGGTATTCTAATATATAAGTCATCAAAATTGTTTTCAATGTTACAGATATCGAACACAGGTGGCAAGATGACGGAACTAAGGGTCTGCCAAAAGGCGTAATAGACAGTCTACAGAAAGTAACTCCTCCAAATGGCATGCTTTCCTTCGAACGATTTTGTGCCGGTTTAAAAATATGCTTACTGCGAAATCAAGTAGAAAATACTCGACCAATGCACAAGTCCCAGCTCTCGAACACATCTTTGAACCAACCTAACCGTCCTCCTTCAGCCCCGCTGCTCGACATCGAAACTACTAAGCCGTCGTGGGTGTCGTCCAATACCGCAACGGTCCGTCCGAACAATGCAATGCCTCAACAGAGAACGTTGAGCATGCCACAACTATTAACCGAACGGAAAGAAAACACGTATCCAGAAACAAACATAATGCATAATTACGTTAGTGATGCAAAACTGCCATCTTCTAATCTGAAGCAGATGCCACTAGGGGGTGCAATCATCTACGGACCTCCGAAACCTCCGAGAACTGCCGTCGGTTTAGCAATGACCGCCGTAACTGCCGAGAGGAATTTTACTTCGGGAAATATCGACAAGGCCGAGATACGGACAGCACTTCAGAATTGGCAAATGGGACTCATGTTGAATGATGAAGTGGCGAAAACGATGGGTGATAAAAGACTTGTTTATCCGATGGATAGTCGAGCTATAGCTAGCGGACGTGGATCAGGAGACGGAAAACCTTCAGGTGAGTACATTGTCCCATATTTAAAACATCGTTCGCACTGCGTTCCAAACGTATGTACGTCTACCCAATAATTTGTTCTGATTTTAATTCTACACAGCCTCCCTCCATAGCTTCATCAGCCAAGGCGCTGCTTTAGAAACTAAAGTCACCGTTGATTGTGGGTTCGAGTCCTGCATAAGGCATGGGTTGATGTGAACGTCCTTTAACTTAAATCATCTCTTTCTAATTTCGTTATCACACGCTCATTCTTACCCCATGTATAATGTAGCTGTTGGTGGGGTCTGCAAAGCTGACAATAACCAATTAATCAATTGTTTTACACAATACATTTATTAGACTTATAATCATAAAAAGAAACTAGAATTCGTGTGAATTCTGCTGTTGATACCAGTATGCTTTTCCGGGTCGAGTGACCAAAAAAGTGTCATAGGCCTGCCGGTATAATTTTTAAACGCGGTGTCTTACATGTTCATTAGGCCTAGGCATCTACCAAATAGTTTTTGTAGTAGGCCCAGCACAGCATTAAACAAAAACAAAAAAAATTACCTTTGCTTCATGTAATTTTAAAAATTCTTGTTTCAGGACAACAAGATCAAGTTGGAATTCCACAAAAGAAAAATACGGCTCGAAGACGAGAACCGAGGAGGCACACTTTACAAAATGGCATCGACTATAACATGGTAAGAGTTGATATTGTATTTGTTAAAATAGTTATATAGAAGCGTAAACTATGAACACAATTGGCTCTGCGTGATTCATTCCATCAAAATATAAGTTGGAATATTTGTAGGTCTTTTCATAAATAGACGGGGAGGCAGTAATGTGAGAGTATTTGTATTATTGTATTATTGAACACTCTTGCAGATGTGCTAGACGCACGATGGGAAGGTCTTTCTATCATTATATTATATTATTTTTTTGAATACTATTAATTCCTTTGTAGTTCTTGCACTTTCTTCAAGATTGTTCCAATCCTTCTTCGTCCTGGACGAAACCATTTCTCCCTTTCTCCCTATCTTGTAAGGCATGATTGGGGGGGAGTATTTGCCCTTCAAGACAGTTTCACCAAAAATGGGAATTAAGTGCAATAGTAGGGCCTACATGTATGGTGTTGTTATCAAAGGATGCAGGAAAATACCAAGATTACTGAACCGTAACGGAAGAAGTCATAGTATTAGGCCCTATATATATTGTATGAGATACTAATATAAATGAATGTGTTTTAGCTGAAGAGAATGAAACAGATTGAGCAAGAGAAAGAAGTACTTATGTTGGGACTAAATGCAATTGATCGAACCAGAGATTGGTACGTGAAACAAGTGACGGCAGTTCAAGAGAAGATGAAATATCTCGGAAGAATGGGATCTCATTTGGTGAGTATTTCGTTCATTTATTTAACAAGCAAACAATGTGGTACACAATTAACCATATAGCATCAAGTACTGAATGTATGAAGGACAGTGAGAGCCGGTTTGTCAATAGTTCTCGTTAGGTTCGTGTTAGCTGACCGACGGTTATCTCTAACGTCCACCTGTAATGGGAGGGTTGTTTTTCAACCCTCGGTCAGCTTCTTGTTTACTAGCGAAGACCTCCCCCTACCTACGACGCTTCTTGTGGCCGAGAGCTATTTCGCAAATTAAAAAACCAGCCCAAAGGTCATTGCACTCGGGAAGTTTACTGTACAAGTCAGAGAGATGAATACCGTAATTATTTGTTACTAGGAAAACGCCATATATGCGTTGTTAGACGAGCGGATAGTAATAGTATGGGTAAAAACTTTTTTTTCTGCTGTGTTATTCTAATGGGTAGGCCTAGGCATATTTTTGAAATTTCTAAAATTCATAAAAATAAATTTTACCACCCGATAATGGCACAAAACTATACAGATCTAAGTCAGATGAGGAACCATAACGAAAAAAGTTTGAAGTTGATGACTGTAGCCGCTAGACCTGTGGAGAACAGACAAAAAAAAAAAAAAAAAAGAACATCAATTTTTTTCAGTATGTTCAATTGAATCCTCGCTAAAGCTCGTCTAAAAATGTACTTTCAGGTTTGTGATGTCCTTGAAATATTGACAATGTTTGTGTTTGTGATGTGGTTGCAGGAGCACTGGACCGAAGCGCAGCAGGAGAGGCTGGAGCTTCAGCGAGCGCGCGTGTTGGAGGTGAACCGTCATCTAGCCACACTGACAAACAGCTGGGAGCGGGGGGGATTCCCCTTGCACATGAACCTGGCGTTTCATAATCCAGGCCTGGCTCAACACAACATGCTCGGGCGATTAAAGCAGCAGAACCATTTACTCACAGAGGTACGTTACGCTAGGCTCTTTTTTATTATGCACGTATACTTCTCTGACTCTCAATCTTGTCCTGTGTAGTAACCGGTAGTTTATAATTTATCAGCTACGGTAATCAGCTACAGCTACTTTTTCTACAAAATGGCTGACCCGATCAAGCTGAACATTTCCAGAAATGTGTATCAAAATGTAATTCAACTTCACGCAAAATTTTAGTTTTTGGGAAAATATATTTTTTTTTCCGCTGTGTTATTCCAGGGTGAGTAACGTAGTTATAATTAATCAGCTACGGTATATGTAAAGAAAGACAATCTTATAGTGTAATAACGACAGTATAGGCTTTTCTGGCTATACATGACTGAAGTGGAGTACAGTGAAACCTCTATCCATCGTTTTTCAAGGGACCAGGAAAATGAAACCATCCATGCAGGAAAACAATTCATCCAGGAGAATTTAACATTGATTAAATGGGAGTGGGATGAGAAAAAATGAATGATACAAGCAGGAAAACGATGGATCCGGGAACGATGCATAGAGGTTTCACTGTAGTAGGTCTACAGTTTTTATTGTGAACAGAAATTAACTTCTAGTTTTTAGGCCTACATCTTCTCTATAATGTGTCAAAATTGAAAATGTTCGGACTGTTGGATGTGAAGAAGATGTTCATTCAAGATAGGAATTGGGAAATTGTTGAGATATTGATTTTTTCTCTCAACAATAAAGATTTGAGTCAATGACTCCTTTTCAGAGGCCCATTAATTATTTTCATCTCTATTATCCTAGGTAGAAAGTTTTACTAAAGATTACTTTTTTTGTAACCAAACTCACTAGTTTGTATTTTGAGAACAGTGACATACGGTAATCACTTTGTTTGCCACGCAGGAAGTGAGCAAGAAGAGCGAACGCATCACTGCGTTGGAGCGAGAGAAGACGTCACTAATAAGAGAACTCTTTATAAATCGTCCACAAAACAGAAGAGGAAATGAAGTTCAAGAAGATGTCCCATTTATGTGAGGATTATTATATCAAAAACCTTGACAATAATGTGATCTTACTAGTTTAAACCAATATTGTACCATATTCACATGCCTTAGTTTAGTTATGATGGTTTGAATTTGATACATATTGTTCCTTCAAGTTAACTACATTTGAGAATGGTATTTTGAGTGAAAACACCCAATAATTGAAATATATATTCATACTCTTTCCAGTTTATTTAAAAGAGTGGGTTCGAGTCCCGCATGAGGCATGGTTTCTTGTAAACGTCCTTTCACTTATCACAATTTTAATAATTTCATAATCATCTGCTCATTCGTACCCCCGTATAACCTAGCTGTTGGTGGGGTCGTTAAGCAAACAATAATCATCATCATTATAAGGCCTAATATGGTACAATATATTTGATTTAACTTGATGCCAACTAGACTTACTACTAGTACATAGTAGTATTCCTTTAGTTAGCTATACATTCCTTTAATACCATATTAAATGTGTGTATTTTGTAAACTGTAATAATATGTACCGTTTACTATACAATTGTGCTGTAACTTTCACATTCCAGAAACTGCCACTAATTGATAATGCACTGGTCTATCTCTCCCTCGCTCTCACATACAGTAGTAGCTGAGTGCACTTGAGTTGGATCGTAGAGAAGTGACAGAGAGAGATGCATCTTTGAGACGGATAGCAACCGTTGCTTGGCGTGTAAGAACTGATCTCGGTGGTTCACATGGCCACATTGTTCCCCAGTATAGTGATGGACGTGCGGATGGCCACTTGGACCCAGTTCACAATTGCAATTGATTAGTGAATATGGAATAGTGATTGTGGTTTCTCCGCTTATTTCAACTGTCGATTTGCTGTTTCACTGCCGCTCTGAATAATTATTTTGCCTCAATAAGTTTGACTTTTAGTGGTGGTGACATTATAATGATAACTGTCAACTGTCAGAACAATAATTCATTTTTATTCTCACTGAAAAACAGTCAGTTGTGCTGGAACTCCTGCCGTCCTCTGGATTGTCAATTTCAAATTCAAAGCCAGCATTAAGAATATATTCCTCAATGTTGACAATAAGTAAATCTAGTTTCTGATTTGTATTTGAGGTGAAATTAAATAATCGAGACAAAGAACCAGTATTCATTTGACTACAGTAGCAGGCCCTACTACATATTTTGTGAATGGTCAGAATTTGGTTATCATGAATAGTCATAAGAAACGGATTTTTTTCCTTTCGTATACCATATAACGTAATCACTATATCACATTTTCTTATTGTCACTGGTTACACGGAAATGTCGTAATCCATTTCGCATAAACACTATGGGCCTACCGTAATCAGTATTCCATATTCACTAATCATCATTTCAATTGTGAACCAGGCCTTACAAACAACCAAGTACCGGTACGTAATATATTCTGGTCCCCTTGTGACGTCAGAGGTATTTTGCCATATTGTTTCTACGTAGCCCCAGGCAGCCACAACGACCTTGGACGTCAATAACCGGTTGATGCATACATCTTTCTGCGCCTACTTCATGTGATCTGACTGAGGTTCTATATTGTATTTATATACATTAAACATGTTATAATTATTTTCTTCAATAATCTCAACTAGTGTTAATGTTCAATAAACATAAATCTGATTTCAAAATTTTAAAATTCTAGTGCATTATCTTCAAGAGATTCGTTACTATCCGTCCAATGCTAACGGCCTGATTTGCCTTATTATTAGTTATTAATAAGTTTAGTATGAAAACCAACGATGTAACACTATTTGTCATGACAATAATTGAAGACCATGTGAACCCTCATAATTTTTTTAAATTTAGAGAAGTGCGGCCTGTTTGAGGCTAAAGCAAACTGTGTCAATTCTGTTACCAGTGCACTTTCAAAACAAATGATCAAGCCAGGCAGCAAGCAGGTATGGAACGTGCCGATAGTGACACCACACGAATGAACGGTGGAAGTGTTGACGTGTCAACCCGTCAATTTGATGGGCACGGAGACTGCACGGTGTGTCATATTGCCGTCGTCGCCGCCCCCGGTAGCTCATTCAGCTGAGGCACCGCTTCAGAGTCTGATAGTCATCGTTGGGGTTGGGTTTGAGTCCCGCATAAGGCATGGATTTTTGTACATGCCTTTTCACTCATCATCACTTCATAGTTTCATTATCACCTGCTCATTCGAACCCCCGTATAACCCAGCTGTTGGTGGGGTCGTTAAGCAAACAATAATCAATCATAATATCGCCGTCTTCACCCATCAACTTGATGCAAAATATACTGATCATTTTCTCAGTTACAACAAATGAGTAATCTCTGCATTCTTTGAGTCAAGTATCTAAGTATATGAAGCAAAATTTCAGACATTTTCAATTTATTATGGTGAGTTTCTTTCATGATATGTAATTATGTATGATAACAATAAATTTCAAGTAAAATTGGGGTTATTTTGAGATTGATGAAACTCTAATTACAAGCAGAAATTTTTTGGTTGAATCAAACTATGATTCTATAGAGCAAAGTTTACACAATACAATAGTGAAGATGTACTTTTGCCTGAACCCACTAGCTAGGCTTACAGCTCGTGAATTAAAGTGTCCGGCCATGTAATATCGACTCGGAGGCAATACATGTATCCATGGTTCGTTTGTTTGAACTCACTAGTGGAGCAAGGCAGGTTGCATACCTGATAACTGACTGGCTTAATTATTTGGGTTTATTAATAGAGAAAACTTGGCACGTTGTCACTGTTGACTCATCATTTGAAAGAACTACGAGGGTTTGCAGGGCCTTTACATTAGCATTATTCTACGTACATCTTTATAGATCTACACATTATTCTTGTGTAACATATTTTTAAGCAAATTTGTTTACAATAATATTTTTAATCTCAATGTGCAATTTTAACATGCTATTGTTAGTTACTAACTAATGTTGCTCATAGTGGCAATATTGCTGCTTTAGATGATGAATCTTGGATATACAAATGTTTACAAATAAAAATATATTCTTACAAGTGCATCATGTTTTTGTTCCAGAATATGTGAATATCATTTTCAGTATATTTTCTGATTAAGTTAGTACCATAGTTTTGCCAAGATCATAGTCTTAGATTTACAAATATTGGAAACTTTGAGAAGCGCTAGTTGTTTTGGAAATGGAAAAATGTGCGTGAAAAAACTATACATAAAACCTTTTTGCAGTGGCAGCTGCTGACGTTGACAGTGGGAAGTTCTGCAGTTGAATAAAACTACCGGTAATTATGTATAGGACTAATTATAAAGCTAGGCTATTGACCCATGGAATATGATTGATGACGCAGGAGGGCTCCCCCAGAAGGCCCAAAGCATGGTGATTTCTACGCTTATAATATAGATGCAATTAACGTGTTTCAAATCCTAAAATTAATTTTTAAACATAACAGTAGGCCTATATTTATCTTGTCTGTATGGAATATGGATTTAATACAGAATCATGTATCAAATTTGATGCTGCCATACCGCAAATAGGCCTATGTGGCCGTATATATTCGATAGTTTTGCATCAAAGGTATTGACATTTAGGACTAGTACTCTGGCTCGAAACACTTGGTCGTTGACAGTAAGAAACGAGGGAACGGTAGCGAGAACCGCTTGTTGATCTTACTGAACAACTTAACGTGTAACACATTCGGCAGGTTGCCTGAGCCAGTTGAACGTAAAATTACGTGTAAGAAATTACAAATATTGTCAGTTTTCAAAAGAACGGATGATCACATTTTCTGCTACCCTACGGCTTTTATAATGACAATACCGTACTCCAATATTGACTTGGGTTATTTACTCTTCTTGATGATTACAGTTTGATTTATAACTGGTGGTATGCTACCTAACAAAACTGACAAGTTTTGAACAAAAATAAAACTTAAAGATAATCAAAAGTTGAAACTTTTATTGGTTTTGGTACATATTGATGGTACAGTAATACTCCCTACATAGAAGTATATTACAGTAAATGTTTGTGACATTGGAATGTGTCATGAACAAAATTCACACAAAGGAACTTATATCTGGCAGACAAGTTTGATGCACATACAATCGCAGAAAAATAGGCAATCGATGAAAATAAATATTTATTAAAATTGAACGCTTTTAGAGCATTCATCTGAACCTGCAGAGAACAGTACAGCGTTTTAAGTACATTACATACGGTACTATAGTTATATAAGTGACTCCTGTCCATACAGCACATTGAACGGTGAATAGAGTATGTAATTACATCCACGAAAGGCCATCTACCAAGTTCAATTATTTGTAAAAAAAAAACGGTAATTACATAGTAATCTCACTGCAACTTTATTCAACGCTTTCGAAAGATGCAGTTGCACTTATAACTGTAAATCTCATCCTATACAGTTGTAACACCCTGAAAGTACCCGTAGCATACAAATATAACAGTCATAATTGTGTTTGTTATATTGGTAGATGACCTTCTTTTTTGGATACAAATAGAGGCCCTAATAATCTTGAGAAAAATATTGCAAATAGCAATTAGGCATAAAATATCTTATTAAACCACGATAACTATGATCACAATGTTATGAATGACTAAAGACCGGTATGGCGTAATATACAAATACAGTATAAGAATAGGACTTGATCGTTTGTAGCCAGCAAAAGTACAGGCTATCAATCTATCACTTCTGTTTCATCGTCTCTATTGACGAAGAGTTAGTTTTCCAGCTTATGCCGTCGTTAGGCAATTCTGACACAATGAATGGGCATAGCCATGCTATGTACCATCTTTTGCCAAAAACAACCTCGACGTTTCGTTTCAATCCAAAATTATAATCCGCTACGAGATGTTTTTTCTCGTACTGTACAATCCCTTTTTTAACGAGATCAAGTTGGATCCACAACAAAGCGAATGTAAATACCATACCAATAAAATTCAATAAGTAAATCATGAGGTAATATTGTCCCAAAGAGCCATCAAGTCCAAAAACTAACATAGCAAGTGGAAATATTATTTTGACTAATGTCGTTGCCGAGAGATCCACGTTGTGCCATATGAAGTAGTTGTTGAAATACGTGGAATAGAGAGTTCCGAGGAACATGTAAGCGAGAAACATGATGAAATACCTTTGGTTGAAGTGACCGATGCAACACCCCGTAAATATACAGTGATGATCTCGTTTTAAAATGCACGTATTACACACGACGCAGTGCCAGGACCGTGGCGGAGTCACACTTTCGCAACTCTGACAGAATCCCCAGCCAGGTTCCTCTGTAGAAGGCAGCATTTCACCGGCTATACTCGTGTCCGTAGTTACGATCGCCACAAAGTTGCTCGTCACGTTGAGCAAGACGAAAGTACCGCACACGAAATGGATCGTATACCACATCGACCACTCGGGATACGAAGTAGGCAAGACAACGGACAATTCGAACCAGTATGTTATGGGAATCATAGCAACCACTAAGATGAATGCCCCAATGTCTTGGGGTGATTTTGGTAGAAAATGTTTTCTAAATTTCATTTTACTCGTCATTATTAGGTACAAGTGTGTGCGCTATTTAATGAAATAATTTTATTTTTTTCCCTTTTCTATTAAAACATGGATGGAACTTGGTATTACAAATAAAGCTGTACCGTAGTCGTTTCTTATATCCTTTCTTTTCTCTAGAATGATGTACACGTTGGGAAGGTTTACCAGCCGAAGGCACTTTTCAGAAGTTTCGGATGACGAGGAATGTCACCTTTCTCTTCTGAACCTTGAAATTAACAATTGAGATAATTTAGGCAACATTACTTATTTAGGCCTACTAGCTGTAAAATTCGAAGAATAACAATTTTACTACCAAGCAAAGTAGGCATAATTGATACATAATCTGTATTTTAGTAATGGAAAGTAATTGTTGAATTGTATATCAAGCAAAGTAATTTGTATATATTTTCAGTAACGGCATTCAAACTCAACGGTAACGGAAAGTATTGGTATTGGTAACCGTCTAATCACGTTTTCTATGAAGCAAAGTCATTAGTATATTCTCCGTATTTTTAGTACCGGTAATGGAAAGTAATCGTCTAAATCATTTTTACTACCAAGCAAAGTAATGTGTATGGGCCCTATATTTTCTGAATTTTTTATAATTTAGCGTAGGCCTACCGTAATCATGTAATCATTTTTGAACATTCAAAGATTTGAAGACAAATTCCAACTTCATGGAGTTGAATGTAGGCCTACTGAAAAGTTCTTTATTCAATCTCACTTGGAAGTTTTATCAACAAGATCCATTAATTATTTTAAAATATAAATTTCTATTGAGCCCACATATTCTATTGAGCATGCACATGCCATTTTTACTCAAGACAAGGTTAAAGTAGAAAACAATAAATAATAATGATAAATAATAATTTTATAACAAATCACTTTATGGTCATAGTAGGCTACATATCATAACACTAGAAATAAAGTAGAATACAATTTTATTTTACATTTTGTTATTCATTTTTCTCATCTATTGATGAGTTGATCTTCCAGTGGATTCCATTGTGACGTAAATCGGACTTGATAAATGGACATAAGCAGGTTAGGTACCACCTTTTTCCAAAAACGTTCATGATATTCCGTTCTAATCCATAATTGTAATAAGTAATAGAATGTTTTTGCTCATATTGTACTTCTCCTTTGATAATAAGATCAAGTTGGATCCACAACATACCAAGGGAAAATCCCATTGCAATGAAATTCAAAATATATATGATCAGGTACCACCGTCCAACGGATGGATCGAGCCCAAAAACAAACAAAGCCACAGGAAACGCCAACTTCAAATATGTAAGTGCTGATTTAAAATCTACATTCTGCCATATGAAATGATTGTTGAAAACTGTTGAATAGAGACTTCCAATGAAGATGTACATCATCAACAACACAAAGTATCTTTGATTCAAGTGTCCAACACAGCTTCCCAAAAATAAGCAATGATGATCTCGTTTCAAGATGCACGTCTTGCACGTTGTGCAATGATATGAGCGAGGCGGAGACATTCTTTCACACAGTGTACATAATTGCCACCCAGGTTCGAATAGGCCTACTGATGGTAATTTGTCATCTGCAATGCTCGTGTCTGTCATTAAGAATAAGGCAAAATTGCTGAACACATTAAGTGCAATAAAAGTACCATTAATGAAATGTATTATATACCAAGTGGAAAACGGAGGATGAGCACTAGGTAAAACGACACACAGTTCGAACCAACAAGTCACAGGTATCATGCAAGCCAACAAGGTGAAAGCTGCAACCTCTTTCTTGTTTTTAGGAAAGATTTGTTTCCGAAATTTCATTTCACGTAGGCCTAGATAAAATTATGGTGAAGGAACTGAATGAAGGCTCCTATCATTAAGTATAGGGGCCTATGGGTGGTTTGCTCCTATCCTAGAGATGCTCCTACTTTTATATCCACAGGGAGGACAAGCTCATAAGATAGTAAATATAGCCTGAGCTTCAGCTTCAGATAGGCGTCAACGTGGTCTCCAAGGTAATTGCCTGAATCTCTCTTCCCTAATGCCAGATAGGAATTTACCTCGCCTAGGCCTACCACTTAGCTTACCTCAAAATACAGATTTGACACATTTCATGTGATCACATGATCATTGTTTGGTTTTTGACATCTAAAATCACGGCCACTTGATGATATGGTTAGTTCACGACCACCGCACTCAGCGCTGCTATCGGTATTGCACTTGAGTCTTGGTGGGTATGGGGGGTGTGATGGAAGCTTAAGTCATTGCCTAAGTGCAAGTGTCCATTGGTCTAGTGTCTGCAAGGGTCAACTTCAGGTTGCAGAACGTCAGAATGTATTTGTTATAGTGGTATAATACAAGTGTATTCCAATGTGAAAAGAATTACAAGTGAAGATGGGGTCAAGAATAAGGTAGGGTAGGCCTACCTTGTATTGTCCTCCTGACTCCTATCACCTCACTAATATTCTTAGGCTAGCCCTTGGTCATTGTAGGCCTAGGCCTTTTGGCCTATTTGAACATATTAGGCGTAGTCAATGTAGGTTAAGGCATAGGCCTAGGCCTACCTAGATCTCTACGTAGATTTATCCGACCTAAGGCGTAGGCCTACTCCAGATCCATATGCTCTTGTGGTAGTCCATTGCCTATGCCTTGACCTGAACCATATCACACTCTGCTTTGAGTAGGCCTAGGTTATGTAGGCCTAGGCCTACTTATCTGGGGAACTGACATCTAGCACTAGGCCTAGGCCTACCTGGGCTGTGAACAGCTGAAATTGGTATGCCAATGGCAAGGCCTAGGCCTAGCGCCTTTCTTACTAATCTTGCTCAATGTAGGCCTCGGAACTGTAAACTCAATGGCCTCGGCCTACTCAATTCAAGTTTAGGACTACATCGTTGATTTTTGCTCGATGTTGCCATGAGATTGAATTTTGTATTTCAGTGACATTCTAACTTTCACCAAAAATATTTTATTTATTCATTTTATTATGGCAGTCCCTATTACCGAGTAGCCTACCTTGGTTGAATTTGTAATATTAACTTCCAAGTATCGTGGTTGAATTTTTTATTTTTTTCTACCAAGTCAGCTAGGCCATACTTCCGATATTGCTACCATGGTATGCCTATTAGGTACCTCTTTTCAAATAGACGCAAATAGACCTTGGTTTGATGGTGCCGAAGTCAATTGGTGAAAGTCTACTTCGTTATGTTTTCCAAGTTCATGCCTAATTTGTCGTCATAGGCCTAGGCATACTTTTTTTATTACGTTCCAATTGCACAATCCCCCGTATAACCTAGCTGTTGGTGGGGTCGTTAAGCAGCATCCAATCGCACAAGTAATTAAGTTTGTAAACAAACTATAGGCTTCTAAACATCGTGATTTATGCAGTTTATAAGTAGGCCTAACTAGGACTATGCACATGTTGGAACTGTTACCAATATACCCTAGAAATCTTTCAAAATAGTTCGCCAGTTGACATTAGTTTGACAGGTACCGGTAGTCATAAATTTGCAAACTGGGCCTACATTGCATTAGATTACCTCTAAGAACTTATAATCACCTTCATTGAATAATCATTACAGTCTCTGGTAGTGAGGCTAGAAATATTTGCCGACTTATATAATTGTTTTCTTGATTCTCGCAATAGGCCTACTGTACCAGTACTTATAATTTTTGATATTTTTAGGGATAATGTGAAGCATCTAATTCAGTGCTTCTGTGAAGTGGTGGCGCCTCAATCAGGAGGAAAGGAGCCGTGGATTATTCAGAAATTTCCAGAGAGCTATGCAGTGGAGGAGGTTCTCAAATCTATTCCTATTTTTGCATATCCGTGCGATTTTCAGAAGTAAGTATTTTCCATACTTTTTGTACCGGTACCATTAATTTTTCTCTCTTGTCCATCTGAGAGTTTGTATATTTTGCCGTACATATATTTCGTAGTTGCCCACGTAGTGGCATACTAATTTTTCAAATTAGAGGTAGGCAATTTAGTTGAATAATCAGAAAGATCACAGAAAGATACCCAAGGAAATAATAGTAGCCCTGCTTGGGAAATAGAACAAGATTGAGAGCCGAGTTGAAGCACCATTGTTGTAATAGAATTCGAAGTATTTATTTATCTTTTTGTATAAGTAATTTTTGAGTGAGAACTGGCCAACCAACTCAACCCTCAATGCATCTAAGACCCCGTTTACATTACTACCATCCTACAACAGTACAGTTACTAGAGTAAATGGGCAGTAACTGATATTGCGTTCACACGGACAAAATATAGGTTCATGGTTACTTGACGTTTTAGTTACATATTTTACCGCGTGAGTGTGTTTTGACACATTTCGTCGACGCCATCTTGTAATTATTCTACCAAAACGTATCCTAGAACAAAGACTTCCTACGAGGCTACGATCGTACCAAGCTGTGAGCGTTCATACGCATACATCTACTACAGTAACCCTACTAACGAGAGTAAATTGACTGTAGTAGCTTTTGTTACGAGCGTAGCCACTATTTGGTGTTCACACACGGTAACTTACGATCGTAGATGGGGTTACTAGAGTAGTTGAGTAGTAATGAAAACGGGGTCTAAGCACACAGTCAAGATACTGTACCGTGATTTGTAAATCTAGCAGTTGAGCCGTGTAGGAAATGCACACAATTACCTGCTAGGCCTATGCCCATCATCCTATCGAGTCTTACACACGGGAGGAATTGGATGAGGCCCGAAGTGATGTCACGTGGGCTCCCGAGCTTTCCCGATCTCTCCGTTAAATCCGTAGAAACAACACAAACATTTAACACTCCATTTTCACAATCGTCTAGTGGTCCAGTGGGTACGGCGCCGGCTGGCAGAGCTATAGAGGCGGGGTTCGATTCCCGCTGCTACCCCTTTTTTGTTTTTTGCAATATAATATAAAAACTTTTTGCAATAGGTTAGAGTCCGTTTTTTTTTTTTTTTATCCTCGAACGCTTGAACTAACTAATATAAAATAGATAATAATTCCTGACAAAATACAAAATCGGGAGTCCACGTGACATCACTTCGGACTACCATCCCTCATCCAATTCCTCCCGAGTGTAAGACTCCATCCTATCAGACGTTGTAATATTGTATTTATTCTGTTAGCACCGTTGTTCAGCACTATTCGTTCGTATTGACGAATGTCGACTCGAAGTACACCTTTGGATTCTGTCGGCACGATCCAAAAACTGAGACGGCTCTTGTGGTGCTGAGCTACCTCCCGTGGCACGAGATATTTTTCAAGTAAGAATACAATTTCAGTTCATTGATTAGGACTAGTTATTATTCTATCTCTGCCAGGACGAGAATGATTTTGTAATTGATGTTTACTGTAGTAGTAGTAGGACTTGGTAGTAGTAGTAGTAGACTAGTAGTAGTGTTTATTTCTTTAATCCTCTTTCGAGGAAATCGGTTCACAAGTGACATATTTTACAATATAACTTGGGCTTATAGATAACATTAAATGCTTGAGTGTGGCAGTACCACCATTTACAAATTATGTAGTAGTATATTAGTGATTACAGTATATTGAACAAGTAGTAAAACAAATAATGATACATTCAAAGAACCACATAGATATAGATAACTAGATACTGTAGGCCTACATAATCATTTGAATAGCAAAAAAAAAGAATTAGGCCTACTGAATTGTCCCTATACATATTATTAATAAGTAAATTTAATATGTAGTACGAAATCCAACATCAACAAACTCTTGCACAGAAGTTTTTTTTTTTTTTTCAAGTGGTGCTTAACGACCCCACCAACAGATAGGTTATACGGGGGTACGAATGAGCGGATGATAATGAAACGATAAAGTGATGATGAGTGAAAGGACGTTTACAAAAACCCATGCCATATGCGGGACTCGAACTCACGCCCAACGGTGACTTCACCGGTTACTACCGCTAGCGATAATTGACTTGGCCACCGGGGCGGCATGGAAACTATTACTGTAAATGTAAGGTGCTTTTTGAGGAGTGATTTGAATTGATTTATAGGTAAAACCTTGATACTTGTTGGTATAATATTATAAAGTTTACTTCCTGAAATTTGGTGACCTTTGCTATATAGTGAATGGTTATATCTGTTTAGATGTATAAGATTTTTATTTCTAAGATTTTCCTTCTTTTTGTAATACAGGTTGTTGAATCACATCGCTGAAATAATTCACGGTCAAAACACGGACGAGCTCTGGAGGTTTCTAGATGCAGTTTATCAATGCCAAATTCCGGACCCCGGAAACACCACCGAAATACCGTTCAACCACGGTCAATCTGTAAGTACTGGTAGAACGAGTTAAATATGACTTATTACCAATTGCATTAAAAGCTACCGGTATTACAAATTTGAATATTTTTAAACATCCTAAGAAAGAAAAAGGTCTTGCAAGACTCAATTTGTCTCGTTGTTTCCTGTTGAAAGCCACTTTGTTGAAATTAGCTGTGTTTTTTTTCACTTAATTTGTTCATTAAATTCATTAATTTATTTATTCCCCCGCAGGTCTCAATTGTGAGCAGCCCCCACCCCAAACTTTCAAAGTGTTCCGACGCCCCCATCATCCCATCATGTATCCCATCGCTTATAAAATATGATTACTTGTTTCAGAAGTTTATATGTCAGAGCCCAAATCAATTCCAATTACCAAGTATACCTGAAAATGTGAGTAAAATATCAACCTCATTTTTACTAGACCTATACTGGCTCTGTGTTGTTTTCACAGTCATTACTTGATGATGTTTCTAAACTCTGAAAACGAGGGTAGCTTGAGGCGAAAACGGCGCGCTGTCGACGTGCCATTGAACCTCAACATATTTTAGAGAGTAAATTTGTCTGACAAATGTATTGAAAGCCGAGGAAATTGGAAAATTAATCAATATTGAATGTAGCGAGCTTTTTCTGCTAGATGAGCGTAGCGATGGCTTCTGTTTCTCATACCAATAGAAATCTTTTTGTTTTGTATCTTGCATTTAGCATGTCAGACAGAGTGAATATAAATTGTACCATAATATAAAAATAAAATCATTCTTATAAGTACAATAGGCCTACCGTAACTCACAGTACTTGACACAGTAACTTATACAGTAACTTGAACTTGATGTAAGAAGGGTCTGGTATTTTGTAATTTACAACATGAAGCAAGATAAATTAATGTAAAGAATAAATATATTTCAAAATAAATATAGTAGGTGCCGCTTGAAAATGTGGCACCCTAGGCCAAGACCTTGCAGGTCTGTGCCTTAATACGGCCCACATTCTGCAACCATCTTGTCAGGTACCAATAGAAGATACGGTAATAGAAGAACCGGCAGACGCCTTTTCGCTAACAATGTAGGGCCTACTCCATAAAGTACGCATTTACAATCTTGGACTTATTATACAGTAGAACCTCTTTAGTACAATTTCAGGGAACCAGACAGAAAAACTTATCAGAGTGAAAAGCTTACTAAAGAAACTATGTAACACGTGGGAACATATTTATGAGATCAGAAAATGAAACTTACCAAGGTGAAAAATGTACTAAAGAGAAACTTACTGAATAAGTTCTCCCGGTACTATAACATGAAATAAATGTTTTAAATATGGAATAAAATAGTCTCTGCTCGTTTTTCAGCGCAATCTTACCGAGTATTATAACGCTGTCGATAGTCACAACATGATGGTGATATTCGCGTCGATGTTGTACGAGCGTCGTATCATATTCAAGTCCAAGAAACTCTACCGACTGAGCGCTTGCGTCCAATCTGCCAACGCAATCATCTACCCGATGGACTGGCAACATATTTATATACCAGTGTTGCCAATGAAACTGATGGATTACTTGTTCGCGCCCATGCCGTACCTAATCGGCGTACCCGAAGTCATTTACGACGTACGTTTGTGATTCATGTTATTTCGTTGGGATTGTCAACTGGCAGTGTCGCAGATTATGTGATAGTCTCGTATGCCAGATAACTGTGGGGAAACTTCACACCAAGATGTATTGACGAACTTTACAAGTATAATACCGGTATATTGTTTGTTGGTAATCCTTGGCCGTAGTTTGTTCGATGAAGATCGTATACTTTTTTCATTAACGTAAAGAACTTGACAGAAAGTCATTGTTTTTCTATAAAGTTCATGATCGTTTAAACAGAGCACCACAAGGACAATCTTACCACCTATGCTTGAACAATTGTAGATATTTCCAATTGAGTACGTAATTACAATTGGGATCCAATCAAAGTCTGTACATTATATTTTATGGTTCTTACCTACGGTTTCCATGTGATTGTGTTGAACAAATCAACCGCGAACATAGGCTGCTCCCATTTCTATTTGTCAGTTCCGATTTTTTAAAAATTGTCATTTGTTTCAGCGAGTACGCAAGAATGACTTGGGTGACGTCGTGGTTCTGGATGCGGATAACAACACGATAGAAACTCCTTTTCAAGACTTGGAATCATTACCAACTGACGTGGTAAGTAGAATCATGACCCCGGAGGAAATAACTTACAAATTGAGTTCTGTTGTTGGTGGCTGGGCCTAGGCTTAGAGGGTGGTGTGTGTAGACAGTGTATAACCTCCGACCCCCCACCGCTGAACTTATGAGGCTCATTTTCCCGGGTTTCAGAAGTACCGCACCTATTCGTATATATTTCTCAAAACCCAGATAACCAATTGGATTGGGCCAGGGAGTGTTCCCACCACTTCTTCTAGGGCAGACTTCTTATCAGTCGGTTCCTGCCAGTTCCGACTTCTTCTTCCTCTTCCTCACTAGTCTTACTTTCCTCTCCTTCGTCTTTTCTTCTTACGAGTTCCCTCCACCTTTTTCTATCTTCCCACCATCTCTCGTCTAGCACTTCCTCCCATTTTTCTCCCCGGTTAACTACCCATTCGTAATGAAGAATAATTCTAATACAGTGAAACCTCTATCCATTGTTTCTCAAGGGACCAGGAAAACAAAACCATCTAGGCCCTATGCAGAAAAACGACCCATCCAGGAAAATTCAACATTGATTATGTGGGAGTGGGGTAAAAAAAATGAATGATACAAGCAGGAAAACGATGGATCCGGGAACGATGCGTAGAGGTTTCACTGTATTCCTAGGCTATAAATAGTATGCTTGCAAGTTGACGACGTTGCTCGCTTCAGGTGAACTCGCTGCGCCGCCACCTACGCAACCGCGCGGCTCTGCTCGGAGACGGAGTGTCCCGAGCTTTCCTCCGCTCGCTCGTCCAGCTGATCGGCGGCTACCGTGATGCGCTGCGTTTCCACCAGGGGCAGCGCATCACCTTCAACCGGGAGGCGTTCGTCGAGTCCAGGCCGCTGGCCATGCAACCGTTCTTACGGCAAATGCTGGACCTGCAAATATTCCAACAGGTACGGTATTGTGGTGTACAGTGTACACCTGACCTATCCATCGTTTCTCAAGGGCCCAGGAAAATAAAACCATCCATGCAGGAAAATGATCCATCCAGGAAAATTTAGCATTGATTGTATGCGAGTGGAGTTGGAAAAAATGTATGATACAAGCAGGAAAACGATGGATCCGGGAACGATGCATAGAGGTTTCACTGTATTCGTTATTCACTGTAGGTTAGTACAGTTACGAGTCAGGGGGAGTCGATTTAGCGGAATATCAGTTTTTTGGTGATAACTTCTGAATGGTATGAGATGTGGAAATTCTAAAAACGAGGAAACACAGATATTTTCAATACCTATCGGACGATATAAGTGATAACTATTCATCTCATATCGTATAATTGTCATGCGTAAACGCTTAAAAAAGGCCCTGCACGCCTGACAATCGGGCAATTTGAGATAAATGGTTAGGCTTAGTATCACTTGAACCATCTTGGATGTATTGAAAATCTCTGTGTTTGGTTGTTATTAGAATTTACGATATTAGAATATGAGATTAGAATCTCATACCGTTCAGAAGTTGTCACCAAAAGACTGATATTCTGCTAGTTCGACTCCCATGGACTCTTTAACGGCATACAAATTGATATTTTTCTCAGAGTCCCCAAGTGAATACTAGTCGAACAGACAGTAGTAGCCTTCAAACTTCACAGAGCTCCTGATAAAGTTCGAAGGCAACTACTGTCTGTTCGACTAGTATCTACGTGAGGACTCTGTGAAAAAATCTGAATTTTTGTGCTGTCAACTGTACATACTACAAATATTGGTTTTGTCAAATGTGTTGAGGTTGAGTGTATGCCTAAAATTAGTAGTGTTGCTAATCGATATCGAATATTTCGATCGATTTTCGATATCAACATCTCAATTCGATATTGAATCAATTCATTCAATTACTTCGATATCGAAAGTGAATTCGATATCGAGTAAATCAACAGCGGGCTGTCAGTCGTGTGAGATGCATTCTGTATGGGTGTTGGTGTCAGTCATTTGTTGATGCTGGAAGTGTGAGTGTCGACACAATGCAAAGGCAGGTTATAACTACGCCTCGCAAAGAGATTACAGACGTCTAAATGAACATGATTCAGACCTTGGAAAATTTCAATATTTTCGATCGATATTCAATATCATCATTTCGATTCGATATCGAATGGAATTCCTAATATTTCGATATTTTCAATCGATTTTCGATATAGCACATTTTGGTATCGTTTACGTTCTCTTGATCGATTGGCAACCCTGAAAATAAGTAAAATCGGCCTTGTGGTGCCCATCTTAACGGTCTTACCTTGTCACCTTTAACCTCAATTGGTAAACAGTCGTGACTTTCGAATGCTAACGACAGTAATGTTTTTCCAGTTCATCGAAGAACGACTGGACATGCTGAACAACGGCCTCGGTTTTTCCGATGAGTTTGAAATGGAGGCTTGTAGTTACTCGGAAAAGTCCAGTTCCAGATTAAAACACCAGTATAAAGAATGGACGTACACGGTGAAGAAAGAGGGAAGTGCCTTTTTCAAGACTGTCAAGAAGAGGGTACGTAAAACTTAACGAGTTTGCGATCTTTAATAATGATTTGTTACTTCGTAATATTATTAGTAGCAACAATTGAAATGCGTATAGTCTTGTGGTTGCCGTTATGTGTTCAGTTGCTTGTACATAGAGGTTTTGTGCGTGTGTAATTTTACTTGTAATATCATTGGTTCTCGCTGAAGTCCATCTTGCCTCTAGGTCTCATTTACACTGTTCATAATAATACAACGGTTCATAATGTGAGCAGGGTCCCCACTATGATTTCATTGTTTGTAGTACTTCACAACATTGTGTACGATACCATACGACGGTTTACACAACAGTATTTTGCCAGCGAGTTTTCATTATTCACGGCTTTTATTACCCACGGCTTTTTGGAATCCAAAATTGTCAAAGCTACCTGTGAGTGACTTGATGACAGCAATTTTTATGACAAATTCAGTCCTCGTTGGATAAGTGGACGTCAGGTGCCAGACTGAGACGAGTGGTCGAGTGGCTAGCACGCTGAACCGTCATTCAATGATTCCCGCCACGATCGAACATCCTGACGGGATTTTCGTGGTTTCCGTCTGTCGTTCAGTTCAATACTGGGATGGTTCCTGAACAACAGGTCACGATCGACTCTTTTCCACTAGACAAAAACACCTACTGGAATAACCTTTCATCACATGGTTCCAATATTATATACCGACGCCAATAGATCTTAGTTATCATTACAGTGCGTCGTTAAAACTAATATTCATTAAAAAAAATAATGAATGGTCGTAGGTCAATTGCCAAGTTAACATAATAATGTTTCGGCACCAAATTATCTGATTTCCACAAAATGTTGGTTGTTCTTGAAGTTGAACTAACCTCACAACATGATGTCATGACTATAGATCCCGTTGTTTCAGTTGCTGATTGGATTGTGGAATATTGGTTGGAAGTTGTCACATACGATGATACAAATCATAGTGGGGACCCTACTTTACAAATATTTATATCATTTACATGTCATTTACAATCATTACATTTACATACGTTTACATACTTCTACAATCATACAATCATCTACAATCGTTCTGGCTAGATTTGAAGTTATATATCGCCATGTGCCAGAAAGGTCAACCCGAGGGGTTAACAACTCCTGAAATCCCCTTGAAATCCCTGAAATCCCCTTGAATTCCTTGAAATCCCTGAAATCACCAGAAATCCCTGAAATCTTCTGAAATCACCTGAAATCCCTGGAATCATCTGAAATCCCTGAAATCTCTTGAATTCACTTGAAATCATCTGAAATCCCTGAAATTACCTGAATCACCTGAAATCACCTGAAGTCCCTGAAATCACTTGTAATCCCTGAAATCATGTGAAATCCCTGAAATCACTTGAAATCCCTGAAATCACTTGAACTCCCTGAAATCCCTGAAATTACTTGAAATCCCTGAAATCATCTGAAATTACCTGAAATCACTTGAAATCACCTAAAATCCCTGAATTCACTTGAAATCATCTGAAATCACCTGAAACCCCTGAAATTACCTGAAATCCTTGAAATCACCAGAAATCACCTGAAATCGTGAAATCTGAAATAAGGTGTACACCAAATTTTCGAGTTGTAAACCCCTCGGGTTAACCTCAGAACGGGTAGAATATGCCATATTTTAGTTTTTCTTTTGGCATGAAGATGTTTGTGATTGGCAGCTTTTTGTTTTCAATTGTAAATATATGAGACAGTGAGCTACTCTCGTTCATTCAAACTTGAATAATTCAACTTTAGCTGTAATTTCTGCTCTCTACTGAGTTTTAACTCATAAGCTAGCACAGTCTTATGTGATTAATTATATTCCCACAATTGAATAAATTCAATTCTTAATTGGTGTTCGAGGTCCGTTGAATTTTGAATTGGAGAGGGTTTACTGTGATCATACAATAGTTCAGCTTTTCATCCATTTGTAGGCAGTCAAGTTCAGTTTGTGCGCCGCATGTCTCGTTTTTGTATTTTGTACAGTTTTATTTTGTTTTTATTGCTTCTGTATTTGTTGCTATTTATTGCTATTTCAGGCAAATCCTGCCATGAAGTCAGCTGTCAAATCCGTGAGTAACGTTTTGTCACATCTTCATCACTGCAATAGCATTTTCAGCACATATTACTTCCAATACTCCGTCTTGTCTATATATATATTACCGTACATATTCTTTGACCTCATCTCATCATCTTGTTGATCATCCATCCGACGCTAATTGATCTTCGCTCTCATTACAGTGCGTCGTTAAAACACATTGTAAAAAAAATGACACATTTTACAGTTTTTACTCTACTGAAGAGTATCCAAGTAGTCCTACTGATAACTGAAGACTTGTGCTACCACATTGTAATTATTTTTACGTTTATGATGTTGCAAATATGTAGTCTCAGATAATCAAGTATATTATTATTATTATTATACCATAAAAAATGTAGGCCTATGTAGCGTGGTAATTAGACGAGCTTTAGCGAGGATTCAATTTGACGTACTAAAAAAAATTGTTTTTCGTTTTTTTTTGTCAGTTCTCCACAGGTCAAACGGCTACAGCTATCAACTTCAAACTTTTTTTCATTATGGTTCCTCATCCAACTTAGATCTGTGTAGTTTTGTGGCATTTTTGTGGCGGTAACTTTTTTTTTTATGGATTTTAGAAATTTCAAAAATACCTATTAGAATATCATGGTGGAAAAAAAAGAAAATATACTTATTTTCCAAAAAAATGAAATTTTGTGTGAAGTTGAATTACATTTTGATACACATTTCTATCAATTTTCAGCTTGATCGTGTCAGCCATTTCAACATAAAATGTGCTAAATTAGTACCACTCGAAGCAGTTTCCACCCATTTTTACCCATACTATTACTATTCGCTCGTCTAACAACGTATATATGGCGTTTTCCTAGTTTAAATACAATCAACACCTACTTCTTTTTGCCATACTGAATCCAATCATTTTATTGCGTCCAGGTGAAAGAGCGCGGTAAAGACGTGCGCAGCGCTTACAAAGACATACGTTCCAAGTGGCGCGAGACCCCCGCAGATTGCTCGAGGAGCGAGGGCGGCGACAAACCTCGCTCGGCGCCCACGTCTCCAACGCACAAGCGGCGGCCGCAGACGATTGCGGCTCCGAAGACCAGTCTCCAGGTCGCACAGTCGTACCGTAAGGTCGCCGTCAGGTCCAGCAAGAGTTCAGTCAACAACAACAGGTTAGTAGGTGTCGCGTAGCGTTGTTCCGTGTCGTCGTGAATCATAAGCCGACCTTACGAACTTTTAGATTGATAACTGAAAGAAATTCCTGCGCGTCAAATGAAAATGATGGAAATTGGGAAAATCATCTTTATTGAAGGTGTTTTTAGTGGAATATTTCACAGTTTCAAGTTGATTACATTGTTATGTGTTCAGTGTCACATTGCTCTATAGAAGACAGTGATGTCATTCATGAGATTGCTGTGACTGCTGATTAACTGACAAGCTGCTGAGTATGAAAAGATAAGAACAATAACAGAGATAGTGAGTCATTATTGTTGATAACATTCATGATACTGACCCTTCTACCTGATTGGAGAATCAATACATTGCATGGTAATGATTTATCCAGGAAGTGTTTTGTATAGTTTCAAACTTTAAATGGCCTTTTAATAGTTTTTATCTTCTGACAAGATAGTATGATAGTTCCAATGTTGTGAAGGGAGCTATAGAGTCATGAACTTTATTTGACAGATAACACATGGCTTGTGCCATAGCCAGTATAGAATGGATGAGGTGGTGTACAAGTAGCTTCTGTTGGACCTCACTATTCCAGGTCTATGTTGTATAATAACTAGGGTTGCCAATCGATCAAAACATGTTTCTCGGAGAACCATACATTGGATCGGGCTGAGGTTGACATTTTTTGCAATCGATTGAATGTACCTTCATTTCGATACCACACACAACTCTGTGAAAAATTTTCCAAAGAAAATCGTAAATTTTCCGACATCCGATCTGCAGGGGGTTGTTCAAAACATGTTTGCCGGAGAACCATACATTGGATCGGGCTGAAATTGGAATTTTATGCAATCAATTGAATGTATCTCCATTTTGATACCACACACGGCTGTGAAAAAAAAATTCCAGAGAAAATCGCTAATTTTCCGACACCCCCCTGCGGGAGGGGGTGTTCAAGATTTTTTTTACGGAGAACCACCCATTGGATTGGGACGAAATAAAAATTTTCCGCAATCAATTGAATGGACCTTCATGTTGATACCACACACGACTCTGTAAAAAAATTTCCAAAGAAAATCGTAAGTTTTCCCACACCCCTCTGCGGGAGGGGGTGTTCAAGAATTTCTTCACGGAGAACCAGACATTGGATTGGGACGAAATAAGAATTTTCCGCAATCAATTGAATGTACCTTCATTTTGATACCACACACGGCCTTGTCAAAAACTTACCAGGGAAAATCATGAATTTTCCGACACAACTCTACGGGAGGGGGTTTTCAAGATTTTTTTTCCGGAAAACAAGACATTGGATCGGGACGAAATAAGAATTTTTTGCAATCAATTGAATGCACCTTCATTTCGATACCACACATGGCTCTGTGAAAAAATTTCCAAAGAAAATCGTAAGTTTTCCGACACCTGATCTGCAAGGGGTTGTTCAAAACCTGTTTGCCGGAGAACTATACATCGGATCGGGTTGAAATGAGAATTTTATGCAATCAATTGAATGTACCTTCATTTTGATACCACACACGACTCTGTAAAAAAATTTCCAGAGAAAATCGTAAATTTTCCAACACCCGATCTGCAGGGGGTTGTTCAAAACATGTTTGCTGGAGAACTATACATTGGATCGGGCTGAAATAAGAATTTTATGCAATCAATTGAATGTACCTTCATTTTGATACCACACACGGCTCTGTGAAAAATTTTCCAAAGAAAATCGTAAATTTTCCGACACTCGATCTGCAGGGGCTTGTTCAAAACATGTTTCCTGGAGAACTATACATTGGATCGGGTTGAAATTAGAATTTTATGCAATCAATTGAATGGACCTTCATGTTGATACCACACACGGCTCTGTGAAAAATTTTCCAGGGAAAATCATAAATTTTCCGACACCCGATCTGCAAGGGGTTGTTCAAAACCTGTTTGCCGGAGAACTATACATCGGATCGGGTTGAAATTAGAATTTTATGCAATCAATTGAATGTACCTTCATTTTGATACCACACACGACTCTGTAAAAAAATTTCCAGAGAAAATCGTGAATTTTCCGACACCCGAATCTGCAGGGGGTTGTTCAAAACATGTTTGCTGGAGAACCTCACATTGGATCGGGCTGAAATTAGAATTTTATGCAATCAATTGAATGTACCTTCATTTTGATACCACACACGGCTCTGTGAAAAATTTTCCAAAGAAAATCGTAAATTTTCCGACACTCGATCTGCAGGGGCTTGTTCAAAACATGTTTCCTGGAGAACTATACATTGGATCGGGTTGAAATTAGAATTTTATGCAATCGATTGAATGTACCTTCATTCGGATACCATACATGACTCTGTAAAAAAATTCCAGAGAAAATCGTAAATTTTCTGACACCCCTCTGCGCGAGGGGGTGTTCAAGAATTTTTTTACGGAGAACTATACATTGGATCGGGACGAAATAAGATTTTTCCGCAATCAATTGAATGTACCTTCATGTAGATACCTTACACGGCCCTGTGAAAAAATTTTCAAAGAAAATCGTAAGTTTTCCTTCACCCCTCTGTGGGAGGGGGTGTTCAAGATTTTTTTTCCGGAGAACCACACATTGGATTGGGACGAAATGAGAATTTTCCGCAATCAATTGAATGCACCTTCATTACGATACCACACATGGCTCTGTGAAAAATTTTCCGAAGAAAATCGTGAGTTTTCCGACACCTGATCTGCAAGGGGTTGTTCAAAACATGTTTGCCGGAGAACCAGACATTGGATCGGGCCAAAGTTAGATTTTTTCGCATTCAATTGAATGTACCTTCATTTTGATACCGCACACGACTCTGTAAAAAAAATCCAAAGAAAATCGTAAATATTCCGGCACCCCTCTGCGCGAGGGGGTGTTCAAGATTTTTTTACTGAGAACCAGACATTGGATTGGGACGAAATAAGAATTTTCCGCAATCAATTGAATGTACCTTCATTTTGATACCACACACGGCTCTGTCAAAAATTTTCAAAAGAAAATCGTAAATTTTCCGACACTCAATCTGCAAGGGGTTGTTCAAAACCCGTTTTCCGGAGAACTATACATTGGATCAGGTTGAAATTAGAATTTTATGCAATCGATTGAATGTACCTTCATTTTGATACCACACACGGCTGTGTAAAAAAATTTCAAGAGAAAATCGCAAATTTTCCGACACCCCTCTGCGCTAGGGGGTGTTCACGATTTTTTTTTACGGTAACCAGACATTGGATTGGGACGAAATAAGAATTCTCCGCAATTAATTGAATGTACCTTCATTTTGATACCACACACGGCTGTGTAAAAAAATTTCAAGAGAAAATCGCAAATTTTCCGACACCCCCCTGCGGGAGGGGGTGTTCAAGAATTTTTTAAGGAGAACCAGACATTGGATCGGAACGAAATAAGAATTTTCCGCAATCAATTGAATGGACCTTCATTTTGATACCACACACGGCCCTGTCAAAAATTTTCCAGGGAAAATCATAAATTTTCCGACACTCCTCTGCGTGAGGGGTTGTTCAAGAATTTTGTTACGGAGAACCAGACATTGGATCGAGACGAAACAAGATTTTTCCGCAATCAATTGAATGTACCTTCATGTAGATACCTTACACGGCCCTGTGAAAAATTTTCCAAAGAAAATCGTAAGTTTTCCGACACCCCTCTACGGGAGGGGGTTTTCAAGAATTTTTTTCCGGCAAATCATACATTGGTTCAGTACGAAATAAGATTTTTCCGCAATCAATTGAATGAACCTTCATGTAGATACCTTACACGGCCAAGTGAAAAATTTTCCAAAGAAAATCGTAAGTTTTCCGACACCCCTCTACGGGGGGGGGGGGGGGGGGTTTCAAGATTTTTTTTCTGGAAAACCAGACATTGGATCGGGACGAAATAAGAATTTTGCGCAATCAATTGAATGGACCTTCATGTTGATACCACACACAACTCTGTAAAAAAATTTTCCAAGAAAATCGTAAGTTTTCCCACACTCCTCTGCGGGAGGGGGTGTTCAAGAAATTTTTTCACGGAGAACCAGACATTGGATTGGGAAAAGAAAAAAAAATTCTGCAATCAATTGAATGTACCTTCATGTAGATACCTTACATGGCCCTGTGAAAAATTTTCCAAAGAAAATCGTAAATTTTCCGTCACCCGATCTGCAAGGGGGTTGTTCAAAACCGGTTGTCTGGAGAACTATACATCGGATCGGGCTGAAATTAGAATTCTATGCAATCAATTGAATGTACCTTCATTTTGATACCACACACGGCTCTGTGAAAAATTTTCCAGGGAAAATCATAAATTTTCCGACACCCCTCTGCGCGAGGGGGTGTTCAAGAATTTTTTTACGGAGAACCAGACATTGGATCGGGACGAAATAAGATTTTTCCGCAATCAATTGAATGTACCTTCATGTAGATACCTTACACGGCCCTGTGAAAAAATTTTCAAAGAAAATCGTAAGTTTTCCTACACCCCTCTGTGGGAGGGGGTGTTCAAGAATTTTTTTCCGGAGAACCACACATTGGATTGGGACGAAATGAGAATTTTCCGCAATCAATTGAATGCACCTTCATTACGATACCACACATGGCTCTGTGAAAAATTTTCTGAAGAGAATCGTAAGTTTTCCGACACCTGATCTGCAAGGGGTTGTTCAAAACATGTTCGCCGGAGAACCAGACATTGGATCGGGCCAAAGTTAGATTTTTTCGCATTCAATTGAATGTACCTTCATTTTGATACCGCACACGACTCTGTAAAAAAAATTCCAAAGAAAATCGTAAATTTTCTGACACCCCTCTGCGCTAGGGGGTGTTCACGATTTTTTTTTACGGTAACCAGACATTGGATTGGGACGAAATAAGAATTTTATGCAATTAATTGAATGTACCTTCATTTTGATACCACACACGGCTGTGTGAAAAAATTTCAAGAGAAAATCGCAAATTTTCCGACACCCTTCTGCGGGAGGGGGTGTTCAAGAAGTTTTTTTACGGAGAACCAGACATTGGATCAGAACGAAATAAGAATTTTCCGCAATCAATGGAATAGACCTTCATTTTGATACCACACACGGCCCTGTCAAAAATTTTCCAGGGAAAATCATAAATATTCCGACACCCCACTGCGCGAGGGGGTGTTCAAGATTTTTTTTACTGAGAACCAGACATTGGATTGGGACGAAATAATAATTTTCTGCAATCAATTGAATGTACCTTTATTTTGATACCACACACGGCTCTGTCAAAAATTTTCCAAAGAAAAACGTAAATTTTCCGACACCCAATCTGCAAGGGGTTGTTCAAAACCCGTTTTCCGGAGAACTATACATTGGATCGAGTTGAAATGAGAATTTCATGCAATCAATTGAATGTACATTCATTTTGATACCACACACGGCTCTGTGAAAAATTTTCCAAAGAAAATCGTAAATTTTCCGACACTCGATCTGCAGGGGCTTGTTCAAAACATGTTTCCTGGAGAACTATACATTGGATCGGGTTGAAATTAGAATTTTATGCAATCGATTGAATGTACCTTCATTCGGATACCATACATGACTCTGTAAAAAAATTCCAGAGAAAATCGTAAATTTTCTGACACCCCTCTGCGCGAGGGGGTATTCAAGAATTTTTTTACGGAGAACCAGACATTGGATCAAGACAAAATAAGATTTTTCCGCAATCAATTGAATGTACCTTCATGTAGATACCTTACACGGCCCTGTGAAAAAATTTTCAAAGAAAATCGTAAGTTTTCCTACACCCCTCTGTGGGAGGGGGTGTTCAAATTTTTTTTCCAGAGAACCACACATTGGATTGGGACAAAATGAGAATTTTCCGCAATCAATTGAATGCACCTTCATTACGATACCACACATGGCTCTGTGAAAAATTTTCCAAAGAAAATCGTAAGTTTTCCGACACCTGATCTGCAAGGGGTTGTTCAAAACATGTTTGCCGGAGAACCAGACATTGGATCGGGCCAAAGTTAGATTTTTTCGCATTCAATTGAATGTACCTTCATTTTGATACCGCACATGACTCTGTAAAAAAAATTCCAATGAAAATCGTAAATTTTCCGACACCCCTCTGCGCTAGGGGGTGTTCACGATTTTTTTTTACGGTAACCAGACATTGGATTGGGACGAAATAAGAATTTTCCGCAATTAATTGAATGTACCTTCATTTCGATACCACACACGGCTGTGTAAAAAAATTTCAAGAGAAAATCGCAAATTTTCCGACACCCCCCTGCGGGAGGGGGTGTTCAAGAAGTTTTTTACTGAGAACCAGACATTGGATTGGGACGAAATAAGAATTTTCCGCAATAAATTGAATGTACCTTCATTTTGATACCACACACGGCTCTATCAAAAATTTTCCAAAGAAAATCGTAAATTTTCCGACACCCAATCTGCAAGGGGTTGTTCAAAACCCGTTTTCCGGAGAACTATACATTGGATCAGGTTGAAATTGGAATTTTATGCAATCGATTGAATGTACCTTCATTTCGATACCACACACGACTCTGTAAACAATTTTCCAGAGAAAATCGATAATTTTCCGACACCCCTCTGCGCGAGGGGGTGTTCAAGATTTTTTTTACGGAGATCCAGACATTGGATCGAGACAAAACAAGATTTTTCCGCAATCAATTGGATGTACCTTCATGTAGATACCTTACACGGCCCTGTGAAAAATTTTCCAAAGAAAATCGTAAGTTTTCCGACACCCCCCTACGGGAGGGGGTTTTCAAGAATTTTTTTCCGGCAAACCATACATTGGATCAGGACGAAAAGATATTTTTCCGCAATCAATTGAATGTTCCTTCATGTAGATACCTTACACGGCCAAGTGAAATATTTTCCAAAGAAAATCGTTAGTTTTCCGACACCCCTCTACGGGGGGGGGGGGGGGGGGGGTGGGGGGATGGGTTTCAAGAATTTTTTTTCTGGAAAACCAGACATTGGATCGGGACGAAATAAGAATTATCCACAATCAATTGAATGGACCTTCATGTTGATACCACACACGACTCTGTAAAAAAATTTCCTAAGAAAATCGTAAGTTTTCCCACACTCCTCTGCGGGAGGGGGTGTTCAAGAATTTTTTCACGGAGAACCAGACATTGGATTGGGAAGAAAAAAAAAAATTCTGCAATCAATTGAATGTACCTTCATGTAGATACCTTACATGGCCCTGTGAAAAATTTTCCAAAGAAAATTGTAAATTTTCCAACATCCAATCTGCAAGGGGTTGTTCAAAACCTGTTTGCTGGAGAACTATACATCGGATTGGGCTGAAATTAGAATTTTATGCAATCAATTGAATGTACCTTCATTTTGATACCACACACGGAACTGTGAAAAATTTTCGAGGGAAAATCATAAATTTTCCGACACCCCTCTGCGCGAGGGGGTGTTCAAGATTTTTTTTACGGAGAACCAGACATTGGATTGTGACGGAATAAGAATTTTCCGCAATCAATTGCATGTACCTTCATTTTAATACCACACACGGCTCTGTGAAAAATTTTCCAAAGAAAATCGTTAATTTTCCGACACCCGATCTGCAAGGGGTTGTTCAAAACCTGTTTGCCAGAGAACTATACATCGGATCGGGTTGAAATTAGAATTTTTTGCAATCAATTGAATGTACCTTCATTTTGATACCACACACGACTCAGTAAAAAAAATTCCAGAGAAAATCGTAAATTTGCCGACACCCGATCTGCAGGGGGTTGTTCAAAACATGTTTGCTGGAGAACTATAGGCCTACATTGGATCGGGCTGAAATTAGAATTTTATGCGATCAATTGAATGTACCTTCATTTTGATACCACACTCGGCTCTGTGAAAAATTTTCCAAAGAAAATCGTAAATTTTCCAACACTGGATCTGCAGGGGCTTGTTCAAAACATGTTTCCTGGAGAACTATACATTGGATCGGGTTGAAATTATAATTTTATGCAATTGATTGAATGTACCTTCATTTGGATACCATACATGACTCTGTAAAAAAAATTCCAGAGAAAATCGTAAATTTTCTGACACCCCTCTGCGCGAGGGGGTGTTCAAGAATTTGTTCACGGAGAACCAGACATTGGATCGGGATGAAATAAGAATTTTCCGCAATCAATTGAATGTACCTTCATGTAGATACCTTACACGACCCTGTGAAAAAATTTTCAAAGAAAATCGTAAGTTTTCCGACACCCCTCTACGGGAGGGGGTTTTCAAGAATTTTTTTCCGGAAAACCAGACATCGGATCGGGACGAAATAAGAATTTTCCGCAATCAATTGAATGGACCTTCATGTTGATACCACACACGACTCTGTAAAAAAATTTCAAAGAAAATCGTAAGTTTTCCCACACCCCTCTGCGGGAGGGGGTGTTCAAGAATATCTTCAAGGAGAACCAGACATTGTATTGGGACGAAATAAGAATTTTCCGCAATCTATTGAATGTACCTTCATTTTGATACCACACACGGCTCTGTGAAAAATTTTCCAAAGAAAATCGTAAATTTTCCGACACTTTATCTGCAGGGGGTTGTTCAAAACATGTTTCCTGGAGAACTATACATCGTATCGGGCTGAAATTAGAATTTCATGCAATCAATTGAATGTACCTTCATTCAGATACCACACACGGCTCTGTGAAAAATTTTCCAAAGAAAATCGTAAATTTTCCGACACCCGATCTGCAAGGGGTTATTCAAAACCTGTTTGCCGGAGAACTATACATTGGATCGAGTTGAAATTAGAATTTTATGCAATCGATTGAATGTACCTTCATTTTGATACCACACACGACTCTGTAAAAAAATTTCCAGAGAAAATCGTGAATTTTCCGACAACCCTCTGCGCGAGGGGGTGTTCAAGAATTTTTTTACGGAGAACCAGACATTGGATCGCGACGAAATAAGATTTTTCCGCAATCAATTGAATGTACCTTTATGTAGATACCTTTTACGGCCCTGTGAAAAAATTTCCAAAGAAAATCGTAAGTTTTCTGACACCCCTCTACGGGAGGGGGTTTTCAAGAATTTTTTTCCGGAAAACCAGACATTGGATCGGAACGAAATAAGATTTTTCCGCAATCAATTGGATGTACCTTCATGTAGATACCTTACACGGCCCTGTGAAAAATTTTGTAAGTTTTCCGACACCCCTCTACGGGAGGGGGTTTTCAAGATTTTTTTTCCGGAAAACCATACATTGGATCGGGACGAAATAAGATTTTTCCGCAATCAATTGAATGTACCTTCATGTCGATACCTTACACGGCCCTGTGAAAAAATTTCCAAAGAAAATCGTAAGTTTTCCGACCCCCCATCTGCAAGGGGTTGTTCAAAACATGTTTGCCAGAGAACCAGACATTGGATCGGGCCAAAGTTAGATTTTTTCGCATTCAATTGAATGTACCTTCATTTTGATACCACACACGACTCTGCAGTAAAAAAATTTCCAAAGAAAATCGTAAATTTTCCGACACCCCTCTGCGCGAGGGGGTGTTCACGATTTTTTTCACGGAGAACCAGACATTGGATCGGAATGAAATATGAATTTTCCGCAATCAATTGAATGGAGCTTCATTTCGATACCACACACGGCTCTGTGAAAAATTTTCCAAAGAAAATCGTAAATTTTCCGACACCCGATCTTCAGGGGGTTGTTCGATATCGAAATGTGCTATATCGAAAATCGATCGAAAATATTAAAATATTAGCAATTCCATTCGATATTGAATCAAAAGGATGATATGGAATATCGATCGAAATTATCGAAATATATCAAGATCTGAACCATGTTCCTTTACTTGTCAATAATCTCCATGTGAGGCGTAGTGCCTTTGCGTTGTTGATATATATGTATATATATATATAGGGGCCTATATACATTGTTGAGACATGGGCATAGACAGACATTATAGTACAGATAACACTCACGCCCGGTGTTTATTTATACCATATTCACTTTCACTTTCACTTCCAATTCACTTTCGATATCGAAGTTATCAAAAATCGAATAAATTAATTCGATATCGAATCGAAATGATGATATCGAAAATCGATCGAAATATTCAATATCGATTGGCAACCTTAATAATAACTTACCAAGGGACATGAAGTCAATCTCAAATGTTGATTTATTCAAGTCGAGCATCAAGTCATTCCTGTTTCCAGCTCTTCAAGGCCGTACAACCCGCTCAGCCCGATGTCGGACGTGAGCTCGCCCGAGGCGGCGGCGGACACTCCCAGCTTCCAGCTGTCCCCGCTCGACATGGACCTGATGGGAGACATGAAAGACGTCATCTTCCCGTTGTCGGCGGCAACCAACGGGGAACCTGACTCGCCCCCCGTAGACAGAACTGTGAGTTGTTCTGCTACTCGTTACGAGCACTACGCGAGAATCGCTGGCATTACTTTTGTTGGATTATAGTGAACCCTCGCTGATTTGGAATGGAAAGGACCTGAAAAATTTATAAAAATTAGTTCTGACCGAAATACTCGCTAACAGGAAATCATCACTTTTCTCGATTAGAATTTAGTCAATTTCGTATTGTGTTTGAGAGAGAGCTATGTCATGAGCCAAAACCACGTGTGAGAATTGTAGACAGGTGAGACTGATCGTGACATCCCACGATCGTCGTATGGCCCGCTTCTATTGACGCTCCACATTCTGGATTTTCAAAAATATTATTCTATTGCTCAGCCGTGCAATTTTGTCAGAACGTTGTTTTACTTTTCTCTACAGGCACCTATTTTTAATGCCTGCCCTGGCCCTTTTCTCCCAGTCCGCCCCTGGGTTCCACTATAGTACATTTGATAGGAAAAATACTTGGCAAAGATTTCTGAAAGGAATCAAAATATTACGTTGCCAAATAAACATACCGGTAACTACAAAAAACAATTACAAACATACAAACAATTACAAAACAATTACTTCAAATAATTTTGAAGTCAATTCATCATGACGCCTTGAAGCTGGTCTTCCATGAACGCGGTATTCGCTTAGCCAATTCGCTAAGCATTTTTTTAGCTCGGATACCGTGCTGCCGTGCACCGCTCTCATCAATGATTGGTCGTTTTTCATCATGGCCGTTTAAAAAGAATTCGCTAAGCGAATACCGCGTTCATGGAAGGCCAGCTTAACTGTATTATAAAAATACAAATTCTATGAACCTTGGCAGCACATTGAAATGTACGTCGTTAATGCCGTTTCAGGTCTTCTTATAAAATATTTGTAACAATCTTGTAGCACGGTAAGTTATCATCGAGCACCCTTATGTGTCACTCTTTCATATATAGTGAAACCTCCATGCATCGTTCCCGTATCCATCGTTTTCCTGCTTGTATCATTCATGTTTTCCAATCCGACTTCCATACAATCAATATTGAATTTTCCTGGATGGATCGTTTTCCTGCACGGATGGTTTTATTTTCCTGGTCCCTTGAAAAACGATGGATAGAGGTTTCACTGTATTGCCCTATTGCCTGTCTCACTTGGATCTAGTTCAATGGACTCGAATCTGTCAACATATTTAGTGGCCCATTGCTACCACTTGCATTTTATCTGCATAATGTCTTTACTCTTTTTCCATTTCACTAACGTAAAATTGTTACCTATTCACAATTAAAATGATTCTGTTTCTGTTTAAATACTTGACTGTAGTAGGACCTATGTTCATTGAGTCCAAGCTATTTTATCTCTTATTTCATTCTAATTCCAATATTTCTATTTTTTCTGAATTTTTATTTTTCCCAATTTTATCTGTTATGTTTTCCAATCTAAGGTATTGACCACTTGACGGCCGTGAACGCGTATCTGCGTGCTTACACTTTATACGTTGCATTTTATATCTCAACAGCATTTTGTCATATTAACACAAGATCGGTACTGACATCTAGGAGATAGATTGAGAGACGAGTGCCATTTTTTTGTGCCGGTTGAATGCGCTAATTTATTAAAAATAATATACAGTCAGCTGTTATTCCAAAACCTTGTTCTAGGCTATATGTGTTGAATTAACCAGCCTTTGAATGCTAAGTGACTGTTATATCGGCAAATTTATTGTTCCACATATTAAGTACAAACATCGATCAATAAAGCAAAACCATTTCCTCTCGCTATCAGTGTGTGACAAATAAAACATCATTATTACACACTACAGTATTATAGTGATTCAATAAATGACCGATATATTTTAATTGATTGATTTTTATTCTGTGTTTTTTATCATTCTTATGTGTATGTGACAGAATTTTTTTCATCAAAGAGACATATATATATAGGCCATCTAAACACAGATATCTGTGCGATATAACGGCAAGTTAACCCGGCCTGGTAGTTAGGATAGTGACTTTGTAACCTAGCCGTCAAGTGGTTAAAGGTATTGCTGTTTTGTGATCCGCCTGCTTTTTGTCCCGCATGTGGTTATGGACAGTACTATCCGACCTCCGTTAGTACCGGGCAGTGCTTTACGTTAACGTTAACGACCGCTGATCGTTGTGTGTGTGTGTGTGTTGGCTATTTCAGTTGAAACCCGTACGCAGCTTAGAGAGTTTCCAGTCTTCTTCTTACGGTGGCAGCACTGCCGAGAGCTGGTGGCTGACGTCCGCCCCCTCCCCCTCGCCCCCTCACCCCGTCGCTCCCCAGCGCGCGCGCCATCCCCTCCTCTCGCGCACCAACCACGCCCAACCCGGTTCCCCGTCACATGGCTTTTCCACCTTCAACGCCTCGACTAATTTAAACTTCTCACAAATGTTATCTAATTCACCGTTTTCATCGCCCTCGTCCGTCGAACCTGCGAACGTAAACAGTTCGTTTTCCCCCGACTTCCCGACGACTAGTCGTGACCTGTTCGGGGCGACCCCGTTTGTGGTGGGCGGTGGCGGCATGGACGGCGACGACTCGGTGTTCGTTGCCGCGTCCCCCTCCTCTGTAGTCAAGCTGCCCCCCCCCACACCTCAACACTCTTATAGGAACAGTAAGGTAAATGGTTGGCATTATTTTGACGTCGTTCGAGTCTTGATAGTCGATGTTGTATGTGACGTGAGGCTTGTTACGTGTGTGCGAGGCGGTGGAAGTTACGTTTGACCGTCGTGACAGTGTCTTGCTCGGTCGGCTAGGACGTGTTGGGCGTGGGTTCGAGTCCTGCACGAGGCATTCATGGGTCATTCATTCGTAGTACTCAATAGAGAATTTGTGTCGTCGTTGAAGGACATCGCAACCCCGAAACTAGATTTTAGCGAAAAAAGACGATATTTATTTTCCCAATTTTAGAAAAAACTAGAAATCATCTCAATTTCAGAGATTATAATTCGTTTATTTGTCCTCTAGGATCTGGGCCTTTTACCGAGTTGTGTTATAGACGTTACACGATTCAGTTCATGTTTCTATAGGAAAACGGTAATCTGGAGTAATCTGGTCTCTGGGGGACAAAAAATAATTATAACCTCTTGGATTGAGATGATTATTCCTAGTTTTCTCTTGGATTATTGAAATTGATATCGTCGTTATTCCTTATAATCTAGCTTCAGGGTCGTGATGCCCTTCAAGCAAACGATGATTTGGTATCTCAGCTCAGAAATCACATTACACTCGTTAGTGTAGCCACGTCGGTAAACTAACTGTGCAGTGACTAGAGTCACTACTGTCACTGGACTTCGTGTGGCCTCAGAAAGTTCACCAATCGTACATTTTTATAAGCTATGCAATTTGATTAACATGTGTGGTATGAGTTTTTATTTTCTTCTGATTGCATAGTCATTTTAGCTTTAAAATAGTATTTTATCTTTGTGTTGAATGTTGCTTGCCGTGCATGAAGCATAGATCAGCAATTATATAGCAATTAGTTATATAAGGTACAACTTGTGTACGTAATAATAGTTGATAAGATCGCTTCTACTTCCAGCCGCACGAAGGAGAAGATTTAATACGATTGGATTCGACACCGGACGAAGAGTTCGATCCGATATTAGCCAAAGATTTACCGTCTGCCTCGAGTAGCGGCCAGCGTCCCGCCACGAACCTTCACGTCGATCAAGGTATGTCGAACCCGCTCTACCCGTACTTCATCCCGACGATCGGCGCGCGACAGCCGTGCTACGATCAAGACTCGGCTCTGTTGCGGGACTACGGGATCGATTTCAAAAGTCTGACGTTTCAGAACGGTAGCCAGTCGGCGAAGTCGTCCATGTCACCCACGCGTCCTGCGTCCAGCCGACCTACGGTCACGGATCCTTTCGATTCTTTAGCGGTATTCAAAAAAGATTCGTCGTCGCAAAAACTCCCTCAAAAAAGTTGGACTAAATTCGATTAACACTTGGTAATAATTAGTTTTAAGGGCACGTATATCTAGTTTTTTTTCTGTTTTGTCAGTTTCCTTCTAGTCTCGAACTGCACCCCTCAAACCTGTTCCTGCAAACATGCAGGATGGTACTAACCATGTAACAATGCTTTAATCTTATGCACTTTATAAAAATATTTTAATGTTTCATTTTAGTACATACAGCTCTCTGTTGAAATATCAGTAAAATCACTTATTTGTCCATTAGAAACAACTAGCCAACGACAGTAGAGCCTCAGGTAATGAGGGAAAATAACATCAATGAAATATTTCATCAAGATTTATTGATATAATTCATGTTTCAATATGTCAGTCAATACAGTGACTCCTCTATCTATTGTTCTTCAAGGGACCAGCAAATATAAACCATCCATGCAGGAAAACGATCCATCCAGGAGAATTCAATGTTGGTTTTATGAGAGTAGGCTAGAAAATATTGAACGATAGAACCAGGAAAACGATGGGTGCGGGGACAGTACATACAGGTTTCACTGCAATGAACTGAGAATCACAACGTCAGTAAATGAATATTGGGGCTATCATGTGCGTCGACTGGTATTTTTCGATCGATAATTTCTTCGTGATCAATTTTTGACTGGATAAATGTTGACGGTTTGTGCTGTACCTATATAGCTGGCAGCGTAACGATGTGAGGCTCGTGCCACTTGTTTCTCTCTCTCTCTGTCTCTGTCATATTAATATTCACACTACCTTCTGGCATTAGAAGTAGGGTTGCGAACAACAATCAATATATCGATTACGATCTATATTTTTTCAAATTATACGATGATTGATTCTGTTTTTACGACACAATATTCTCAATTATCGATAGGGCCTACTATCTTTCCAGTTCTGACCCTTTCGAAATGTTTCCTAATTAATACATAGCCCTATATACAAGACTTGACTACGATGTTCAAATTACTCTAATGTCTTACTTTATTGTTGCGTATCAGAAATCTGTGGATCTTCCTTTGACGAAAGACACATCGTAATGTCTCAACATTAATTGAAAATTCCGAAACCATATTTGGACATTCGATACGATTATCAATCAGGTGAAAACATATCGATGTATTACGGTTAATCAACGATGTGATGTGAACTATAATCAATATCGGTTTTTACATTGAGGAACAACCGTAATTAGAAGTCAGTTCTCACTTCGGTGATCTGAGTTTTGAGTTTTTCTTTAAACAAAATTTTGGAAATTGTATTTGATCAAGTCTGCGTAAACGATTGCGAAATGCTTGGTAGAAAATCAAAACCATATCAATTTGTATTACGAAACTACAGTGAAACCTTGATCCATCGTTTTTCAAGGGATCGGGAAAACAAAACCATCCGTGCAGGAAAATGATCCATCCAGGAAAATTTAACATTGATTGTGTGGGAGTGGGGTGAAACTTTGAATTGTGAGTTTGAATTGAGTATTAGGAGAATGATCGGGGCCGTCTGGTAAACGTGCTTCATTTCGAAACCTCGCATATTGAGGCTCTACTGCATTGGCCTGTATACACCAAGGAGGTTAGATTACTAATAGGCTGGAGAGGGTTTCAATTGTTGGAGACTGAAGCTAAAAAATCTAGGTGGCTTATGAGTTTGAATTGTTGGCGGCCATCTTACGAGTGTGAATTCTAAATCCAAAAAGAATATTTTGTATAAAAATATTGTATATTTCACATAGAAAGACCTTGCTAAAGACAGTCACAAAATGGCTGCCAGGAAATAAATTGGCTTCACTTTCAACAATACAGAAAGAATCTAAGCCCTCTCCAGCCTATTAGTAATCTAACCTCGTTGGTATACACACACTCCGCCACCTATGCTAACATCTTGAAATGTTTTCAAGTCTTGAGGCTCATTCACGATTTAAGATTTAGCGTAACTTTAGGGTGTAACTTTATGACGTAAACTTGGACCGCAATGTCACTGTTCATGACTACTTGATTAAGTGCTGAATCCAAAGTAAATCAACCAATGAAATTCCGTGTCAAAGACGATCTCGGTACCTGGTAGACGATGTTCGGACCATCTCGGAGTTTCTCAGCCTCTGATTGGTAGAATTCTACGTCTAGATTTAGACGTAGCCGTAGAAGTTTGGAGTTTGCAAACTTCTACGTTACGCCTACATTCATTTCTGCGGCTAAATTCATCGTGAATGGTTGCATGGAATGCGACCAACCAAACATTGCTAAAGCTACGGCTAAATCTTAAGTTTACTTCTTACGTCAATCGTGAATAAGCCTTTAAGCACACCGAGTGTGTAAACTTGGAAGCAAGACATTTATTTTCTGTTACCTGCCGGTCAGTTGAAGATCTTGTAGCTTTGTTTTATTGATTCTATTCTATAGTTTAATTTTTATACTTTTAATGGAGTATTGCGTTTGTGATTGGTGACGATCTTCATTTAACGTCGGAGATCATGGTTTATATATATATACTTTATAGTATGATGATATATCGTTGTTGTTTTTGTTTTTTTAATGTTATTATTATTATTAGGCCCATTATTATTATTATCATTATTATTGTTGTTATCAAGTACGAGTAATTTGAATTATGTTGTGTGTGTGGCTCTACTGGCAGCCGTGAGTTTGACGTACTAAATATTGAAACAGCTTCATGTAAATCTTATAGATCAAGACGTCGCTAGTGTTTTCAAGTTTTCTAAAGGATATGACGACCCTGAAACTAGATTTTTACGAATAATTACGATATTTATTTCCTTAATTTTAGAGAAAACTAGAAACTGTCGTCTCAATTTCAGAAACTATACCGGTAATTGATATTTCTGTCGGCTAGAGTCCGTGAGTCGTGACGTAGCCACTGCTGATTCGGTATAGAAACAAACAGGATGGAGCGATGTCTACGTCACAATTCAGAAAAAAAGGCCAGGTCCTGGAGGATAAATGAATTAATTATAATTTATGAAATTGAGATACCGGTAGTGATCTTTAGTTTCCTCTAAAATTGTGGAAATGAATATTGTCATTATACATTCAGGATTGTGATGTTCTTTTAGTTCATTTCCACAGATTTAACGGTGCCCTAATAGTCTAATACTTTGTTTCCTGGTTTTTCATTAGTCTAAATATTAATGAGAACGTGGCCTTCTTATACAGTACATCAAGAATGTCTTTTTACATATTTTGATCCTGTAATATCTTCTCTCTACGGATGCATTGCTCCTCTTGGGTTTACCATAACACTCTCTGCTAGCTCGAACCTCTTCATCAAACGTAAGCTCTACATGAGCTGAAAATCACAACAAATATTCGTGGTGGACTTGGACAAGTAGCAATAAGCAATAATATTATTATGAGGTGCTATTGAGAAAAGAAGAAAAAAGATTCTTAGCAACTTTGCATCATGGTTCGTGAAGAATACCTAAACTAATTCAATTACCAGTTTCAATCTACGGTCTATAATTCAGATCGTTGGTGCGTCTCTTTACGTGAACGATGCACGATGTTCTGTATTCCATTTTGTGAAAGAGCTGCCAAATTTCAAAGAGCTTTTCTTGAGGTGCTGTTTTCTGCGTATCGACGATAGATCTGACCGTTGTGAAGCAAACACCTAATACAGAGTGCCTCTAAGTTTGTTATTCTGTCCCACTTGAATTATTTGTTTCATCATAATCCTGTAAGCACCTTGGTGCACGCGTACATAGATCTTATCAGACAGTTCAGTTAATTAAATACAATATTTGCTAGGGTTGCCCTTTGATATGAATTTCATGACCGATAATCATTGGCTTCATATCGATAATCAACTAGAAAAATAGTCGATATTTCAGATAAGTATCGATAATCACCTTGAAGTGATTGATAATCGATATAATCGATTATCAATTTGAATATCATGTGACCCATAGAGTTATTATAGTGGTGTCAGCTTCCCCTTCCCTACCACCATAAATCACACCACTTCCAACATTGAAGTTATTGACAAGCAGTTCACTTTGAACACCAAGATTGTTCACCAATCGTGGAACACAAATGTTCCCACCTTACTCTTTCATTGGATAACTTTAGAAGTAAACACTAAACGATCATATAAAAATGATGAAGTACACGTTGATTATCGATTTAATCGATACATTGATACTAAAAACACATTCGATTATCATATCAAACAAGTGATTGTCGATACATATCGATATATCAACTGCAACCCTAATATTTGCTACTTGAGTGGTCGAATACAATACACCCCTTGGTCAAGGAAGCAGTAGTGCACATTTTTGCTGTAGTTGTCACCTTCAAATCAATCTGTATCTATCTTATCACTTCAATACTTCTGTTTTTCGTTTACCAATCTTACAAAAGTTCTCACAGTTTCCGTCATCTCGCGATCTCTTCCAGACATTTTCTCACCGCTTGTTCTGGTTCAGTTGTAAACTCGTCTCTTCTACCTTTTCAATATAAATAATTTGTTGAATCTAATGAATGATTGATTTTGTAATATCTTACAACTAGAAGCAGTGGATAAATATGCAGCCAGCTACATCAATAGAATATCTATAAATAAGTGAGTAGACAAGATTGACAATTCGTTTCGACTCGGGCCTTACAAACTGCGTTGTGAAAATTGCATAGAATGTGAACGTAAGCACAACAATTATGAGGATGTTTTCGAAGTTCTGGCACAAACGACCGAGTTCATAAGATTTCTTTCACAAATGGTAGAACATGAATTATTAGATCTAACAAAAGTCTTCCTAGCGTGCAACGAAATGGAGCAATCTGTCTCACCGTTCCCGTTGTCTCGTAACGACAGTACTGGCAAAGTTTGCACTAGTCAGTTAAGCCCAATCACAACAGACATTAGGGGTACCGGTAAACCGGAGTTTGAGAGTAAAGTGTAAACTTGAGTTTGAAAGTAAAGTTCGCCCAATGATATGTCAAGTTTCCTGTTGACAACTCTACGCAGTAGCAGTAAGGAATTAACCGTAAAAACATTGTTTGCAAACTCCGAACGTTGCTCCTAATTTTACGTTATGCTGTGAGCTTGGGCTAATTAGATTGCTACTTTCAATTCTTGTTGGCAATCTGTAGTTAGCTGATGCTATGAACAAGCCGTTACATTGGCCATTTCTTACTGCTGAATTGTTGGAGCCAAAACTTGCTCTTACTCTTTTAAGTCGAGTTTACTGCTAATTCCTGTTGTGAATGGGCCTCTAATCTATATCCTTGAGGTTCTTTTAACACGAGCAGTGTATGCAGTACCTGTTTCAATGTGATGGTGCAGTGACATGGCTTTTACGAAACTTATTCAACGTAATACCAGTTACAGTGAAACCTCTATGCATCGTTTTTCAAGGGACGAAGAAAATGAAACCATCCATGCAGGAAAACAAACCATCCAGGAAAATTTAACATTGACTTTAGGGGAGTGGGGTGAGAAAAAATGAATGATACAAGCAGGAAAACTATGGATCCGGGAACGATACATAGAGGTTTCACTGTAATAAAGAAGGTATCGTAAATAACATTTCAATTTGTATAAGTTCTGGGTGTAGTATCCATTGTATTGATTGGTATTTTGTATGTTATTTGATTTTCAAATTATTCTTGGTGCAAATACTATCGGCTATTGTCCAGTACGAATTTTCTATTCCTTATCATAACTTACTCTAATTGTGTATTTGATATCTTTGTTTCTTATTAATACATACCCGATTGTTTTTGGTGCTACATTATCTAATAGTAGATCAAACCTCGTACTATACACTGTAGTGGCAAGGAATACTGTATTATTTTCTAATTATGTCCTTCGTCATAAATGTACACTTGCAATCACATAAAACCTTTTTTTTTCTGAAATTCAAGTAAAATCTACACATAATGTACCACTAATTCTTTCTTTTTTTTGTGCATGTGTGTACATTGTCTGCTAGTTCTAGTGCATGCAATGTCGGTGAAATTTCCTCGGGATCGTAATGTCGCTTGATCGTCCACTTTATGTGATGGCAAATGTACAAGCATCTAGCCAATTGGATCTTCCAAGTACAGACAAGTATTTGTACCATACATTCTTTAATAATCTTTGGTGATATAAATGTTGCTATGGTACCATAATGTGTCAAGTGATTCAATATTCCACGTTAACATTATGTAAAACAACTGTGATATGCACTTTGTAAATACTAAATGATAGTCTGAGTAAAATGCATACTGCACTATGTAAACGCCACAATAAGGCCTATGTTGCAGATAGAAATTAAATTAATATATTATACAAGCTATATAAGATTTTCTTCATTGCCACCTTGATTGTATTTCCTTGAACTATGACATGAAGACTGCTTTTAGATGAGAGTAACTAGGGTTGCCGGACGTCCAGAAAATTGTGGAGAAGTCCTTCTTTTTAAACATTTCAAAGTGTTCTACTATTTCTTTCCTTGAACACAAACCAGTGTCATTGAATAAAAAAGTACACAAACTCAAGATATTTTCATACACTTTATTGAATATGTCATTCTATTTCTGTGAATTCAATCGGTTTCAAGATAATATGTGGTGAAACTCATTCATGTATTATCTTAAAACTGATTGAATTCACAAAAATAGTCCAATTACTACATACAGTCTATTTGTTACACCGGTGGCCAATTTGAAGCACACAGAATATCAATATTGAAATAAAGTTAATTTATGCTCTGATTGTTTGCAGGAACGGCTTTTATTTAAATTGTAGTGGATTCCTGGAATGGTCTGCTAGGTAGCCATGAGGATGTCCGAGATGGATATCTTGATTTGGTACTTCCCTAGCCATAGATACTTACAACATGTATCTGAGGTACAAAATACTTTCCTGAAACTCTAGAAGATACAAGATGCATTACCAACAAATCAAAGGATAAAAGATAGGTACTTTCAAAGATAATTTTACCGCAACGTAATCTGTTAGTGTGGGTTGCCATTCAACTTCGACATTTTCAAATGATTTGATTCTAATAATAATCAATAATAATTGGCGTGGCCTTACGTAAGTTTTGAAGAAGTAAAAAATTCATAAAATCGGTAGATACATATTATCAATATGACATAATTACCGGAAAATTTTCATTTTCTCCACAAAAATGTATCTTCTATCCTAAATGATGAAAAAGATACAGATATATTGAAATTATTTGAAAGATACATTTTTATAATTGTTTCCATGACAAGAATATAGTATCAGTATTTTTTTTTTCAATGTTGCTTAACGACCCCGCCAACAGCTAGGTTATACGGGAGTACAAGTGAGAGGGTGATAATGAAACGATGAAGTGATGATAGGTGAAAGGACGCTTACAAAAACCCATGCCTTATGCGGGACTCGGAACCCACACCCAACGGTAACTTCTGTTACTACCGCTAGCGATAATTGACTTAGCCACCGGGGCAGCCAGTATCAGTATCTAAGATACTTTGAAAGATGCATCTTATCTACGATACTGCCCATCTCTGTCCCTAGCTGACCACTCCAGGAATCCCCTACGACAAGTTCGATTGAATTAATCTTACACTGCATTCAACGAAGATTATCATCAACGACTTGAATCGATTTCGAGGGCTACATTCATATGCAAGTATAAAACACTGCCTTTCAAATTCCAATGTTTTGTTAAACAATAACTGAAGCGCATTAAAAAATGAGTCTAGAGTCCGTAGGGCCTACTTCCCCTATCATGAACATGCCTCGGTTTTGCATAAAATCACATCTTGTCATAAGGCAGGAGTCTTACAGGCAGTGGGGGTCCTATCAATAACCGAGCTCTCAAAAGCATGTGCATGTTTTGAATGATTACATAATTCCAAACAGAATTGTTTCATTACACTGCCTTCCTGTTTTACGGTATTCATCACTCATTTTAATCGTTATTTTCATTTTGAGCCACATGCATTTTTTAAATTCTTGGCTGCCATCTTATTGAATCTGTTGAGTATATAATTTGTTGTATTTAGATTATAACTAAATATAAAATGCATGCGTGTTGCCTATTGTGGAGTTACAGATGTCAAGGGTCAAACACATGAATAATTACATGATTGTTCGCAACTGGAAAAGCAAGTAGGAACATTTTTAACGTTTGTTTAATTTATAAAATGTGTTTACTTATAAATAAGTTTATGCGTTGAAAGTCAACACACAAACACACGGCAGTGGACTGTATTTAGGCACGGATTAATTAGGCTGTTTAATTTGAATACAAAATCTTAAATATAAGTGTCTATAAAATACCGCCGACAATATGGTTGCCACTTGGATACAGAATAACAATACTGTAGCAACAAGTGATCAATTATGAGAAAAAAACATCAACATACCGTACTAATAGTAATATTATCGTATAGTAAAATTATCAATATTCGTGGGAATAATTACAAATAATTACATAGGCCTAGTAAATAGTTCATACACTTTGAAGAAATGATCTAAAACATAAAGGCATTTGTTTTATAGAGATCAGATTGCGGATAAAATAAAAATAAAATAATAGTTCATTTCATCTTTGCATCATCTCATTCGTCATTCACCGACGCCAATAGATCTTAGGCATGATTACAGTGAATCGTTCAACCTAATATTAAATAAAATGAATGAATAAATTAATACATTATAATAAAAATGGACAGAATGCATCCCCACTATAAGTTGTGGGCAAAAACTGGACTGCACCGGAAAAAACGGGACGAATAGACACCCTACCCATGAGGAACAGTATACTTCTTAGTTGATTGATGAACACGGTGATAAATATAATGTGGGTTTGGTAAAATTAATTTCCTGTAAAATAACATTTCTCGAAAATAAATACCGGTACCGTAATTTAATTCAAACATAATTTAAAAGCAGTAGATTAGTGTACCGGTAGTACCGTACCAACTCAGTTGATTGCCTGTAGCTTTTTAGACCTTCACCGTAGACCGTACTTCACGACTTGTCACGCGATGCTAAAATGAAACTGATTCCCCTCTCCTTTATTATTATATATACTTATTATATATTGTGGAGTGTATCTGCCATTTGCTAGAAGATGCGACATTCATGCCGACTGTGAATTGTGATCGACTATAAGCGGCTCGTAGCGTGCAACTGCAGTGGGCGCCGTACGAACTACTTGCAGACGTAGCCGAGAAGACTGGAGAAATGGCCAGATGAGCACGAGAAAACGGATGGCGCCACGGAAAAAGTAATCTTGTTCTGCCGGGAAAGGGAAGTATATCTATTGTCGATGGCTCATCCAAGGCACACTCGTAAACATATCTCCGTTTAGAAGTTTTGTTGGTGTTTCCGTTTCTGATCCATTGCGTCGAGAAGTGGCTGTCGTTTTGTTAGATACCGGTTTCGCAATTCGTCGATTTCACGCTCCATTTCAGAATCCAAGTTTGCCATTCGCACTTGTAAGTCGACGAAACTTTGCATCTTCATGAACTCTGAATCCCCGTTGATAAACAGTCTCTGTAAATGAGCTTGCATTTCGTGATTCTGTCTTATGCCGTCGAGAACTTGTTGGGGATCTTGAGTGAACGGCCGCTGACCGCTCGGCTGGAGGGGATCACCTTCTGGGAGGTAACCTTGTGGTATCGGAGTCACGTGCATGACCGGGGCGTGGACAGGCGGGGACACGTAATTGGGACCGACGTTTATCATTTCATTTTTATCGAAATGCTCTAGGAAATGGGGTCGATCTTTGACACCGTTCTCTTCTGGGCCCGTGTCGTAGCGCTTCATAGTCGCCTCCTCTTCCGTATCACTATTAATAACCATTGTTCTCAAATCAAACTGTAGCATCGTTCCCGAATCTGAGGACGCTGCCGTATCTCGAGACGGCACAAGCGTTCCAGCGTCTTGCGACACCATCGTCTGAGAATTGACAGCTTTATCGTATTCGCTTGAACTCTGTTTACTTGTCGACGGAATCACGGTTTTCCGAGTGCTTAAATTCTCTCGGATTTCTCGAGCCTCGGCTATCATCTGTCCGAGTATGTTCGGCTGACGAGCGTTACAAATAAACTCGTGATGTAACAACTCTGTGGCGCTTGCTCTTTCCTCCGGGTTCTTGACCAGACAACGGCTAACGAGGTCGATGAACTCCGGTGTCCACTGATCCGGCTTACGAAAAGATGGAGGTGGTTTTGTAGGTATCATGAAGATAGCTCTCATAGGGTGAATGTCACCGTATGGAGGTTTTCCTTCTGCCATTTCTAACGCCGTTATTCCCAAGCTCCAAATATCGGCAACACAATCGTAACCGATTTCTTGAATCACTTCGGGGGCCATCCAAAACGGGGTACCGATCACTGTGTTTCGTTTTGCCATCGAATCGGTCAACTGGCCAGCAACACCAAAGTCGGCTAGCTTGGCGTGACCTTCGGCGTTCAGTAAAATGTTGCCGGCTTTCACATCTCGATGTATTTTACGTCTTAAATGCAAATACTCCAAACCTTTCAATGTATCACATAGTATTGTTGCGATTTCGTCTTCTGTCAGCGTTTTCTTGCGTAGTCTCATGATGTCAGACACTGAGCCTCCGCCGCAATGCTCCATGACGATCCACAAGTCCGTGTTTTTGAAGTAGCTCCCGTAATACTTGACGACCCACGGAGAGTCGCACTGCTGCATGATGGAGATTTCCTTGATAATTTCTTGGAGATCAGAATCGACGGGAACTTGTTTGATCGCCAAGACTTGACCCGACTCTTTGTGCAGTGCTTTGTATACCGATCCATAAGAACCTTCGCCAAGCTTGCAGATGATGTCGAACACTTCTTCCGGTTGCCGCGCCAAACTTTCCTCCGAGAGTTTCTTCAGTTCATTTGTCAAAGTCATTTTTCTGCAAAAATGAAAAGATGAAAATAATTTGAAAAGCTTTTAAAACCCTACTAGAATATATTATAGCAGCCACAGCATAGATAGTGCTGTTTATACCACTATAATAGTTCGAGATACCGTATCGATTTAATCGCGGGTAATTGTTGATCATCGACTGGACCTTTTAAACCTTGGAATCGTGAATTTAAGCAGCACAATATGATTAAAACGGAACATATCAATCAATTGTCTGGCAAATATGCAGTCCCTAATCAGTCACGTACAGTAGGCCTATGATGATTGTATCTTAATAACAGGGTCACTGAACTTTTCAAGCACGCCTACTAGCAATGCCAATGTACACTAATCTGATCACAATCTGACTAATCTGATCTAATGTGGGGCAATGAGCCCTCAGAGTTGCTGTGTCATTATATCGGGGTTTGATGACACACTGTAATGAGGAATGTGAGTAGGAAGCGGTCGTGGCCTATATTGTAAGAACCATCCCTGCACATAGCCAGGCTACAGAGGGAAGGGAAACCAAGAAAACCCTTTGTAAAGATGGTCGGTGGTGGGGATAGAATCTATGTCTGATTCTATAGGCCTGCCCCCACCGCCTCGTCACATGAAGCGAGTTACCGCTGTTTTACCAGTGTTGGTGACTGCTTTGCTTTATGAGTCAGTAGGCCTACGCTTATATAATCAGTGCCGATCTATTTAAATTTAAATTTACGGTTTTTCCAGTGATAGTCAGGTGAGGCAAACGAATGGCCAACGATATCATAGCTATCAATGACATAGGGATATCACAGCAGGCTTCAGATAGGCCAATTAGATAGGACATTGGCAACCTTAACCCTACTTTCTTCCCAAGTTTCAATTTGTATTACACCTAAATAAAACTAGGTCTAAACCTAGGCAATTACCATGCAGAGTGTTAACAGAAGTACACATCTGAGTGTGTTTATTTCAATTACAATACTGTCACTAACCCTTACCATATATGTACGGCCTAAGCCTCTACTTTGACGAGCGGGTCGCGGGCCACACTACGGATCTTAAACACTACCGATCGCACACTATGGACGAAGTAGTAGGCTACCTATATTTTAATATTTTTGCTACGGATTCGTTCGGGAGGGTTCGGCTCCTTAGTGCGCTTTCAAAACCCTATATGGCCGACTAAATGCTTAAAATAAACTGTCAACAATGGTATATTTATAATAAATGTAATTGTTGAAATGTGCGCGCACTCTATGTTGTGACTTTTCGCAAGTTCCACTGTTTTAGCACTGACAGTGCGCTAGCAGATATGCGTATCTGCTACTTTTACTAGCGAATTTGTTAAAATGAGTGAAATTAAGTTAAAATGATTAAAATTAAATTAAAATCAGTAGAATTAAATTAAAATCAGTGGTGCATAATACAAGAAGGCAGTGACACAATTGAAAAGGTCCACAAGGTGCATTACTTTTCATATAAATATGCCTATATCACTCATCCAACAACGCTTAATGTTTTTTTCCCATGGTTGTATTAATAATAGATGATTAGGCCTATAATAATTATTATTATTACAACTGAAGACAATCATAGAATAAATAAATGATACAATCAAGACCCAAGCAATATAAATTTCAATTTTCTTCCCAAAGGTTGGTAGTTTGGTACAGCGGCCATTTTCGTTGATGACCGCCTGTAATGAAACGGAGAGATTATCAGGAAATATTCTCAATAATCATTGACCTCTCGTAAGTATATTTTAGTTTGCTCTGTTTCATGTTCGAATGATGATTAAATGAAGTAATTCTTTCTGAAGAGATTGTTGTAATATTCAAGTATCTTGGGACATAGCATGCCGTAGAAATTCCCTGAGCTCCGTGCAACCGTGCAACATAGCCCAACTTTTTCTCCTCATGGTCGCAGTGCTCGTGGTTAAATTTAATTGGATTAGGCACCGATAAGGATGAACATAATATGCAAATGAGTTACGAAATAGCTGTATCTCATCAGCTTCTTGGATGTAGTGTGCGGTGCAATTGATTAAAGCGCCTAATGCACAATTTAATGTGCCTAGGTAGGCCTAGGCGTAGAAGTTGGGAGGAGGAATAGGCGTATTTTAATAGGATAGATTTTAAAAGTGGGCAGATCCTATTAGGCCTCTACCATATAACTTGGTTGAATTTGTGATATTTGCTACCAAGTTACTAGGTTGTAATTTTCATTGGTAAAATTACAGAGACACTGAGCACGCCTACTTGTGTTTTTTTCCCAACCTCCACCACTAGCCTACCGGACATATTACACCCTCCAGAAGCCCCCCCCTTCCTCCCCAACCACAGCATCAACCTTACCCCTAACCTAACCAACAAAAATCACCCCCTCCAGCACCACCCCATCAAACAACATGCAAAAACCATCAGATTCAAGTGAGTTTAAATACTATAAAAACCAACAATTCTCAACCTCCCGTAACTTTTTCTGAATGATATAAACAAGATCTTTCAGAAAACACCAAAAAATCGAAAATCAAACGCCAATTGGTGATGCTCAGTGTCACAGTAAATTACCTTTTTTTTTAATGGACTGAATGTCGTAGGCATATGGTAGGTGCCAGCCAATGTTTTTTTTTTCAAAATCATTGACACTTGACATAAAATCATTGTTCCCAAATTAAGGCTAAAAATGAAAGGTAGGATTGTTTGGACAGGGCACCACAAGGGCAATCTTCATGCAATTATGCAGGTTATAGGAGCAAATCAAGAGCATCTTTGAATTAATAAAGGTCCAGTAACATTTCCTTCTCAGTAAATCTACAATGAAAAATGTTTCAAACAACCTCCGACAACTTTCTTTCCTCATGCTGAATCTGTCTGGCCACAAACCATCTTAGTAGCTCTGCAGGTGTTATGAAGTGATTTACAATGAGTTTCAACTGAAATGGTTTCATGCACGCTTTACGATGAAACTGTTCCATTTTACAGCTGCCTGTCGCAACCACAGAACGTGATGCAGCACTCGATGCGGACGAGCACGTCTTCCTCCCGGACCTCAGCCGGTTCCGAGATGTTTCAAATGTTTGCGACGCGTGACACTGTCGACACACGTACACCAAGAGGGTAGCAACATTGCGCCGCTGTGTCATTGCATGCTACGGCAAGATCCAGGAGACAGCCCGGTCAGAGGTGCGTACTTCACACCATCTCCATATAAAACCTAATAAAGACCCTGATCGAGATGCTTCGAAAGTTGCTTGAATTGAACCCACAATACTTCTTATTTATTTATTCTCTCATTTTTCAATACATCAGTGTACGGTACCGTACTCTGTCATTGGAAGGTGTATGAAAAACGCACCTAATATAGGCCTAATGATAAATAATAATGCTACAAGTTTTTTTATTGTTTTATGATTTACAAAAGTAATATCAGCAAGTCTGGTGAAATATATACATTATTAATAACATACACATCACATGTTCAATAGTACTGTAGGCCTAACACGATTTGGATTATGGGTAAAAGGGAAAGAAAGAAAAGCAGCTTACCGAGGTTCATAGGTCCAAGTAGAGATACTCATAGTGGAGAGACCGTTGATAGAACACGGCGATGATGATTTTTTACAAACGATATTTTGTCGTTTCGGCTAATACCTTGGTCACAGTTACAGTTGGTACAGTTGGTAGTACTCATTCAGTTATTCATAGATTATAGAAGTTGATCCTCGTCTTCAAAAAACTCTCGAATGTAGTGAAAACATTTAGGCCTATTTAATTGGTAGGCCTAGTTTATCAAACTTAGTTTGAAATTATTATCTTTGACTAGCTTGAGGCTTTTAGGAAGGTGATTAATACTGATTATACATTCTAGGCCTATGCCTGTACTCTTACGACTTTTATCAAAATGTTTTTGAATTGTAGAATCACTTTTTTGTCTGTCGTCTCATACTTGTGAATGGAACTAACATTTGTTTGAGAGATATTCCTTTTCGACAGCAAATACTTTTTGCAACAAATGCGTTCATGGCTGTGTAGTGGTTATAATACCAACTGTTTCTCATTGTTGCAGGTTTTCCAAACCCGTGACACGCGTGCGCTACTACAATCACATCGTGCAGTTGACGGCTACAATACCAGGTTTGTGTTAATTTCATTTTTAATTGCATGAAAGTAAAATCAAAAAGCCTGTTTGTTTGTCCTGCACTAGCTGAACTGGTTCTTCAGTTCTTGCACAATCGTGTTTGTTTGTAACCGTGGTTCGGCACCAAGCTGCACTTTCTTGTTTGTTTGTCCCGGTTCACTTGCACTAGTTCAGGTAGTTCTACACCAGCTACGGAGCTGGTGTGCTTAGTTCAGTGCAAGATGGCAGGCGCCAAAATCAAGTTGTAGGCGGACGCTTTGCTGGCTTACTAGTTGTTGACGCTTAAATTCGTGTTAATGAGAATGAAAAAATATATAATCGAATAAGGGTTGTCATTATTAAGTATTCACTATTCATTAATCACATTCCATGATATTTAATATTTCTTTCTCCATCAACGGGTCTGCTTCCATTTCAAAATTCGCGTCTAGGAACCGAAAATTCGTCAATTTCGTGTTTGTTTGTACCTCATCATTTCGGTATCATTTCATGCACAAAACCCGTAATATGACGTACTTCCTTTTTACACCAGCTACACTTTAGTTCAGCTGGTGCAACACAAACAAACAGGCCTAAAGTGTCCACTTCTGCAGGTGCATTCCTGTACAAGATGAACCCAGTCCTAACTTGTATTTGTATTTGTATTTGTATTTGTATTTGTATTTTATTATCGTCCCGTGGACCAGTACATGGTACAAAGTATGGTTATCGTCAGGTATAAAATAGTTGTATAAAATAGTAGTATAAAATAGTAGTATAAAATAGTAGTAGAGTTCATGGGGGCTGTGTACCAGCTGGTGGTATAGGATGATACCGTTTTTTAAGCTCTTTCTTTTTGGTTTCATCTTTTGAAACTGTTTTGAATTTGGCATGTAGCACCCCTTGTAACTCTAAAGGGGTAAGCACACACAATGTGTAGGAATTTCAAGTTATTCAGTGTTAGTTTTGTAGGCTAGACCTCGATATCAATTGCCAGTTGATTCTGTGAAGCCTACCAAGTCCATGTTGTTCTTGAAGGACATGCATCTTATGTGAATGATGTCTGTTTCAGGAAGCAAGCCTTGAACAAGGAGGTGGTACTCGCTGACGAGACTGCACGAGCTACTAGTGGAACGTGAATGAAGACGGAGACAGCTGTGATTTCACCCCTCAAGAGCAGCACGAGGTTTCTCGGGCCATCAAGTTCATCACCTTATCAGGTATGTGGAAGAGTCTGATTTGAAACTTATAACTCTATATGTAGAGGTGTTTGTTTTTCCCAAGTCGCGGAATGTCTCGTATGATGATGAAACGATAGGAGCGTGTTTTCTTGAATTCTCAGTTGATTGATATAATTTCAAGTCGCAAAAATACACTAAATATACCCAAATTCGCTTATAACACGGAAATCAACCTGGCATTGCGAAATATACCATGATAAAACTTGTAATGTTGAATGTTTCATCATGAAAATGTGAGATTTTTTCTATTTGCCGCGTAAGAATAAGTCGAAGCCCGTTGAGCTGTTAGCTTCTTTTGTGTCATCCGAGTGATTGCGGTCTGACCTTGACGAGCACAAGACTGTAGAGCTCGGAACACTTTCATCAGACTCGGGACAGCCGAGTGCCAATCGAAGCGGGTCAAATGACGATTGCGCGTCGTCGAAGCTAGCCGAGTGCACACGATCAGCTAGGTCCCTCGACAGTTTCTCACAAATAGTTTTGGACGGTAGCATAGCTTTCTCTCGCGTGCAATACGAAATTATCTTCATTCTTTAAAGTGGGTAGAGTGATGATTTTTGTGGGAAAAGATTTTTTTTTGTTGATCTGAATCTTCATAAATTGAAATCATTTTTTTTGTCCCTTCCAGTTTGGATTAAAGAAGGACTGTAATCCTGTTTTTCCTTTTGAACCTTCGTAAATATTATTTCCGCTTGACATTCGGCCAAAAAACCATAACACCGCCAAACACTGAAATTTGCAAATACAGCTGCAAAAAAAAACACGAAATCGTAGCATTGTTTTCAAACACCTCTATCTATATGCCCAAGTTATAATAATAGCCTACCTTACCTATAAGTCTGAGTGTCGGTAGGCGTAATGTTGGTCATAGCAAGGACTTGACTACTATCTTGAGGCCTCGTTCCCACACGTTAGGACTGTCAGTGATCACTTAACCTAGCTGGCTCATCTTTAATTTCATATTTGTTCATATATGTTCATTCTATTCAGGACCTAAATCTCTCTCATCTTACAACACGTACGATGCGCTTTTCTACTTGAATTTAAGAATGCAACCTTGAAGATCAAAGTTGACTTATCGAGAAAGAATTTTTTCTATCTGTTAGGGGGATCGGTACTCGCGTATAATCTAGCTGTTCATGGGGTCGTTGAGCTCTATAAAAATGAATATAAGAATTTGTGATTTTTCAGTGGAATTTCAAGCTACATGAATCCACTCTTAACCTTTTAACTGCTACACATACGCGTTTTAGCCCGTCGTGCTCACCGTGCTAAGCACGCGTATCCGCGTTTTGAATACCGCGCTTTACTGTTTATTTTCTACTGGCAGGCAAACTTTAGTTATCGACCTGATTTTTTTCTGTGCTTTGCGTGATCTATTTGCCGAACATATGTACTGCTTGAGAACAACGTCGACTTTTGATATATTTCATAAGTAGTAGCGTTTATTCAGACGAAAGTTTTGTCAACGACTCAAACGTCAAACTATGGTTCCAAGTCGAGTGAAAATGGCTAATGTTGGCGGGCTGGCTTGGCGAAATAATGTGCTTTCTCCAACCGATATTGAGGCACTCATCATTTTTGTGATACTGTCAAAAAATTATGGGAAAATGATCATAAATGTAGTAACTGGAACTATTTGTACAAACTACTGTATTTTCGGAAAAAACTCAGCACAGGGGGCACAGCTGGTGTCAGAGAACTCAGCAGTTGAAAGGTTAATTCGAAACTCAGTGCACCGTACTTGAAATTATTCAAAATCCGATTCAATGAAAGATGTCACATTGAGCTAGTGCATGCGTCATCAGCCCTAAGAAGGGCCTACTATACAGGTTAGTTATGCTTTTTCCAAGAGCATTGAATAATAATCATTCAGCTTAGGGCCGGTATTACGAATCGATGGTTAGTGGATTAAGCAATAGTTAGCGGATTAACTTGTTATCACCATTGGTTACATATGATATTTTCATTCGTTTAACAAATAGTTAGTGGATTAGCACTTAACTAAGATCCGTAAAACCGGGCCTGATAAAATTATCAATCGATTTTTCCATTACACGTAATCAGCAATGTATTATTGGATGAGCGATAGCCAAGACTTCCATCATACTCTTACGGAGCGTTGTCCGTTTATTGTGTCGCACGGTTTGACTGATTCACATGAAACTTTCTCTGGACTCGCGGTATCCAACTTGGAACTGTATAGTTTTGGGGCAAATTAGTCTGACCACTTTTTAGAAACATTATCACAAAGTTTCTAAAACCCCTGTTAGATTAGGACGAGCAGGAAATTTGAGAATCGATACTGAGACGATGGGTCGAGGGGCTAGCACACTAGACCGGGATTCGATTCCAGCCATGGTAAACCACCCCGACAGGTGTTTCTCTTGGTTTCCCTCTGTCGTTCAAGTCAAAACTGGGGTGGTTGTTTTGTTAACGGGCACAAATCATCTCTCCAAAATCATTCAAACTTTCACTGAATGTTAACAGTTAATAGATACATATCGATGGTAAATAAGCAAAACGTCGTAACCCACAAAACACAAATTTTCCAGAGGAGAGTTTCAAGTTTCTGGAGTAGTAAAAAGATGCCTAAAAAAATGAATAAAAATATCACTGGAAACTGGAAAGCATTTTCAGTACTTTCTCAATGATATCTGCCCCAATCCAATGTACGGTTCTCCGGCGATCGATTTTTGAAGATCCCCCCGCTCCTCGCGGGTGCACGCAAATTCACGATTTTCTCTGGATTTTTTTTTACAGAGCCGTGCTTGGTATCAAAATGACGGTGCAGCCGAATGATTGCATACAATTTTTATTTCGTTTCGATCCAATGTCTGGTTCTCCGGCAATCGATTTTTGAACAATGCCCCGCCGAGCGGGCGTGAAAAAATTTACGATTTTCTTTGAAATTTTTTTGTAGCTGCCGTGTGTGGTATCAAAATGACGGGGCGATCGAGCCATTGCATAAAATCGTAACATCAGCCCGATCCAATGATCGGTTCGCCGGCAATCGACTTTCACGCGAAGCCCGTTTTTTACGGCGCCACCACTCTCCGCAAAAATGTGCGTCGCGACGGCGGCACGCACGCCGGTCGCCATTGACATGCAAATACGCGTATTTCGAGAGCGCATCCAACGGTGGCGGCCCTGTCCCGATCGGACATGGGGTTCGCCGACAGTCGTCGTGCGAAGTTTTGACATTTGCTCTGGAGTACGGCTCCTCGATCCCCCCCGCGGGGTTCGAACACGGAAATTTGCACCATTCAAAAATTAATTGCCACCCCACTCACCCCAGATATACTATTAATTTGTTATCATAAAAAATGTGATTAGATGAGCGTAGCGAAGATTTTCACTGAACTCTTACGGAACTTTGTCTGTGCGTTTTTTTTTTTTTCTTTTTTTTTGTTTGTTTGTAAGCACTGCACAGGTCGCAGGGTTTGACCGATCGACATGAAACTTTTTTTTGTATGCAAACTTATCCAACTTAGAACTGTATAGTTTTGAGGTCTAATCGGTTGGACCATTTTTGAGAAACATCATTTAGAAGTTTCTAAAAACCCCATAAGATCTGGCTGAGCGGAAAAAATTGAAAAATTAATCTCTTCAATATGATTCAAATTTTCCACAAATGTGAACACAAGAATAATATACATGAATAAAAATTTGGTTTGATATTCGGACCAGCCGTTTTGGAGAAAATAATATAATAAATGTATTTTATTCATCGGAAAGATAGAAATATTAGTTGAAAAATGTTGCATTGTTGAAGTCACGGCTTTCTAGGATGAAGTTCATTTCAAATGATCAAGGTTTGTAGAGTTTTCGATTATACTTGATGTAGACATCTCGCTCATCGTACAACGCACATCCTGCGTTTGCCTAGTCATAAAAAATGTGATAATAATGAAGTTTACAACCTTTTGCCAAGACTCAGTTTTTGGCAACTACGAGGCTTACGACCTTATTATTGTTGGTTACGACTATTTGCCGATAGCATAATACCGTAGAAATTGAGCGTTGAACGATTGATGGCGGTAAAGTACCGGTAACAACAGTCAAGACAAAATATATAATAATTTGAATTGTAAAGTTATTATTATGATCTGGAAGGCGTACTGTATGTTGATAATGAACAGAACAATGATGCCATTACAATTTCACTATTCATTCATAAATCATCACAGCCTCAAGAAAAAACACATTTTTATTGAATCGAGTAAACTTTTCTCTGGTATTACTAGTATGAGTGTAATGAGTCACTTGCACCTTTATGAAATCCTGGTCAGGGATTATTCACACCTGACGTAATAACTAAGCTAATAATATTATATAAATATAATAATTATTCAACGAGTTCTTCCTCTTCGGTGTCCACGAGGAATTCAGGCATTTGGCCACAATGAGCCATCTTTGAATACTCGTCATGATACCGCGGTGGGATGACGTGAAGGGTACACAATCGCTGAAGATCAGTAAACTTTGCAGAAGAAATCTTCAATTCGTTTCTGTACATAGGATGCACGTTATTGTCCTCGACTAGGTCATTGAAAAATTGAAAAAATTAGGTTGATTAAGACCTTTTGCCTTTCCAAAAAAAGAATGATGATTGAGACCTTTTGCCTGCCATCATTTTACGCGGCAAATGCTCCTTAGTAATTTTGATATTGAATAATGAATTATTTCTAGTCGGAAACCGCTTATTACCTTCTGCCACAATATGTATCGAAGGTTGGAAAAAAAATGAAAAAAATGAACCCAATTTTTGTGGGTTACGACCTTTTGCTTATTCACCATCGAATCATTATATATATATTTCTCAAAACCCAGATAACCAATTAGATTGGGCCAGGGGGTGTTCCCACCACTTCTTCTAGGGCAGTCTTCTTATCAGTCGGTTCCTGCCAGTTCCGACTTCTTCTTCCTCTTCTTCACTACTACTACTATCCTCTCCTTCGTCTTCTCTTCTTACGAGTTCCCTCCACCTTTCTCTATCTTCCCACCATCTCTCGTCTAGCACTTCCTCCCGTTTTTCTCCTCGGTTAACTACCCCACACCTTACTCCCTCCTGCCACTTCTCTCTTGGTCTTCCTACTCTTCTCTCAACTCCATTCTTTTCGGCTATCTCAAACATTGCTCTCGGTATTCTCTCCTTTTCCATTCGTCGCATATGCCCGTACCACCTAAGTCTCTCCCGTTCCATTTTAAATAATAACTTTTCCACTCCCACTTCGTTCCTTATATTTCTACTTCTCTTCTTCCCAAATTTGACACTCCTGCTACGCTCCTCACAAACTTCATTTCTGCCGCCTCCATTTTTCTTTCTTCTCTCCAGTTCATAGACCCATTATTATACATACATATAGACATAGAATCATTACTAATTTTTATTCAAATCAGACTAGCCATTTTGAAGAAAATAATTTCATACATGGTTTATTCATCCAATGAATAGAAATAATGACATAACCACGTTGTCCAGATTCACGGCTTTCTAGACTTGAGTTTTCGATTACAGTATGTCTTGAATATAAGTATGGTACCGTAGTTTATAAATTGTTATAGGTTCAACTTGTAATACTTACTCATAATCACTGATTGGAAAATGTAGCTCGTACTTGTGGGAGCCATGGGTTTGTATCGCTTGGTATGTGGAAGGGAAGGAGTTTAATCATAGATTTAGTTATTGACGAGAATACTTGAATCTAACGAACATTTATTGATCAAGAAAGGTGAGAATGCTAAGTAGGCATTCGAACAATGAAAGGTTATAGATGCGAACACGTGCATCGTATTGGTTATTCAACCGTTCTAGTACTTTCTAATCAAACAACCTGTTAACATATCGCAGTCTTGCTACGCTAAGTGACAGCTGTCACTCAAGGTCATTGTTGTTGTAACATGTGGGATGACAGGTCATGCATGGCCGTGATGGTGTTAATACCTCTCGTCTTGTGTCACATGGGCCTAGTCAACATTCACATTCATTGTAAAGAAATAAGTTTGTAACTAATAAGGCTTCAATTGTTTCTTGCAGATCTCGTGTCTTCGTCCAAGCGCCTCCACGCACGTCTTGAACACCAGTGCGGCGAGGATCAAGATTCCTCCGCAACATAACTGCGGCAAGAAGCAGGACTTCCTCCGCAACATCACTGCAGCAAGGAACTTGACATCAACACAACGTAATATGCTAAATAATACCACTTCAATACATCACTTAATTTATTCATATTTATTCTTAAAGATTAAAAACAAGTGAAAGCTTTTTCATTAAATCTTTAGCTGATGGCATTATTTCAATTTTTATATAATAGATAATGAAAGACTTGAGCCTGATTAGCCTTTGAAAACCATAGGCTATTTTCCTAGCTACACAATGTACAATTTTAGTACTCCTCTAAATTTCCATAATCATAAATAGGAAATGGAAGCGACGACAGTCGAGATAAGCGATACAGTAACGATCTTTAGCTGATGGCATTATTTCAATTTTTAGATAATAGATAATGAAAGACTTGAGCCTGACCAGCCTTTGAACCTGATTGATTTTTTTTATTTGATTCACTATAGGTAATTTTTAAGTAATTTAGTAAAAGTTGAGACAATTTTGTTGTTTGAGTTGAGAATTGAATCATATTAGTTGAGTTTTACTTATTAGTTCTAGTAGAGTATTGACGCAATGTGTATGTGACTTGGGTGAAAGCAGTACCGTGTTCGCAGTGTCACAGTTCTCCGAGAGTTCTGTGACACGTGTCGTGTGGACTCGGTCTTGTTCAGTCATGTGCTAGAACTAATACGTAAAACGCAACTATTGTGATTCAAGTCTCGACTCAAACAATAAAGTTGTCTCATCATCCATGAAGTGTGAATGCGAGTGTGTTGACCCAGGCATGTCGTTAAACTGCTAAGGGCGAGGCGGAGGAAAACTAAGATGGTTTGTGGGTGATGTCTCAGCTCGCCCCTTCATGGCTGCGAATATCCAGCAATATTGTTGGACGTGGGTTTGAGGCGCAACACCCCAAACATCCGTTTCCCACACGCCGCCCTCCCCCCCGTTAAGGGGGGGCGTATCCCTGCCACATACATGGGTACATTGATTAGTAGTTATTAATATCATCAATTATTATGACTTAGCAATATTTTTTATATTTGTGTTCTTGGGACTTAGCAATATTTTTTATATTTGTCTGGTTGGGACTTAGCAATATTTTTTTGTATTATATATCTGTGGGACTTAGCAGTATTTTTTTAATTTGTCTATTATGTCTCTGTATATATATGTGTTTGTTTGTATTATATTTATATATCTCTATATGTATGTGTTTCTTTTATTGTATATTGTCTATATATGTGGCAATTTTATTATTTGTTTTATTGTATATATGCTTTCTTGATTAATAAATAGATATTCTGTATTCTATGGTTTTCTTCACATTGCTCCTTACAACATCCTGTATCTAGTTTGTTGACAATGTTATTAAATCATGTTTCATATTGTACTGTGTTGGCAGTATTTTTATTTACATTGAATAGACATTGGTTTGTGTATATTACTCTTTATTAGCACGGTTTTGTACATATTTTACAGTAGCATATTTGGACTCTCCACTGCTTCGCGCTGCGCACAGCTTCCTCTTCTCCTCCAGTTGTGCGGCACACGGTTGAGGATAGTTACATTGTTATAAGATCATGGGTTAGAACCACCTGGTTGTCATCAGAGTATGAAGCTTATTACATTAGGATATGAAACATGCGAAAGGCTAATGCAACTAGGCACTTGCGTGGGGCCATTCTGATAAACGATCCCAACGTTGTATGATGATTGTCTGTTGGAGGGTGATGTCCGGATAAGGTTGCCGATAAAATGTTCCAGATAGGAAAAGAGGTCCTACGGAAATTCAATTGAAACTTGGCATGTCATCTATTTTCATGTACGCAACCGGTTGCACCACTTCTGAGGAAGAATATCCTTCGAATTTTCGAAGGATTTCAATGTAAGAATGATACACATTATTCCGAACATTCACTGAAATCCAATCAGTCGTTTAGATATAAGAAATTATTTAATGACGTTTTGAAGCTATTGAGAAAGCCAAGTGTCACCAGTTAGTGGAGAACAAAGAAAAACAAGGCCTTCTTTATTATCAAAGAAATTAATGCGTGATGAATATACAAGAGGGGGTGCCGATGTATGCAGCTGTCATCACGTTTCATATAATAGTCTGGGCCTGATAAACTGTCTACGAAATAAACCAACCGAATGGAAGGATACCTTTTTACCTCAAGAATGTCATCAAAACATCAACTCGATTTAACTTTTTGAAAGAATTCAATGTTGTTCTTATTAGTTCATGACGCGTTTTCCTTGTCATTTCAGGATTTCATCCAGTGAAGCATGTTTTATTTCCATTCTTTTCTGTTAATATCTCACACCTTCTCTTAACACTCGTGGAGTCAAGCCACCTGTTTGTTTTTTAACGAAGTGAACTATGCAGCAAACTCAAATGTAACCGAGGATAGTGGATCCAGTAATACCGACCTAGAGATAGCTGTCGGGTACATTTATCTGGACTTTATACTACCGGGCCTCTGCTGAAACCACGGATTTGTTCGTGGGGAAAAGCGGTGTTTAGGAATACTTGGACTCCAGGTTGAAGCTATTCGTTTTTCAAAACATCAACTATGGGACATCCAAAAAGTACCCTTTGAGGGGTGGTGGATGTGCCGTTTTGTTTTTCAGGGTAGGAAGGTGTAGAATATATTGTATAGAAAGACTTGTTGTACCCTTACCGTGAGGTTTTGTTGTACGGTCTGCGCGGGACAAGCTCCTCATCCAGCCGGCGGCGAAGTGATTGGAGAGGGCCGCACTAGTCGAGCTGGGGACTTGTAAATATGAGGCAGGTTGGCGGGACGAGCTCCCCATCCAGCCGACACAAGACTGTCTGGATCAGTTGCGCCGTATCGTGGGATGTCTCGGAAGCTGGCAATTTAAGAAAACACATTATTACTCCAAGCATTGATGTCAGTAAGTGAGCCAAATTTCAAAGACAAATCTTGCGCAAGCCTGCTTGGAACAACTGTTGAGGGGGGGACTATAATACAAAATTGAATTATTAATTGGTGGGGTTTTATTGTTAGGCCTGTAAAACGGGTATTCTTTGATTTTCTATCCCATGTGACTTAGCAATTTTTTTTTTGGGTTTTCCATAGTGGCTTGACAGTTTTTTTTCTTAAGGGGACCCTACTGGGGAGAATTAACATGTAAATATAGCAAACTTTAGGAACACATAGTTCGGAAACGGTCGAATGAATTGAATTATTTTGATTGAAGTGTTAGCTATAAAATTCACCTGTCTCAGTTTTGTGATATTATTATTTTTGTCTGTAGAACACGTTTTGACATGGATTTTTTTTAAATCTCTAGTTTAGATGGGACATATCTGAATGAGGTCAAATTCATGCAAAATACTGACATCATTAAGCACAAAAAAATTCCATGTCTCTAAATAGTTTTTGAGATATGTGTTCCTAAAGTCATGAAATTGTTATTTCTTGCAAACAAGCTTTGAAGTTGGAAGTTATAATTTTGAATATTAAGTAATTGTCATTAGATTTGTTGACACGGAGGATGATGAAATAATTATTTTCATGACCTATTTATGCGAATGAAATAAATTTATTAGGAATCAGAAAATCACGAAGAAAAATGATCACAAAATTGAAAGAATTATATTTTTGGCCGACAGGGTCCCCTTAAGTTGAATCATATTCAGTATGGTACACTGGGCAAGTTTTGACAGTAGCATGTTTGAACTCACGACTCATTTGCTTTTCTGCTGCTTCCGGTGCACTAAGATCCGACACACGCTGCGCGGCGAGTGGAGTTCCTCCAGTTCAAGTGATGCCACAGTTCAACAGCCCGTCACCGCTGTGAGCCTGCAACATGATGATTACATTGTTTTTGTTATTTGGGGGTTGGCAGACTTAATCGCAAGGGTATTTTTATCCCGAGGTAAGGTTTATTTAATAAATCATTTTTAAATGAAAAAGTTTTTGTATAGGATATAGATTTGATTGTATTGTGAAAGGTTACTTGAAATATATTGGAAAGGTGGGTAGGTATGGATTTGATTACCATCAGGGTTTATTAATTTTTTTTTTTCTATCCCGATTTAAAGAGATAATGTTGTCTGTGGATTAATGATACCAAGGTCCGAGTTGGTAGTTAATATTATAGCAAGCCCTGTACAGCGTGTATTGAGGTGATACTGTATATCTATATATAGCAAACTTAGATCCTATTCGAGTCAAAGCAATGCAGGAGTCCCACTAACCAAAAGAGACTACCATTGTCTCTAGATTAACATCCAGCAGTACGTCGATTAGATACATTATTTAAATTTTGCCGAAGCCAACTTAACAATGGGAGGATTGTAGATGAATAGGCTGGGTTAGTGTCCTTCGAGAAGATTCGAATTTCATTATATTAGTCATTTTGTTACATTGCTCAAAACTCCCCCCCAATTAATGAAATACAATTAGGACAAGGCCTCCTTTATTGTCAAAGGAATTGTTGAGAATGAGTATAAAAGGAGGGTAGTGGCATAATTGTTTGGGTAGGTATTGATTGTAAGGGTAGGCGGTGCACGCGCAGGATATGAAAATGCCTGTATTTCAACCCTCGGTATCTTTTGAACCCCTTGAGATATAAAGTCACTTTTGCGATCAGGTCAAAATTTTGGTCAATTTTTATTAAAATATGTGTTGATTTCACATAGAATGACCCAGATGTGATTTATTGTGGAGTGTATTTATTTAAGAGATGTATGTAACTTTGCGAATGGAGTTTTAAGGTTTGTTCGATTTGGCTACACCACTGCACCAGCATGTTTGATTTGTCTGGTGCAGGTGCAGACCCTAGTGCAGCACCTGCGCGTTCGATTTGGCGCTGGGGCAGCTTTTTAGTGCACCTGCTCTGGAGGTGGTGTAGTGCAGGTTGTTTTGGCGGACGGTGAGTTATTTGTAGCCAATGTTCATAGTAATATAGAGTATCAACTCAAATGCCGCGTAACGAATTCGGACGTGTTCGATTTGGGGTGTATAATAGCAGCTTGATGCTACACCAAACTGGCATGACGTCATTTCCATAGTGCAATGAGCCTACACCAACTGCCCCTGGTGCAGGCAAATCGAACAAACCTTTAGTATCACTGTAAGAATGAAAGGGGTGTGTCTTGGTAATAATTTTGATTTCTAGTTAGATGAAAAAAGTAGCATCATCTATTTTCAGTGTTGTCATGTCCTTTAAGGTTCCTTTGCACAGAGTACCTAATCCGACGATATTAAGCAGCGCATGTAGATATTCAGACTTGAAAGAGCGTTTTTTTGCAGCGGCAGCACTGGCTGCTGTATACATGGGACATTTGCCATATTCAGCTTATGAGCCATTCGCTCACATTTATTACTTATGTTGGATTGTCAAGAATGATTCCTGTGGATTGCGTTACGATAACGGGGGTGTTTTCTTTATCTATACCTGGGCAATTATGGTGATATTGGTGTATGTATGGATGATGGTGTAGGCCTAGCGAATGTTGAATGATCAATGTAAAGGTGTGGTAGGCATTAGTTTCAATTGACATGAATTTAAGGAAGACAAATAGGTTAAGTCACCTGGACTTAACATGGATTTCAACATTGAAAAGTCCTTGATTCTAGCTTCACTTCGAACTAAACCGTTCTGTAGTTTCATTTCGATGTTTACTGTTGTTCTGTATATTCACTATTCAGTGAAGTGAGTGACTTTAGTGAATCCTGTATTGATCAAATGGATTTATGGAACGTGAAAATAAATTTCACATTTACACATAATAGAATGTGTGCATGAGCGATGGTTCAGACAAACATCAGCTCCATATAACATTCTGCGGCATAATTGTATCGTAAACGCAACAAGTAATATGATAATGCGTTATATAGGAACTTCTGTACTTTTTTGGGGGCCTGAGAGTAAGTCCGCCTACAGTACTTGCACTTGTTCGCTCACTACCTGCATCTCTCTGACCACCCCATTCACATCGCTCATGACCACCCGCGTAGCAAAATATGTCGCCGGTACTTGAATGCAAGAATGACGCATACACATAAGCCTAGTGCACACATTCCAGGGAAGTGAATACACAGGGTAACTTTTAACAGCTACCGAACAGAAGGCCACCGCTAGCCTATTCTGTTAGCGATGAACTTTCCGATATAAGCCTGTGACGCTAATAGTTTAGCCAAACATCTGTAGCAAATACTTTAATATAAGTATTTGTCTGTAGTTTATTGACACACCTGCTCTTGCCCTAGATCCATGGGCAATAAGAACATGGGGCACCACGTGCAAAAAGCCTATTGTTCGCTTTCTACCCCATTAATACCGTAGGCCTAGTACGTTAAATTTGAAAATGTGCACACGAGAGTGAATGCTCATTAACTGTATTCATATTTTCATTTAAATAGGCGAATTGAATAATTATAAATAAAACTATAACTAAATTATAACTTACGTTTGGTGTCGACATGTTGAACGTCTGGAAGTCAGTCAAAGAGTGAGAGCAGTCACAAAATGGCTTTCTCTTCTGATAGAAAGAGACGTCTTCTTTAATGAAGAAGGCTGTGGTTGATATACTGTACCTCGATTTGTGATTATTCGAGATTATTTGTGTCCCTTGATCTACTCATAGGTTAATAATCATTACTCTATGGTATACTGTACTTTGATTTAGTGTACCTCGAAACGGGTTTTGTGTGGACCGATAGTGAGTAGTACGTTAAACTCCCGTCAGGTTGCGCTGTGAATGTATTAGGCATCTTATATGACATCAGCGTTGTTTTGGTTGCATACTTACAGGATGTTTTAGAATTCCTATCACTGTAACAGATTTTCAACTCCGACCTAAACTATACTGTGCAGTATATCATTATAATCGTAGGAAAATTTCTTTACACCAGTAAGGGAGGGAGCCTTTGACTCGTCATTATTCCATCACCTGCACGTTGCGTACCCCCATTATAATCTAGCCGCTAAACTTTAGCAACTTCATGGAACTCTTGCGGCACTCCGTGCGATTATGTAGGACGTGTGGTCCTACATGTAGGACATTCAGGAGACAGGGGTTCCGCATGTGCCTAGGTTCCTTAAGGTTTCTTAGGCACCGACTCCCTCCCACTATCCGAAAACACCTAATAAAATAACCTTTCATCTCATTCACTGACGCCAATAGCATCTTGGCTACCAGTTCAGTACCCGATATAGATTGTATGGCGTATGATTGTAAGTTCTTGGTCACTTATTCCTTATTGGATGAGCGTAGAGAAGACTTCCATTTCACACAGGCCTACCAAAAAGAATTGAAAAGATTTTGTACGCGGCATACATGCAGGTCAGGTCAATCGACTCCGAACTTTTTTTGATAACGAAGAATAACGCACGAAACCGAAACGAAACGAGGAAAACGCAATAAAAGCACACATTTCATCGAATATCAGTGTATATGCGACAGGTTGCACTGTGTAACAAATAGATGCAGGTAATGACTGGTGACTAGAGTAAGCCAAGGTCTGTAGATTGATATTTTTTAATCCCAGATTTCGCAGAAATCAGAGATCGCAGATTTTCTGAGTTTTCCTGGCCACTGTTCAAGTTCCATGATCGTTTACAACCGTGAAACTGAGACGTGTGGCCGAGTGGTTAATACACTGAACCGTCATTCAGGAGACCGGGGTTCGATTCCCGTCCTGGGGATGGGAGAGGCCTCTCTTTTGGCTTCAATTAAAGAGTAAGGATACTTATTATTAAGGATCTAGATGTGTTAGAACAATTAGAATGGCTAAAAGTGTCAAGAATCCTACAATATCCTTAAAAGAGAAATAAGGATGGAAAGGGATTTTATCAACATTTCCATTTAACCCTAAAGGATCAACAGGTCACGACCGACTCCTTCCCACCACTATTCCAAAAACATGATAAAATCCCATATATCATTCACCGACGCCAATATATCGAGCAACACGCATTCAGCAACACGGTAAATGAATACATCCGTAGAATCCCCCTGGTGGGAACTGTTCACCCTATGTAGACTGGGGTCACCTTAAAACGCCGCGCCGGCGCTGGGCGTCGCGACGCTGCGAGAGCAGATCTGTGTTCCGGCTCCATCGGGCAGTCCGTGGCGTGTACGAGATGCGGCGACCACGCAGTGGAATAATGGCGGGACAGACGCTGTCCGCCGTCCTCGCGATCCTGGCCATCACCGCGGTCACCGCCGATAAGATACCCTTAGGTAAGTCGACGCACATGCATATATTATTAACCTCATTGTTGTGGAAAATGAGATGATTTTAGTTTACCGGACTTTATATACACTAATAAACCACTTAAAAGAACGTGCTAGCTCCGAGAGGCTAAACCATTGGTTGGTTAATGTTCACTACCTGTATACCATGTCAATATAATAACAAAGTCACGGTCTCTTGGAATGCGAAAATGTGACATATTTTTTAGCCCACATCATAAGCAGTGCTGAAATTTGGGCTAACTACCAACAATGGAAATAAACAGGCCAGACAGATTGCCATGACAGGTAGTTTTTTCTTAGTAACCCTTATCCAATCAAAGTTATAGTCTCTTGGAGCTAGCCAGACCGAATTTCATGGTTCCCGTGGTTCAACTAAGGCAGTGATTTAGATAGTTGAGTCTAGTCGGGTGTGTGTTCGAGCCTAGCCTAAGTAAGGCATGGGTCCGGCATAGGGTATGGGTTCTTGTAAATATCAGTCATCGCTTTTGACCTCAAATAACCTAGCTGTTGGTGGTTTACGCGAACAATAAGCTCAGTTTTGTCACGAGTGGAATGATCGCAAATAGTGCATTCTGATTTCAATGTTCATTGTAATTAAATTAAAATAGTCTATACGTAATTCATGTTTGGTGACAACACCGCCTCGAAGTTTTGAAACAACAACATATAGGTTGTTATCGAAATAATAGAAAACGTTTTTTTTTTCAATTCAATTCATTTGAATTGTGATTCATCATTTTCCCACAATTGTCGTGGACAAATATGCAGAATAAACACTGTTGATTTATATTGATAATATTTCATGCATTTTCACTTTCTGTGGACTACTTTGTATTCATTATTCGCTAATAATATATATACAATTATACTCATATTTGACATGCTCATTATGTGTTTATTCGGTATTTATTGGATTAGTTCTTCCGAAGAACGTTAGGGGTAATATATTGATGTCATTAAAATTGAATACGCCTACGCCAGTTGTATAGTGAGAACATATTTTAATAATATAGAGGAATGAATCTTTGTGTCAACTAGGAGAAACATTTCGAAACATTATAATATGATAAAGTCGTGTAATATATTTCTACTATTCTAATATATAGGCTCTAATCATATGTATTGAATATAGATTTTCTTAACATTTATATTCAATATATATGCACTCACAGATTCACAATACAAGAAACTTGAACTTATTTCTAAAAGTGTTGGAGCAAGCTTTACTGACTGCTGATAGTGAATTGTCCTATTATCACCCCCTGGTTACGTATGTAATTGTCATACCTTAATTTTTTTTTCATCAGTTGGTAAAACTGGCTTTTAGTATAATAGAAAATAACGTTTTTTGTTCCTATATGTGATCCACATTTTGTCTCTATTTCCGTCATATTAGGTTGGAACGACGAACAAGAATAGGTACGAGTTATTTGGTGCTCCATGGTAGCCCAGCGTACACTTACCAAGTGTACAACCACATGCACGGAAAGATTTATATGAAATACCATTGATGATGATTATTGTTTGCTTTACAACCTTCAACACTTATAGGATATATGGGGGTACGATTAAGTAGATTATGATGATACCATGAAGTGATGATTAATGAGTGAAAGGATGTTCACAAAAACCCATGCCCAACGATCACTTCTTTTTCTAAAGCGATGCGTAACTCACTGAGCCACGGAGGAAGGAAAATAATATTTCATTTCAATTTCTATCATATCAATCACCACCCTCGGTAGCTCAGTCGGCTGAGGTACCGCTTCAGAAAGGTTCGAGTCCCGCATAAGGCTTGGGTTTTTGTAAACGTCCTTTCACAATTGTCATTACCTCATCGTTTCATAATCACCTGCTCATTCGCACCCCCGTATAACCTAGCTGTTGGTGGGGTCGTTAAGCAATGAGCACTCCAACAATCAATTTCCCCCGATAGTAATTATTTCCCTTAAAATTACAAACCAATGAAAAACCGATCCCGTCTTCCACAATAATAAAGACATTTATTCGAAATGTCATCGTCTTCGAAATCAACCAACACTTCCCTCTCTTTCTATTCCTCCTCTCTCTCTCTTCCACCTCCAGTCAGTATATAACACTTCCATGTAGCATCTCCGTTATCATCTCGGAGCCGTTGTCATAGTAATCGTTCCCCGGAGGCTGGGGAGTGCGCGCGCAGCTACGCCCATCGATCGCATGGGAGCCTGCCCCAGGCCCAACCCACCCACTACTGTATCACAAGATTTTGACTTCTACGCTCGAATGTAGCGGTTAACAGAAGTAGGCATGGACTTCCGCGCGATGAGGTTTAAACACTGAATATTAGATTGAGAGGATGTGGAAAATGTAGAGGTCAGTAGGTCAGGATTGGTATTTGTTTTAACATTCTATTTAACAACGCATTCTGGTAGTTGATTGGAAAGCTTGAATAGTCTAGAGTTTAGGTGATGTTGGATATTGGTTGTATGATGGCTCAATTTTTTCTGATTCACTGCCGACTAGATTATATCTGCTGTTCCCAAGCACTCAAGGTCTAATTAGAAAGCTCAGTTTAGGTGATGCTGAAGGTTGTGTTTTGATGATGGTTACCTAGGTCATCAGGCGTCTCTTGCACAAGCACGCACTCTGGTAGTGAGATGCTTAGATACCGAAAGTGGCTTATTAGCTGTTTTTAAATGTAATAATCTAGATTATTAGATGGGTTATTAAATATTTGAGATCTTTTTAAGAATGTTTGATTTTCCTCCGGGCTCATAGAGATTTTCCAAAATTTACTTTTTTCAGAACCGTTATTTCTGAAAGACTATGTCAACCTGTTATGACACGAATATGCAGAAAAAGTTTCAAATCGATTGATTCTCTTTCCTGATTTGTATGCCGCGTACAAAATTACAAACAAACATTAAAATGAAGCTCGATTTTTTTTGGTAAGTGGAATGGACGCTCAACGAAGTCCAAAATCCCTGCCTTATTCAGGCCTCAAGCCCATATGCCTTACGCGGGCCTTGAATCGCTACACGCAGCCTACAAACACCGTGACTTCTGAGAAAATGCAGCTTAGCATAAGAGTATTTCTGAATGAGAATGTAATACCTTTTCCCAGCCGATAAGCTTTCAGCGCAAGCATTAGACACGCCCATTCGAGTAGTTAATCAAATATAATATTATGTCGAAACGAAAGAATTTCAGGAAATATATTGCCAACTCCATGAAATATTCACATAATAATTTTCTCAGAGGAAAAGCAATAATCTAGTTACAGGCATGAAAAGAATCTAAGAAATCACTCGAAAAAAAGGCACTTTCAAAAAGAAACATGGGTAATAATAGCATAAGAAGATTATTATCATGAGAAATTCCAAGAAATGGCGGCTTTGAATTACGTGCTACACTTCTATACACGGAAGTAGGTCGTCTACCAACATGACAAAATGAACAAACATATATCAATGCTATGCAGGCGTGTTGCTATGGTATTTTAGGTTATTATGATATTTCAAGACGATATTTATGCTAGGGAACACAACTACTGCTTGGGAGTCGAACTGAGTTGATTTAGTTAAATTTCAGTCTTTGTTGACAACTTCTGAACGGTATATCAACTACCAACATTTTAATTCGAAAGAAATGCATATTTAAGAGTGCAAGAAATGCAATACGTGGAATCCATACTGAACTGAAGTAACGTCCATGTTATGTATTTGTCTACAATTAGTTGTATTTACATGCTCTCAGAGTTTCTGTAATCAGCTTCTATTGAAACAGGCATGCAAACATTTGATTACTAATGTTGTCTGGTTTTTGCTTCATGCTCGATACGATGCATGAGTCATGGTCGTACCCACAGTTCGCAGAGACGACCCAGGTCGTACCTGATGCTCGATTACGATGCATGAATTATGCACACAGGGTTTGCAGAGACGGCCCAGGTCGTACCTGATTCCTCACAAGAACGGGGCCACTGATTATTTCATGCAACAACCTTATTTTGCGAGCCTAAAAATTAAAATAATATAATACGGCCATGGGGTTCGCAGACCCGAGACCTTGACTATGTCTAGGTGAAGGTAGAAGAGAGTGCACAAGGACCTGTGGTAACGTGTAATCGGTACACTTTGGGTGAATCTAAGCCCTCTATAGGGCTAGCCCCAGGAAGTGTCGTCACTCTAAGTATAGCCATGACATGAGATTATAATATCTCGGTAGCTCAGTGGGAGAGCAGCAGACCGGCAATCTGAAGGTCCCGGTCGAGACGTATCTTTTATGACATAACTAAAACATCCCAAGTATATATATATATATATATAAAACCCTATATCAGGTGTCCTCATCCATATATTTTTTTATTGTGTAATTATTATGCATTTTTCCTTCAGACAGTTGTTTCACTGAGTTTATTCAGAGCTTTTCTTGCAGCTTAAATCCGCATTAGTTACTTGGAGCTTTGTATAGTTAATTGATACACTACAGTGACCTGATTTTTTGAGAAGACGTGATCAATATAAGCTATTCGTATAGTTATAACAGTAACAACGCCATAAATAATGTACCGGTAGTTCATGGATTGGAAATATTGCTTCGATATTTATTTGTATATTGTATGTTTTGATAGCATCTTTCCTTTTCTCTCCATCTTCTATTCTACTTGTTTCCAATACTCACTTCCTATCTCCCCTTGGACATTCAACTCTAAACTATATTATCGCAAATGATTCTATCAGGAAATAAAACAAATAAATACCTTCATCAAAACTAAACGAATTAATACAATTACTGAGAAGTCCAACTGAGTCTTGGCCAGTTACCACCAGAGCGTGCTGATGGCGGACATTTTCTTCCAGTAAACGGTTAGCAAGTCTGAAAATAATAGTCTTTATGATAAAAAGAATAAAGAGTTCGCGAACAATTCGCGTTACTTGAGAAAGGAAAAAACCAGGTCACGGATCTATTACAATTCCCAATAGAATGTTATGGTGGAAGATATGTGCTGACAAAAACAAGTAGCATGCTGGAAATAGAATATTGCTAGGAGAATATTTTCAGATCGTACCGTTACATTATATATATATATAAATAAACTAAGATAACTTATAGGCTGAATATATATATTGTATGAGTACATACATTTCTGTTGAAACGTACAGCACGTGATGATAGGATGGATATTTATCATATATATATGAGGAATGAATCGATTTTCGGAAATACCATATTCTATAGATGATTTATTGAGACACCATCGCTTAGACCCTATATTATATTGATGGTCATTTGCAAGGTGATAAAATAATTATGAATATTTACATCAAACGCGATGTAGTGATACCAACAGACTACAAACTATGAAGAAAGTAACATGGCCGGTATTTCTGCTATTTTGTGGACAAATCAGAGCCAAAGTTCCCATTTGCCTGTCGCGATTCAGTGACTCCTTTGTAAACTAGATGTAGATAAGAGTGGCTACGGTACCGGTGGCATTGTTGAACTTACAAAATCTATAATTTTCGTGTAAAAAAAATGCCATTGCTAACACAATTATCTACTGAGCCGCGTATAATTGAATAAAAAAGTGATAGTTGCGCTAGCAGCAATTTGTTATACTGGATGAAGATCTATACTGGATACTGTAGATGAAGATTTTACCTCCGGAAATACTATACTTTGAAGTGAAGCGAGTTGGGTCTTTATTTAATGATCGAGTCCGTTTGTATCACTACATCGTACACTATATCACTACACTCCAAGGGTATATTGTTATATTATCTGGTTTACCTTCGATTCACAAAGTATGGAAACACATAAGTATAAGTATGGAGACATAAGTATAACTACATGAGTATGGAAACACTCTGATGAGCCCCAATATAAATCCCAATTACCAAGAATCATGTTCAATATAGAACCCACCTAATGATAATAAAATAGCACAGTGAAAATGCGCACGGTGTTTTCACTATTTTCTGTATATTATGTGTGTTTTTAAAGGCGTGTTATTGTCACCTGTTTTATTTTTCACATTTTATCACTTCTTCAGCAAGTTCCACCTTTCTCTTTACCCACATTATTGTTCACTCTGCATGATTTCTATGAAAACAAACAATCTAGTACTTGGTTAGAACATAAAATAGCGACGAAATCATAGAAATACTGCGAAATAACACATAGTTTCTTGATGCAGAATAATTGTCTACAGTATAGCAACTTCTTATGCGTCGTAGCTTGGTGTTTTTACACCTCTATTTATCGAACTGTATGAAATATAAACAAGGCAAATATAAATGATTACATTCTTCCCTTTCTATTCTTTTGTTATTTGAATATTCAGAAATTCTTCCCCATGTGCACCTTTCGAAATTTAATTACATCGCTGTAGGAATAGACAATAACTTGAGTGTATATGAGAGAGTTCATAAAGTTCTTTATTACGTTTCACATTTTTGTTTTTCATATCTTTTGACTTTCTTTGTTATACATACACAGAAGCACACATGTATTCATGCATATGGGTGATTTGACATATTCTGGGTGTTTTCAAGGATACCTTTTTTGTTATTGAAGGTATATGTCACTATCAACCAATACACATCATGGAAAACGAAGTCAAAAATCAAATAAATATACATGCGTGTGTGAGATTTTGAACTACCCCACCGACATCCACATAAGTTACTGATGTAATTGTAGGTGTATTTTATATCTCGGTTTTCAAATCTCTCAGTAATAAGTAACCTATCAACTGATATAGATGCAATATTAGAAATCATCTCTTTGTAATAGGCCAATTGATGTGTAGACACCGTGATCCAAAGTGCTATAGTCGTATCAAAACTCACTGCATCGACCACTTTTCATCGGGTCATCGGTGATATTGTGATTATGTGGTTATATTGTTGTTACGCGCACTCTGAACTAAGCTAAATGAACCAATCTTACTATTTTAATAAACCTAAACTATCCAAGACTAACTAACCTATACAAACAATCATCCCGAAGGAATTTATTCAAATTTAAATTCATCTAAAAGCTATTTCCAGTTCGACGACTAGCCACTTCGCTATTCACTGCCGTTTTTACCTTGTTTGCCGAGTAAAGGTCCCTCATTTCCGGTTGACCTCGTATTGACCCGGATGGGGAGTTTTACATCACGTGTCCTCTATGTATACAATGTATGCGTAGTTTGTGTCGGGCTTAATGTATGGGGCTGTTATGCTACATGAAACTAGACATACGGGCATATTTTATTATTTCCAATACTCGGATAACCAATTTTATTGGGTGATAAAATGGAATATGACATATATATATATATATATATACATGTATATCCTTATTCGAAACTCTGCCACACAATATTAATGGCTGCCTCTAACGACGTCAGAATAATATATGGAAAATAGTATGGTCGATAGAACAATGAATTAAGAAAATGTAATAAATGATAATTAACGAAATTAAAAAAAAATTGAATCTTCAATGAAGTGAAATAACATATTTTATGAACTACTAATCCATGAACATAAAAACTATACGAGCAAATCGTGGATTGATTTTTCACAATGTGTACCGATATTTTCGTGGTTTATTTAGTTCTAGTTTAGTTCATTTAGTTTTAAAGTTCCTGACCGCCATGAAGGTCGGAAAGTGTTTGTAGATCACGCATCACGGGATTAGAGCCACTCAGACTGATTAGAAGTGGAACTCAACGGTGACATTCAAATACGCGAGAGACCAAGGATTATTAGTTCTAATGGTGATACATTGTTTGCATGTTTCGCTGGAATTACCGCTGTTGAAGACAGCCATTTGCATATTGGGAAAGAACACTTTTCAATTTTGGGCTATTTTACATTAACTTTCTCTTTCTATTAAAAGAGTCAGGTGAAAGAGGTACCCCTAGCACCCCCTTTCTTTATTCACAAATTTTTGGTGACGCCAATCGTTTGTGCCGTTGAAATTTTCGTTTGTTGCTGCCCTCCTTCTCCCCGAAATCGCATTTCAAAAAGGGGTGGCTGTATGCCAGCACCCCCTTTTCACAAATTTGAAAATCCAACTATGCCAATCGTTTGTGCTGGTTTGTACCGTTGAAACTTTCGTTTGTGCCAGTCCTTCTACCCTAGCCACCCCTCTTTTGAAATGCGATTTCGGGGCAGAAGGAGGGTGGCACAAACGAAAATTTCAACGGCACAAACGCAGCACAAACGATTGGCGTCACCAAAAATTTGTGAATAAAGAAAGGGGGTGCTAGGGGTATGGACCTAGGTGAAAGTCCTATCCTTGTTAATCTCCCAATTTGGTACGGCTATCATGCTAAAACTGAAAAACAAAAGAATCGAAAATGGATATGAATATTTGGTAATTTCAAATTTATACACAATGAAATTTATTTTTCGTTCTACTCATACAATATTTTATTCACGAAAAAGTTGCTGATGTATCGTTTAAAAAGTTGATCTTATCGTTTTTCTGATTTTCCAATATATTTCAAGTTATTAGTCTATTTACGTTGTGTGTGTTTTTTTGTTATAATTTTGAATACAAATGGTATTCATAATTTATTTTTCATCTCCATTGTTAGATGAGATATGAAGAAAGTGATAACTCCAACTTTTATAATGTAACAATGAACACTTCAGAAAATGAAGAAAATTGAACCGTATTTATAGACGTACCACTAAAAAACCTCGTTTGTGAAGAAAATGTATTTTATTAAATGCCCTCTGAAGATTGATAATATGTTGCACAGTGATACTGAATAATTTATTTTAGGTATGATTATTGATATTACTCAATATTTTGAAACAAATGACTCAAATAAGCATCAAAACCAATAATGAATTGGAAAAATGAAATTTCACCTGAGTGAAATTTCCTTCTTCTTTTATCTTTTCACCTTCTTTCTTATCTCCTTCTTCTTTGATGAATACAAGTAGAACCCATTCTCCAGAAAACCTCTAATTCTGTCACAAATAACTTCTCCACAGAAAAAGAAGCTGCAAAAAGTCTGGGAGAGGAGTGACTGTATGTGTGTGTGTGGAGGGGGCGAGGAGGGGGGGGGGGGGGGGGGCATACGTTCACACCACAGGTGGTTCAACAAGAGAAAATATCCCGGAAATGATACTGGAGAGAAAAGAATGTCATCTCGAGCCATTAATACACTTCCCGACTTGGTTAAGACGGTAAAATAAAGTCATTAATAATTTCAAGTAATAAATAAGCAAACTGTTTCAGCTGATGCGCAAAAGGGAAAAAACTATGATTAAGTAGTTTCGATACATTAACTTCTTATTTCACATTATATTTATATATATATATATACACGACATATATATATATGTGTTGTGTTTGAAATATATGAAAAGTTCCTGATATAAAAGCAATAAATTTGTGCCACTTTCCTGTAACTGTGTCCTATAATGGATAATATGTTGAAAAGCGAGGTGTATATGGGGGTAGTAATAAGGGTGTTAGCATTGTGCATGTATACCACGGAAAAGTGTTTTTCCGTGTTCCGCCAACTCCCCCGAGTGGTAGGCTACGCGGAGAACACCGTGTTGCGGGTTGCCGACGTCGATGCACATCTCGGGGCAAGTCGAGAACCCTGCGAACCTTGGAAATAATACCTTACTATATATACTTGTATTCACTAAAGGAGAAGGTCGATTAAGGACTGAATTCATTGTAATACTTTGTCGTAATATCATCGCAACTTCGGTGTTCAACTCATTCGGAAGATGCAATTATTGCGTTTCTCATCTTCTACCCATAGCGGAACATTTTCAGTGTCAAAGTAACATATGAACGATCGTGGTGGTTTCACGTCTGAACTTTTTGTAGTGAAACTGCTTCACAACATTCAGAGAAGTATATTATGAAATATTGTAGATCCATTATGAACATTCTATTAGTTACACTTACATGTTAAAAAAAGTGGAGGAACCCACCCACAAAAATGTATCAAATATTCTATTATCTATTGGTGTATCGAGGTTGAAATAGTACTTGAAAAAAAGTTGAAAATTCCGAGAAAATTTTGGAAAAACTAGTTGAAAAGTACGTTACATACACGGAAACCATTAGATAGTTAGCATCTGGATGAAAATTGATACGTTGGTGGGGTGAACCTTCCTCTACCAGCCAAGCTATTTTTCTTCAGCAAACCTGGAGCCGTACTCCTTGAAAAAAATTCGTGAACAACCCCCCGTGGGGGGGGGGGGGGGGGGGGGGGGCCGGTAAACATGTTTTGAAAAACCCCTTGCGCATGGGGATGTCGGAAAACTCACGATTTTATTCGGATGAGTTCTCACAGGGCCGTGTTTGGTATCAAAAGGAAGGTACATTCAATTTAATGCGAGAAAATCTAAATTTGGCCAAATTCAAAGTCTGGTTTGCCGGCAAACATGTTTTGAACAACCCCCTGCAGATCGGGGGTGGGAAACCTTACGATTTTCTTTGGAAAAGTGTTCACAGGGCCGTGTGTGGTATCAAAATGAAGGTGAATCCAAATGAATGCGAGACAATCTGAGTTTGGCCCAATCCGATGGATGGTTCTCCGACAAACATGTTTTGAACGACCCCCTGCAGATCGGGTGTCGAAAAATTCATGATTTTCCCTGGAAAATTTTCCACATGGTCGTGTGAGGTATCGACATAGAGGTACATCCATTTGATTGCGGAAAATTCTCACTTTGTTACGATCCAATGTGTGGTTCTCCGGAAAAGAATTCGCGAACACCACACCGTGCTGAGGGGTGTCGGAAAATTTGCGAATTTCCTTGGAAAATTTTCCACAGGATCGTGTATGGTATCGACATGGAGGTACATTCATCAGATTGCGGACACTTTTCATTTCGTCTCGATCCAATGTCTGGTTCTCCGTAAAAAAAATCTTGAATATCCCCTCGGAAAATTTATGATTTTCTTTGGAATTTTTTTTTGAAAAACGTGAGTAGCATCAAAATGCTCACGTGATCGCTAGCTTTCTGAAAATGGAACAATCAGCCTGATCGCATCGTGGGTTCTCCAGCAATCGCCGATCGAAGATTGTCGATTTTTTTCTGTCGGACGGGTACTAGTACGGGGAAAAAACCAAAATTTGAAAAAAAGTCAAACTCTTTTGCCGAAGCCGTGTGCGCTTTCAAAATGGAGGTACATAATATCTGTTGCCAAAAATGTTGATTTTAGCTCGATCCGATGTCTGGTTCTCCGTAAAACAATTCATGAAAATGAAGGCAGATTTGCAATTTTCTTTGAAAAAGTTTTTACACACCCGTGGGTGGTATCAAATTGAAGATAATCAAAATTGATGACGAACAGTTCTAATTTCAGCCCGATCCGATGTATAATACTCTGGCAAACATGTTTTGAATCAACCACTGCAGATCGGGTGTCGGAAAATTTATGATTTTCCCTGGAAAAGTTTTAATGGGGTCGTGTGTGGTATCAAAATGAAGGTACATTCGATTGAATGCGAAAAAATCCAAGTTCGGCCAAATCCGATGTTTGGTTTGCCGGCAAACATGTTTTTAACACCCCCCCGTGCTGAGGGGTGTCGGAAAATTCATGATTTTCCCTGGAAAAGTTTTCAGAGAGCCGTGTGTGTGATCAAAATGAAGGTGCATTCAGTTGAATGCGAAAAAATCTAAGTTTGGCCAAATCCGATGATTGTTTTGCCGGTAAACATGTTTTGAACAACCCCTTGCGCATAGGGGTGTCGGAAAACTCACGATTTTTTATGGATAAGTTTTCACAGGGCCGTGTGTAGTATCAAAAGGAAGGTACATTCAATTGAATGCGAGAAAATCTAAGTTTGGCCAAATCCGATGTTTGGTTCGCCGGCAAACATGTTTTGAACAACCCCCTGCAGATCGGGGGTGGGAAAACTCACGATTATCTTTGAAAAAGTGTTCACGGGTCCGTGTGTGGTAACAAAATGAAGGTGGATTCAATTGAATGCGAAACAATCTGAGTTTGGCCCAATCCGATGGATGGTTTTCCGACAAACATGTTTTGAACGACCCCCTGCAGATCGGGTGTCGGAAAATTTATGATTTTCCCTGGAAAGATTTCCACAGGGTCGTGTGAGGTATCGACATGGAAGGTACTATCCATTTGATTGCGGAAAATTCTTATTTTGTTTCGATCCAATGTGTGGTTCTCCAGAAAAAAAAATGCGAACACCATCCCGTGCTGAGGGGTGTCGGAAAATTTGCGAATTTCCCTGGAAAATTTTCCACAGGGTGATGTCAGGTATCGACATGAAGGTACATTCATCAGATTGCGGGAAATTCTCATTTCGTCTCGATCCAATGACTGGTTCACCGTAAAAAAATTCTTGAATACCATCTCGGAAAATTTATGATTTTCTTCGGAATTCCTTTTGGAAAAACGTGAGTAGCATCAAAATGCTCACGTGATCGCTAGCTTTCCGAAAATCGTTCAATCAGACCGATCGCTTCGTGGGGTCTCCAGCAATCGCCGATCGAAGATTGTCGATTTTTTTCTGTCGGACGGGTACTAGTACGGGGAAAAAACCAAAATTTGAAAAAAAGTCAAACACTTTTGCCAAAGCCGTGTGCGGTATCAAAATGGAGGTACCTAATATCTGTTGCCAAAAATGTTGATTTTAGCTCGATCCGATGTCTGGTTCTCCGTAAAACAATTCATGAAAATGAAGGCAAATTTGCAATTTTCTTTGGCAAAGTATTTACACAGCCGTGAGTGGTATCAAATTGAAGATAATCAAAATTAATGACGTACAGTTTAAATTTCAGCCCGATCCGATGTATGGTTCTCCGGCAAACATGTTTTGAACCAACCACTGCAGATCGGGTGTCGGAAAATTTATGATTCATCCTGGAAAAGTTTTGACAGGGTCGTGTGTGGTATCAAAATGAAGGTACATCCAATTGAATGCGCAAAAGTCCAAGTCTGGCCAAATCCGATGTTTGGTTTGCCGGCAAACATGTTTTGAACACCCCCCCATGCTGGGGGGTGTCGGAAAACTTATGATTTTCTTTGGAAAAGTTTTCAGAGAACCGTGTGTGTAATCAAAATGAAGGTGCATTCAATTGAATGCGAAAAAATCCAAGTTTGGCCAAATCCGATGTTTGGTTTGCCGGTAAACATGTTTTGAACAACCCCTTGCGCATAGGGGTGTCGGAAAACTTACGATTTTTTTTGGATAAGTTTTCACAGGGCCGTGTGTGGTATCAAAACGAGGGTATATTCAATCGAATGCGAGAAAATATGAGTTTGACCAAATCCAATGTTTCGTTTGCCGGCAAACATGTTTTGAACAACCCCCTGCAGATCGGGGGTGGGAAAACAAACGATTTTCTTTGAAAAGTGTGCACAGGGCCGTGTGAGGTATCAAAATGAAGGTAGATTCAATTGAATGCGAAACAATCTGAGTTTGGCCCAATCCGATGGATGGTTCTCCGGCAAACATGTTTTGAACAACCCCCTGCAGAGCGGGTGCGGAAAATTAATCATTTTCCCTGAAAAATTTCCACATGGTCGTGTGAGGTATCGACATGAAGGTACAATCATATGATTGCGGAAAATTCTCATTTCGTTCCGATCCAATGTCTGGTTCTCCAGAAAAAAATTCGCGAACACTCCCCCGTGCTGAGGGGTGTTGGAAAATCCGCGATTTCCCCTGGAAAATTTTCCACAGGGTCGTGTAAGGTATCGTCATGAAGGTACATGCATCAGATTGCGGGAAATTCTCATTTCGTCTCGATCCGAAGTCTGGTTCTCCGTAAAAAAATTCTTGAATACGCTCTCGGGAAATTTATGATTTTCTTCGATATTTTTTTTTGATGAACGCGAGTAGCATCAAAATGCTCACGTGATTGCTAGCTTCCAGAAAATCGAACAATCAGCCAGATCGCACCGTGGGTTCTCCAGCAATCGCCGATCGAAGATTGTCGATTTTTTTTCTGTCGGACGGGTACTAGTACGGGGAAAAAACCAAAATTTGAAAAAAAGTCAAACTCTCGTGCCGAAGCCGTGTGCGGTATCAAAATGGAGGTACATGATATCTGTTGCCAAAAATGTTGATTTTAGCTCGATCCGATGTCTGGTTCTCCGTAAAACAATTCTTGAAAATGAAGGCAAATTTGAAATTTTCTCTGGAAAAGTTTTGACACAGCCGTGAGTGGTATCAAATTGAAGATAATCAAAATTGATGACGTACAGTTCCAATTTTAGCCCGATCCGATGTATGATTCTCCGGCAAACATGTTTTGAACCAACCACTGCAGATCGGGTGTCGGAAAATTTATGATTTTCCCTGGAAAAGTTTTGACAGGGTCGTGTGTGGTATCAAAATGAAGGTACATCCAATTGAATGCGCAAAAGTCCAAGTTTGGTCAAATCCGATGTTTGATTTGCCGGCAAACATGTTTTGAACACCCCCCCATGCTGAGGGGTGTCGGAAAATTTATGATTTTCCTTGGAAAAGTTTTCAGAGGGCCGTGTGTGTGATCACAATAAAGGTGCATTCAATTGAATGCGGAAAAATCCAAGTTTCGCCAAATCCGATGTTTGGTTTGCCGGTAAACATGTTTTGAACAACCCCTTGCGCATAGGGGTGTCGGAAAACTTACGATTTTTTTTGGATAAGTTTTCACAGGGCCGTGTGTGGTATCAAAAGGAAGGTACATTCAATTGAATGCGAGAAAATCTAAGTTTGGCCAAATCCGATGTTTGGTTTGCCGGCAAACATGTTTTGAACAACCCCCTGCAGATCGGGGGTGGGAAACCTTACGATTTTCTTTGGAAAAGTGTTCACAGGGCCGTGTGTGGTATCAAAATGAAGGTGAATTCAATTGAATGCAAAACAATCTGAGTTTGGCCCGATCCGATGGATGGTTCTCCGGCAAACATGTTTTGAACAACCCCCTGCAGATCGGGTGTCGGAAAATCTATGATTTTCCCTGAAAAATTTTCCACAGGGTCGTGTGAGGTATCGATATGAAGGTAGATCCATATGATTGCGGAAAATTTTCATTTCGTTCCGATCCAATGTGTGGTTCTCCAGAAAAAAATCCGCGAACACTCCTCCGTGCTGAGGGGTGTCGGAAAATTCGCGATTTTCCCTGGAAAATTTTCCACAGGGTGATGTCAGGTATCGTCATGAAGGTACATTCATCAGATTGCGGCAAATTCTCATTTCGTCTCGATCCAATGTCTGGTTCACCATAAAAAAAATTCTTGAATACCCTCTCGGAAAATTTATGATTTTCTTTGGATTTATTTTTTGGAAAACGTGAGTAGCATCAAAATGCTCACGTGATCGCTAGCTTTCCGAAAATCGAACAATCAGCCAGATCGCACCGTGGGTTCTCCAGCAATCGCCGATCGAAGATTGTCGTTTTTTTTTTGTCGGACGGGTACTAGTACGGGGAAAAAACCAAAATTTGAAAAAAACTCAAACTCTTTTGCCAAAGCCGTGTGCGGTATCAAAATGGAGGTACATTATATCTGTTGCCAAAAATGTTGATTTTAGCTCGATCCGATGTCTGGTTGTCCGTAAAACAATTCATGAAAATGAAGGCAAATTTGCAATTTTCTTTGGTAAAGTATGAACACAGCCGTGAGTGGTATCAAATTGAAGATAATCAAAATTGATGACGTACAGTATAAATGCCAGCTCGATCCGATGTATGGTTCTCCGGCAAACATGTTTTGAACCATCCACTGCAGATCGGGTGTCGGAAAATTTATGATTTTCCCTGGAAAAGTTTTAATGGGGTCGTGTGTGGTATCAAAATGAAGGTACATTCAATTGAACGCACTAAAATCCAAGTTCGGCCAAATCCGATGTTTGGTTTGCCGGCAAACATGTTTTGAACACCCCCCCGTGCTGAGGGGTGTCGGAAAATTTATGAATTTCCCTAGAAAAGTTTTCAGAGGGCCGTGTGTGTGATCACAATAAAGGTGCATTCAATTGAATGCTAAAAAATCTAAGTTTGGCCAAATCCGATGTTTGGTTTGCCGGTAAACATGTTTTGAACAACCCCTTGCGCATAGGGATGTCGGAAAACTCACGATTTTCTTTGGATAAGTTTTCACAGGACCGTGTGTGGTATCAATAGGAAGGTACATCCAATTGAATGCGAGAAAATCCAAGTTTGGCCAAATCCGATGTTCGGTTCGCCGGCAAACATGTTTTGAACAACCCCCTGCAGATCGGGGGTGGGAAAACTCACGATTATCTTTGAAAAAGTGTTCACGGGTCCGTGTGTGGTAACAAAATGAAGGTGGATTCAATTGAATGCGAAACAATCTGAGTTTGGCCCAATCCGATGTATGGTTTTCCGACAAACATGTTTTGAACGACCCCCTGCAGATCGGGTGTCGGAAAATTTATGATTTTCCCTGGAAAAGTTTTCAGAGGGCCGTGTGTGTGATCACAATGAAGGTGCATCCAATTGAATGCTAAAAAATCTAAGTTTGGCCAAATCCGATGTTTGGTTTGCCGGTAAACATGTTTTGAACAACCCCTTGCGCATAGGGGTGTCGGAAAACTCACGATTTTTTATGGATAAGTTTTCACAGGACCGTGTGTGGTATCAATAGGAAGGTACATCCAATTGAATGCGAGAAAATCCAAGTTTGGCCAAATCCGATGTTCGGTTCGCCGGCAAACATGTTTTGAACAACCCCCTGCAGATCGGGGGTGGGAAAACTCACGATTATCTTTGAAAAAGTGTTCACGGGTCCGTGTGTGGTAACAAAATGAAGGTGGATTCAATTGAATGCGAAACAATCTGAGTTTGGCCCAATCCGATGGATGGTTTTCCGACAAACATGTTTTGAACGACCCCCTGCAGATCGGGTGTCGGAAAATTTATGATTTTCCCTGGAAAGATTTCCACAGGGTCGTGTGAGGTACCGACATGGAAGTATATCCATTTGATTGCGGAAAATTCTTATTTTGTTTCGATCCAATGTGTGGTTCTCCAGAAAAAAAAATGCGAACACCACCCCGTGCTGAGGGGTGTCGGAAAATTTGCGAATTTCCCTGGAAAATTTTCCACAGGGTGATGTCAGGTATCGACATGAAGGTACATTCATCAGATTGCGGCAAATTCTCATTTCGTCTCGATCCAATGTCTGGTTCACCGTAAAAAATTCTTGAATACCCTCTCGGAAAATTTATGATTTTCTTTGGAATTCCTTCTGGAAAAACGTGAGTAGCATCAAAATGCTCACGTGATCGCTAGCTTTCCGAAAATCGTTCCATCAGACCGATCGCTTCGTGGGGTCTCCAGCAATCGCCGATCGAAGATTGTCGATTTTTTTCTGTCGGACGGGTACTAGTACGGGGAAAAAACCAAAATTTGAAAAAAAGTCAAACACTTTTGCCAAAGCCGTGTGCGGTATCAAAATGGAGGTACCTAATATCTGTTGCCAAAAATGTTGATTTTAGCTCGATCCGATGTCTGGTTCTCCGTAAAACAATTCATGAAAATGAAGGCAAATTTGCAATTTTCTTTGGCAAAGTATTTACACAGCCGTGAGTGGTATCAAATTGAAGATAATCAAAATAATGACGTACAGTTTAAATTTCAGCCCGATCCGATGTATGGTTCTCCGGCAAACATGTTTTGAACCAACCACTGCAGATCGGGTGTCGGAAAATTTATGATTTATCCTGGAAAAGTTTTGACAGGGTCGTGTGTGGTATCAAAATGAAGGTACATCAAATTGAATGCGCGAAAGTCAAAGTCTGGCCAAATCCGATGTTTGGTTTGCCGGCAAACATGTTTTGAACACCCCCCCATGCTGGGGGGTGTCGGAAAACTTATGATTTTCTTTGGAAAAGTTTTCAGAGGGCCGTGTGTGTAATCAAAATGAAGGTGCATTCAATTGAATGCGAAAAAATCCAAGTTTGGCCGAATCCGATGTTTGGTTTGCCGGTGAACATGTTTTGAACAACCCCTTGCGCATAGGGGTGTCGGAAAACTTACGATTTTTTTTGGATAAGTTTTCACAGGGCCGTGTGTGGTATCAAAACGAGGGTATATTCAATCGAATGCGAGAAAATCTGAGTTTGACCAAATCCAATGTTTCGTTTGCCGGCAAACATGTTTTGAACAACCCCCTGCAGATCGGGGGTGGGAAAAGAAACGATTTTCTTTGAAAAGTGTGCACAGGGCCGTGTGAGGTATCAAAATGAAGGTAGATTCAATTGAATGCGAAACAATCTGAGTTTGACTCAATCCGATGGATGGTTCTCCGGCAAACATGTTTTGAACAACCCCCTGCAGATCGGGTGTCGGAAAATTTATGATTTTCCCTGAAAGATTTTCCACAGGGTCGTGTGAGGTATCGATATGAAGGTAGATCCATATGATTGCGGAAAATTCTCATTTCGTTCCGATCCAATGTGTGGTTCTCCAGAAAAAAATCCGCGAACACTCCCCCGTGCTGAGGGGTGTCGGAAAATTCGCGATTTTTCCTGGAAAATTTTCCATAGGGTGATGTCAGGTATCGTCATGAAGGTACATTCATCAGATTGCGGAAAATTCTCATTTCGTCTCGATCCAATGTCTGGTTCACCATAAAAAAAATTCTTGGATACCCTCTCGGAAAATTTATGATTTTCTTTGGATTTTTTTTTTGTGAAACGTGAGTAGCATCGGAATGCTCACGTGATCGCTAGCTTTCCGAAAATCGAACAATCAGCCAGATCGCACCGTGGGTTCTCCAGCAATCGCCGATCGAAGATTGTCGATTTTTTTTTGTCGGACGGGTACTAGTACGGGGAAAAAACCAAAATTTGAAAAAAAGTCAAACTCTTTTGCCAAAGCCGTGTGCGGTATCAAAATGGAGGTACATTATATCTGTTGCCAAAAATGTTGATTTTAGCTCGATCCGATGTCTGGTTGACCGTAAAACAATTCATGAAAATGAAGGCAAATTTGCAATTTTCTTTGGAAAAGTTTCAACACAGCCGGGAGTGGTATCAAATTGAAGATAATCAAAATTGATGACGTACAGTTCGAATTTCAGCTCGATCCGATGTATGGTTCTCCGGCAAACATGTTTTGAACCATCCACTGCAAATCGGGTGTCGGAAAATTTATGATTTTCCCTGGAAAAGTTTTAATGGGGTCGTGTGTGGTATCAAAATGAAGGTACATTCAGTTGAATGCACAAAAATCCAAGTTCGGCCAAATCCGATATTTGGTTTGCCGGCAAACATGTTTTGAACACCCCCCCGTGCTGAGGGGTGTCGGAAAATTTATGATTTTCCCTGGAAAAGTTTTCAGAGGGCCGTGTGTGTGATCACAATGAAGGTGCATTCAATTGAATGCGAAAAAATCCAAGTTTGGCCGAATCCGATGTTTGGTTTGCCGGTGAACATGTTTTGAACAACCCCTTGCGCATAGGGGTGTCGGAAAACTTACGATTTATTTGGATGAGTTTTCACAGGGCCGTGTGTGGTATTAAAACGAGGATATATTCAATTGAATGCGAGAAAATCTGAGTTTGACCAAATCCAATGTTTCGTTTGCCGGCAAACATGTTTTGAACAACCCCCTGCAGATCGGGGGTGGGAAAACAAACGATTTTCTTTGGAAAAGTGTGCACAGGGCCGTGTGAGGTATCAAAATGAAGGTGGATTCAATTGAATGCGAAACAATTTGAGTTTGGCCCAATCCGATGGATGGTTCTCCGGCAAACATGTTTTGAACAACCCTCTGCAGAGCGGGTGTCGGAAAATTCATGATTTTCCCTGGAAAATTTTCCACAGGGTCGTGTGAGGTTCCGACATGAAGGTACAATCATTTGATTGCGGAAAATTCTCATTTCGTTCCGATCCAATGTCTGGTTCTCCAGAAAAAAATTCGCGAACACTCCCCCGTGCTGAGGGGTGTTGGAAAATCCGCGATTACCCCTGGAAAATCGTTCACAGGGTCGTGTGAGGTATCAACATGAAGGTACATGCATCAGATTGCGGAAAATTCTTATTTCGTCTCGATCCAATGTCTGGTTCTCCGTAAAAAAATTCTTGAATACGCTCTCGGAAAATTTATGATTTTCTTCGATATTTTTTTTTGATGAACGCGAGTAGCATCAAAATGCTCACGTGATTGCTAGCTTCCAGAAAATCGAACAATCAGCCAGATCGCACCGTGGGTTCTCCAGCAATCGCCGATCGAAGATTGTCGATTTTTTTCTGTCGGACGGGTACTAGTACGGGGAAAGAACCAAAATTTGAAAAAAAGGCAAACTTTTTTGCCGGAGCCGTGTGTGGTATCAAAATGAAGGTATATAATATCTGTTGCCAAAAATGTTGATTTTAGCTCGATCCGATGTCTGGTTCTCCGTAAAACAATTCTTGAAAATGAAGGCAAATTTGCAATTTTCTCTGGAAAAGTTTTGACACAGCCGTGAGTGGTATCAAATTGAAGATAATCAAAATTGATGACGTACAGTTCCAATTTCAGCCCGATTCGATGTATGATTCTCCGGCAAACATGATTTGAACCACCCACTGCAGATCGGGTGTCGGAAAATTTATGATTTATCCTGGAAAAGTTTTGACAGGGTCGAGTATCGTATCAAAATGAAGGTACATCCAATTGAATGCGCAAAAGTCCAAGTTTGGCCAAATCCGATGTTTGGTTTGCCAGCAAACATGTTTTGAAAACCCCCCCCATGCTGAGGGGTGTCGGAAAATTTATGATTTTCCTTGGAAAAGTTTTCAGAGGGCCGTGTGTGTAATCAAAATGAAGGTGCATTCAATTGAATACAAAAAAATCCAAGTTTTGCAAAATCCGATGTTCGGTTTGCCGGTAAACATGTTTTGAACAACCCCTTGCGCATAGGGGTGTCGGAAAACTTACGATTTTTTTTGGATGAGTTTTCACAGGGCCGTGTGTGGTATCAAAATGAAGGTACATCCAATTGAATGCGCAAAAGTCCAAGTTTGGCCAAATCCGATGTTTGGTTTGCCAGCAAACATGTTTTGAACACCCCCCCATGCTGAGGGGTGTCGGAAAATTTATGATTTTCCTTGGAAAAGTTTTCAGAGGGCCGTGTGTGTAATCAAAATGAAGGTGCATTCAATTGAATGCAAAAAAATCCAAGTTTTGCCAAATCCGATGTTCGGTTTGTCGGTAAACATGATTTGAACAACCCCTTGCGCATAGGGGTGTCGGAAAACTTACGATTTTTTTTGGATGAGTATTCACAGGGCCGTGTGTGGTATCAAAATGAAGGTACATCCAATTGAATGCGCAAAAGTCCAAGTTTGGCCAAATCCGATGTTTGGTTTGCCAGCAAACATGTTTTGAACACCCCCCCATGCTGAGGGGTGTCGGAAAATTTATGATTTTCCTTGGAAAAGTTTTCACAGGGCCGTGTGTGGTATCAAAAGGAAGGTACATTCAATTGAATGCGAGAAAATCTGAGTTTGGCCAAATCCGATGTTTGGTTTGCCGGCAAACATGTTTTGAACAACCCCCTGCAGATCGGGGGTGGGAAACCTTACGATTTTCTTTGGAAAAGTGTTCACAGGGCCGTGTGTGGTATCAAAATGAAGGTGAATTCAATTGAATGCGAAACAATCTGAGTTTTGCCCAATCCGATGGATGGTTCTCCGGCAAACATGTTTTGAACAACCCCCTGCAGAGCGGGTGCGGAAAATTTATGATTTTCCCTGAAAAATTTCCACATGATCGTGTGAGGTATCGACATGAAGGTACAAACATATGATTGCGGAAAATTCTCATTTCGTCTCGATCCGAAGTCTGGTTCTCCGTAAAAAAATTCTTGAATACGCTCTCGGAGAATTTATGATTTTCTTTGGAATTTTTTTTTGAAAAACGTAAGTAGCATCAAAATGCTCACGTGATTGCTAGCTTCCAGAAAATCGAACAATCAGCCAGATCGCACCGTGGGTTCTCCAGCAATCGCCGATCGAAGATTGTCGATTTTTTTCTGTCGGACGGGTACTAGTACGGGGAAAAAACCAAAATTTGAAAAAAAGTCAAACTCTCGTGCCGAAGCCGTGTGCGGTATCAAAATGGAGGTACATGATATCTGTTGCCAAAAATGTTGATTTTAGCTCGATCCGATGTCTGGTTCTTCGTAAAACAATTCTTGAAAATGAAGGCAAATTTGCAATTTTCTTCGGAAAAGTTTTGATACAGCCGTGAGTGGTATCAAATTGAAGATAATCAAAATTGATGACGTACAGTTCCAATTTCAGCCCGATCCGATGTATGATTCTCCGGCAAACATGTTTTGAACCAACCACTGCAGATTGGGTGTCGGAAAATTTATGATTTATCCTGGAAAAGTTTTGACAGGGTCGTGTGTGGTATCAAAATGAAGGTACATCCAATTGAATGCGCAAAAGTCCAAGTTTGGCCGAATTCGATGTTTGGTTTGCCGGCAAACATGTTTTGAACACCCCCCCATGCTGAGGGGTGTCGAAAAATTTATGATTTTTCTTGGAAAAGTTCACAGAGGGCCGTGTGTGTAATCAAAATGAAGGTGCATACAATTGAATGTGAAAAAATCTAAGTTTGGCCAAATCCGATGTTCGGTTTGCCGGCAAACATGTTTTGAACAACCCCCTGCAGATCGGGGGTGGGGAAACTCACGATTTTCTTTGGAAAAGTGTTCACGGGGCCGTGTGTGGTATCAAAATTGGGGTGAATTCAATTGAATGCGAAACAATCTGAGTTTGACTCAATCCGATGGATGGTTCTCCGGCAAACATGTTTTGAACAACCCCCTGCAGATCGGGTGTCGGAAAATTTATGATTTTCCCTGGAAAATTTTCCACAGGGTCGTGTGAGGTATCGATATGAAGGTAGATCCATATGATCGCGGAAAATTCTTATTTCGTTCCGATCCAATGTGTGGTTCTCCAGCAATTCGCGAACACCACCCCGTGCTGAGGGGTGTCGGAAAATTTGCGATTTCCCCTGGAACATTTTCCACAGGGTCGTGTAAGATATCGACATGAAGGTACATTCATCAGATTGCAGAAAATTCTCATTTCGTCTCGATCCAATGTCTGGTTCTCCGTAAAACAATTCTTGAATACCCTCTCGGAAAATTTATGATTTTCTTTGGAATTTTTTTTAAAAAAACGTGAGTAGCATCAAAATGCTCACGTGATCGCTAGCTTTCCGAAAATCGAACAATCAGCCCGATCGCACCGTGGGTTCTCCAGCAATCGCCGATCGAAGATTGTCGATTTTTTTCTGTCGGACGGATACTAGTACGGGGAAAAAACCAAAATTTGAAAAAAAGTCAAACTCTTTTGCCGAAGTCGTGTGCGGTATCAAAATGAAGGTACATAATATCTGTTGCCAAAAATGTTGATTTTAGCTCTATCCGACGTCTGGTTCTCCGTAAAACTATTCTTGAAAATGAAGGCAAATTTGCAATTTTCTTTGGAAAAGTTTTAACACAGCCGTGAGTGGTATCAAATTGAAGATAATCGAAATTGATGACGCACAGTCCTAATTATAGCCCGATCCGATGTATGGTTCTCCGGCAAACATGTTTTGAACCAACCACTGCAGATCGGGTGTCGGAAAATGTATGATTTTCGCTGGAAAAGTTTAAATAGGGTCGTGTGTGGTATCAAAATGAAAGCACATTCAATTGAATGCGAAACAATCTGAGTTTGGCCCAATCCGATCTATGATTCTCCGAAAAACATGTTTTGAACAACCCCCTGCAGATCGGGTGTCGGAAAATTTATGATTTTGCCTGGAAAATTTTCCACGGGGTCGTGTGAGGTATCGACATGAAGGTACATCCATCTGATTGCGGAAAATTCTCATTTCGTTCCGATTCAATGTGTGGTTCTCCAGAAAACAATTCGCGAACACCTCCCTGTGCTGAGGGGTGGCGGAAAATTTGCGATTTTCGTTGTGTGAGGTATCGACATGAAGGTACATTCATCAGATTGCAGAAAATTTTTATTTCGTCTCGATCCAATGTCTGGTTCTCCGTAAAAAAAATCTTGAATACCCTCTCGGAAAATTTATGATTTTCTTCGGAATTTCTTTTTGGAAAACGTGAGTAGCATCAAAATGCTCTCGTGATTGCTAGCTTTCCGAAAATCGAACAATCAGCCCGATCGCATCGTGGGTTCTCCAGCAATCGCCGATCGAAGATTGTCGATTTTTTTCTGTCGGACGGGTACTAGTACGGGAAAAAACCGAAATTTGAAAAAAAGTCAAACTCTTTTGCCGAAGCCGTGTGCGGTATCAAAATGAAGGTACATAATATCTGTTGCCAAAAATGTTAATTTTAGCTCGATCCGATGTCTGGTTCTCACTAAACAATTCTTGAAAATGGAGGCAAATTTGCAATTTTCTTTGGAAAAGTTTCAACACAGCCGTGAGTGGTATCAAATTCAAGATAATCGAAATTGATGACGCACAGTCCTTATTTCAGCCCGATCCGATGTATGGTTCTTCGGCAACCATGTTTTGAACCAACCACTGCAGATCGGGTGTCGGAAAATGTATGATTTTCGCTGAAAAAGTTTTAATAGGGTCGTGTGTGGTATCAAAATAGAGGCACATTCAATTGAATGCGAAACAATCTGAGTTTGGCCCAATCCGATGGATGATTCTCCGGGAAACATGTATTGAACAACCCCCTGCAGATCGGGTGTCAGAAAATTTATGATTTTGCCTGGAAAATTTTCCACAGGGTCGTGTGAGGTATCGACATAAAGGTACATCCATTTGATTGCGGAAAATTCTTATCTCGTTCCGATCCAATGTGTGGTTCTCCAGAAAACAATTCGCGAACACCCCCCTGTGCTCAGGGGTGTCGGAAAATTCGCGATTTTCCCTGGAAAAGTTTCCACAGGGTCGTGTAAGGTATCGACATGGAGGTACATTCATCAGATTGCAAGAAATTCTTATTTCGTCTCGATCCAATGTCTGGTTCTCCGTAAAAAAAATCTTGAATACCCTCTCGGAAAACTTATGATTTTCTTTGGATTTTTTTTTTGAAAAATGTGAGTAGCATCAAAATGCTCACGTGATTGCTAGCTTTCCGAAAATCGAACAATCAGCCCGATCGCACCGTGGGTTCTCCAGCAATCGCCGATCGAAGATTGTCGATTTTTTTCTGTCGGACGGGTACTAGTACGGGGAAAAAACCAACATTTGAAAAAAAGTCAAACTTTTTTGCCGAAGCCGTTTGCGGTATCAAAATGAAGGTACATAATATCTGTTGCCAAAAATGTTAGTTTTAGCTCGATCCGATGTCTGGTTCTCCGTAAAACTATTCTTGAAAATGAAGGCAAATTTGCAATTTTCTTTGGAAAAGTTTTAACACAGCCGTGAGTGGTATCAAATTGAAGATAATCGAAATTGATGACGCACAGTTTCAATTTCAGCCCGATCCAAAGCATGGTTCTCCGGCAAACATGTTTTGAACCAACCACTGCAGATCGGGTGTCGGAAAATGTATGATTTTCCCTGGAAAAGTTTTAATAGGGTCGTGTGTGGTATCAAAATGAAGGTACATTCAATTGAATGCGAAACAATCTGAGTTTGGCCCAATCCGATGGATGGTTCTCCGGCAAACATGTTTTGAACAACCCCCTGCAGATCGGGTGTCGGAAAATTTATGATATTTCCTGGAAAAGTTTTAATAGGGTCGTGTGTGGTATCAAAATGAAGAAACATGCAATTGAATGCGGAAAAATCCGAGTTTGGCCAAATCCGATCTTTGGTTTGCCGGCAATCATGTTTTGAACACCCCCTCGTGCTGAGGGGTGTCGGAAAATATATGATTTTTCCTGGAAAAGTTCTCAGAGGGCTGTGTGTGTGATCAAAATCAAGGTGCATTCAATTGAATGCGAAAAAATCCAAGTTTTGCCAAATCCAATGTTCGGTTTGCCAACAAACATGTTTTGAACAACCCCCTGCAGATCGGGGGTGAGAAAACTCACGATTTTCTTTGAAAAAGTGTTCACAGGGCCGTGTGTGGTATCAAAATGAAGGCCCATTCAATTGAATGCGAAACAATCTGAGTTTGGCCCAATCCGATGGATGATTCTCCGGGAAACATGTTTTGAACCAACCACTGCAGATCGGGTGTCGAAAAATGTATGATTTTCCCTGGAAAAGTTTTAATAGGGTCGAGTGTGGTATCAAAATGAACGTGAATTCAATTGAATGCGAAACAATATGAGTTTGGCCCAATCCGATGGATGGTTCTCCGGCAAACATGTTTTGAACGACCCCCTGCAGATCGGGTGTCGGAAAATTTATGATTTTTCCTGGAAAAGTTTTAATAAGTTCGTGTGTGGTATCAAAATGGAGGTACATGCAATTGAATGCGGAATAATCCAAGTTTGGTCAAATCCGATCTTTGGTTTGCCGGCAATCATGTTTTGAACACCCCCCCGTGCTGAGGGGTGTCGGAAAATATATGATTTTTCCTGGAAAAGTTCTCAGAGGGCTGTGTGTGTGATCAAAATCGAGGTGCATTCAATTGAATGCGGAAAAATCCAAGTTCGGCCAAATCCAATGTTTGGTTTGCCAACAAACATGTTTTGAACCTTCCCCTGCAGATCGGGGGTGAGAAAACTTACGATTTTCTTTGAAAAAGTGTTCACAGGGCCGTGTGAGTATCGACATAAAGGTACATCCATTTGATTGCGGAAAATTCACATTTCGTTCCGATCCAATGTGTGGTTCTCCGGAAAAAAAATCGCGCCCCCCCCTTCGTGCTGAGGGGTGTCGGAAAATTTGCGATTTACCCTGGAAACTTTTCCACAGGGTCGTGTAAGGTCTCGACATGAAGGTGCATTCATCTGATTGCGGAAAATTTCCCTTTCGTCTCGATCCAATGTCTGGTTCTCCTTAAAAAAATTCTTGAATACCCTCTCGGAAAATTCATGATTTTCTTTAAAATTTTTTTTTGGATAAACGTGAGTAGCATTCAAATGCTCATGTGATCGCCAGCTTTCCGAAAATCGAACAATCAGCCCGATCACACCGTGGGTTCTCCAGCAATCGCCGATCGAAGATTGTCGATTTTTTTCTGTCGGACGGGTACTAGTACGGGGAAAGAACCAAAATTTGAAAAAAAGGCAAACTTTTTTGCCGAAGCCGTGTGTGGTATCAAAATGAAGGTACATTCAATTGGATGCGAGAAAATCTTAGTTTGGCCAAATCCGACGTTTGGTTTGCCGGTAAACATGTTTTGAACAACCCCTTGCGCATTGGGGTGTCGGAAAACTTACGATTTTCTTTGGAAAAGTTTTGACAGGGCCGTGTGTGGTATCAAAATGAAGGTGAATTCAATGATTGCGAAAAAATTCAAGTTTGGCCCAATTCGATGTCTGGTTCTCCTGAAAACAGGTTTTGAACAACCCCCCGTGCAGAGGGGTGTCGAAAAATTTGCGATTTTTCCCGGAAAAGTTTACAGAGGGCCGTGTGTGGTATCAAAATGAAAGTTCATTCAATTGAATGCGAAAACATCTAATTTTGGCCCAATCCAATGTATGGTTCTCCGGCAAACATTTCTTGAACAACCCCCTGCAGATCGTGTGTCGGAAAATTCACGATTTTCTCTGGAAAAGTTTTCACAGATTTGTGTGTGGTATCAAAATGGAGGTACATCCAATCGATTGCGAAAAATGTCAACTTTGGCCCAATCCAATGTATGGTTCTCCGGCAACCATGTTTTGAACAACCCCCTGCAGATAGAGGTTGTTAAAACAAAATAGCGTGACTTTCCCCGGACTTGTGTGTCAAACGCATGAAGTTGAACTGTTTATTTTCAGCTTAGCCCAAAGCCAATTCTTCCACGAACACATCGATACCACACACGATAAAATACCTCAAGAAATAATCAAGTGGTGTATGTAACGCCAGATGCATGTTTTGTCACCATTTTCAGTATCAACTAAAGCATAAACTTTCGTAGTGGCTTTCCGGATGAACGTATTGTTGTGAAACTGCTTCACACTATTCAGAGAAGTACCTTCCAAAATACGGTCGATCCATAATAAACATTTACAATATTTTCGAAAATAATCACCCTGGTGGGAATTTTTTCCCCTCTGGTGACTGGGGACGCCCTAAACTAGCTCTACTTCAAGCACAACCGTAATATTTGTGTTTCTAGACGACCCTCTTCTCTCAGACTATATACATTCTGGTACGCATGCGCGCGGGCAAATAGATTTCCATCCCTCGTTTCTGTTTCCGGTCTGATATTAGATTGTTATTCCATCAACATGCTGGACAATGTAATAACCTCGTTCTCTTTGAGACACAGGAGATAATGTTGTTGCTGTTTTTGTTCAAGGAATAAGGGCACAAGAAACTGACAACAACAACAATAATAATACGTAGAGGTTTTCCGGGAAGGAAATGTGATTTGTAATACACGTTAGGCAATGGAAATATCGGTGGAGAAATATCTCGGAGATATTTCAGTATGAAAATCCAAACTAAAATTATTTAAATTTGAAAAATACCTAAATCGTTACATATTTAAATGAATAGATATCAATAAAATTGGACAATAAAACATGTGACAAAAGGCGGATATACAATGAGCAGAAAAAGGGAAGAAGTTTTCGAAGAAAAGGAAACTACTCCACGAGTATTTGAGAAGTATTTTTAGTATTTGCAATTTTATCAATCAATTTCCCAACATAACATTAAGTTAACGTTGCTATACTCTTTCTTTCATAGGTGATTTTCATCAAAATAATTACAAATGTATTTGTAATACCTATAACGGATTTCAGTTTATATTTTACTATTACTATCATTATTATCATATTTATAATTGTTATTTCAACTTTGAGGTTTTTATATCGGAGCTTGGAACTTGGTAAAAAGAAATTGGTTTTAACTTTTCAGTACAGTTGTGTTTTAGGTCAGTAAGATTCTATTACACTTGATTTCAGGGCAGTTGGTTTCTATTATAGTTGGTACCTCTCGGTGGTTTCAACTTTTAATACTTCGAGCTGATATTTTCCCCCAAACATGAATATTTAAAACCACCAAATGTTGTATTGCGTGTTGATTAGGATCACTAATCAGATGAAGTGGCACTAGACACGATTCCAACCGAGTGAATACATGCAGTCCGTCGTCTCTGACAACAATTCAATCCAGCTCTGATCCGATCATTTCCTTTGTGTTCCCTGCTATATCCCGAGGGAACGGGATGATTACAGGAGGATTGCGCTGCGATTTGTCAAACATAAATCTAATTTATCTGTAGCTAATTAATGGGGTGTACCGGTATGGAGATTTGTGTATTCAATACAATCATGTTGTAATAGGTTTTTAAGCTACTGGTAGTAGAGCAGATGACTAGTGCCAACCGAGGGAAAATGTTTCATGTCAAATGGGGATTTTAAAGAGAGATTTACGGATCTGATGATTGATTATTATTTGGTTGACGACCCCACCGATAGCTAGTTCAGTTGGGGGGTAGTGTCTCAACTGGTAGCCATTTTAAATCGTTAACTGGGCGATTCTCATACCACACGATTTCTTATCTGCACGATTCTCATCTGCAACATTATAGGCTATGCCATTTCAACGTCGTCTCAAACTGGTCGATTCATTCGCACGATTCCCTCTCGAACATTTTAGGCTCATGTATTCAACGCGTCTCAATGGTACGATTCTCATCTCACACGATCTCACTCGCAAAATTGTAGCCAGTATTTAACGTCGTCTCAACTGGTTTCGATTTTAACTCGCAACATGTAAAGGGTCATGCCATTTCAACATCGTCTCAAAATGGTACGATTCTACTGCAACATTGTAGGTATGCTTTAACGTCGTCTAACGGTAGATTTCATCTCGCACATCTTAAAATGCACGATTTCATCTCGCAACATTTTAGGCTCATGCTATTTCAACGTCGTCTCAACTGGTTTCGATTCTCATCTCCACGATTTCATCTGAACATTGTAGGTATGCTATTTTAACGTCGTTCAACTGGTACGTTCATTCCCCCGAACTCGCAAATTGTGGTAATTTTTTAAGTCTCTCAACGGTACGATTCCACTCGCCCCGATTTTCATCTCGAACATTTTAAGGCTCATGCCATTTCAACATCGTTCAATGGGAGATTTATTCACACATTCTCATCCGACGATTTTTATCTCGCAAATTTTAGGTAATGCCATTTCAACTGTCTAATGGTGATTCTCATCTCAAGATTCTCTCGAAATTGTGGCCGCTATTTCAAAGTGTTCAACTGGGACGTTTTAAATCGCACGATTTTTAACTCGCACGATTCCATCTCGCAAAATTTTGGCTCAGCTATTCAAAGTCGTCTCAACGGTACGATTAACTCACAGTTCATCTCGCACGATTTATCTCGCAACATTGTAGGCTCATGCTATTTAACGCGTCCAACTGGTACGATTTTAACTCGCACGATTTTAACTCGACGATCTACTCGCAACATTTTAGGCTCAGCTTTTTAACGTGCCAACTGGTAGATTCTCATTCACACGATTCTCATCTCGCCGATTCATCTCGAACTTGTAGGTCATGCTATTTTAAAAGTTTCAAAAGGTCGTTTTATTCCCGATTTCACTCCAAATTTAGGCTCTGTTTTCAACGTCGTTCAAAAGGTACGATTTATTCGCACGATTCTCATCTCGCAAATGTGGTAGCTATTTTAAGTGTCTCAATGGTACGTTTATCTCCACGATATCCCGCACATTATAGGTCATGCCATTTCAACTGTTCAAATGGTACGATTCTCATCTCGCAAAAAATTTTAGGCCCCATCTATTTCAACGTCGTCTAAGGTCGATTTTCATCTCGCAAAAAATTGTAGGTCATGCATTTCAAGTGTCTCAACTGGTACGTTTCTCTCGCACGATTTTATCTCGCAAAATTATAGGCCATGCCCTTTCAACTGTCCAATGGACGATCTCTCTCGCCCATTTTCATTCCCCCGATTCCCAAATTTCCCCCGTTCTCATCTCGCCAAAAATTTGGCTCATGCTATTTAAAGTCGTCTCAATGGTACGATTTCCTCGCCGATTTTCATCTGCAACATTGTAGGCTCGTATTTTAAACGTCGTTCAACTGGAAGATTCTTAACTGACCCTTTCCCCTCGCAAAAGAGGCCATGCTATTTCAACTCGTTCAACTGGTACGATTCACCCCGCCCGTTTTACTCGCAAAAATTAAGGCTATGCCTTTTAACATCGTCTCAACTGGTACGATTTTCATCTCGCAAATTGTAGGCTTGCCATTTAAATGTCCAAATGGCACGATTTTTCGCAACATTTTGGGGTCATGCTATTTTTAAAGTCGTCTCAATGGTCGATTTTCCCTTCGCACGATTTCATCTCGCAAATTTTAGCTCTGCCATTTCAAAATGTCTCAACGGTACGATTTTCATCCACACGATTTCCCTTTGCAACATTGTAGGTCATGCTATTTTAACGTCGCTAATGGTACGATTCCACTCGACATTTATCTGCAAAAATTATAGGCTCAGCCATTCCCGTGTTTAACTGGGACGATTTCTCTCGCACGATTCTTCTCGCAAATTTTTGGTATCATTTCAACGTGTCTAATGGTCGTTTTATCTCGACGATTCTCATTCCAACATTTGGCTCATGCCATTTCAACATCGTTCAACTGGACGATTTCATCTGCAAATTGTAGGTCATGCCATTTCAACATCGTTTCCCCCTGGTACGTTCTCATCTCACACGATTTCATCTCGCAAATGTAGGGTATGATTTTAACGTGTCTAACTGGTACATTCTATTCGCAACATTGTAGGCTCATGCTATTTCAACGTCGTTCAATGGTACGATTTTAGCTGCCCCATTCCATCTCGCAAATTTCAGGCTAATGTATTTCAACGCGTCCAAGGGACGATTTCAACTCGCAAATTATAAGTTTCTATTTAACGTCGTTTAACTGTACGATTCTTAACTCACACCATTCTCAACTTGCAAGGGCTATATAATTCTTTTAAATGAATGTTGCGAGTTGAGAATCGTACGAGTTGAGACGTAGCCTTCTTTAACTTAGGACAATAAATATCGTCATCATTCATCACTAGTTTCAGTGTAATGATGTCCTTTAAGCTGTGGCTGTATATGAGTGTGTTGATGGATGTTTTTTGAAACATTTGAAAATATATCCACAATTATATTTACAACTTGTAGTCTGGTAGAATTCTCATTGATAAAGCGGTTTTTGTAGAGCGGAGAGCGCTAATCATAAGTTAATTAAGCTGCTTCTATATTCATTACGGCATGGCCGTCGGACTACTAGTTCACGTAACTTCAAAGAAAATACCTCATTCTACGTATATCAGCTCCCAGATGCTCAAGTAAACTTCTCAACCAATTAAAAACCATCAGTTCTGAGCATCTGTTGAGAGAATAGGATCCATCGAGTAGGCCGAGTAAGGCCAAGGCCTTCTATATTATTACATCTAGTAATATAGAAGGCCGTGGTATTCGACAGAAAAGGTATAGCAGATATAGGCTGGCAGTGGTAACCAGTGGAACGTGTGAAAAGTCACAAAATGAAGAGCGCACATCTCAACAATGACATTTATTATAAATGTTACATTGTTGACTGTTTATTTGCAACATTCGTCAGCCATTTAGAAGCGCATTCTGTTGCTACTTTTAGTGTCGAATTACCGAATTCAGTTAACTTTTATCTGAGAGATGTGGAAACAAACATCATGATGATGAGACCTCTAAACAACCAGTTGGAGCTACTCCCACGTTAGTAATTCAGGCACTTATAGCGTTTAAACAAAGTTTTAGGAACTAGGCACTTTTGACCATAATCGGTATCAATCGTTGAAACGTAAACAACAGAAAAACGAAACAATTTGTTGCGTAAAATGTACTATAATCTCAATTAGAATAATCATAGAAATCATGCAAATAGCCTAGTTCGAAATCATGACGACAAGGAAACAATCTGAGTGGGGACCATACTTAAGTGCTTAGAATTTATTATCCAGAGTCAGATGTATTCAGTGTCTTCTTTTTCTCCCAGCGAAATACAAACGTATTTTGGTACAAAATCAGTGTTTCCCAATTAAGTCTATGGATAAAAGTAGGATCGCTTGAACGGAGCACCACAATGACGATTATCTACTTTAAGTTCTACAGTTAACCACTAGCATTTAAGTGTCGAGTAGCGTTTCATCGGCTTATCCCTTAGTTAGCTGTAAACACATTCTTTGGTTTCTCGCTTGAAACGTGTGCTATTGGAGCGTAACCAGTGGGCTAGCCAAACAGTTTAACCGTAATACAGTTCCAACTAATTCTCGCCAACCCAGCGATTCCAGAGCATGTAATCCTGTAATACGCTCCGATAGTCTTGCTAACACACGTCGCGTCACTGCCACATGGGGTAGCCAGACACTGCCACGTAGATAGCAGACAAACACGGTCTACTGGAAAACAGAATGGCTCTTGTTTATTGCGACCAATCTCTTAGCGGGATCTGACTCACATAATTAATACTTATTTCATGATATTTACCAAGGGTAATTCACTGCTAAAGATAGGCGTGGCTTATTAATCAGACACACAGAACTATGCAGCTTGGAATATCCAGAATTGAGAGTTCGAAAATGCCCCATTATAACCAGTTCACTTGATAAGAAGTTATGTTTTGTAACGTCGAGAGGCCATGATAACGTGATAGGTTAATTATCTAATATGGTAATCAACTTTGTATATAATAATTAATACTTATTTAATAATGAATCATCAGTATTCAATAATCAATTCATTCATTCGATGAGCTATAGCAAAGAATTCCAATCTTATTCTTGTGGAGCTTTGTCGTTTTTTGTTCAAGCACTGCACAGGTCGCACGGTTTGACTGACCGACATGAAACTTTGTCTATGGAGACGCAGACTTATCCAACTTTCAACTGTATTTGGTTTCAAATTGGTTTCAAACCATCTCTCAATTCTGAAATAACCCATAAGATTAGTCCGGGTGGTAGAATTAAAAAAAAATCTCATCAACATAATCAAAATTTCTACTGAATATAAATATTATGCATTATTAGAATAAAATCAATTGTGCCAGACTAGCCTTTATAAATAAAATAATTGTCATTTTGTCAAATGAATACCTTTTCATCAAATAGCTAGTGGTGGTAGTTTTTCTCCATTCATTATCTTGGTAAGATGTGATTTACGGCTCTGTTTAATTAGTCAAGGTGTGTAGAGTTTTCGATTATACTTCATACAGATATCTCGCTCATCTTACAACGCATACTGCGTTTGCCTATGATGGCAACATGTCTAGCCTCTCTGTACATCCATTATTGTTACCACAAACTCCAAGACCCGCTCTTGAGGTGATTTATCCGAAATAGGAATTGAAGTGATTGCAGTCTAACAGACAATATCATCTTGTGTTGCCATAGTAACTGGCACTTTCAGTGATACTAACCAATCAGAGCCCTAGCTTTGGAGCCAGGCCTGGGACATTATTGCAAGTGGTTAGGTGAGTAACCTGCCGAGTCTTTTGTATGATTAGAACATTTCAAAGGCTGCGCCCCTCACACCCTCCGCCCCCCTCTTTACCCTCCACCCCCCTCTTTACCCTCCCCCCCATGTGCCGTGCACCCTCTCCTCATGATACACACTCGTGTCACAGAAACAATATGAAAAGTTATTGTTCTATTTCAATATATATTTTTTCAATTCATTTTTTATCAATTTTCCAGTCACAGGCAGTGCGGTCCTGGTGACAAAGTTCAAAGTGAGCAATTTGAAAGAGTGTACACACAATTATTCACATTTGGTCCTATTAGGTCCTATTAGGTGTCTTGACCTATGACATATATATATATATATATACGATTTATTATATTATACATCTTAAATGAATTGTTATTTTTGCATGTATATTTCTGAATATTTACACTATATTTAGCGATTTATTCATATGAGTCCCATGTCTTCTCTGGAGACTGAAGGGTTTGGGTTCGACTCCGCTTAATTTGTCACCACAAACTTGGGTTTATTATTGAACATCAACTGAGAAACAAGCCATGATTCCAAATTCAAAATTACTCGAACTTCAAATTTCTACAAAACGGTTTCACCTTGACAATATGTGAAAATACAATATTCAGTTTTTAACTGTGCAATAAGAAGTAGGAGCGATTGGTGTAGTTTAGGGATGGTTTGAGTGTGGTATGGGGGGGGGGGGGGGGGGGGGGGGAAGGGTTGAAGGGCGCATAGTTGAGGTTGTATTGATTCAGACCTTGATGCAAGCAAGCAACATCATCCAGCGGGAGTTTGTACGCAAAATACGTTTTTTACTACAATGAATCTGTGGCCCGATTCGTTCGGATAGCATTTAGCATTACGTAACAATTAATGAGTTGGAACGCAAAAACTTAACAGCGCTATTGATGCTGTTGTTGAGTGGAAACTGTGACATTTGTAGTCGTTAATTCGTTCATCGCCTAATTTTAATTGTATTTAGATTAGAGTGAAAGATAAACAAATATTATTCACTTTTAAAGCCTTCATGATTGATTCAATTTATTGCATACATTATTATTTCCTATTATCGTGAATTATATCATCTTTTTTATGTCTATATAAATGATTTCAAATTTGTTGTTCCGTGATGCATATTTGGTAAGACCTCTTTTGGGTGTTTTCATGGATTACTAAAATGGTAAAATGAAAAAATAATCAAATAATGAATAATAAATATATATATATATGAATTTATTTAATTACTGAAACTGAAAACATGTCTATATATAGCACAACAGATGGGAAAATGCTCAACTTCAAAGGGTTTTGGATTGATACCAAAGCTGCCACCAGTCTGAGCTATACCGGTTGGCCTACATGAAAACATTTCAGTTTGACTCTATTCAAATCGAATTAATATTTTCCACACCAGAGAAAATAGTACGAAAAAATTGGAAATGGGCTGAAAATTGAATTAAAATATTTTCAATCATCCAAAAATAGTCAAATTCATTGAAACACCAGCTTTTGATGAGATTCTATGCTGATGGATAATGACGTCATCCACGGCCCATGAGATACACTTTTCAGTTAATGACGTAATATACGATGACGTCGAGAAGACCGTGCCTTGAAAAGAGGATACGTACATTCACTCATAGAGATAGAATGTTCATGCAATATCACATTTTCTATTTGAACTTTCGATCGATGCCTATACGAAGATTTCTTCAAGATGAATCAGAATATGAAAATTTAATTTTGCAATAATTCACGTTTTCTCGTCATTTCTGCGTCAAATGCATTTTTGTTAATGTTATTAGTGTATTTGAAGCGCATATTTAGATATTTGTAGCTTAAAAACAATTTCGTCTGTTTTATTGTGAAATGGTCCCGCTAAAAAACATCATATGATGACAAAAATGCACTTTGAATGAAAATATTGTCAAATATTTTCATGATAGCATCCTGAATTGTATATTTTGTAATTGTAAATTAGAAAACACTAATTAGATCATTGGATTTGGTGCTGGCAACAAATCTTTGGCAACAAAGGCAACAAAAATTGTGAGGCAATAATACATTATTCGATAAATTAGCATACCATAAATCCATATCATTGTTTGGTGTGTATGTATTAGGTATTTCAAGCGCCAATTCTAGTATTTTTGAAGAGAACATATTCACGTGGACATCAAAAGTTGTTTCAAAGCTTTTTTCTTCTCTCATCATTTCTTATTCATATTATTGCGTTTCACGACGCTCTGTAATGATAACTAGGATCTTATAGCGTAGAATGAATGATGAATGAGATGAAGGTTTCTCAGGTACGGTAATGAGAAAGACAGCAGAAAGAGTGCGGCGGTCGTGGCCTCTATTGTGGGAACCATCCCGGCCCTAGCCCAGTACAGTTCTTCGTCCAACCTAATGCAAATACATGAATTGATCGTAATTGATGTGAAAATCACAAACGATTGTGTGAATGTTCATATACTCATTCATCACATAAAACAATAGAATAATGTATGTGTACGTGAATTCTGCTTTGAAATGCAACAATTTCATGTCTCTCTCTCTCTCTAATTATATATATATATATATATATATATATATATATATATATATATATATATATATATATATATATACATATATATATATATATATACATATATATATATATATATATATATATATATATATATATATATATATATATATATATATTTATATATATATTGGGTTTACCGACGCACTGTAATGATAGTGATGATCTACTGGCGTTCTCTCTCTCTCTCTCTCTCTCTCTCTCTCTCTCTCTCCCCCTCTCTCTCTCTCTCTCCTACTGAAATACGCTGTCATAACCTAATTATTATGTTGATTATTTAGCGAAACAAATGAATCATAGATTTCGAGGGTAACCCAATTACACACGTCGATACGTCATTATCCCACAGGTGCTCTGATAATCATTGTGCTGCCACCTATGCTGTGTTTCACACCGAGTCAATCAACCAATCATAAAACACTGATCTGTGAACAGAAATAGATGTTATCCAATTATTATGGTTGAAACTACACGATACGTGGGTTTCATAACATGTTTTTCTCTTTGGACAACCGAAATATCGCACGGATAAATATAGATATAATTGGATAGTAGTGGAAGTGAGGTATCATATAATCTATAAGCTTGATTATGATGACTGTTGTTTGTTAATGGTACTACTGAAAGCTAGGTTTCTAGGGGATATGGATGAGTGATATGTGAAAGATGTCTCACCCATGTCCATTGGATGTTTTCGATTTTCAGGCACCCACTGCTTATACTCATATCCCCATATAAACTAGCAGTTAATGGGATATTAAATGTCAATTGTATGATTGTTTGTTTCAGGCGCCCACTGCTAACTCTTACCCCCATGTAAACTAGCAATTGGTGGGATATTAAATGTCAATTGTATGATTGTTTGTTTCAGGCGCCATATTCGAGCAAGGTACCGACGAGGTGCAATCAGCGTTCAAGTTCGCCATGCTGACACACAATCAGAACGTCACAGGGCGTCGTTTCGAGCTGCAAGCGTATGTTGACGTCATCAACACGGCCGACGCCTTCAAGCTGTCTCGCTTGAGTGAGTACAACCTGAAAACACTCTTGTTCCAGACGACAAGCTGATATTTGTTTGCTTGCAAATCGACGACTAATAGAGATATTTCCCATAACTTAGTTTGTAAATATGTTTGTGTCACGATAAAGTGACTATCGTATCGCGTTGGGTTTCCAAATGCTAGGAATTTTGTATATTTTTCGATTACACAGCCTTCTGTACCTAATCATTTCTAGAGAATACATTTATCATTTTGAGTATTGAAGTCAAGGCATTGAGTAAATAAATATCCACACCAAAAATAACCGAAAACTTTGTCGTATTTCGGTCCAAAATATCTTGAAATGTGAATGCCATTTTCATAATCATTTTGGTTCGATTCTGAACCATATCCGGTTCTGTACTTTGTAGTGAAATATGAATTTATTGTTTGAAAATACGAGATCCAACTGAATCGTTCCAAGTTTGGTTTCACCTTTTTCAGAATAGAAATTAAATATTGATTACCAAATAACTCAATTATAGTCTTTATATCATTATATATCAGCTATTTCATGAAAATAACCACTTTAGAACTGGTTATATTGATCAATAGAATTATCTACTCATAGGAATGTGTTGATTATAAGAATTCATTTAGTTGCCAGTTAGCTCCGATAGTATAGACACCTGGTCCTGGGTTCGACTCCCAGAACAGTCTCACTTGTTTGTTGCTCGTGTGTTTGTTATTCATCCTCGCATGCAGACACCTCTACGGTAACAATGTGTTGACTCCCCCGCCCCCCACCCAGCCGCCCCCCGCCCCCACCCCCGCTAATCCTCCACAGGTGATGACGGGAGAATACACAAGCAAGAGGCACGGCTAGGGAAAGCTAATAAGGCCATGGTTTTATGATGCGCGTTATAGAGGCGTAACTGTCATCAAGTAACCAGGACGTATACACAGAGTTAATCGCTAATTAGATGATGGAGTTGAATTAAAAAAATATATATTACATAGGCGGTTCAGATATTTATTCTTCATTTCTCATCAGTTTTTTTATGGTTAGTTTCTTTTTTTTTTTTTTTATAACATCGAAACTTGATACAAAATCATTGTTCCCCAATTAAGGCTATGGATGAAAGATGAGATCATCGTACGGGGCACTACAAGGGCGATCTTACCGCTATTTAATTATGAAAAGACAATGCTATTTCTTCTTTACAGAGCGAAAATTATCGACTGATTTGAGGGAAAAATATATATTTTAAATATGTAAATGGATGATCCTAGATCTATTGCTGTGAACGAACATTACATGTCAACATGAAGTACAATCAGTTGACGTATAGCCAACATGGGGCTGTCGGGGAAATTGGCGGGAGGTGGACAAAGCTGTACAGTATTGTGTTGACATCAACTGCATGGAGTGGAACGTGGCAAGCAGGGATAAACGAGCTGAGAGGTGACAAATGTTGCCACAACCTGGAGAATTTTAGTTCGTTTATATAGTTGAAAATATAGTTATATATTATTTAATTTGATTTGTGTAAAATTGTTTCATACTATTATAATATTAATATTATGTGTAAATTATCTTTGAAGTGAGTATTTTTAAATTATGTGTAAATTATCTTTGAAGTGAGTATTTTTAGTATATTCCACAGATTAACCCTCAGTGGGTTTTGTGGACAATTGAACGAGAGAAATGTCTCTATAGTTATGTATAAATTTATTGGATGAAAATAATGAAAAAAAAAAATTATATAATTAAATATTATTTTATTGAAGCTGATTATTGATAGATAATATATTGAATTATTATTCAGTTTGAAAGAAATACGGTGTAGAATGTGCCAATTATGAGTATTCGTTTTATCAGAACAGAATATAAGTGAGAGAAATATGTAGAGAGATAGAGATACAGAGAGAGAGAGAGAAAAAAAGAAAGAAAGGAAGAAAGAAATAGTCATGGAAAGTAATTATTTAGTCATTTTATTACGTACGTCTGAGAAAATTGACATTTCATTTCCCTTCGTTCGGTGAACAGAAGATTCTTGATGCGGCAGTAAATAGATTGAGACAGTGTTGTCTGTAATGAATGAGCGACGTCTACAATCAGACAACAGAAACCGGAGTTGAGTTTAGGGAAATGAAATTACTTTTTTCATCAATTCAATTGTTTTTCCTGTTTGAAAGTTTGTTTGATCATTTCAAGGGAATAATTATAATGATTCTAATCGAATAATAATTAGATGTTTGCTTTTCATGAATTAATGATTCTGTCAACGTGAGAGGGCCTTGTTAATAATAGGCTATATATATATTTATATATAGCCTATGTATATATATAAGTATATATATATATATATAACTCATGTATATATATATATATATATATATATATATATATATATATATATATATATATATATATATATATATATATATATATATATATATATATATATATCAATCAATATATATCATCTTCATTCAGGACTCTTTGTCATTAGAGTAAATACTGGTATGGTTCCCTGATGTCACAACCGTTTCCATCACACTGAAACTCTAAAACACTGGAACTTCCCAAACTCTTGATAACGTAATCTTCATCTTTCACCTCATCTTCCCATAATCTCATTCATCATCCACCGACGCCAATATATCTTGACAGACATTTTATTACGCCGTTCAATCTAATATAAATAATCCAATAATCCCTTCCCCTAATCTCATTCATTATTCACCGACACCGATCTTGACAAACATTTAAGTGCGCCGTTTTTTTAAAAATATAAACAATACCAAAATCTCATTTATAAATAAACGACGCCACTATATCTAACTAATCATTATAATACATAATTCAATCTAATATAAATAAAATCAATCAATCACAACCAAGTCAGAACATGACACAACGCTACATATCTCTATAAGGTCCTGCTACACACACACACATGTAACCACCGCTCCCCCCCTCCCCTTACCCCGCAGATCGATCCTCTATTCGCGAGCTATTTCTCTGTGACCTTATCACTGGGTTCTGCTATCTGTCTTTTGCCACCACCCCGCATTACCCCCCCCCCCGCCCCCAGCTAGTCCCCACCCCTCCCACCCCCCACCCAGCGGCGATCCATTAACGTAGCCATCTCCGACGCTGCTCGGGCCACAGCCATTATACAGCAATAAAACATTGCAGAGAAAACTGTGAAGCCTGGGAACACAGCGCCTGGCGGACAGCGATATCGAGCATCACTTCACAATATACTATTCTATTGAATATTCATCAGAGTTTAGGTTATTGTTAGAATAATATTAGTTGTGATTGTTAATTATATGTGGGGGAATATTTGTTTTGATGTGGAGTTTATTTAATGAGTTTTATTATGATTGGTTATTTGGTTCGGGGTGATGATATTGTCTTTGGGGTGTGAATATGAATGATCTTACCTTTTCATCCTTGGCCTTATTTGGGGAGAAATGAATTAGAGGTGATTACAAAAGGTTGATTGAAAAATGAATATCAAGAGGGAAATATTTGAATTGAACAATTTTGAAAATGAACCAAAAAGGAAAGATTTACTAAGTGCCAAATAAGTGATGTGACAAAATAAACTGAGTGGAAACAATTTCGTGAAAAACTTTTATAATTTGTATGATGAAACGTGTATCAATTAGTATTCGTTCATCAGTTGCTGAACGCTTTGAAGTATTGTTAACACAAAATATTTGACATTTGAAAATTTTCATTCGTTTCATGTGGAGGTGCCAAGTTTAAGTTAATACTTGATTAAATGGAAACTTTTATAATAACCTGTTTGGTGATAAATAAATGTTTCTTGACAAAAGTGTCATCGTCACAACGACGTGTTTGTAATCAAAAGAAGAGGAAATTAAAATCACACTTTGTAGCGAAAATCTCTTTCGTCAGTGATTTGAATGCCGTGAGCCCAGGCCAGACGTCGTTTAATTTCCGCTCAATATTTTACTTTCGCTTGATTTAACGCACATGCAATGTATAGTTTATATTCGATCATAATATGACATATTTCATTCTGATTAAATGTAAACAATCTACAGGCTAGATATATAAATGTTCAAAATTGTATTGAGTCAATATATATATATATATATATATATATATATATATATATATATATATATATATAAAAAATATGCTTGACAACATTTTTTTTCTCTTGGACGTTTCATTCAGATCACCAAATGAAAAGTATCACATATTGGTGGAGGTGCCGTGAATATATATTCACGGCACCTCTACCATATTTTCATATTTTTACCCACTTCCATCGGATTTCAAGTGGTTCATGATGATAAGGTCGACTCCAGTTCAAATAATCGAAATTATAAATATATTTTAATTACAAAAGGCATCATATCTTTTTCAATAGTCGTTCCTCATCTGCTCGACAATTTTATGCCGATCTGGTTTCTCCTATAAGAGTTCTCAGAGTCATAAAATAAGATCAAGCTCGAATTAAAACAATAATAAAAAAAATTAAATCATTGTATACGTACATCTCTATTCAATCGTAGTTTGTATGTTTTTCAATTGTTGTCTATTGTGTAGTAAATACCCCGAGCCGCATTAGAAGTACTTGTCGTAACGGTTGTACTACTTGGAGAGCATACTCTGGTCCGGATTACTGTGATTCAGTCAATATCTCGCCGCTAATGAGAGCCAACATGACAAAAGCATTACGTTGAATTGAAAACCAACCGAACATACTGATTCACAATAACTCTTGCACGCGGGGGAGTAGTTTCAGCTTTCCTATAATTATCAGATGAAACTTGACAACAAGTACTTGTTCTCCAATAAGAGCCGAGTACGACGAGGTAGGATCGTTCGGCAGGGTTAACACAGAGATGATTTTAATAATTATATATTATATAACACTCATCTAACAATATTTAAATACTGTAGTACACACTATGAAGTCCATCAATTCCAGCATTGATTTTGTGTTAGAGAAAATGGGGATCTATTCTAGTATCAGTGTTTTACAAGTAAATGTATGGTTGCGATTTCACAGTGCCGGAAAGGCCTTAACGCACGAGCTAGACTCAATTTAACTATCGCAAAATGAACAGTGATTGATATGTAACATTTTCTTCGAAGAAAGTGCAGTATAAACCTAATTCAATTAAACTTTAGAAAAATACAAGAAGGAAATATTCAAGCAGCCTAAAACCTAACCAAATTTAACTATCCCCAACCATATAGCTAATCTGCCCTAGCCTGTTTCACGATAACTTCAAGGCATAATAATCTATATCGTAAATAAGTATTTCAGAAAACAATGGAGCTGGATATACTAGAAATTTGTCAAATATATTATTTCATGACAAGAACAAAAGTTTGACTGCTGAGAGATTCGAACTGGCGACCTTTTAGCCCGAAATCAAACGCGCAACCGCAGAGTCATCGTGAAAATATAATTCATTTGATCTATTAGCCGATATAAACAAGAAATGCGAGAAATGCGAGAGATTTGAGCAGTGTGTTGGGGGCTATACAGGGGCTCGTGAAGTCGTAACCCGGTTATATGAACTGATAGTCAAGTATGATCGATAGTAAAACGGTTGCACGGCTTTTCCGTACCGGTAAGTCACTCGATCTGAACAGGAACTATACGGACCGTACTGATTTGTCCATTCGAATTACAAGGACGGAAAAACCGTGCTACCGCGTCACTGTGAATCAGGTTCGATAGTGAAAGCCGTTAATCAGCTTATTTACTTGTTAATATTCAACAAGTTTGACTTACAATCAGCTAATTAATACTAAACTCTGAGTAGGTACAGACTGCTCTCTACCGTTTGGTTGTACCAACTGAAATACGTGAATCAAGTTTTAATTAGTGACCTTGGCAAGTCATTATGTTTTTAATGAGCTAATTAATACTTGATTATGAGTTGTTACGAGTGGCTCTAAAGCCGGACTAACTGACGATTAGTAAATTGTGCCGGAATAAGCGAATGAACTTAATACGCTATTTAATAATTAACTCGTTAATATTTGATCATCAGTTGGTACTTCCGGCTCTAAATAGAATGAATTGAGAGAGTAGATTGAATGTTATGCATTGGAAAACGTATCTTTTTATTATTGTTAAAGGACAAATCTATAGTATTACAATGTTGGAATGTTGAAGAGAATGTGGGAAAAATGATTGAATTGCAGAAGATGTGGAAATTATTTCAAACATTCGAGAGAAATAAGAAACTTTTGGTTGAAAAATGATAAATTTTGAGTGTCAAATATGATTTAAAGATTCCGAGATCAAAGTTGACATCCTCGGAAAAAAAAGTTCGTTAACTTCGTGATTCATAAACCGAATATACTATTGAATCTATGAATGCTTTACAAAAATATATATTGATTATATTCGAATATATCCAAATACATTAAATGTTTAATATATGTTTTATTCTGTCCCTGAAATTACTATTTCAAGATTAATTGTTGGTAAATGAGTGAATTATTAATTATAGTTTAGGGTGGTAAGATCGCCCTTGTGGTGCCCCGTCCAAGCGATTCTATCTTTCATCCATAGCCTTAATTGGGAAACAATGATTTTGTTTGATGAAAAATAATGAATAAGATGAAAAATAAATGGGGTTGTACTTTTTACCCATTGACTTCTCTCAAGTATTTCATATTATCATTGTTGCAAGCGACAGACAACAATGCGTCCCATTTGCTATCAACCAATGACAACCTTTGTTGGTTCGTCAGTTTGCTTTATTACTAGGGTAATGAGAGTTAGTCATTTGTTACTTGAAAGGAGCATATAAACAGTCGAGCAATTCAAGCAGAACGTTAATTGTGATTCAGACTAAATAGAAATTAATAACATTGAGGTACTTGTAATGTTTATAGCTGTAAACGTGTACTGTATATACAGTTAAATAATATTCAATTACCCGAATACGAAATGATATAAAATATTATCATGAGAAGAATGTTTCCAATTATGGAATTAGTAAAAGCAATAAGTTATTTAATCACATTTCAAAGTAGAAACAAAAGAAAAATAAACATTGTAACGGAACTGAATGTTCCACTTTAGATATTCACATGATAGGTCTATATCATCAAATTAGTCGAGTGCTCTATATTATTTGTCTTCACTATAACTCGATCATTTCACCCCATCTATTTTGTATTCGAATGATCGACTTAGATCATTCCTAATCGGTTTTCTCTGTTGGTTTCTTGGGATCATTCTCTGGACATTTTATACTCATCTTCTAGCTTGGAACAGTATAGTATTATGTATCAAGATAGATTCTAAGACACTTACGGTTGAACTTTCGAAAACACTCATTAGATCATTAGATCATTAGATTTGGTGCTGGCAACAAATCGTTTTCAACAAATGGCAAAAAAAGTTGTGAGGGCAATATTGGCATACATATTTGATACGTTTGGAACTCTTACCGCGTCTGTCACTTGGAATATCGTCGTAGACCAGGACTAGAATTGCATAATGTTTACTAGTGGAGCCAGTGTGCTATTTCAAGAATGACTGATTTTTAATAACGAATTTCTGATAAGAAAGACACAGTTACATTTATTTGAAACCAATACATATTTAGAAATCGAGCAAGAATCTGTAAAATTAACCGAGGGTATAATTATTTAGTTGGTAGACGACTTTCTTCTTCCTTGGATACAAGTTCACCACTTTGTTCTCTCTAATTTGAACTCTAATTGTTTCTATTTTTCCCAGCATGTGAGTGGAATGGAAGCTGGCACGTGTATAAAGGGTAGTTTGGTGTTAAGATAAGAGCTCGCAGGTTCACGCAATTAGGGTGCCCTTCAATTATGCAAAAGCACTTCGTACATATATAGTACAAAGACTAACCCACTAATGAAATGGAAGATATACTCAAGTTTGTAGACAACAGTAAATATACCTTACGGATTATTTAAAACGGAATGAAAAGTCGACTAAAAGTGGTGGTTCTGGTTTTTAAATGGCCCTGAGACAAACTCTTATGACAATTTAAGTGGGTTTCAGACACAACATTTGTAGCGTCTACATAATCATAAACTATTGTAGCGACTTTCCGAATAAATATAGTTGTAGTGAGATTGCTCTAGACACCATTCAGAGAAGTGTCTTTTGAAGAACTGTCGATTTAAAAATAGACAGTACTTTTCGCAACACAATCGGTGATGTCTACGTCATGACTCATGGTATCTAGAGAACAAAAAAAGAATTTCAATTTCTGAAATTGAGATGGTAGTTTCTAGTATTCAAATCACAGCCCGATCCGACTCTTGGTTTGCCGGTTAACATGTTTTGAACAACCCAATGTGTATAGGGGGTCGGAAAATGAGGATTTTCCTCGGAAAAGCTCTAAGAGGGTCGTGTGTGGTATCGAAATGAAGCTACATTCATCAGATCGCGACAATTTTGAACCTCAGTCCGATCCGACATTTGGTTTGCCGGCAAACATGTTTTGAACAACCCAATGTGTATAGGGGGTCGGAAAATTATGATTTTTCTCGGAAAAGCTCTAAGAGGGTCGTGTGTGGTATCGAAATGAAGCTACATTCATCAGATTGCAAAAATTTGGAATCTCAGTCCGATCCGACATTTGGTTTGCCGGCAAACATGTTTTGAACAACCCAATGTGTATAGGGGGTCGGAAAATTAGGATTTTCCTCGGAAAAGCTCTGAGAGGGTCGTGTATGGTATCGAAATTGAGCTACATTCATCAGATTGCAAAAATTTGGAATCTCAGTCCGATCCGACATTTGGTTTGCCGGTAAACATGTTTTGAACAACCCAATGTGTATAGGGGGTCGGAAAATTATGATTTTCCTCGGAAAAGCTTTCAGAGGGTTATGTGTGGTATCAAAATGAAGCTACATTCAATTAATTGCGAAAATTTCAAATCACAGCCCGATCCGACATTTGGGTAGCCGATAAACATGTTTTGAACAACCCAATGTGTATGGGAAGTCGGAAAATTTATGATTTTCCTCGGAAAAGCTCTAAGAGGGTCGAGTGTGGAATCGAAAGGAAGCTACATTCATCAAATTGCAAAAAATTGGGAATCTCAACTCGATCCGACATTTGGTTTGCCGGTAAACATGTTTTGAACAACCCAATGTGTATGGAGGGTCGGAAAATTCACGATTTTCCTCGGAAAAGCTCCCAGAGGGTCGTGTAGGGTATCAAATTGAAGCCACATTCATGGGATTGCAGAAATTTTTTATAATGTTCCGATCCGACATTTGGTTTGCCGAAAAACATGTTTTGAACAACCCAATGTGTATAGGGGGTCGGAAAATTTATGATATACCTCGAGAAAGCTCTGAGAGGGTCGTGTGTGGTATCGAAATAGAGCTACATTCATTAGATTGCAGAAATTTTAAACCTCAACTCGATCCGACATTTGGTTTGCCGACAAACATGTTTTGAACAACCCAATGTGTATAGGGGGTCGGAAAATTTATGATATTCCTCGAAAAAGCTCTAAGAGGGTCGTGTGTGGTATCGAAATGGAGCTACATTCATTAGATTGCAGAAATTCCGAACCTCAACTCGATCCGACATTTGGTTTGCCGACAAACATGTTTTGAACAACCCAATGTGTATAGGGGGTCGGAAAATTTATGATATTCCTCGGAAAAGCTCTAAGAGGGTCGTGTGTGGTATCGAAATGGAACTACATTCATTAGATTGCAGAAATTTCAAACCTCAACTCGATCCGACATTTGGTTTGCCGGCAAACATGTTTTGAACAACCCAATGTGTATAGGGAGTCGGAAAATTTACGATTTTTTTCGGAAAAGCTCTCAGAGGGTCGAGTGTGGTATAGAAATGAAGCTACATTCAATTGATCGCGAAAATTCTAAACCATAGTCCGATCCGACATTTTGTTTGCCGGTAAACATGTTTTGAACAACCCAATATGTATAGGGGGTCGGGAAATTTATGATTTTCCTCGGAAAAGCTCTAAGTGGGTCGTGTGTGGTATCGAAATGAAGCTACATTCATCAGATTGCGAAAATGTCAAACCTCAACTCGATCCGACATTTGGTTTGCCGGTAAACATGTTTTGAACAACCCAATGTGTATGGGGGCCCGGATAATTTACGATTTTCCTCGGAAAAGCTTTCAGAGGGTCGTGTGTGGTATCAAATTGAAGCTAAATTCATTAGATTGCAGAAATTTTTCATAACGTTTCGATCCGACATTTGGTTTGCCGGTAAACATGTTTTGAACAACCCAATGTGTATAGGGGGTTGGAAAATTTATGATTTTCCTCGAAAAAGCTCTAAGAGGGTCGTGTGTGGTATCGAAAAGAAGCTACATTCATTAGATTGCAAAATTCTAAACCACAGCCCGATCCGACTTTTGGTTTGCCGGTAAACATGTTTTGAACAACCCAATGTGTAGAGGGGGTCGGAAAATTATGATTTTTCTCGGAAAAGCTCTAAGAGGGTCGTGTATGGTATCGAAATGGAGCTACATTCATTAGATTGCAAAAATTCAAAACTTTAGTCCGATCCGACATTTGGTTTGCCGGCAAACATGTTTTGAACAACCCAATGTGTATATGGGGTCGGAAAATGTATGATTTTCCTCGGAAAAGCTCTCAGAGGGTCGAGTGTGGTATAGAAATGAAGCTACATTCATTAGATTGCAGAAATTTTAAACCTCAACTCGATCCGACATTTGGTTTGCCGGCAAACATGTTTTGAACAACCCAATGTGTATAGGGGCTCGGAAAATTCACGATTTTCCTTGGAAAAGCTCTCAGAGGGTCGAGTGTGGTATCGACATGAAGCTACATTCAATTGATCGCGAAAATTCTAACCATAGTCCGATCCGACATTTGGTTTGCCGGTAAACATGTTTTGAACAACCCAATGTGTATAGGGGGTCGGGAAATTTATGATTTTCCTCGGAAAAGCTCTAAGAGGGTCGTGTGTGGTATCGAAATGAAGCTACATTCATCAGATTGCGAAAATTTCAAACCTCAACTCGATCCGACATTTGGTTTGCCGGTAAACATGTTTTGAACAACCCAATGTGTATAGGGGGTTGGAAAATTTATGATTTTCCTCGGAAAAGCTCTAAGAGGGTCGAGTGTGGTATCGAAATGAAGCTACATTCATTAGATTGCGAAAATTTTAAACCTCAACCCGATCCGACATTTGGTTTGCCGACAAACATGTTTTGAACAACCCAATGTGTATAGGGGGTCGGAAAATTTATGATATTCCTCGGAAAAGCTCTAAAAGGGTCGAATGTGGTATCGAAATGAAGCTACATTCAATTGATTGCGACAATTTTGAACCTCAGTCCGATCCGACATTTGGTTTGCCGGCAAACATGTTTTGAACAACCCAATGTGTATAGGGGGTCGGAAAATTTATGATATTCCTCGGAAAAGCTCTAAGAGGGTCGTGTGTGGTATCGAAATGAAGCTAAATTCATTAGATTGCAAAAATTTTGAACCTCAGTCCGATCCAACATTTGGTTTGCCGGCAAACATGTTTTGAACAACCCAATGTGTATAGGGGGTCGGAAAATTAGGATTTTCCTCGGAAAAGCTCTAAAAGGGTCGTGTATGGTATCGAAATGAAGCTACATTCATTAGATTGCAGAAATTTTTTATAACTCGATCCGACATTTGGTTTGCCGGTAAACATGTTTTGAACAACCCAATGTGTATGGGAAGTCGGAAAATTTATGATTTTCCTCGGAAAAGCTCTAAGAGGGTCGAGTGTGGAATCGAAAGGAAGCTACATTCATCAAATTGCAAAAAATTGGGAATCTCAACTCAATCCGACATTTGGTTTGCCGGTAAACATGTTTTGAACAACCCAATGTGTATGGAGGGTCGGAAAATTCACGATTTTCCTCGGAAAAGCTCCCAGAGGGTCGTGTAGGGTATCAAATTGAAGCCACATTCATGGGATTGCAGAAATTTTTTATAATGTTCCGATCCGACATTTGGTTTGCCGAAAAACATGTTTTGAACAACCCAATGTGTATAGGGGGTCGGAAAATTTATGATATACCTCGAGAAAGCTCTGAGAGGGTCGTGTGTGGTATCGAAATAGAGCTACATTCATTAGATTGCAGAAATTTTAAACCTCAACTCGATCCGACATTTGGTTTGCCGACAAACATGTTTTGAACAACCCAATGTGTATAGGGGGTCGGAAAATTTATGATATTCCTCGAAAAAGCTCTAAGAGGGTCGTGTGTGGTATCGAAATGGAGCTACATTCATTAGATTGCAGAAATTCCGAACCTCAACTCGATCCGACATTTGGTTTGCCGGTAAACATGTTTGAACAACCCAATGTGTATAGGGGGTCGGAAAATTTATGATTTTCCTAGGAAAAGCTCTAAGAGGGGCGTGTTTGGTATCGAAATGGAGCCTCATTCATTAGATTGCAGAAATTTCAAACCTCAACTCGATTCGACATTTGGTTTGCCGGCAAACATGTTTTGAACAACCCAATATGTATAGGGAGTCGGAAAATTTACGATTTTTTTCGGAAAAGCTCTCAAAGGGTCGAGTGTGGTATAGAAATGAAGCTACATTCAATTGATCGCGAAAATTCTAAACCACAGCCCGATCCGACATTTGGTTTGCCGGTAAACATGTTTTGAACAACCCAATATGTATAGGGGGTCGGGAAATTTATGATTTTCCTCGGAAAAGCTCTAAGTGGGTCGTGTGTGGTATCGAAATGAAGCTTCATTCATCAGATTGCGAAAATGTCAAACCTCAACTCGATCCGACATTTGGTTTGCCGGTAAACATGTTTTGAACAACCCAATGTGTATGGGGGCCCGGATAATTTACGATTTTCCTCGGAAAAGCTTTCAGAGGGTCGTGTGTGGTATCAAATTGAAGCTAAATTCATTAGATTGCAGAAATTTTTCATAACGTTTCGATCCGACATTTGGTTTGCCGGTAAACATGTTTTGAACAACCCAATGTGTATAGGGGGTTGGAAAATTTATGATTTTCCTCGAAAAAGCTCTAAGAGGGTCGTGTGTGGTATCGAAAAGAAGCTACATTCATTAGATTGCAAAAATTCTAAACCATAGTCCGATCCGACATTTGGTTTGCCGGCAAACATGTTTTGAACAACCCAATGTGTAGAGGGGGTCGGAAAATTATGATTTTTCTCGGAAAAGCTCTAAGAGGGTCGTGTATGGTATCGGAATGGAGCTACATTCATTAGATTGCAAAAATTCAAAACTTTAGTCCGATCCGACATTTGGTTTGCCGGCAAACATGTTTTGAACAACCCAATGTGTAGATGGGGTCGGAAAATTATGATTTTCCTCGGAAAAGCTCTCAGAGGGTCGAGTGTGGTATAGAAATGAAGCTACATTCATTAGATTGCAAAAATTTTAAACCTCAACTCGATCCGACATTTGGTTTGCCGGCAAACATGTTTTGAACAACCCAATGTGTATAGGGGATCGGAAAATTCACGATTTTCCTTGGAAAAGCTCTCAGAGGGTCGAGTGTGGTATCGACATGAAGCTACATTCAATTGATCGCGAAAATTCTAAACCATAGTCCGATCCGACATTTGGTTTGCCGGTAAACATGTTTTGAACAACCCAATGTGTATAGGGGGTCGGGAAATTTATGATTTTCCTCGGAAAAGCTCTAAGAGGGTCGTGTGTGGTATCGAAATGAAGCTGCATTCATCAGATTGCGAAAATGTCAAACCTCAACTCGATCCGACATTTGGTTTGCCGGTAAACATGTTTTGAACAACCCAATGTGTATGGGGGCCCGGAAAATTCACGATTTTCTTCGGAAAAGCTTTCAGAGGGTCGTGTGTGGTATCAAATTGGAGCTGAATTCATAAGATTGCAAAAATTTCTCATAACGTTTCGATCCGACATTTGGTTTGCCGGTAAACATGTTTTGAACAACCCAATGTGTATAGGGGGTCGGAAAATTTATGATTTTCCTCGGAAAAGCTCTAAGAGGGTCGAGTGTGGTATCGAAATGAAGCTACATTCAATTGATTGCGAAAATTTTGAACCTCAGTCCGATCCGACATTTGGTTTGCCGGCAAACATGTTTTGAACAACCCAATGTGTATAGGGGGTCGGAAAATTTATGATATTCCTCGGAAAAGCTCTAAGAGGGTCGTGTGTGGTATCGAAATGAAGCTACATTCAATTGATTGCAAAAATTTTGAACCTCAGTCCGATCCAACATTTGGTTTGCCGGCAAACATGTTTTGAACAACCCAATGTGTATAGGGGGTCGGAAAATTAGGATTTTCCTCGGAAAAGCTCTGAGAGGGTCGTGTATGGTATCGAAATGAAGCTACATTCATTAGATTGCAGAAATTTCTCATAACGTTTCGATCCGACATTTGGTTTGCCGGTAAACATGTTTTGAACAACCCAATGTGTATGGGAAGTCGGAAAATTTATGATTTTCCTCGGAAAAGCTCTAAGAGGGTCGAGTGTGGAATCGAAAGGAAGCTACATTCATCAAATTGCAAAAAATTGGGAATCTCAACTCGATCCGACATTTGGTTTGCCGGTAAACATGTTTTGAACAACCCAATGTGTATGGAGGGTCGGAAAATTCACGATTTTCCTCGGAAAAGCTCCCAGAGGGTCGTGTAGGGTATCAAATTGAAGCCACATTCATGGGATTGCAGAAATTTTTTATAATGTTCCGATCCGACATTTGGTTTGCCGAAAAACATGTTTTGAACAACCCAATGTGTATAGGGGGTCGGAAAATTTATGATATACCTCGAGAAAGCTCTGAGAGGGTCGTGTGTGGTATCGAAATAGAGCTACATTCATTAGATTGCAGAAATTTTAAACCTCAACTCGATCCGACATTTGGTTTGCCGACAAACATGTTTTGAACAACCCAATGTGTATAGGGGGTCGGAAAATTTATGATATTCCTCGAAAAAGCTCTAAGAGGGTCGTGTGTGGTATCGAAATGGAGCTACATTCATTAGATTGCAGAAATTCCGAACCTCAACTCGATCCGACATTTGGTTTGCCGACAAACATGTTTTGAACAACCCAATGTGTATAGGGGGTCGGAAAATTTATGATATTCCTCGGAAAAGCTCTAAGAGGGTCGTGTGTGGTATCGAAATGGAACTACATTCATTAGATTGCAGAAATTTCAAACCTCAACTCGATCCGACATTTGGTTTGCCGGCAAACATGTTTTGAACAACCCAATGTGTATAGGGGATCGGAAAATTCACGATTTTTCTCGGAAAAGCTCTCAGAGGGTCGAGTGTGGTATCTACATGAAGCTACATTCAATTGATCGCGAAAATTCTAAACCATAGTCCGATCCGACATTTGGTTTGCCGGTAAACATGTTTTGAACAACCCAATATGTATAGGGGGTCGGGAAATTTATGATTTTCCTCGGAAAAGCTCTAAGTGGGTCGTGTGTGGTATCGAAATGAAGCTACATTCATCAGATTGCGAAAATGTCAAACCTCAACTCGATCCGACATTTGGTTTGCCGGTAAACATGTTTTGAACAACCCAATGTGTATGGGGGCCCGGATAATTTACGATTTTCCTCGGAAAAGCTTTCAGAGGGTCGTGTGTGGTATCAAATTGAAGCTAAATTCATTAGATTGCAGAAATTTTTCATAACGTTTCGATCCGACATTTGGTTTGCCGGTAAACATGTTTTGAACAACCCAATGTGTATAGGGGGTTGGAAAATTTATGATTTTCCTCGAAAAAGCTCTAAGAGGGTCGTGTGTGGTATCGAAAAGAAGCTACATTCATTAGATTGCAAAAATTCTAAACCATAGTCCGATCCGACATTTGGTTTGCCGGCAAACATGTTTTGAACAACCCAATGTGTAGAGGGGGTCGGAAAATTATGATTTTCTCGGAAAAGCTCTAAGAGGGTCGTGTATGGTATCGGAATGGAGCTACATTCATTAGATTGCAAAAATTCAAAACTTTAGTCCGATCCGACATTTGGTTTGCCGGCAAACATGTTTTGAACAACCCAATGTGTAGATGGGGTCGGAAAATTATGATTTTCCTCGGAAAAGCTCTCAGAGGGTCGAGTGTGGTATAGAAATGAAGCTACATTCATTAGATTGCAGAAATTTTAAACCTCAACTCGATCCGACATTTGGTTTGCCGGCAAACATGTTTTGAACAACCCAATGTGTATAGGGGATCGGAAAATTCACGATTTTCCTTGGAAAAGCTCTCAGAGGGTCGAGTGTGGTATCGACATGAAGCTACATTCAATTGATCGCGAAAATTCTAAACCATAGTCCGATCCGACATTTGGTTTGCCGGTAAACATGTTTTGAACAACCCAATGTGTATAGGGGGTCGGGAAATTTATGATTTTCCTCGGAAAAGCTCTAAGAGGGTCGTGTGTGGTATCGAAATGAAGCTACATTCATCAGATTGCGAAAATGTCAAACCTCAACTCGATCCGACATTTGGTTTGCCGGTAAACATGTTTTGAACAACCCAATGTGTATGGGGGCCCGGAAAATTCACGATTTTCTTCGGAAAAACTTTCAGAGGGTCGTGTGTGGTATCAAATTGGAGCTGAATTCATAAGATTGCAAAAATTTCTCATAACGTTTCGATCCGACATTTGGTTTGCCGGTAAACATGTTTTGAACAACCCAATGTGTATAGGGGGTTGGAAAATTTATGATTTCCTCGGAAAAGCTCTAAGAGGGTCGAGTGTGGTATCGAAATGAAGCTACATTCATTAGATTGCGAAAATTTTGAACCTCAGTCCGATCCGACATTTGGTTTGCCGGCAAACATGTTTTGAACAACCCAATGTGTATAGGGGGTCGGAAAATTTATGATATTCCTCGGAAAAGCTCTAAAAGGGTCGAATGTGGTATCGAAATGAAGCTACATTCAATTGATTGCAAAATTTTGAACCTCAGTCCGATCCAACATTTGGTTTGCCGGTAAACATGTTTTGAACAACCAATGTGTATAGGGGGTCGGAAAATTAGGATTTTCCTCGGAAAAGCTCTGAGAGGGTCGTGTATGGTATCGAAATGAAGCTACATTCATTAGATTGCAGAAATTTCTCATAACGTTTCGATCCGACATTTGGTTTGCCGGTAAACATGTTTTGAACAACCCAATGTGTATGGGAAGTCGGAAAATTTATGATTTTCCTCGGAAAAGCTCTAAGAGGGTCGAGTGTGGAATCGAAAGGAAGCTACATTCATCAAATTGCAAAAAATTGGGAATCTCAACTCGATCCGACATTTGGTTTGCCGGTAAACATGTTTTGAACAACCCAATGTGTATGGAGGGTCGGAAAATTCACGATTTTCCTCGGAAAAGCTCCCAGAGGGTCGTGTAGGGTATCAAATTGAAGCCACATTCATGGGATTGCAGAAATTTTTATAATGTTCCGATCCGACATTTGGTTTGCCGAAAAACATGTTTTGAACAACCCAATGTGTATAGGGGGTCGGAAAATTTATGATATACCTCGAGAAAGCTCTGAGAGGGTCGTGTGTGGTATCGAAATAGAGCTCCATTCATTAGATTGCAGAAATTTAAACCTCAACTCGATCCGACATTTGGTTTGCCGACAAACATGTTTTGAACAACCCAATGTGTATAGGGGGTCGGAAAATTTATGATATTCCTCGAAAAAGCTCTAAGAGGGTCGTGTGTGGTATCGAAATGGAGCTACATTCATTAGATTGCAGAAATTCCGAACCTCAACTCGATCCGACATTTGGTTTGCCGACAAACATGTTTTGAACAACCCAATGTGTATAGGGGGTCGGAAAATTTATGATTTTCCTCGGAAAAGCTCTAAGAGGGTCGTGTGTGGTATCGAAATGGAGCCTCATTCATTAGATTGCAGAAATTTCAAACCTCAACTCGATCCGACATTTGGTTTGCCGGCAAACATGTTTTGAACAACCCAATATGTATAGGGAGTCGGAAAATTCACGATTTTCCTCGGAAAAGCTCTCAGAGGGTCGAATGTGGTATCGACATGGAGCTAGATTCAATTGATTGCAGAAAATATTAAATCACAGCGAGATCCGACATCTGGTTTGCCGGCAAACATGTTTTGAACAACCCAATGTGTATGGGGGTCGGAAAATTTATGATTTTCCTCGAAAAAGCTCCAAGAGGGTCGTGTGTGGTATCAGAATGGAGCTACATTCATTAGATTGCAAAAATTTTAAACCATAGTCCGATCCGACATTTGGTTTGCCGGCAAACATGTTTTGAACAACCCAATGTGTAGAGGGGGTCGGAAAATTATGATTTTTCTCGGAAAAGCTCTAAGAGGGTCGTGTATGGTATCGGAATGGAGCTACATTCATTAGATTGCAAAAATTCAAAACTTTAGTCCGATCCGACATTTGGTTTGCCGGCAAACATGTTTTGAACAACCCAATGTGTAGATGGGGTCGGAAAATTATGATTTTCCTCGGAAAAGCTCTCAGAGGGTCGAGTGTGGTATCGAAATGGAGCTACAATCTTTAGATTGCAGAAATGTTAAACCTCAACTCGATCCGACATTTGGTTTGCCGGCAAACATGTTTTGAACAACCCAATGTGTATAGGGGGTCGGAAAATTCACGATTTTCCTTGGAAAAGCTCTCAGAGGGTCGAGTGTGGTATCGACATGAAGCTACATTCAATTGATCGCGAAAATTCTAAACCATAGTCCGATCCGACATTTGGTTTGCCGGTAAACATGTTTTGAACAACCCAATGTGTATAGGGGGTCGGGAAATTTATGATTTTCCTCGGAAAAGCTCTAAGAGGGTCGTGTGTGGTATCGAAATGAAGCTGCATTCATCAGATTGCGAAAATGTCAAACCTCAACTCGATCCGACATTTGGTTTGCCGGTAAACATGTTTTGAACAACCCAATGTGTATGGGGGCCCGGAAAATTCACGATTTTCTTCGGAAAAGCTTTCAGAGGGTCGTGTGTGGTATCAAATTGGAGCTGAATTCATTAGATTGCAAAAATTTCTCATAACGTTTCGATCCGACATTTGGTTTGCCGGTAAACATGTTTGAACAACCCAATGTGTATAGGGGGTCGGAAAATTATGATTTTCCTCGGAAAAGCTCTAAGAGGGTCGAGTGTGGTATCGAAATGAAGCTACATTCATTAGATTGCGAAAATTTTAAACCTCAACCCGATCCGACATTTGGTTTGCCGACAAACATGTTTTGAACAACCCAATGTGTATAGGGGGTCGGAAAATTTATGATATTCCTCGGAAAAGCTCTAAAAGGGTCGAGTGTGGTATCGAAATGAAGCTACATTCAATTGATTGCGAAAATTTTGAACCATAGTCCGATCCGACATTTGGTTTGCCGGTAAACATGTTTTGAACAACCCAATGTGTATAGGGGGTCGGGAAATTTATGATTTTCCTCGGAAAAGCTCTAAGAGGGTCGTGTGTGGTATCGAAATGAAGCTGCATTCATCAGATTGCGAAAATGTCAAACCTCAACTCGATCCGACATTTGGTTTGCCGGTAAACATGTTTTGAACAACCCAATGTGTATGGGGGCCCGGAAAATTCACGATTTTCTTCGGAAAAGCTTTCAGAGGGTCGTGTGTGGTATCAAATTGGAGCTGAATTCATAAGATTGCAAAAATTTCTCATAACGTTTCGATCCGACATTTGGTTTGCCGGTAAACATGTTTTGAACAACCCAATGTGTATAGGGGGTTGGAAAATTTATGATTTTCCTCGGAAAAGCTCTAAGAGGGTCGAGTGTGGTATCGAAATGAAGCTACATTCATTAGATTGCGAAAATTTTAAACCTCAACCCGATCCGACATTTGGTTTGGCGACAAACATGTTTTGAACAACCCAATGTGTATAGGGGGTCGGAAAATTTATGATATTCCTCGGAAAAGCTCTAAAAGGGTCGAATGTGGTATCGAAATGAAGCTACATTCAATTGATTGCGACAATTTTGAACCTCAGTCCGATCCGACATTTGGTTTGCCGGCAAACATGTTTTGAACAACCCAATGTGTATAGGGGGTCGGAAAATTTATGATATTCCTCGGAAAAGCTCTAAAAGGGTCGAATGTGGTATCGAAATGAAGCTACATTCAATTGATTGCAAAAATTTTGAACCTCAGTCCGATCCAACATTTGGTTTGCCGGTAAACATGTTTTGAACAACCCAATGTGTATAGGGGGTCGGAAAATTAGGATTTTCCTCGGAAAAGCTCTGAGAGGGTCGTGTATGGTATCGAAATGAAGCTACATTCATTAGATTGCAGAAATTTCTCATAACGTTTCGATCCGACATTTGGTTTGCCGGTAAACATGTTTTGAACAACCCAATGTGTATAGGGGGTTGGAAAATTTATGATTTTCCTCGGAAAAGCTCTCAGAGGGTCGAGTGTGGTATCGAAATGAAGCTACATTCATTAGATTGCGAAAATTTTAAATCTCAACCCGATCCGACATCTAGTTTGCCGGTAAACATGTTTTGAACAACCCAATGTGTATGGGGGTCGGAAAATTTATGATTTTCCTCGAAAAAGCTCTAAGAGGGTCGTGTGTGGTATCGAAAAGAAGCTACATTCATTAGATTGCAAAAATTCTAAACCATAGTCCGATCCGACATTTGGTTGCCGGCAAACATGTTTTGAACAACCCAATGTGTAGAGGGGGTCGGAAAATTATGATTTTCCTCGGAAAAGCTCTAAGAGGGTCGTGTATGGTATCGGAATGGAGCTACATTCATTAGATTGCAAAAATTCAAAACTTTAGTCCGATCCGACATTTGGTTTGCCGGCAAACATGTTTTGAACAACCCAATGTGTAGATGGGGTCGGAAAATTATGATTTTCCTCGGAAAAGCTCTCAGAGGGTCGAGTGTGGTATAGAAATGAAGCTACATTCATTAGATTGCAGAAATGTTAAACCTCAACTCGATCCGACATTTGGTTTGCCGGCAAACATGTTTTGAACAACCCAATGTGTATAGGGGGTCGGAAAATTTACGATTTTCCTCGGAAAAGCTCTCAGAGGGTCGAGTGTGGTATCGACATGAAGCTACATTCAATTGATCGCGAAAATTCTAAACCATAGTCCGATCCGACATTTGGTTTGCCGGTAAACATGTTTTGAACAACCCAATGTGTATAGGGGGTCGGGAAATTTATGATTTCCTCGGAAAAGCTCTAAGAGGGTCGTGTGTGGTATCGAAATGAAGCTACATTCATCAGATTGCGAAAATTTCAAACCTCAACTCGATCCGACATTGGTTTGCCGGTAAACATGTTTTGAACAACCCAATGTGTATGGGGGCCCGGAAAATTCACGATTTTCTTCGGAAAAGCTTTCAGAGGGTCGTGTGTGGTATCAAATTGGAGCTGAATTCATTAGATTGCAAAAATTTCTCATAACGTTTCGATCCGACATTTGGTTTGCCGGTAAACATGTTTTGAACAACCCAATGTGTATAGGGGGTTGGAAAATTTATGATTTTCCTCGGAAAAGCTCTAAGAGGGTCGAGTGTGGTATCGAAATGAAGCTACATTCATTAGATTGCGAAAATTTTAAACCTCAACCCGATCCGACATTTGGTTTGCCGACAAACATGTTTTGAACAACCCAATGTGTATAGGGGGTCGGAAAATTTATGATATTCCTCGGAAAAGCTCTAAAAGGGTCGAATGTGGTATCGAAATGAAGCTACATTCAATTGATTGCGACAATTTTGAACCTCAGTCCGATCCGACATTTGGTTTGCCGGCAACATGTTTTGAACAACCCAATGTGTATAGGGGGTCGGAAAATTTATGATATTCCTCGGAAAAGCTCTAAAAGGGTCGAATGTGGTATCGAAATGAAGCTACATTCAATTGATTGCAAAAATTTTGAACCTCAGTCCGATCCAACATTTGGTTTGCCGGTAAACATGTTTTGAACAACCCAATGTGTATAGGGGGTCGGAAATTAGGATTTTCCTCGGAAAAGCTCTGAGAGGGTCGTGTATGGTATCGAAATGAAGCTACATTCATTAGATTGCAGAAATTTCTCATAACGTTTCGATCCGACATTTGGTTTGCCGGTAAACATGTTTTGAACAACCCAATGTGTATAGGGGGTTGGAAAATTTATGATTTTCCTCGGAAAAGCTCTCAGAGGGTCGAGTGTGGTATCGAAATGAAGCTACATTCATTAGATTGCGAAAATTTTAAATCTCAACCCGATCCGACATCTAGTTTGCCGGTAAACATGTTTTGAACAACCCAATGTGTATGGGGGTCGGAAAATTTATGATTTTCCTCGAAAAAGCTCTAAGAGGGTCGTGTGTGGTATCGAAAAGAAGCTACATTCATTAGATTGCAAAAATTCTAAACCATAGTCCGATCCGACATTTGGTTTGCCGGCAAACATGTTTTGAACAACCCAATGTGTAGAGGGGGTCGGAAAATTATGATTTTCCTCGGAAAAGCTCTAAGAGGGTCGTGTATGGTATCGGAATGGAGCTACATTCATTAGATTGCAAAAATTCAAAACTTTAGTCCGATCCGACATTTGGTTTGCCGGCAAACATGTTTTGAACAACCCAATGTGTAGATGGGGTCGGAAAATTATGATTTTCCTCGGAAAAGCTCTCAGAGGGTCGAGTGTGGTATAGAAATGAAGCTACATTCATTAGATTGCAGAAATTTTAAACCTCAACTCGATCCGACATTTGGTTTGCCGGCAAACATGTTTTGAACAACCCAATGTGTATAGGGGATCGGAAAATTCACGATTTTCCTTGGAAAAGCTCTCAGAGGGTCGAGTGTAGTATCGACATGAAGCTACATTCAATTGATCGCGAAAATTCTAAACCATAGTCCGATCCGACATTTGGTTTGCCGGTAAACATGTTTTGAACAACCCAATGTGTATAGGGGGTCGGGAAATTTATGATTTTCCTCGGAAAAGCTCTAAGAGGGTCGTGTGTGGTATCGAAATGAAGCTGCATTCATCAGATTGCGAAAATGTCAAACCTCAACTCGATCCGACATTTGGTTTGCCGGTAAACATGTTTTGAACAACCCAATGTGTATGGGGGCCCGGAAAATTCACGATTTTCTTCGGAAAAGCTTTCAGAGGGTCGTGTGTGGTATCAAATTGGAGCTGAATTCATTAGATTGCAAAAATTTCTCATAACGTTTCGATCCGACATTTGGTTTGCCGGTAAACATGTTTTGAACAACCCAATGTGTATAGGGGGTTGGAAAATTTATGATTTTCCTCGGAAAAGCTCTAAGAGGGTCGAGTGTGGTATCGAAATGAAGCTACATTCATTAGATTGCGAAAATTTTAAATCTCAACCCGATCCGACATCTAGTTTGCCGGTAAACATGTTTTGAACAACCCAATGTGTATGGGGGTCGGAAAATTCTTGATTTTCCTCGGAAAAGCTCTAAGACGGTCGAGTGTGGTATCGAAATGAAGCTTCATTCATTAGATTGCGAAAATTTTAAACCTCAACCCGATCCGACATCTAGTTTGCCGATAAACATGTTTTGAACAACCCAATGTGTATGGGGGTCGGAAAATTTTTGATTTTCCTCGGAAAAGCTCTAAGACGGTCGAGTGTGGTATCGAAATGAAGGCTCATTCAATTGATTGCGAAAATTCCAAACCTCAACCCGATCCGACATTTGGTTTGCCGGTAAACATGTTTTGAACAACCCAATGTGTATGGGGGTCGGAAAATTTATGATTTTCCTCGGAAAAGCTCTAAGACGGTCGAGTGTGGTATCGAAATGAAGCTACATCCATTAGAATATACTTCCAGGGTTGTAAGGTCCTTTAAGGTCCGTCAAAGTCACCGAAATTGCATATTATATTGTAAATGAAAAGACTGGATCAATTCCCAATGCAATTGTTGTTCTCAGATAGCGTAAATATAGAATATAAAATTAGTCACTATTTTCGTATCTTGCGCTGTTTAACATTTTACGATTATTTATATCAGTGCCCAAGTCACTTGCTGAACTTTTCTCCCTCGGTGAAAGAGATAAGTCTTAATGGCTTTAAGAGATACGCTTATGAAAATTTAAGTTGGTTTTAGTCTTGTTTTAGTGTTTTACGCGAGCGGTTTGACCTCGCTCGTTACCAGACGTAATTTAAGACGTTGTCCGTGAGTTTTGTTGCGCAATTCGTTCTCCTTATAAATGTTAAATCAAACGGCTCATTTAATGAATCACCTTTATTTGACGGGTGAAAGAAGTTGGTTTGCGTCTTTTCAATTATTAATTCGAGTTCAGTTACAGGAAAGAAGGGGCGGTGATTTAGAGTGAGAGGGAAAAACAGGAAGAGTTTAATCTTTCCTATTGAATAACTGATGATGATTATTGTTTTCCGAATGATCCCACCAACAGTTATGTTATTTGGGGATACGATAATGAGCGTGTGATGATTGAATAATGTTCATAATAACACATTTCTAATACGGGACTCGAACCCACCCCGACTTACTTATATATAAAGCATTGTCTTTTTGAAGCTGATTGAGCAAGGGGGCGGCAGAGAAGGAATTTATAATAATTTTAATTCATAATAAAATTCATTAGAAAGGTTGTGAGTTACCAAACTAATATCTGAAGATCTGAATGAAATCAAATCAAGACCCTTCGAAGTGACGCTATTCGAATAGTGACCCGATGACGTATGGTGACATATGTGCTCGCCAAGTTTATTCAATAATTTATTTTGTTTGACCCGTGGAGTGCGAAAACTTTTTTTTTATAGAGTAGTGTTAAACCGGCACATGTAACGCAGTGGTTAACGCACTCGCTTCATGTGATCCGGGAGGCGAGGGGAATTTCGAACCCAGTTCGATCCCCGCCGCCGACCATCTTTACAGTGGTTTTTCATAGTTTCCTCTGTAGTCTAGGCTAATGCTGGGATGGCTTCCTTACCATTACCCAAGAACTCATCATCCCATCATCTCATTAATCATCTATCCGACGCCATAGATCTGCGCCATCATAACAGTGCGTCGTTAAAACCCAATTTATATAGCCTATATATATATATATATATATATATATATATATATATATATATATATATATATATATATATATATATATGTATATATTTTCATGAACATCAAAACTTGATAGAAAATCATTGTTTTGCATCATGCATGTTTTGTATATAGCCTATATAGGGTAGTGAAAAATTGAGTATTCGCTTCGCGCATCCAATAATCCAGCTTAGTATCCTTGTCCAATTTCCTTTTCATTCATACAGTTTGATTTGGTAAGGTAAGGATTTCATCAGACAGTAGACTCATTTGATTGGACGATCAAGATAAATACTGGACGTTCAACTTCCATGTTGATCCTGTGTCCACGACAGATGAAGGAGCAAACCACCCGCGCGGTAGTGATGTGTTATAGAGCGAACGGGTAACCCGGAATATCAATCTGTCGTGGACACAAGTATATGCCAGTACGAACTTCCAGCGAATACGAACAATTACAGCAATTAGTGAAGTTGCTGGAGTAACAGTAATTTAAGTTAAAGTGAGATTGCTGATTAGGTTTAGGTGAATAGGGAAACGCGCAACTGCGTTGTAAGATGAGCGAGATATATCCATAGGGGAATGTAATAATAATCTATGCATATATATATATATATATATATATATATATATATATATATATATATATATATATATATATATATATATATGGAATATTATATAATGATTATTCAATGGAGTGTATCCAAGAAGTACAATTCTCATAGATAAAACATGTATATATATATATATATATATATCTCTATCTCTCTCTCTCTCTCTCTATATATATATATATATATATATATATATATATATATATACATATAAACTTATAGTAGGGACATTTAGCCAAAACCCTTTACAAAATGATTATTTCCGTTTGAGGAATATACTATTAGTTATTAAATATATTGTTCCAATAACAAATCTAAAATTGTAGGCATTTTATTTTAAAAATGTGATTTATATTTTGTTTTTCGAGAACTTTTCTTACCTACCTACTGTTTTAATAGCTCAATTTAATGTCTGTGTTTTTGTGTATAGGACCCGGCCGGCAATTTAGTTTTTCAGTATTCCTTCTTCCCGCCATTAAACTCGACGTTGGTTTTATTGATGTTCCTTGTTTATCCCTTCTTAAATCTGTCTATTAACGGTGATAAAATCCAAGACTATTTAAAAGAAAAGCAAGATTTTTTTTTTCAGTAGAAAAATATTCCCAGCTAGTTACTCCGAAGTCGAGAAGTGAATCTTTTATCAGGGCTATAGAAAACGTATTCAAATATTTATGATTTAAACATTTCATCTTTAAATAATGATTTATTCATTTCAACCATTGCAATATGAATGTATTTTCGAATCCGACAGTATTTTATTGTATTATATAAATATTATCAACATTCTGGCCATCAGATAGTAGGCCTAATATAATGAAAATAGGTAAATATATAGATAATTTACTTTGTTTGATCTTTTATATATATGTTACTATGGTGATTCTCTTGCAGTTTGGTTGGAACATGATTGAATATTACAGTTACACCAAAGAGATAGAATAGCGGTATAAAGCTATGTGAATAGAAAGCCAAGATAAGCCGGAAAATGGAAAGAGAGATAGAGAGAGTTAGAAGGAAGAGAGAAAACGAGAAGGAAGAGAATATAGGACTTCGGGAGCGTCGCCGGGATCGTTGCAGCTATATCCTAGAGATCACGAACGAAGATAAGAAGAAGGAGAGGAAGTCAAAGAAAGTCCGAAACGTTATTCTAGCACGGTTGACTCACTCTTTCTCCCTCTGTTACTCGGGTTATCGAGGTGCGCTCTCTCTCTTACCCGCACACATACATTCGGTTATGGGCACGAGGAAGATAAGGCTCGCGGGAGAATAGCAGAATTACTACGGTGGAATATATATGTATTCGAGATGAGAATGATTGTGCGGATAGACGTTTGAAGTAATCGCACGTAACTTTATGGTGATGAAGGTAACTGAACAGTATTCTCACCTCTCGTGTTTTTTTTGTCAGTTATTATGGATCGAGACGCCGACGTTCAAGTGGGTATAGAGATGAAGTGACTTGCCTAATACAATATAGGATGAATTCTCAATTGGTTCCCATTGTCGAAGGAGTTTTATTATTATCACATTTAGAAAAAAGCCTCGAGAATGTAGGCCACAACGATTTGAAGAAGTTTAAAAGAATATTGGAATGTAGATACACTTGTGGTCACATATTTTTTCGAAAATAAAATTGAAATTACTGAGAAAACGCAAAATATTGTTTGTGAGATGAGTGATATAGGCATATGAGTGTGATGGAAAGCTATACAATAATGCACATTGAATTATAAATAATTTTTTCAGTGCCTCCCTGTTTTATTCATTATACTCATTTTAATCGTTTTAAATTAATTGGTGACACTTGTTACTTGGATTTGGTAGATCGAGTGGGTTAGATTGGTAGATTCAAATCAGTTTAGGTTGTTTGTTTTGTTGGGTTAGTTTAGGTTATTGTGGATAGGTTCGGTTGATCGAGTGGGTTAGATTGGTAGATTCAAATCAGTTTAGGTTGTTTGTTTTGTTGGGTTAGGTTAGGTTAGTGTAGATAGGTTTGGTTGATCAAGTGTCTTAGATTGGGTTTTTACCATCGGCGCGCGCAACAACAACAACAACAACAACATCTGCATGTTCTGACATACACATATGGTCCGGTGAAAAGAGGCTACCTTAAACAATACTGCTACATTATGCTAATATTCCTAGTACGTTTCATTAAATGTGGAATCGTGTTCTGATTCTGTTCTCCCGATGTAAGTATTTCCTGCTCGACTGCTCGACTGTTTGAGGTCACTGAGATAACCAGTCAGCCGGCGAAGAGTTACGAACGAGCTAAAAGGATCGGATGGTTTCGCTCGACTAAAAACAAAAATGTCTAAAACACTGGGGAACAAAACGAAGAGGAAACGAATTGCTTGGCTTGTCGAGATAAAATGTAATCTTTGGTTTCAGTTTTTCTTTCTGAAGAAGAGAGTTCTGGTAATCGATGTTGTTATCATTCTCGTATTGTCTATATTTGTGTGTTTTTGACAGGTATTCGTATCAGTCGACTAGGTAACTGGCGCATGCGTTGTGAGATGAGCGAGCTGATTATATAAAGTATGTTCGAAAACTCATATCTTAAGGGGGGGGGGGGGGGGGGGGGGGGGGGGGGGGGTGCATGCACGGTACACATAAATCGAGAAATTCATCTTTACTATTGTTTTCAATTTTAAAAAACCAGTGTAATTGAATAAAAAGTTTGTATCTCCAAGATAATTTCATGCTCTTTAATTAATATTATATGTTATTTTAGTGAATTCAATCAGTTTCGAGATAATACGTCAATGAATTTCATCACATTCTTTTTATTCATTAGAAATAAAAAACGTCACAAAGTTGATTGTGAAGTGAAAGTGAAAGAGGTTGTGAGGACCTATGCTGCCCGTGCTCAGTGTAGAAAGAAGGAGAGGGGATGTGAGGACTCATCCCCCTCGTGTTTAGTGAAGAAAGGAGAGTAGATTTTGAGGACTCTCATCCTCCCATGATCATTGTTGAAAAAGAGGTGGTTAGAGATTATAAGGACTCGTACTCCTCCCTCGCTCAGTAAAGGGTGGGAGGGGAGTATATTGTGAGAAGTATAGAAAGAAGGAGAGGGGATTGTGAGGACTTGCACCCCCGTGTTTAGTGCAGAAAGGAGGGGAAATTATGAGGACTCTCCCCCTCCCCCGCGTTTAGTGAAAAAAATAGAGTGATTGTGAGGACGTTTAGTGAAGAAAGTGATTTAGTGATTGTGAGGACAAACCACCCCTCCCCTCTCTGCGTTCAGTGAAGAGAAGAGGGGTGATTGTGAGTATTCACCCCCCCCCGTGTTTAGTGTATAAAGGAGGGGGTTGATTGTGAGGACTCATCCCATCACAGGTATTCCACCACGAGCAAGTATTGCCATGCACCCCTTGTCATGTGTTTTCACGCGAGAGCGCATCGAGCCACAAGTGCGTGTTGTGTTCCTCAGACGCTCAGAGACGTGACGCTACTAGCAAACTACAGTGGCAGACTAGCGAGACAGAGAGAGAAAGAGAGTGGGGGAGAGGGAGAGGGAGATACAGAGAGAGAGAGAGAGAGAGAGGGAGAGAGGGAGAGAGGGAGGGAGAGAAAGAGAGAGAGGGAGAGAGAGAGAGAGGGAGAGTGATAGATGGAGATAGAGGGAGAGATAGAGAGAGTGGGAGAGAAAGAGAGAGAGAGGGGGGAGTGATTGAGGGAGAGAGAAAGAGAGAGGGAGAGTGATAGAGGGATATAGAGGGAGAGATAGAGAGAAAAAGAGAAAGAGAGGGAGAGAGAGAGAAAGAGGAGTGAGAGAAAGTTATAGAAATAAAGAGGTGCGAAAGGGAGAGAGAGAGAGAGGGCGAGGGAGGAAGAGAGAGAGAGGGAGGAAGAGAAAGAGACAGGTAGAGATAGATAGAGAGAGAGAGAGAGAGAGAGAGAGAGAGAGAGATGTCGACGACGCGATGGATTACTTACCAATCTCACATGATCCTTTTTTGCGTGACTCCCAATACAAAGAAACAATTCCTTATTTTTTGTTTCGTCTACTTTACACCTTGGAAATCTTTGCGTTTCTATGTCTTACTCTGAGAATTTATCACTACTGTTGATCTACGATTTATTTAGCTATTTCTTTTTCCATGTCGCTGTTCCACTTGGTTACGCGGCAAGGCACGTAGATCCATGTTGAATAAAACAGAACAAGGTATGACTCGACTGCACAATAGGGTTTCAGAGGGTTTAACACTGATTCGGTTTACTCTGACTCTCCTCATATAGTTACAGACTGACTGTTGCCTTCACACCGTCCAAAACACCCAATAGAAAACCTTTCTTATCTCATTCATCATTCACCGACTACAGTAAATCGTAGTCAGCATTATTGAACATCATATAAACGAGTAATTTGTAGTTTCAGGTTCACAATAACGGTTTATCAAGCTAGTTTTGATAAATCTGTAGAAAGTATATTATTTTATGAATGTATTTGATGTATTTCTGTACTTCAAATGAAGGATTTCACAACCACATTTTATCGAAGAGATACTATGTATATTTCCCTGACTTCAAATAAAACTATAAATCATCATCTCAATTTCAAAAATTGTATAATTGATTTATTTGAGCTCTAGGACTGAGCCGTGACGTAGATCTTACTCTTTCTGTTTCGGTAATGCCTACGTCATGACTCATGTCTCTGGAGGAGAGACAAATTAATTATAATTTCTGAAATTGATGATCATTTCTAGTTTTCTCTAAAATGATGAAAATAATTATTGTCATTATTCCTTATAATCCAGTCTCAAGGGTGTAATGTCGTTCAATCATTTGAATCTATTTGAAAGATCTAGAAGTTATTTGAGCGTATTTTGAAAGAAATATCTGAAGAAATTAATGTCATTGAGGAATGAATGAATGCTGGAATGCATGAATGAATGAATGAATGAATGAATGCTTGAATGAATGAATAAAGAATGTCCTATTGGTTTTGAAGATTTGAAATCCAATCATTTACTGCATTATTTTGTGTAGATCTGAACGAATTCGCGCGTTGATCACAAAAATATATTTCGTTAATCTAGAAAAAGACATTTTATATTTTTCATTATGAAATTTTCTACAATTTTCATGGTAAACATGTTCAACAATATGTATCAGGGCAAGATTTTACGGGCGTACGAATATATCTAGCCTAATACGGGACTCCAAACCAATCTGGAACTGAGTTAATTGTCCAAATATTCTCATAGTAAATAAGACTGCACAATTGTGTCAGTATTACGGCCATCCACATAACCTAAATTACTCGAGGAACGACGATTTGATTAACTTTACATGTTAAAAATCTAGAGCAGTGTCTGACCCAACTTACATAGACCGAAGTCATAATATATTATGAATCATTAATCAAATATAATTCCAACATCTCAAAATAACTGAAAATGAAAATAATCGTAAAAATAAGAATTCAATAGTGAAAATAATTTATTTCATTCACGCTCGGTATCGCTATCTAGGGAGTATTCGAAAGATAAAGATTCTCGGTTATTGGAGTCCATATTGTTGACGCTTAACAGCAATAGCCGACGCCAGATCGAGGAGTTGTTGAAGAAGAAGAAGCGATGAGGAGGAGGGGGAGGGGGGGAGGAGGGGGAAGAGGAAGCTGCTGAATTATGCATGAGGGTAGTCTACATCCACGCGTCCCAGGAGGATAGCGTTCACTTCTCAAGACGAGCACATTTCGACCGCTATGTGTACACAAAATGAGATTCCGATCGAACGTCCCCCCCTATCACACACCACTAGCGCACGGGTGGTTCGCGCCTTCATCTCTCTTGTGTAACTTGTATCCACGAGAGATGAAGGTTCCGATCGAACGTCTCCCCTATCACACACCACTAGCGCACGGGTGGTTCTAGCCTTCATCCCTCGTGTGTAACTTGTATCCACGAGAGATGAAGGTTCCGATCGAACGTCTCCCCTATCATATATCACTACCACCTGGGTGGTTCGCGCCTTCATCTCTCGTGTGTAACTTGTATCCACGAGAGATGAAGGTTCCGATCGAGCGTCTCCCCTATTATATATCACTACCACCTGGGTGGTTCGCGCCTTCATCTCTCACGAAAACAAATATATATATGTATGTATAGCTCGATCAAACATAGGAAATCTTGGAACCGATGGTTTATGATACAATTCTTTCTATGCAGGAAAATGTGAATAGGAAATGGTATGATGGAATAAGTTCTGTGTTCGGAGTGCAATCTATTACGTGACGGATCCACGCCTTTCTGCAGCTTTGTATGCGTTTACAGCTCAGCTGAGTAGCTAGCGCGCTGAACCGTCATTCAAGAGACCGGGGCTCGATTCCCGTCATGGCCGACCATCAGGCTGAACCAGTAGCTAGCGCGCTGAACCGTCATTCAGGAGACCGGGGCTCGATTCCCGTCATCGGTCGACCATCCTGACAGAGGTTTCTCGTGGTTTCTCTCTGTCGTTCAGGTCAATACTGGGATAATTTCTTAACAATAGGAAAGTTGGTTTATAGATCTCAGATATTAAGTCGTCGTAAGTCCTAGATCACTAATGAATCTCACTCATCATTACAGTGTGTCGACCAATCCAATACAGAAAAAAATGATTTTTAGGAAAGTTGATACCTTCTTGAAAGTTGACAGCTGAGGGGTTAACAACTCCTGAAATCCGGTGTACACTTGCCATGAAAGCCCCTTAAAGAAATCTCTGAAATCCCTGAAATCTCTTGAAATCTCTTGAAATGCCTTGAAATCTCTTGAAATCCCTCAAGTCTCTTGAAAAATCCCTGAAATCTCTTGAAATGCCTTGAAATCTCTTGATATTCCTTGAAATCTCTTGAAATCCCTTGAAATCTCTTGAAATCCCCGAAATCTCTTGATATCCCTTGAAATCTCTCAAGAAATCTCTTGAAACCCCTAAAATCCCTGAAATCTCTTGAAAAGTCCCTGAAATCACCTGAAATCCCTTAAAATCTCTTGAAATCCTTGAAATCTCTTGAAACCCCTAAAATCCCTGCAATCTCTGAAATCACCTGAAATCTTGAAATCCGAAATCAGGAGTACACCAAATTTGCGAGTTGTAGGCCTGAACCCCTCGTAGCTATACCACGAGAAGGTGATAATCATGTTTTCCATGTTGGTAGACGATTATCTTCATTCGTGTTTACAGGTATATATTATATTGACCCTATTCGTTTGTACCAAAGATCCCTAAAGCTCATCTCTCCACCTCTTTTGTGATATATCACCTTTCCTGAAAAGTTTTCAGGCGACGGCCATTTTGCATAATGTAATACACTAACATCCCCGTGTAATATATCAATGTCGCCCCCGTATCCAGGCTGGAGCAAGAAGTCCCGTATTTCATACTTACGAAAGATATGTTATATTAGATATTCCAGAGGAATTTCATTTCACAATCGTCCTGACACTGTGTTGATGCTTTCAACACGAGTTAGATACGTCGTTGTTTTCGAAAGAAATTACCAAACTTTCACTACGTGATTTATATATAATGTTTTTTAAAAGTTTTGATATTATGAAATAATGGGTGTTTTATATTTTTGAGAAAAGTTTTTCATATGATTTAAGGTTTTTGAGAATGTAGATTCATGAATGTGTCACTCGTACATGAGTGAATTTAGAAATGAAATATTTATAAAATAAAACTATCAAAAGTACTAGATCATAAATTATATTTGAAATTGAATAAATTTGACTCTTGACGTCGGTTAGTTCAAGTCTATAAAAATAGATCCATAGATTTACATTAGGAAAAGTCGAGATGAATGAAGACTCAACGTTTGAGGCCCCGATTTTCATTGAAAGTTAATTAACTGTTAATTTTTGTCATCTTTCTGGTTACCAATATCATTTCATTGATAATCAATCGATTAGTATTATTAAAAAGAACGAACCTAAATAATGAAAATCTTCTCATTATAATTAAACATACGGTGACGTTTACAAATGTATCTAGTCCGAACCATGTTTTGTCAATGAGACAATGTCCAATTATTCATAACGCATCATGCTATCGCCTCATTAACACAGCCATCAATTCGAGTAGCTTGTACCTTGTCCAACGCAACATAAGCACACACTTTACATGTTCCGTGTGGCGAACAACTTTTTGTAGCTTCGTTATGACTCGAGAACACTGCTCATGAAATATGTATGACTTACTTCTAGTCGCGACATCTGTTGGGCTAGCTCGCAATTATCATCCAAGAAGACTTAACAGATCGGGAAACTCTGTGGCCGGTTCAAGTGACTTCACTCTTTGGAATCTGAAATCAAAATATAAGAAACTTTGAAGAATCTTGCATTTCTCTGCCGTGTTGGTAGCCTCCTAATTAGGTTGTTGTATCATGGTTATTTACACATTTCAAAATGTTTTGTGAAAAAGATGAGAGTACTCAAAAGAAGTTGGGTTATTCTGGTTTGTAGCTTGTATATATATATATATATATATATATATATATATACCTTAGGCTATATATAAAAGCAATGGTTTTTGTGGGAAATACAAATGTATTGATATTATATCTTGTGAAGTTATAAAATTAGTTGAAACAAAAAGTACCAAATCTTGAAAGTTAGGAATTTGTTTCATATAATTTCACTCCATCTTGAAATCCTGCAGCCGGTCAATTATATATATATGTATTATCATTTTTCATTTCGATTAAAACTGTTATGGACGAGGCTACAGAACTTTTACAGAACAGTGCAGGACTGTATTCGAAGAATACTCTAAAAATTCTTCAGAATTAATTTGTTCCAAGTTGAATAAGAAAATTGAAAAATTGAAAAAGTCAATTGAAATATCAGAGCATGAATATTATAATGTATCAAAGAGTAATAAACCGACTTCAATCGCTCGAAAAGTTATTTAGTTTGATGTTTTAATGATTCAGTGAATCTGAATACTGATATAATATAATAAGCAAAGAATATTCAGGGACTTGATAAAGTCATCTTCAAAGTTAAGAATTCATGAGTTTTGTAGGGAAGATTCTATCCTTCATCTAATTAAAAATGTGAGCATTTTTTTTCATTTGAGAAAACTATTTTCAATCATTGTTCGAAAGAACATGATATATGCAGATTTTCATTATTCCGACACCTTTGTTCGCGCTCATAACTTGAGCTTATTAAAAACTATCCTGATTATTATTCTCTTTTACACCATTATATTCTCGTCTTAACACACGAGTCACTTCATTAGTTTCATTATTAAAGATTTTTCATGAAACTAATTCATTAATTTAATATATTTTCTTCTTTATTACATGCACCCTGTTGTATATAATATAGTTTTCGAGTAGACGGAAATGATTTTAATCAGATTACTTTCAAACTATCTCCTGAATCTGCGAGAACTGATTATTATAAGACTGAGAAGAATGTTTTGTATGACGACCAGACATCAAGGAAGAAGTCGTTAAACAATTGAACTTTTATAAATGAACGTATACCTCCTTTAAATGGGATTGGTTCTTATATTTGATTATTAAAATGAATTTCACACCAAGTTGGTGATGTCTGTTGACCCCTGTAGCTCGACCAGCTAAGACAGTTCTTCAGAATCCGAAGTCAAATCTCTTATGGGTTCGAGGGCTCGTATTTTTGTATTCATTATTCATCCGCTATTTCGTATCCCCAAATAACCCAGCTGTTGGTGGGGTCGTTGACTGAACTATAATCATCATGAAGTCATCGTTTTCCGGGCACGCAATTCAATTTGATTATTAGAATAAGTCTTCTTGCATTGTCATAAAACCGTAGTAAAAAAATCCCCAGATATAATTAGATGAGCGTTAGCAAAGATTTCCATCCCCCTCTTATGGAGCTTTATCTTTTTTTTGTAAGTACTGCACAGGTCGCACGGTTTGACCGATCGACATGAAACTTTTTCTGTATATAGGCCCACGCAAACTTATCAAACTTGGAACTGTATAGTTTTTAGGCCAAATCGGTTGAACTATTTTTGAGAAACATCAACTGCAAGGATTCACGCAGGAGCTGTCTGATACTTTAGACAAGGGGGGTAAAATATCTGCCGTCTTTTTGGATTTTGAAAAAGCTTTTGACAAAGTACCTCATAAACTTCTGATTTCAGAGTTGAAACAAATAACAAAACATGAGAGGATAACAAGATGGGTGGAGTCTTTCTTAAAAGGTAGATCACAAAAAGTAAAAGTAGGTGATGAAATTTCGAACATAGTAAAAGTTACTTCTGGGGTGACACAAGGGAGTGTCATTGGACCCGTTCTATTCAATATATTTATAAACGATCTTCAAATCGGAATTCAATCAAGAATTCGTCTATTTGCTGATGACTGTGTGGTATATAACCCCATTAATAGTGAGAGGGAGGAAAATCAGTTACAAAGAGATTTGGACAGAATTAATGAATGGCTTAAAATAAACTTAATGGGACTAAATGTTGGAAAATGTAAAGTGGTGCACTTCTCTACCAGCAGTAACAATAAAAAAGTAAATACAATTTATAAAATGGGAGATTCTACTCTTGAGGAAGTGTCAAATTTCAAATCTCAAATTTGAATATGAATGAGAATGATTTAAAATTTGAATTTGAATTCAAAATTTCAAATTCAACACTTCAAATTTCCCCCGAATGTAAACACAAAAATGATATACACTTTTTTAAATTGGTATACAATTCGGACCAGCCATTCTGAAGAAAATAATGTTATATTGTTTTTAATTCATCAAATAGATAGAAATGATAGCAGAAACATGTTGAAGAGAAGGATTTACGGCTCCCTTGATTTGATAGTTACCGAATCAAGTATATTTTATCTGAGTTAAGGTGTATGGAGTTTTCTATTATACTCTATCTCGCTCATCTTATAACGCATATTCTTCGTTTGCCTAGTATATAATATAATGTAACGCTGATATATTTGTTCATTTTTATAGGGCACCCTTATCCTTTACTGAATTCAAGTCTACTCCCAATACTTTGTTCTTCAAATACTATTTCACTGCCTTCTATAGTTATCTAAACCAACCAGTTGGCCTATTAGACTGTTATTAATCCATGCACATGAAATGGCATCCTACAGTACTACACGATACGTGGCATAAACGTGTTACATAAACGTAGCTATGGAAACGTGGCGAAACTCGGCTTTATCTTTGTTTCAAATGTACTTAAGTCTTTGCTAAGTATTACTAATTCTCTTGGCTTCAGTAATTATCCATGTAATTCGATACCGAGTCTTGAAGCCGGCAATTACTGCCGGGATTATCAATTCATGTTCATATTACTAGAGTCACGTAAGTGTTTGATATTAACTTATATAACTAATAAACAAAGTTGAAGGAATAATTTGTGTGGATGTATCCGAGTAGAACGATATATTACGATCTTGCGGTATTTCCGGTACATGCTCTAGTATGCGATGTACTTATATTATAAACTAGACGATCTCTAGAGTGACAAAGATATTATTCATAATTATATAGAGTGAGGTGGAGATAATTGAATGATCGTTAGAGAAGATTTTCATCCCTCTCTAATGGAGCTTGATATTTTTATTTGTTTTCTGTTATGCACTGCACAGGTAGCACAGTTTGACTGATCGACATGAAACTTCTTCTAGACACGCAAACTTGCCCAACTTTGAAATGTGTAGATTTTGGGTCAAATCAGTCGGACGTTTTTTTGAGAAAAATCCTCTCAAAGTTTCTAAGAAGCCCATGAGATTAGACTATGCTGTAAAATTTGAAAAATAAAAATCTCTCAATTTTTTTTTGCTGAATGTGAACACATAAATTACACACATTATTGCAAATGCAAATGTCAAATAGATAGAAGAAAGGATGTTGGCGAGATTCACGGCTTTCTAGACTCTTGAGTTCTAGACTCTTAAGCAACACGAAAAACCTCAATAAGAATTACCCATTAGAATAACACGGCGGAAAAAAAATAATTTATTTTCCAAAATAATGAAATTTTGCATGAAGTTAAATTACATTTCTGGAAATTTTCAACGTGATCGGGTCAGCCATTTTGAAGAAAAAACATAAAATGTGCTAAATCGGTACCACTCGAAGCAGTTTTTACCCATTTTTACCCATACTATTACTATCCGCTCGTCTAACAACGCATATATGGCGTTTTCTTGGTTAAATACCAGACCATTATCTCGACTCATACCCAGACGTGTTACGAAACGCATCCATCCTACCGAATTGCAACTAGCGCCGCCACGTATCGGTAACGTGTACCTGCCAGCGTCTATCCTGCAATATACACCTCATTAGTACAGTCACGCGTAACGTCTTCATTAGCGTAACATCTTGACGCATTCTCGAACACTGTCATGTCCGCCGTCATCGTAAATCATCGCCATGCACTGTACCAAAACCTCATTATATAACCTGTACTCTACCTTCGTCAGGAACAAGATGGTATTATGCTAATCAAGAAGCTGATAATAGCAGGATGCCGGTTTTGTCCTTCAGGGACCAGGACCTTCACCTAATACATGTCGTGCTAGGCCTAGCTAGCTCCAAGAGGTTTTGATTATGATTGGTTAATATCGACTACAAAAGTTACCTGTCATGGCGACATCTCTAGTCTCCGTGTATTTCCATTGTTGTTAGCAGAAAATCCCAGCCCTGATCTTGAGGTGGGCTAGAAATGTGATGAATTATTGCAGTCCAAGAGACCGTGACTTTGTTTCTAATATATTGTCATTGTTGGTAGCTTTTTTAGTGAACATTAACCAATCAAATCCTGGCCTCTTGGAGCTAGCTAGCCCTAGCACGTTATTTTGAGTGGTTTATTAGGTAAGGGTCCAGAGGAACAGATTCACAGAAAAAAGAGCCAAAAGCCAAGATATTTTTCTTCAAAATATAATTAAAATATTTCCGATAATGGTACTTGGAAAATTATGTCTCATAACCCCTGATGAAAACATTCTTTCCATTTTTTAATAACATCGAAACTTGATAGAAAAACATTGTTTCACAATGAAGGCTATGGATTAAAGTATATGATTGTTTGGACGGGGTATCACAAGGGGCAATCTTGTCACCCCTTTCTTAATATTTTAAATGAAAAAAATGAACTTTGACACCAGGACTGCGCTGTTTGTGACCATACATTTTCACGGCAGATAAGATCTTTAGATTCTAAAAGTCCGGAACACAATATAAGTATAAACCGTGTTTGTGATATCTCCGATCATTACCAGCATTGGTATTAATAGTAACCCTCAATAGTGACGTCACTTTCACGACACTTGTAAAACAGTGTTGTCATAACATAGCCTCTCACTAATACACCGAACAGACATGGACCTATACTTCCATCCTAAAGAAGGCTCCGTCTACTAAGATCAAAAACACAAAAGTCCACGCCATACTTGTAAAACTGTCCCAACTTCAGGTTACTATGATTTTATAGGACAAGATTCACGATCAAAAAACGCAACTGTACCTTTCAAAACCGTAAATACCTGTAGTTACAGTGTGATAACGTTAATTACCGAAGTTTCCACAACTATTTAGTTAGTAGACGACCTACTTTTTCTGTTGATACAAGTATATCTGTTTTTCAAAAAGATAATTCCCCCGTCCTTCTATTAGTTTCTCGATGCAATTAGCACATACTAACAACATCCAGATCACGACACGCCCTATCGGACAGAACGGGTATTCCCAGCAGACCAAAACTTGCTGTTTACGTCGATCGTTTGACCTTCAGTGACCTCGGTTGCCCTCTGGTGGTAAGCAGGTCACGGCGCAGAGGTTGTCACCTCAAGAAGGATGCGAGAAGGAGCTGGAAGTGGTGGAAGAGATTGGATTTGTATCTCTGTCCGTGCGGAAACCTTTATACATTTACGGTGAGGGAGTGGGAGGGGAAGGGGAGCGGGGAGGGGTGTTTCCATCAGATCTCAGGAGTTGGTTTTGGGGTGTAAGGGCACATTCACAAAGGAAATTAGCAGTAAAGTTGACTCGAAGAGTGGGGCCCGTTTGGGGGTTCAAGTGAGGATTGCAATGATCTTTGGAGCAGGAACGGGGTGAGAGTTTTGTTTCAGCAAACTGTCAAAGCACTGTGTGCGGAAATGAATATTTAAATGAAGTTAATAGTGGTATTTAAATAGTGTCTCAAACACAGGGTGATAAGAATACTATTTTTCATATAGGGTGGGAAGATTATTCTTGTGGTTGTGTGAGTGCCCCGTCCAAACGATACTAGTTTCATCCATGGTCTTAATCGGGGAACAATGATTTTGTACCAAGTTTTGATGTGATTGAAAAAAATCATATATATATATATATATATATATATATATATATATATATATATATATATATATATATATATATATATATATAGGCCTATATATATAAAAACATGTTAAGAAAAATTATTATCATCATTAAAAAGTTTTTTAATTCTAGCTTTGCTTCTGAGTAATTATTTAATTTCCTGATAGTCATCGGTAGTTTTTTTTAAAAGAGTTGAAATCAGAAATTCTAATTTCCTTTCACCATGTTTATCCTGAAATCGTGGGTTTTAATAACACTTTTTATAACAGTGCGATTGCCCAGTATCCGGTTTAAGTTATTGAAATAATAATATAATATATTCACGAATTTTATACCAGCTGGTAAAAGTCGACAGAAACTGGAAATATCAAGCTCTGTCACTAAGGCCCGGTATCACCAAGTCCAGTTAGCCTTTATCTGAGAGTTGGTGAGAACAAATAGCATGGGTAACCATGATGATGGCAACTTTAAACTGCCAGTTAGAGCTACTGCCACGTTGGTAATACCGCCCGTAAGTCAGTTATTTCAATTGACAGACTGTTATAGTTTCACTATAGATACTTTGTTTTGGGAAAGATGGATTTGACTCACGGATTGACTCGCTTACCTCCACAAGGGTAAGCATTGTGAGGCTCACCCCAACCAAAATTACCATAGTAACTGATTCCGCTTGAGCCAAATAATCTAATCTCACAAAATTGAATAGCAACATGTACATTGTATAGTGTAGATCTGGAATACGCATGATTCACATGGCAACACAACCCTGAAACTGAATTTCAATTGATAATTTAGATGTTACCTTAGATGGTACCTTAGTTGACTGAGCTAAGCAGGACCTTTTCTAATAATAATAATGATCTGACCCTGTTTCCAACAGTTACTATAACATTGGGTCAGGGGGTGGGTGTTCCCACCAGCACTAGGGCCGCAGGATTCCTCTTCTAATATGGATAAAAATCAACTTCACCCTAACCCTATGTTAGATACACTAATGACATGGGCAAAAGTGACATTTGGTCTAGATATATTTATATTTCAACAAAGTGCTTTATATCTATTTGCGAGCAAGGTATGCGATCCACGCTCGAAAATATCGACTACTATAAACGTCCTCCATTCTTCTCAGAATCTAGTAGCAAAGATGAACTTGTTTGCAAGAAAGTTTAAACTTCAAACATCGTTCACCACCAGAGTATGATGAAACTCAAGCGGGCTTTGCTGCTGTTGTTATTGTGGTTGTGCACTACCTAAATCAACCTGAAGCAAACTAAGCTAACACAACCTAACCAACCTAATCCTAGTCTAACCTAGTTTGATCCAAACTGAAAACTAACGTAATCAAATAAAGTTTTTCTATCAAATAATGTGCAACAGATGGAGGTATATAAAAGTCATTTTCCACGCTATTTCAGTCCCCATGTACAAACATACACAGTAATAGTAAGAAATTAGAGTAAGAGCATGTTTTCATACTCCAAGAATTGCTACTGTGAGCGCACCAGCAGTGCGATTCCGTTTCTCAAACCTGGCCGTATCGCAAATTGCCAACAATGTGAAACGTAAGTATCTAGTCCACAGCCTTCTTTATATTGGATAAGACGGTCTCTTCATATCAGAAAAGAATGAATGAATAATGAAAAGAATGATCTGAATAAAGAAGGCCGTGATCAAGTCACTTGAATCAGCTGTGGCTGTAAACAAGCTATCTCATTGGCTGTTTCTTACTGCGACATTTCTGTTGTGAACGGCTATGAAAACTTACTCTCACTCTAGACGTAGAGTTTAGTGCTAATTTCTGTTGTGAGTGGGCCTTAATTCTTTACCACGCGGTTTTACAATAATGGGTTCTTTTAACGGTAGGAAGAATTGAAGATCGTGGACTTCTGATTAGATTAGATGAAGTATTTTAATGTGTTGGTAAAAGTTAGAAGGAAACATTTGAACACGTTCAAGATTAAAGAAAGAGAACATTTAGAGTTTGAATTAGAAATGTTTATCATGATAATTGACTTGCGATCACGATGTAGTGATACCAACAGACTCTATTATCTCATAAAAGAAGGTGTACCCACTCGCTTCTTCAAAGTGAAGTAGTTCTGGGGACAAAATCTACGTCCATGCTCAACTTATTGCTAGCGCAGCTATCGCTTTTATATCGAACTATACACGGGTCAGTAGATAATTATGTTTGCAGTGACATTTGTTTTGCATGAGAATTATACGTGTTGTAAGTTGAACAATGCCACCGGTGCCGTAGCCACTCTTATCTACATCTGGTTCACAAGGAATCCGCTGAATCGCCACAAGTAATCTGTGGCCACCTCCGGATCTGATGTGTCCACAAGAAAGCACAAATACCTGCTATGTTATTAGTATGGGAGCATGTGAGGGCGTACACCTTCTTTAAATTATGATAATGTTGGTATCAATACATCGTGTTTCGTTGAAGGGGTGCGTGCCCGGTGGTCACATGAATCGACGAATGTATCTCCAATATTTTTTTTCCATTTTCGAAAACCAGTCTCGCGATGGAACCTGCCATAAGATCCGGACGCAACTGGCACCACGCGTGTAGTCTGTGACCATATATCCACCACTGCTCACCCAGTGTCGATATAAAATTTCGTTCCCCGACAATCACGATTTGGAGTTCCCTTATGGGAAATATACAATGTTGAAACAATGTTGAATTTTTATTTCTGCCGTCGTGCAGGAACGAGGGTTCACAACGAGATGGGTGTAACGACGAAATGTTTGTTTCGTCAATACCTATCTGCTGGTACCAATCCGGTCTCGATCCGACTCGCCGTTCTCCCGTTATCGCTCTTAACCTAAGTTAAGCCATTGATTTTGGCAACTTCGGTCGATCGCGGTTTGGCTCTCGCGAGAGAACCTGACATCAGATCCGGACGCAACTGGAGTCCGTGTGGTTCTCCGGGAAAAAATTCTTGCACACCCCCTCGCGCAGAGGGGTGTGGGAAAACTTACGATTTTCTTTGGAAAATTTTTCACAGAGTCGTGTGTGGTACCAACATGAAGGTACATTCAATTGCATGCGAGAAAATCTAACTTTGGCCAAATCCAATGTATGATTCTCCGGCAAACATGTTTTGAACAACCCCCTGCAGATCGGGGGTCGGAAAACTTACGATTTTCTTCGAAAAAGTTTTCACAGAGTCGTGTGTGGTATCAAAATGAGGGTACATTCAATTGAATGCGAAAAAATCCAACTTTGGCCCAATCCGATGTATGGTTCTCCGGCAACCATGTTTTGAACAACCCCCTGCAGATCGGGTGTCGGAAAATTTATGATTTTCCCTGAAAAATTTTCCACAGGATCGTGTGAGGTATCTACATGCAGGTACATTCAATTGATTGCAGAAAATTCTTATTTTGTCCCGATCCAATGTGTGGTTCTCCGAAGATAAAATCTTGAACACCCCCTCGCGCATAGGGGTGTCGGAAAATTTACGATTTTCTTTGAAAAATTTCTCACAGAGTCGTGTGGGGTATCGAAATGAAGGTACGTTCATGTGATTGCATAAAATCTTAATTTCGTTTCGATCCAATGTCTGGTTCTCCGTAAAAAAATCTTGAATACCCCCCTGGAAAATTTATGATTTACTTGGAATTTTTTTTCGGAGCCGTGAGTAGCATCAAAATGCTCGGGCGATCGCTAGCATTCCGCAAATCGAACAATCAGCCCGATCGCATCGTGGGTTCTCCAGCAATCGCCGATCGAAGATTGTCGATTTTTTTTGACATACGGGTACTAGTACGTGGAAAAAACCAAAATTTCAAAAAAAGTCAAACTCTTTTGCCACAGCCGTGTGCGGTATTAAAATGAAGGTACATTAGATTTATTGTCAAAAATTTGATTTTAGCTCGATCCGGTGTCTGGTTCTCCGTAAAAAAATTCTTGAAAATATAGGAAAATTTGCGATTTTCTTTGGAATTTTTTTCACACAGCCGTGAGTGGTATCAAAATTAAGATAAATTGAATCGATTACGTACAGTTCTAATTTAAGCCCGATCCGATGTATGGTTCTCCGGCAAACATGTTTTGAACAAACCCCTGCAGATCGGGTGTCGGAAAATTTATGATTTTCCATGGAAAAGTTTTCACAGGGCCGTGTGTGGTATCGAATTGAAGGTACATTCGATTGATTGCGGAAAATTTTTATTTCGTTCCGATGCGATGTGTGGTTCTCCAGAAAAAAATTCTTGAACACCCCCTCGCGCATAGGGGTGTCGGAAAATTTACGATTTTCTTTGGAAATTTCTCACGAGTCGTGTTAGGTATCGAAATGAAGGTACTGTTATTTGATTGCATAAAATCTGATTTCGTTTCCGATCCAATGTCTGGTTTTTCGTAAAAATTCTGAAATACCCCCCTGGAAAATTTATGATTTTCTTTTTGGATTTTTTTTTTCGGAGCCGTGAGTATGCATCAAAATGCTCGGGCGATCGCTAGCTTTCCGAAAATATTCGAACATCGCCCGATCGCATGTGGTTCTCAGCATCGCCGATCGAAGATTGCGATTTTTTTCGCTCCGGAAATATCCGTTGGAAAAACCCATTGATTCGGAAAAACATCCAAATCTTTTGCCGAAAACTGTGACGGTATTCAAATGAAGGTACATTAATCTTATTGTCAAAAATGGTTTTTCCAATCCGGTGTCTGGTTCTCACGTAAAAAAATTCTAATTAATATCGGAAATTTTCGTTCTCTTTGGAAATTTTTAACACAGCCGTGAGTGGATCACAATGGAATGAAATTATTGTCCGTAAGGTTCATTCAGCTTGATCAATGTATGATTCTCCGCAAACATGGTTTGAACAACCCCTCAGTATTTTCGGAAAATTTTTAACATTTCCAATCGTGGAAAAGTTTTCCGGGGCCGTGTGTTGGTATCGAATGGAAGGTACATTCAATTGATTGCAATCAATTCAATTTCTTCCGATCCGATGTTGGTTCTCCGGCAAAAATCCTTGAACACCCCCTCGCGCAGAGGGTGTCGAAAATTTACGATTTTTTGGAAATTTTTTCAGAGTCGTGTGTGTATCAAAATGAAAATGGACATTTCAATCCGATCGATAAAAAATTCACTTCAACCCGATTAATGTTTCCCGGCAAACATGTTTGAACAACCCTGCAGACGGTGTCGAAATTCTGATTTCCCTGGAAAATTACAGGGCTGATTGTAACAAAAAAATGGTACATTCAATTGATTGCGAAAAATTCTCTTGGCTCAACCGTCATGGTTCTCCGGCAAACATGTTTTGACAACCCTCTGCAGATGGGGTTCGGAAAAATTTACGATTCCTTTGGAAAAACTTTCTCAAGTCGTGTTGGTATCAAATGAAGGTACATTAAAAGTGATTGCGAAAATGTTAATTGCACCCGAAATCCAATGTTTGATTTTCGGCAAACATGTTTTGAACAACCCCCTGACAGATCAGGTCGAAATCACGATTTTCTTTGGAATAAATTTTCCACGGTATCAAATGAAAGGTCATTAAACTGAATCGAAAATTCAACTTCGTCGAATTTTCAGATGTATGGTTCTCCGGCAAACATGGTTTAACAACCCCCTGCAATGGGGTCGGAAAATTCCGATTTCTGGAAAATTTTTCCAATCGTGTTTGATCAACCGAAGACATTCAATCGATGAATTATTCACGCAACCGATGAATATGGTTCTCCCTCAAACCCCATGTTTTGACACCCTGAGATCGGGGTCGGAAAACTTACGATTTCCTTTGGAAAATTGTTCTCAGAGTCGTGTGTGGTATCGACATGAAGGTTCATTCAATTGATTGCGAAAAATTCTTATTTCATCTTGATCCAATGTCTGGTTTTCCGGAAAAAAAAATCTTGAAACCCCCCTCCTGCAGAGGAGTATAGGAAAAATTAGGATTTTCTCCGGAATTTTTTTTCGGAGCCGTGAGTAGCATCAAAATGCTCGGGCGATCGCTAGATTTTCGAAAATCGAACAATCAGCCCAATCGCATCATGGGTTCTCCAGCAATCGCCGATCGAAGATTACCGATTTATTGTTGACATACGGGTACTAGTACGTGGAAAAAAACAAAAAAACGAAAAACGTCAAAGTTTTTTGCCGAAGCCGTGTGTAGTATCAAAATGAAGGTCCATTCCATTGATTGCGAAAAAACTCTATTTCAGCTCGATCCAATGTATGGTTCTCCGTAAAAAAATAGATCTGCCCTATCATAACAGTGGGTCGTTAAACTCAATATATATATATATATAATAAAAATCATTCATTATATTTTCAGATCCATTGGATATCAAAAAATATTTAAATGTGGTTCACTCCCAAAGCATGCCATCATCCATTACCTGTTCCACGTCACCTTCATTGTACTAATTCTCCCTGCTATCACGTCTACCCTCTTATCAGCATTATGTGGCATCATCCGGACGACCCCCATGGCACTAATTTCCTTGGCATAAATACGTGCCGGTTTTTATGGCACTAATGCGACTGTCACCGCACGAAGCGGACTCAGCATGAGCCGAAGCCAAGAATACTGAAAATGTTCGCTGTTTCGATCAATAATTTGAATATGTTTGCTGAATTACGTATTAGATGAGCGTAAATATGATTCCGTCACGTTTATTAAAGTGCATGATAACGCGGATTATGTATTTCAATGAATATTGACGATATTCGTTTCAATATTTTTAGATAAAACTAGAAATCAATATCTCAAATTTGGAAATTATAATTAATGTATTTGTCTCCCAGGAGCCAGAGTCGAGCAAGTGTCTACGTCACGTATACACTTCTCGACTCTGTTCATGTGTCTAATGGCGGATCTATTGGCGTCGGATGGTTGATTAATGGGATGATGGGATGGTGAGATGAAGGTTCTTGGATAATGAGAAGGATAGTGGGAAGGAGGCGGTCATGGCCGACTTATACAAAATCAGTAATGCCTACGTCGTGAATCAAGGTCTTTGGAGGGCAAACATTAATTGCAATTTCTGAAATTGAGAGATGATTTCTAGTTTTCTCTAAAATTAGGGAAACAAATGACGTCAACATTGATAACCATCTAGATAGATAGATAGATAGATAGATATCCTTCATTGTCATATATTTTTTTAAAGAATCCTTTTACAGTGTAATACATTGGTTATAGATTGATGGATTGTGCATACACATAGTTTCAGGGTCTTATTTTCTGCATGAATGAGACAATTCGGGGTTCGTTCTTGTTTCTTCCTTTATCGTGTGTGCGGCAATCAACTTTTACTGGACATCGGTGTCCAATCAGAACAGATGACACCTATTGGTTATCAAGAGTTGTCCACTCAGTATAAAAATAGGATCGGATTAAATTTCACATTTCAAAATTGATTCCGACTAGACTGGAAGTGTCACATAGTGTTAATATTTTTCTGAAACAATTTTGAAAGATTTCGGTAAAAAATATCTGTGTTAAATTGGGAAATGTCGATTTCAAAAATCAATTGAAGCAGCGTAACGGTGAGAATAATTAACAGTGTAAAATCAATTGACGACTCGAAATGGGCGTGGCTTTAACAGTCGGCCAGTTGGATCATATCAGTTGTGATCAATTAGAGACACTCTGATTGGTTATTTGAATTTCACAGCAGTTCTAGCAGCCCGTTGATTGGATGTTATGATTTGTGACGTCAAGATGGCGGATGGCTAGACAATTGTGTCAAGTTTTACGATGAGTCGTTAAAAGCTAATCAACTTCTAACTGAAACTTGTTACCTCCCTTAGGCCCAGTATTATCAAGTCCAGTTAGCCTTCATCTGAGACTTGGTAATCAGAAATAGCATGGGTAACCATGGTGATAACAACTTTAAACTGCCAGTTAGAGTTACTCCCACGTTGGTAATTCCAACATTTGATCACATGACTTTAATCAGTCGGTTAGCCTATAAGAGTCGTTAACGAACTATCGAAATCCAGGGTCTCAATGGATTCAAAATCAAGGTGTGTGGCTTTCGTTGATATTTCGGACAAGCATATTATCACGCATATCCTGCGTTTGCTTGGATCGATCCAGTAGGTGAAGGCACTTGATTCTCAGTTATCAAACAGTTTGTTATCAAAGGAGGAAATCATAATCAAGCTCTCAGAACTCATTAAAACAAGACATTGTACATAACTCATTAATCATATTTACCAACATTCATTCATTTAATACGCATATGTCGCGTTTTCACTCGGTAACATTATGACCGGCACATGCAGCGCAGTGGTTAATGCGCTCGCTTCATGTGATCCGGGAGGCGAGGGGAATTCCGAACCCAGTTCGATCCCCGCCGACCATCTTTACAGAGGTTTTTCATGGTTTCCCTCTCTAGTCTAGGCTAATTCCAGGATGTCTACAATGAGTCGGCCATGACCGCTTCCTTCCCACTATCCTTCTCATTACCCAAGAATCTTCATCTCATCATCCCATCATCTCATTAATCATCCATCCGACGCCATTAGATCTTATTTATAATAACAGTGCGTCGTTAAACCCAATATAAAAATAATAAAATATTACATTATGATTCTATAAAAGAGTTTTCAAGCAGGTTTATATTCATAGAAAACTACATTTGAAGTGAACAAAAAGGTTGAAAATTTTTCTGTAACAATAGATTTTTCCGCCCTCGTGGCTCAGTCAACTATCGCACTGCGTTAGGAACTGGAGTCAGGTCAGACTTGGGTTCGAGTCCCGCATGGGTTTTTGTATACGTCCTCTCACCTATCATCTCATCACTTCATCGTTTCATTATCACCTGCTCATTCGTACCCCCGTTCAACTTTGCTGTTGGTGGGATCGTTACTCAGCATCAGAATTGAATACAAGAAACAATAGATTTCAATGAAATAGACGGCTGATGGGTGCTGAACATCATGAAAAGATCAAAATGTATAGAATGAAAACTCTATACAGACATTAAGTGGGGTCGATCAATCATTCTTAGCTCATCTATACAAAATCGTGAGCAGTAATTGATATGAGGATTGTAGACAAGAGGGTGGAAGAGGAGGGGGGCGGGAGGGGGAGGGGGTGGAGGAGAAGAGAGGAGGGCGCAGAGATTTTCCTTTCAAAAGTATCCAGTGTGATAGCATTCACTTGGCGAAAGTTTTAATCAGTCATTTTATACGATGTAGGAAAGGTTCAGCGAATGTAAAGTCGTTTTTGTGCATAGTTCATGATTGGTTGGACGATGGTATAACAACAATCGAACTGAAAATAACAATTCATCTGCTGCGGTTTTCAAGTGGTTTGATTCGGTGTTAGAATTAAAATCTGACAATGTCAGAAGAAATAAATAT